>OY720431.1:100740631-101340631 GCA_963082735.1 Pocota personata | reverse complement strand
CGCGTACCGAAGGGGATATGAATACCCTTAAACTGTTTCAGAGCACGGGCGTTGAGGAAAAAGGGGAAGAGGAACAGAGGAGGAGCCTATGCACGTTGGCTTTGAATGTTTGAAGGTTGTAGTGATGAGTAAATACAGAGCCTGGTAGAGTGGTAGTGTTTTTACTTCAGATTAAACTTGGGTTTCTGCAATGGAAAGTCTCACAGTTACACAATCAGGCAGTGCCGCCAGGCGGACGATGACAACATGGTTGGCTGTGAGCGGTGCAAAAGATGATGGCATTATTCTTGCGCGAATTTTGAACCAGATAAGTTCAATATTGCTACACCCTGTCTCTGCTCAAAGGGTGATTGCAGGTCAACCGACCCTACCCCGCGCAGGAGCACGTCTCAGATAGCGAAGATTTAGGCGTTTTCGAGGAATTTTTGTTGGAGGCGGTAGCCGTCGCTCAAGCGGCGGTGATCAGGAAATTGCGCTGCTTAAGAAAGAGCTCGGGGAGATGAAAGTAAAGTAAAGTAGGTTCTGAAACCACGCCGACGGCCGACATTCCGTAGTTATGAAGATTAAACAAAATCACCAGTCACTGTGCGCGAAGAAGAGTTCTCCGGAAAAGTCAACACATCTGCGAGATGCAGCCGTCTCACTCCTCCTCAAATGTTGCTGAGGACTTGACTCTCCAGTGGACGAAAGGAATTGAACGACACGAATACTCTATAAGAATGTCGCTTTTAGTATCTGGAGTTCGAAGCTGCAAGAAACTTGTTCTCAAGAATGTCTACACAGTAATTTAGATCTTCCAGCCCAGTCTGTGGATGTGGGTGAGTTGCAACGGACTTATCCCCACTTGAGGGGACTGCCTCTGTCGGATTTAGTCGAAGCGAAGCATGAGATTCTGGTTGGCTTAGATCTGGTTGGCTTAGATCACATATGTGGACGACTATTTTAACAGCCATGACTTCGTGGAAGAAGCCGTAGCTGCGACCAGAGGTGCTATCAGAATTTTGGTACCCGTTTGTGGAATTCACTACCGCGGCTTGATAGAAGAATAGAAAACATAACAAGATTTAAAAGGGAACTTAAAATATATCTGTCTCAAAATGGATGACATGTGTTTCACCTGCGTTTTATGTCAGCTTATTGTATAGTAATTTTATTTTATTTTTCTATTTTCTTTAATAATTTTCTTTAGCTTATTTTGTAGCTCTCATTTATAACATTTATAATATTTATAATTTTTATAATTTTATTTTTTTAGCTTATCACTAAGATATTGTATCTTACTGTGTAAGCTTGTCATAATAAATGAATAATAATAATAATATCAATTCCAAGTTCCAAGTCAGCGTGGTGTCGAAAATTTTGGGTATGTTTTGGCTCCCGTATTCGGTTGAATTCACCTACAGAGTATCTAAGGATGAGGACCTCAATGCGATGCTGGCAGCCGAAGCTGTTGTTTCTGAACTTCAAATCTTGATGCTAGTGATGCGTATTTTTGATCCCTTGGGTTTGATATCATTTTTCATCATCCAAGGACGTGGCATTCTGCAGGAGGTTTAACGTAAAGGGCTCAATTGGGATGATCCAGTGCCAGCAGAAGTGAAAGGTCCATGGTTGTAGTTCTTCCAGAATCTAAAGAGGATCGAGGACTTAAGAATTTCGCGCCCATACTCTTCATCGAATCCGGATGGGAGTCGGGCAATTTTGGGGGTTTTCGTTGATGCCTCCGAACGAGCCTTTGCTGCTGTGACTTATTTACGCATCGAGAAGAATGCTGAGGTGGACGTCTCTCTGGTTATGGCCAAAGCTAAGGTTGCTCCTGTAAAGATGCTCACAGTTCCAAGATTGGAGTTGCAAGCGGCAGTTGTTGGTGTGCGTTTGGCAACCACGATTAAAGAGTCACACACTATATGCTTGGATGTGACAATTTTCCTCTTCGACTCCACCACATTGGTATCTTGGATTATCAAAGCGACGCCTTTCCCCAGAAGTTGCTGCGCTAAGGGCAGGGGGAATTGTGGCTGCATTGAGTAGGATTTTTTCGCTCGCTAAGATGGGTCTCCTCCCTGAATTTCGCTTATCGTTCGAGTTCCTTCACCCATGCCGGAGTCGACTATTTTAGGCCCCTCAGCCAAATTGGGAAGAATTACCATGAAGGAATATGCCATGATTTTTAGCTGCCTCACGTTTAGAGCTGTGCAGATTAAGCTCTTAAACGACCTGAGCCTAGACCAATATAACATGGCTCTCCATCAATTCATCATCAATCGAGTAGTTACGTAGTATCTCTACAGCGATAATGGTTTAAACTTCGTCGGGACGAAAAACCTCATGGAGAGAGACGTTAAAATAATGGAAGAGGCGCTAAGTGAGTACGCGTCCAAGTATGAAAGGATGCGGTGGCAATTTATTTTAGCTTATTCGCCGTGGATGGGAGGTGCCTGGGAGTGTTTCGTTCAGTCAATTAAGCTGAGCATATTGTTCATCCTCAAAGGAGTTGTGCCCGTGAAGATGTTCTTCGTAACGCCTTGTAAGAAACCCAAGGGCATATCAACAGATGCCCGCTCACTAATGTTCCTGTGGATCCAGAAGACTCGAAGCTGCTCACACTTCGATGTTCTTTGGTGAGGGTGACAGGGACACCACAGCCTCCAAAGTTTTTTGCGAAGTCGATGCTTTCAACAGACTTTATAGTCAACGTTAGCAATATCTAATGACGCAGCTCGTAAAGTGGTGGTACCACTAATATGTCTCAGAAATCAGACATCGCTCTAAGTGGCATCAAGAGATCCGTTCATCACGGCGGTTGGGTCGTGTATACAAGGTCTACCCCGATCAAGATGGGGTGGTGAGGTGCGCAGATGTAGAGACAAGTAGAGGTGGAATCAAGCCGAGACTGGCTGTTGGTCGCCAAGCTGTTTTGGACTTGGAGCCTTCCACCAGAGTTTCAGACGGACACCGGGATGTCAGCGACTCGATTCTAAAATCTTTTCAGCGTCAACTCAACCCAACAGCGAACGAAACACTTACATGTATTGAACGCGAACCAGATTCCTTTTTGTAAAGCTAGCTATCTCTTTTCTTCTTTTTCTCGTCGTCATATTTTACATAAGATTTTAATAATTCTGTACATATATTTTTTATTAAATTATCAATTTCTTCTTTAGAAAATAAAATTATATCAACTATTCCTAGTCTGGATATTTAGAATTTTATTACTCTAACACCAATAGTTGTCAACGCTTACACCATAATGTTCTTAATAATAATAAAAAAAAAAAATTCAGAATTCACTTGATGCAATTTACTATTGAGTTAGATTGAGATAAGGTCATTGTTCAGTTTCTCAATTTCCAGCTCAAGTAATTTGTGATTCAGTTTAAGTTTTTCTCTTACTATTTTTGGCATTTCACTGTTATGCATTATGTTTTCTTTGGCAATGATTTCCATTTCTAGGTTACACCTTTTGTCTTCTTCAGCTAGCTCTTTCAGTACACTCAACAGCTTTTTGATTTATTCACAAATCATGTCCAGTGATCTATAAATTCTTTTCATGCCGCAATTCAAATCGACGCTGTTTTCTTTCTGCCTTCCAATGCACTCGCCACTTCTTTGAAGAAATTTGCTTGAATACTAACTTATTTACGAGAAGTCCGGTTGTGCTATTCGGTTGCTAGTTGCTGGAAAAGCTAGCTGTGCTTGGAAGGATTGATTTGGTAATCAAACAGAGAGAGCCGATTGGATACCCGCAGCTGACTCATTCAATTGAGTCAAGTCAATTATTTAATCCTCATCTTAGGTAAGGCAAAACTTTTTATTGGGTACACCGCCGGTTGCTTTTAACAACTTCCTGTTGGCACTCATCTTTTTGTTTAGGTGTTATTTATGATCGTTCCAAACCTGAACTTCGGAATGCATTTTATATGAATGCCAAAAATATATGAGAACTCATACAATTACCTTTTTCCATTCAATGACTTCCTTTCGCGGTGGCCCTAGGCTATTCAGCTTCGTTTGCAGAATTTCTCAGAACGCCTTTACTTTCTCAGGCGGTCGTTTGGTTATGTTTATCGCAATGTTCGGGGGTTTTCAAAGTATAAAACACTATCTTTCTTATACAGTCGGCAGAGGCCACGGCTGCCGGCGAGGACTTGGCCCCGAAAGGGGTAAGTCACCAGTGGCAACAAATACTCTCAACCAAGACACGCACACGAACAAAAACAAAAACAACTTCGGGCTGCAGCACCTCTTCACTGCAACAGATAAAATCGAAGAGGGTGCAACAACATCGACATTGACCGCTCATAAAGAGGACGAGTCAGCGACCCGAAAAAAACGCACAATCTCTGGAGCCCAACAACAAAAAAGGGCCAAAGAAAGAAGACGACTGTAGATGGAGAAGCAAGGAAATTTGGTTTCAAACCCAAACTGCCTGGCTTCAACACCAAAAGTCGTCTCCCCGCATGGTCAAAAAGCAAGCAGTGAACAGACACTGACCGGGGAACGGATGGAACACCCTACTCTATCACCAGAGGATGCCTCGGCAAACTCTGATGGCAAGAGGAGGATGCGCCCCCATGCTGAACCACCGCAGAGAAAAAGAAGTCGTGTTGCTAAAGACCATCCACAATCTAGGCTTACCTCTATTCCACCAGGGCGGGCTGACGCTCACCCAGGGGGGAGCGAGGGAATTACTGTCGCACAACCAAAATCCAAAAACCCGATTAGGCCGTCAACTTCAAGGAGACAGGCAGCCACACTCATAAAATCTCGTCACACGAGGTCGTATAGGGATGTAGCAGCCAACCTCCTGGAGATGGTGGTCTACAACAGAAACGACGAGGATGGGAAGATACCGGAGGAGCTACATGAACGGTTCCAGAAAGCTCTCAATGCTGCCCTGGACCAAACACTTTGTGAGAATCCGACGACTTCCCTGAATTTCCTGAGGGCAGGTTTCAAAGGCAGCCGCTACCACATATGCTGTCAGGATAATGCCTCAACGGAGTCGTTAGCTAAACTGACATCTAGACTCGATGGTTGGGAAGGAACCAACCTAGTGGTTCTCCCGGCGGGAAAGATTCCCAGATTAACCAGGGTGTCCGTTTGGATCCCAGGGGTAATCGAGGAACCTGCAACGCTATTTCCACGAATGAAGCTGCAAAACAAGGACCTTAAGACAGAAAAGTGGAAACTCTACCACGCAAAGGAGCAGGCAGGCAAACGCCAACTAATCGTGGTAGGGATTGACGAAGAATCGCTGGGGTTACTAGTCCTACAAGGGGGTAAAGCATTATGCGGCTTTCACCAGGTCAGCTTTGTAATCCCTTCATTCCACGAAAGAATTAATGAAGGTAATCCAAGCAAACCTTCAGCACAGTAGGGCGGCAACTGCCAACCTCTGTGCTTACCTCTTAGCAGGAAAGCGGATATCGCCCTCATCCAGGAACCTTATTGTCTGTATAATAAGGTAACAGGATGGGGGAATAAACTGAAAGTGATTGCAAACAACGGAAACAGTAAGTGTAGAGCCTGTATTGTGGCACGTAATGATATTAATATTTTCTCTATTCCACAGATCAGCACAGGCGACCTCACAGTCACAAGTCTCGAATATAGGGCAAGAAATAGCGAGACCAACCAAATTATTTTGGCCTCTTGCTATCTCCCCTATGACTCCCCGCAACCTCCACCTAGCGATGAGTTAAAGAGGTGTGTCACCTGGACGAGGTCCCAACAGAAGAGCCTCATAGTGGGTATGGACTCTAACGCCCACCACACTAACTGGGGTAGTACGAACATCAACAAAAGAGGTGAGTGTTTAGCCGATTATTTAAATATTGAAAACTTGTTTACCTTGAATGAGGGCTGTACACCAACCTTCATAAATAAAATTAGAAGGGAGGTATTAGATATAACCTTATGCGACGTTAGGTCTATACACTTGGTGTCGAACTGGAGGATCAGTAATGAGATCTCCTTTTCGGACCACAGGTGGTTGAGTTTTGATATTGGAATTGATCACAAATCCAAAATAATGATTAGGAATCCTAAGAAAACTGACTGGTCCATCTTTGTAAGTAATCTTCAGGGAAAGCTGACACCAACTCAGGATAACAGCTACACTGAGATTAACCAATTAAACAATGAAGTCCTCAAAGTACAGAAGTGTATTATAGAATCTTTTGAGGCCACCTGTCCTCTAAAACCGGTACCTAGAAGGGCAAAGCAAAAATGGTGGAACGGCGACCTCCATGAAATAAGGAAGGTTGCTAGACAACGCCTAAATAAAGCTTTAAGAACCAACGAAGAAGCAGACTGGGAATCCTATAAAGAAAGTAAAAGAGGCTTCAAGAAGCTCACCAGGGCTGCTAAAAGGGAATCATGGAAAACTTTCTGCACCAACATATGCGATAATAATGGAGCAGCGCGATTAAAGAAGATCCTGTCCAAATAACCACCAAGTTATCAACTTCTACAGGCGGGCAATAACTTGGTAACCGCAGCTGATACCTTGGAGACGCTGATGTGTGTACACTTCCCAAACTGTTTCAGCGAGGCAGCTGCACCTTCCAAGCGTGGGGTCACTCGAACTGGTACCAAATGGGAAGACACTGAGAACCTAGTTGATGCAGATAAAGTGACCTGGGCTATTAACTCATTTGCGCAATACAAATCACCGGGCTTGGACGGAATACTTCCCATCTTCTTGCAAAAAGGGATAGAATTAGACACCCTAAAGAAAACCCTGGTCAATATCTTCAGGGGATGTCTATATCATGGATACACACCAACACAATGGCAAGAGGTGAGGGTGGTATTCCTACCGAAACCCGGGAAAGATTTGTCGAGAGCAAAGGGCTACAGACCTATTAGCCTAACGTCATTTTTACTAAAATCAATGGAGAGAATCTGTGATAACTACATCAGAACACAGATTACAATTCCGCGGCTGTGTCCTAATCAACATGCATATCTCAAAGGAAAATCAGTTGAGACGGCACTACACCAGGTTGTATCCACAATAGAAGATGCTTTTGAAACCAAGGAATCAGTCGCAGGCGTTTTTCTAGATATCGAAGGGGCATTTAACAATGTGAAAACTCAAAAAATTGTGGAGGCACTCTCGATATACTGTAATAACCAAATAATAAACAATTGGCTAGAACACATGCTTACAAACCGCATTATCACAGCTTCACTGGGAGACGACACAAGAAGGGGAACAGTCCGTACGGGAACACCACAGGGGGGGATAATATCTCCTTTTCTGTGGATGCTCACAATGGACAACCTTTTAAAAGCACTGGATGGAACCTGTGCGAAATGTGTAGCGTACGCAGATGACCTAGCCGTTCTGATAAGAGGTAAGCACCTGAACATCATAGGAGAGCTTATGCAAAACACCCTTCGAATCATAAAAAAATGGGCGGAGGAGAGTGGATTAGAAATAAATCCAAATAAAACGGAAATGGTTCTCTTTACAAAGAAAACCAAAACTAGTGACTTTCACATTCCACAACTCGGAGGAGTATCACTACAACTCCGCGACAGCGTCAAGTATCTGGGCATTATACTAGACAGGAAACTGACCTGGAGAAAGAACCTGGAAGAAAGAGTCACCAAAGCAAAGAGAGCATATTGGATATGCAGGAGGGCCATCGGGAAGACATGGGGCTTGAAACCGAAACAGGTCCACTGGATATACGAATGCGTAATAAAACCCATCATCTTCTACGGAGTAGTTGTATGGTGGCCAGTGATGAGCAAAAATTATGCAAGAGACTTGCTAACTAAGGTGCAGCGTATGGTCTGCCTGGGTATTACCGGAGTACAATCCTCAACACCAACCGCGGCCATGGAAGCGATACTTAACATTCTACCAGTGCACCTCGAAGCGAAAAAGATTGCCGGTATTTCAGCCTCACGGCTTAAAACTATCGGCCATTTCACCGGTGGTGCAAATACGGGACATCGAATAATCACCGAAATGATAAGAGTAATGACACCACTCATCGATTGCCCCAGTGATGTTGTTGGGAAATCGTACACATTCTCCAACAACTTCGAAACAATTTTTCCCGCAAGAGAATATTGGACGTATGAAAGAACGACAAGAAACTCCAATGGGATATCGGTTTATACAGATGGCTCTAACATATCAGGGGAATCAGGGGCTGGCATCTTTATTGCTAACCCACCGATTGAACTTGCTATTCACCTAGAACCATTTGTATCGGTGTTCCAAGCAGAAGTCTATGCAATTATGAAGGCAACCGAAATACTCGCAGAAGACACCAGCGAAGAAAGGCAAATTGACATCTGCTCGGACAGCAAAGCAGCAATTAGCGCGATCACAAACCCCATGTCGAAATCACTACTAGTAAGGGGTGCAAAACTAAATTGAACTTACTTGCCAGACGCAATAGAGTCCGTCTCACATGGGTACCGGGGCACGAGGGTGTACCGGGCAACGAAAAGGCAGACGAACAAGCAAGGAAAGGAGCAGGCAATACAGAACTGAACCCGGATAGTACAATAGGGGTCCCTCTGACAACTATTAAAACAATAATCAATGATAAGATGCGACAGGAGTTCAATAACTACTGGACGAATCTAGACACGTGCAAAGTGGCTAGATCTGTAATAACCAAACCGAGTAACAACACAGCAAAAAGAGCTCTTAACTCAAGCAGAACACAATTGAGATTGATGGTGGGACTTTTAACAGGGCACATCAATCTTAACAAACATTCGTTCAGACTCGGGATAGCTGATACAGCAATCTGTGCCAACTGTGAAGAGGAGGAGGAAGATATAGAACACTTCCTCTGTCACTGCCCCGCTACAGCGAGGCTAAGGCTGAAAATTCTGGGATCTCCAAGGATTCCGGATATTACACACCTCAATAAGAAAGGAATCGGGGATATACTGGAGTTCGCCAGACGAACACTACGATTCCCCTATCACTATACGATATAGTTGATACTACCCATGATCCCTAGACCTAAATCCTCTCAATACATAATTCCCAAAACACATCACTATTCCTTACAGTTACGCAGATGAGGGGAACACAACGGGCCCAATGGAGGCCTAAGTGAAGAGCATAAGCTCACCCTCTCAAACCAACCAACCAACCAAGGTCAGCCAGGACACGATAGCTTGTATAGAATAAAAAAGACTTCGGACATGCTGAATGAACGGTTCGATTCCATTCCGAAAACTCCTCGTTTATGCGTCGATGAGCAGAAAATAAGGCATCGGTTTGAAGTTTATAGTGGAGCTGGCGATAATGTTATTCTCCCAGGTATGCCAGATCTTTTAAACACTTCCAATGTTGTAGTTAGACTGATGCAGATGGTTTCTGACTTTGCCAATCATATTCTATATTTCGACAATATATACACATCGCTGCCTTTGTTGGTATATTTACGAGCGAGGGGGATATACTCCTTAGGAACAATTCGAGCCAATAGAATTTCGAACTGTAAGCTGCCATCTGATAAAGAATTGACTAACAAAGATAGAGGATGCTCTGATGAATATATGGGGCAGGCATACGGCGCACAGTTTGGCAAGAAGCCCTCAAAGTGCGTATCAAATAAAATATTCGACCGATTATCATGAAATTTGCACCACAGTTGAAAGATTGTATTATAGTTGTTATGCGTAAATTTACATAGCGGAAATAAAATAATAAAACCATAAAGAAATTTAAAAAATTTCTTCCAATTTTCGAAAATCTGCATGTTTATTTTTTTTTTGTAACATTACAAAAATTATAATACTTAAAATTCGAATTCAAATATTTTAAAAATATGTGTATTTTTTTTTTTTGTAATGAAGAGGGAATGCTTGATGCACCATCAGGGTAATAAACAATTGGCTAGAACACATGCTTACAAACCCCATTATCACAGCTTCACTGGGAGACGACACAAGAAGGGGAACAGTCCGTACGGGAACACCACAGGGGGGGATAATATCTCCTTTTCTGTGGGTGCTCACAATGGACAACCTTTTAAAAGCACTGGATGGAACCTGTGCGAAATGTGTAGCGTACGCAGATGACCTAGCCGTTCTGATAAGATAGATAGATATGAGATAGATAGATAGATAGATAGATATATATTTATTTCTCAATCAATTCAAATAGTTACATTATAATATTAAAATAGTAAGTACTTAAACAGGAAAAATTATAAAGAATGAGAAATTATAATGACATTTTATATTTATGTAATAAAAATAGTGTTAAATGCCATTTCAAAATTTATAACATTAGCTACATTATAACAGTGGGTGGGGTGACCCTTAACATGTAGTTTACAATTTTTGCAATAAATAAATTAAAGAAAAAAAAAAAAACTTACTAAAACAAGGAAGTTGAAAAGAATATAAATTTGAAAGAAATTATTTCTCCAGAAAAAGAAAAAGTAAAAGCATTTAAAAACAGTGAAGAGAAAATTATATAACCAGAATATCAGAATTCACTATAACTAAACATTAAGAAGACATTCCAAGAGTACGATATCTATATTTAAAAGCCAAGTTTTTAGGTGTCTTGTGAACGTAGCGGATTGTCTTAGTATCCTGATTGATTGTGGAAGTTTATTAAATAAACGGCAGGATGCCACAATATAAGAATTACGAAAAGCTGTAGTACGAAAGTTTGGCACAGAGACAATATTCAAAAAGTTAGCACGCAAATTATAATTATCAAGTACTCTAAAATTTAGATTTCCTGATCTTAAATAAAATATCTTTAGGACTTTAAAACAATATAAATGTCGGACAGGTAGAATTTTCAAATCTCGAAACAATGGAAGACTAGGATACAACCTATGTTTTTTGCATATTTTTCTTAAGATATATTTTTGTAAAATCAGTAACGGCTCGATTTTGTTAAAATAAGCTCCTCCCCAGCAACTAATACCATACTGTAATTTCGAATCAAAGATACCATAGTAAATTGTTTTTAAAAGATTTGTAGAGCAAACATTACGTAAATAAAAAAAATTTCTGAGTGTGGAGCGGAAATATTGTTTCAATGTTTCGGTGTGGTTAGAGAAACACATCTTAGAGTCAATGATGAGCCCCAAATATTTAAACTCAGTGACTTTCTCAATTTGGAAACATTTATCGCTGCAGTTGAGATTGCTACAATAAGTGTAAGGCGGGGAACAAGAGCAACTCCACAGTTTAAATTGTTGGCACTCGGGAGCATGGTAGACAAAATCAGCCTCAAAGTTATTTAGTCCTGACAAATTAAAAAACATAATTTTTGTTTTGGAACTTATTACCAGATAATGTTCTGCAAACCAGTTTCGCAGTAAGTTTAAGTCAAAATTTATATCACAAACTAGATTTAAGGGACAATCCGACGCATAGGCAAAACCTACATCATCTGCAAATGCAGTGAGAACGCCCCTGAATTTTAACCCAAAAAGAGAATTTATATAGATTAAGAAAAGTATGGGTCCCAAAACAGAGCCTTGGGGTACCCCCAGATTAATATACTTTATTCCACTCCTGATCTCATCAATCTTAACTCTTTGTGATCTATTATTCAGGTAAGACCTGAACCAATCCAACATGAAGCCTCGAAAACCAGCTTTTTCAATCTTTGTCAGCAAAATATTATGGTTCACCATATCGAAGGCTTTCGTAATGTCGACAAATAAGCCCGCACTCAACTTTTTACTGTCTAGGTTAGTAAATATTTGAGAGAAAAAGTGTAGAAGAGCATCTTCCGTAGATTTTTCTTTCTGAAAACCAAATTGGGCAGTACTGAAAAAGTTTGTATTATTTAAAAAATTAACAATTCTATTTTTGACAGCTTTTTCAAAAATTTTGCTTATAGATGGAAGAAGAGAGATCGGTCTATAATTGCTTATATCGTTAGCTGCCCCTTTTTTGAAAAGTGGCACGACATCCGCACACTTGAGCCCTTCAGGAAAAATCCCAGAGAGAATACTTTTACTGAAAATATGCGCTAGGACATCGACTATAAAACATGCAATATTCTTTAGCATTCGATTTGATACGCCATCAATACCTTTAGAGTTCGAATTTTTTAAAGTACCAAAATTTTTCAGAAGCTCAAAAGCAGTTATTGGCTCGAAGAAAAAAGAACTTTCATGAAAAGATACATCGCTAATACCCAAATTACTACACTTCTGTAAATTGGAAAGTGGTTGTAGTGATTCAGCTACCGTAGCAAAGTAGATATTAAATTTGTCGGCTATAACATTTTTATCGGAGACTACAGTATCATCTAGACAAATATTTATGGTCCTTTTCGAGAGAGTGGATTTATTAAGGATGTTATTTACTACCTTCCATTCACCCCTAAGATTTCCTTTGACAAGACGAAATTGATTGCTGTAGTAACTGTCACGGCATAATGGAATTTCCCTTTTTAATTGCGAACACAATTTCTTATATCTTGTTTTTAAGTTACGATTCTGTGGATGTACTGCACATTTAACTCTAAGCCTATTCTTTACATGTATTTTCTTTAATAAACAGCTAGTAATCCAGGGTTTTAGCCTTTTTAAACGTTTTTCTAAGTTAACCTTTTAACTACAATTATTAATATGATTAGAGAGAGTTTCAATGAATATATCATAAGACTTAGAGGCGCAGCTTTCAGAATAAACTTCTAGCCATAACTCAAAACAAAGATTTGATTTGAGCTTAGCGAAGTCAATTCTGGTTACCATTTCAATCGAACAATATTTTTAATTTTAGAGGTATTCACCAATAAGCCTATCATAGTGTGGTCAGTAATATTCAAGTCGAAAACACATTTCTCACAAGAATTGAGTGAAACATTCGAAAAACGGCAATAAATATGGTCTAAACATTTACCTGAAATAAGTCTAGTAGGCTCGTTAATTAAAGAGGCCAACCCATGAGAAGACAGTAAGGATAAATAAGTCGAACTGAAATCAGTATTTTCTAAAATATCTACGTTGAAATCACTGAAAATAATTAAATTTTTAGATCTTTCATTATCTAGAAGATTAGAAAATTCTTTCATAAATGCAGAAATACTGTATTTATGAAGTCTATAGACACATAATACAACAAAAACATCGTTATTATTCTTGAATGAAAGTTTCATGATATCGGCGCTCAGGAAATCTAAATCTGAAATAACACAAACAACCAACACCACCCGCCGCGTAGTTTTCATTTGTTTTGGCAAAAAAATTAAAACCCGGTAATCTATAATCATTTACTTCGAACTTGTAAATCCAAATTTCAGATACAAAAATAAAATCGGGAATGCAAACAAAGGAATCTAAGTGAGCTGCGAGAGATGCAAAATTCTCTCTCAAGCTTCTGATATTCTGGTGAATGAAGAAAAGTTTGTTCATACAATACGAATTCGATAAAAATACATTTTCACAATTATTGCAATTGACATCGGAGGTAGGAATAACATCACCAATAAAGTCTATTTCAAAATTCATTAATAAAACGATTTAAAAAATATCATACAATCAATCAAACAATCAAAAAATTAATTTAAGATCGTCAAAAGACCTTATTGGGATGGAATTTCTACCTTCAATCTTTCTCATAAGAATATTATTGTTCTTGAACCAGACGTATTTATACCCTTTCTCTTTCTTCACCATTCTCGCCTGCATTAACAAGGCTTGTGTGTACTTGGTAAGAGCGTCATTGATGTAAATTGCTGTATTTTTGCCGCTGCTGTTGCTGTTGTTGCTGCTGTTACCAAGAATGCACGAGTTGATATTTCTCTTTTTCTTCATTTTCTCCTTCATTATTCGTTGCTTGAGAGAGAGATCCGAAAATTGTAGACAGATAATCCGTTTGCTTGAAAGGAGGCCATTCTCATCGGTCTTTTTCTTCGTTTTAATTTCCTTCACATAGCATTTGTTGATTTGATTATCAGCAACATCCACTCCCAAGGCATCTCGAAATATTTTTTGCGCTACACTTTTGGAGTTGCTTTCATCAACATCAGGTACTCCAACAATTTCAATGTTGTTCTGCAATAAACTTTGCTGCTGCCAGTTGAGTTTGCTCTCAAGACGGTGAATTTTTGCTTTAAGATCAGCATTCTCTTCATGCAATGTTGTTAACGCTTGAAGAAACTCTTTATTAACTTCCTCTAAATTTGTTAATTTCTCATAAATCATTTGTAGTGAGAATTCGCATTCTTTACCACCAGAGACTGACTTAGCTGAGGCCGTTGATTGAGTGATTCTTTTGTTACCCGTATTAGTAGCGGGTCCAATATTACTCTTCACTGCAGGCTGCTTGATTTTGTTTAGAGACGATTCAGGCAAATGAAGAGATCGCCGCCTCAAAATACTGCACTTATCACACCGAAAGGGTTTTCCATTGGACTTCATAAATTCTGCATCTTGTTCCAAAATATTGACGCAGGCTATATGAAAAAGACCATTGCAGTCACCGCAAGAAATTTTTTGAGTATCATTTCTTTCAATTCTTTCCGAGCAAACTAAACACATTGAACTCATTTTAAGAGAATAGATATAAAACTTTTAAATGAGATGCGCACCCCACGACACTCAATGAATGATTGACGAGGTAAGCACCTGAACATCATAGGAGAGCTTATGCAAAACACCCTTCGAATCATAAAAAAATGGGCGGAGGAGAGTGGATTAGAAATAAATCCAAATAAAACGGAAATGGTTCTCTTTACAAAGAAAACCAAAACTAGTGACTTTCACATTCCACAACTCGGAG
The DNA here is from genome assembly GCA_963082735.1 of Pocota personata. NCBI lineage: Eukaryota > Metazoa > Arthropoda > Insecta > Diptera > Syrphidae > Pocota > Pocota personata. The sequence continues at coordinate 101,325,877 of OY720431.1, read as the reverse complement.
GAGTATCACTACAACTCCGCGACAGCGTCAAGTATCTGGGCATTATACTAGATAGGAAACTGACCTGGAGAAAGAACCTGGAAGAAAGAGTCACCAAAGCAAAGAGAGCATATTGGATATGCAGGAGGGCCATTGGGAAGACATGGGGCTTGAAACCGAAACAGGTCCACTGGATATACGAATGCGTAATAAAACCCATCATCTTCTACGGAGTAGTTGTATGGTGGCCAGTGATGAGCAAAAAGTATGCAAGAGACTTGCTAACTAAGGTGCAGCGTATGGTCTGCCTGGGTATTACCGGAGCACAATCCTCAACACCAACCGCGGCCATGGAAGCGATACTTAACATTCTACCAGTGCACCTCGAAGCGAAAAAGATTGCCGGTATTTCAGCCTCACGGCTTAAAACTATCGGCCATTTCACCGGTGGTGCAAATACGGGACATCGAATAATCACCGAAATGATAAGAGTAATGACACCACTCATCGATTGCCCCAGTGATGTTGTTGGGAAATCGTACACATTCTCCAACAACTTCGAAACAATTTTTCCCGCAAGAGAATATTGGACGTATGAAAGAACGACAAGAAACTCCAATGGGATATCGGTTTATACAGATGGCTCTAACATATCAGGGGAATCAGGGGCTGGCATCTTTATTGCTAACCCACCGATTGAACTTGCTATTCACCTAGAACCATTTGTATCGGTGTTCCAAGCAGAAGTCTATGCAATTATGAAGGCAACCGAAATACTCGCAGAAGACACCAGCGAAGAAAGGCAAATTGACATCTGCTCGGACAGCAAAGCAGCAATTAGCGCGATCACAAACCCCATGTCGAAATCACTACTAGTAAGGGGTGCAAAACTAAATTGAACTTACTTGCCAGACGCAATAGAGTCCGTCTCACATGGGTACCGGGGCACGAGGGTGTACCGGGCAACGAAAAGGCAGACGAACAAGCAAGGAAAGGAGCAGGCAATACAGAGCTGAACCCGGATAGTACAATAGGGGTCCCTCTGACAACTATTAAAACAATAATCAATGATAAGATACGACAGGAGTTCAATAACTACTGGACGAATCTAGACACGTGCAAAGTGGCTAGATCTGTAATAACCAAACCGAGTAACAACACAGCAAAAAGAGCTCTTAACTCAAGCAGAACACAATTGAGATTGATGGTGGGACTTTTAACAGGGCACATCAATTTCAACAAACATTCGTTCAGACTCGGGATAGCTGATACAGCAATCTGTGCCATCTGTGAAGAGGAGGAGGAAGATATAGAACACTTCCTCTGTCACTGCCCCGCTACAGCGAGGCTAAGGCTGAAAATTCTGGGATCTCCAAGGATTCCGGATATTACACACCTCAATAAGAGAGGAATCGGGGATATACTGGAGTTCGCCAGACGAACACTACGATTCCCCTATCACTATACGATATAGTTGATACTACCCATGATCCCTAGACCTAAATCCTCTCAATACATAATTCCCAAAACACATCACTATTCCTTACAGTTACGCAGATGAGGGGAACACAACGGGCCCAATGGAGGCCTAAGTGAAGAGCATAAGCTCACCCTCTCAAACCAACCAACCAACCAAGGTCAGCCAGGACACGATAGCTTGTATAGAGTAAGAAAGACTTCGGACATGCTGAATGAACGGTTCGATTCCATTCCGAAAACTCCTCGTTTATGCGTCGATGAGCAGAAAATAAGGCATCGGTTTGAAGTTTATAGTGGAGCTGGCGATAATGTTATTCTCCCAGGTATGCCAGATCTTTTAAGCACTTCCAATGTTGTAGTTAGACTGATGCAGATGGTTTCTGACTTTGCCAATCATATTCTATATTTCGACAATATATACACATCGCTGCCTTTGTTGGTATATTTACGAGCGAGGGGGATATACTCCTTAGGAACAATTCGAGCCAATAGAATTTCGAACTGTAAGCTGCCATCTGATAAAGAATTGACTAACAAAGATAGAGGATGCTCTGATGAATATATGGGGCAGGCATACGGCGCACAGTTTGGCAAGAAGCCCTCAAAGTGCTTATCAAATAAAATATTCGACCGATTATCATGAAATTTGCACCACAGTTGAAAGATTGTATTATAGTTGTTATGCGTAAATTTACATAGCGGAAATAAAATAATAAAACCATAAAGAAATTTAAAAAATTTCTTCCAATTTTCGAAAATCTGCATGTTTATTTTTTTTTTGTAACATTACAAAAATTATAATACTTAAAATTCGAATTCAAATATTTTAAAAATATGTGTATTTTTTTTTTTTGTAATGAAGAGGGAATGCTTGATGCACCATCAGGGTAATAAACAATTGGCTAGAACACATGCTTACAAACCGCATTATCACAGCTTCACTGGGAGACGACACAAGAAGGGGAACAGTCCGTACGGGAACACCACAGGGGGGGATAATATCTCCTTTTCTGTGGGTGCTCACAATGGACAACCTTTTAAAAGCACTGGATGGAACCTGTGCGAAATGTGTAGCGTACGCAGATGACCTAGCCGTTCTGATAAGAGGTAAGCACCTGAACATCATAGGAGAGCTTATACAAAACACCCTTCGAATCATAAAAAAATGGGCGGAGGAGAGTGGATTAGAAATAAATCCAAATAAAACGGAAATGGTTCTCTTTACAAAGAAAACCAAAACTAGTGACTTTCACATTCCACAACTCGGAGGAGTATCACTACAACTCCGCGACAGCGTCAAGTATCTGGGCATTATACTAGATAGGAAACTGACCTGGAGAAAGAACCTGGAAGAAAGAGTCACCAAAGCAAAGAGAGCATATTGGATATGCAGGAGGGCCATCGGGAAGACATGGGGCTTGAAACCGAAACAGGTCCACTGGATATACGAATGCGTAATAAAACCCATCATCTTCTACGGAGTAGTTGTATGGTGGCCAGTGATGAGCAAAAAGTATGCAAGAGACTTGCTAACTAAGGTGCAGCGTATGGTCTGCCTGGGTATTACCGGAGCACAATCCTCAACACCAACCGCGGCCATGGAAGCGATACTTAACATTCTACCAGTGCACCTCGAAGCGAAAAAGATTGCCGGTATTTCAGCCTCACGGCTTAAAACTATCGGCCATTTCACCGGTGGTGCAAATACGGGACATCGAATAATCACCGAAATGATAAGAGTAATGACACCACTCATCGATTGCCCCAGTGATGTTGTTGGGAAATCGTACACATTCTCCAACAACTTCGAAACAATTTTTCCCGCAAGAGAATATTGGACGTATGAAAGAACGACAAGAAACTCCAATGGGATATCGGTTTATACAGATGGCTCTAACATATCAGGGGAATCAAGGGCTGGCATCTTTAGTGCTAACCCACCGATTGAACTTGCTATTCACCTAGAACCATTTGTATTGGTGTTCCAAGCAGAAGTCTATGCAATTATGAAGGCAACCGAAATACTCGCAGAAGACACCAGCGAAGAAAGGCAAATTGACATCTGCTCGGACAGCAAAGCAGCAATTAGCGCGATCACAAACCCCATGTCGAAATCACTACTAGTAAGGGAGTGCAAAACTAAATTGAACCCGGATAGTACAATAGGGGTCCCTCTGACAACTATATAAAACAATAATCAATGATAAGATACGACAGGAGTTCAATAACTAATTGAGATTGATGGTGGGACTTTTAACAGGGCACATCAATCTCAACAAACACTCGTTCAGACTCGGGTTAGCTGATACAGCAATCTGTGCCAACTGTGAAGAGGAGGAGGAAGATATGGAACACTTCCTCTGTCACTGCCCCGTTACAGCGAGGCTAAGGCTGAAAATTCTGGGATCTCCAAGGATTCCGGATATTACACACCTCAATAAGAAAGGAATCGGGGATATACTGGAGTTCGCCAGACGAACACTACGATTCCCCGATCACTATACGATATATTTGATACTACCCATGATCCCTAGACCTAAATCCTCTCAATACATAATTCCCAAAACACATCACTATTCCTTACAGTTACGCAGATGAGGGGAACACAACGGGCCCAATGGAGGCCCAAGTGAAGAGCATAAGCTCACCCTCTCAAACCAACCAACCAACCAACCATCTTTCTAATACACATTTCACGCCTCACCTCCGTTTTCACATCACCCATCATTTAAGGTAGGAGCTCCAATGCGTTTTTTTTAAAGGTTTCCCCATGAGGCCTAATTCTCTATATATATTTATATAACAAATTCATAAATACTTTATTCATAATAACTAAAATAATAAAAGCGGGAATTACATTTAAGTGAGTTCCACACGCCTCTCACTCTAAGGGTGCTTTACAATTTTATATATTTCATATTCATATTTGATATTGACTGCAAAAACCATCGAACAATTTTTCAACCCATGCGATGGTTCAAAGTCCAAACAGGTGAAAAAAAAACCATTCATTCGTTCGACTGCAAAAACAATCGAACAATTTTTCCAACCGGTGTGATGGTTCAAAGTCCAAACAATTAAAAAAAAATCATTCATTCGTTCGACTGCAAAAACAATAGAACAATTTTTGCAACCGGTGCGATAGTTCAGAGTCCAAACAAGTGAATATAAAAATCATTCTTTCGTTCGACTGCAAAAACATTCGTTCGACTGCAAAAACATTCGTTCGACTGCAAAAACAACGATGGTTTAAAGTCCAAACAATTGAAAAAAAAATCATTCATTCGTTTGACTGCAAAAACAATCGATAAATTTTTCCAACCCTTGCGATAGTGCATAGTCCAAACAGATGAAAAAAAATCATTCATTCGTTTAATGTGCGATGGTCGCACTGTGTTAATACACAAAAGGGCAGAGCAGCCGTCGCCAGAGTCAGACAGTGTACATAAACAAACTATTGAAGGTAACATTTTTCAATTTATTTTTATTGACCTATTTTTTAATATTTAAACTTTTGTTTTTACCACGTTTATATCACACACTTCTAAAATGGAGAAGAATAAAAACGGAGGTGTCTCCCTATTTCTTTCTCCGCATAAAAATTATGTTAGTTACACTTTATTTTTTCTATGATAAAATTTAGCCAACAAATGGCGTTGAGCTCTCAGATTTGTCTTAAGGATTTATTACATTTATTGTCTTATAAGGTCGTCCGACCTGCATAACAAATCGAACTCGATATACCAATCTTCTATAAAAGATTAATCTTTTAACTTAGTGTTGCTCTCACAGCAATCTTCAGCCTCATCGTCATTCTTCTTTTCAATCCATCTCCGCATACGAGTGCCTTCAACAACGTTGGACGCTGTATTATTTTACAGTTTTCGATATCACAAACCACATACCGATCATTTCCTAATACTTTATAGACTACATGTGGAACACGATACTTTGGAACTTAGCTTTTGTTTGTCCCTGGTGTAACATCCACCTTATGAATCACGACGAATTCCCCTACTGTATATTCCTTTGCTGGCGAACTCCTCTTGGCCAAATAAACAGCATTATAAACTTGTGAGTTTTGAACCGCCTGTTGTGAGCTAGGGTTGGCTACGGATGCGTCTTCGGTGCGAGTAAAGAGGACGGCGGCACGCTCGCGATTGCTCGGCTTAGCTCATCGGACGGGTGGTTCTTGTTCACCCCACCTGCTCAGCACACACAATCTCGTGCCATTTTGATCAAAGAACAAAAGAGAGAAGAAAGCTAGTGTACTTAGACTTCGGACGGACTTCAAAAAGATAGAAAAGAAAGCAAAAGGAAAATCCAAGGACTTGTGCCCATGGCTAGGAGAAAGATTGAGAAGGACTCCGCTAAACTTACCCTACCTATCCTAAACTTAACCTAAACTAACCTAACGGCTTAAGCTAAGTCCTAAACTAAACCCAACTCTCTTAACCTAACCTGTCTCTAGTCCCTACTGCGCAAATAGTCCTTCCCCTTTTCTCTCCTCGCCAAAAGGGTTCATCAAGTACCTGAGGTATGCCTGATGGAAGTGACAAAAGCTGGCCTGCACACCCATTATGTCTTGTGACACAACCGATTGCTATCTCTCTGGCCAATGATTGTGAGAGATTGCCCCTAAACGCGCTCCCCAGTCACGACCTAAGTCCGTCGTAGAGGAAGTATGTCAGTCGTCACAATACGTCGTCATTGTTCGTAGTCGTCCTGTCTTGTCGCCGTTCATCTACAGAAGGACGATCCGACCGGACATCCACACACCAAAAGAAAAAAAAATGCTATCCACTTATCTTCTGCGAATCACACCACTGAAGTAAATCATTCGTAGGTGGGCTCATTACACCTTTTAATATAAAAATTCAACTTAAATCTATTACTAGAAAGAACTCCTAATCAAATTCTGCTATGATTGTTCTTTTTTTGTTTAATACAATTGACCAAAAACAAGGTACTCACGGTTTTCTTTACTAGGTCCCCCGGTGTCCTGCCGGCAGCACGATGAAAGATACTGGTTCTTCTTCTATTGCCGAGGTAAACGCGACGCGAAGCACTCTATCACAACCCTTAGCAGAATTTACAAATTAAAAAAACTTATCCTAACCTTAATTACTTAATTTAGATCGCAAAATGATACCACTGCAACATCCATAATGAAAACTTAACACTAGATGTTCAAAAGAATTTATAAAAAAAAATTTTTAAAACTAAAGTGGACTTTGAGATAAAGTTTCAAAAGGCAAATGATGACTCTAGCGTTATTCACTTGGGCTCCGAAATTCTTGGCATTTATAATTCTCAAAAAAATTCCTCTGGGCCACTACACTTCAGTTAAAAATAAATTTTTATTTTTTTTTCACTAGGTTAATTCACTTGGTCCCATGGATCTATTGTAGATAATCTTCTCGAGGATCTTTCCCATGGTGTCCAGTAAACATATTGGGCGATAGGACGATGGTTCTCTTGGAGGCTTCTTGCCTTTTGGTAGCAGGACCAAACGCTGCATTTTCCATTTTTCGGGAAAGATTACTTCTTCGAGGCAATTCTGCATTATTATTATGAAGAGGTCTGGTCTCTTTTTTACAGCCGCTTTTACTGCCTTATTCGGGATGCCGTTGGGTCCAGGCACCTTGGTGTCGCCTATCTTGCTACATGCATTTAGCAGCTCCTCCGGAGTAATTGGTGGAATGCCCGCTGGACTGACTTCTCTTACGATGTTGCACATAGTAGCTGGTATTTGGGGGGAAAAGATGTCCTACTATGGATCTCAACATTATTGGGCATGTTATTGGTGGGGTCGAGCCCCATGTATTTATGTCGGCTTCGTCGCAGAGATGTTTGAAACATGCGTTTTTGCTTTCCAGGCATTATTGGAAGTCTGGTCTCCTTCTTGATCGCTGGACCCTGCACCGGGCTTGTAGGCATCTTGCCCGAAGTGTCCTTATTTCCTCATTCCACCAGTAGTACGGTGATGCCCTCCTGCTGTTTCCTCTCCTAGGCATGGATGCATCGCACGCTGTGGTGATGGTGTTTGTAAGGCGATATGCGAGGGTCTCCGCTGTTCTATTTAGTGTTAGATCGCCGTTCAACATCTCTTCGAATGCTTCCTTATAGAAAGTTTTGTCATTCCATTTTGGACCCGTGAGTTTTGGGGGCAGGACTGGTTTCTTTTCATTTATTTCCAGTATTATCACTTGGTGGTAACTGTGTGAATATTCCTCACTGACCCTCCATTCTACTGTTCTCAAGATAGAGTTGCTCACAAAGGTGATGTGAATGATAGAGCCAATTCCAACCTTCCGAAAAGTATTTGCTCTACCCTTGTTAGCGATACCTATCGATAGGGGAGCGAATGTTTCCAGTAGGGCCTGTCCTCTTGTGTTGGTGAGTCTACTGCCCCATTCTGTGGCCCACGCATTAAAGTCACCTCCTATTACAACTGGGGTTTTCTGGAATGCATCTGCGGTTAGATTATCCAGCATTAGTTGGTACTCGCTGGTCGTCAAACTGGGTCGGGCATAGCAGCTATAAAAATGGATCCCATTTATTTTCGCCCGCACAAAGCCGACTGTTTGGTCGTTTGTTTCTTGAAAGGCAGAGCGTCCACATATCCATATCGCCTTATCGCAGATCCAATTGTTGTTCTCTTCGGCACATTTATATGGTTCACTGATCATAATAACGTCCGCGCTTTCGTCCTTGGCCATTTTAAAGAGGGTTCGTTCGCGCATGTGACAGTTAACCCAGCCGATTTTAATCCTTCCTGCTTCTAACAGTTTTCTTACGTCTTCTGCGGGAAATCTGATCGTTGCTGTTTGGATTCCTCCAGGGACAAGATATCTGCCAGTGAAACTTTCATTCCAAACTGGGCTTCGATTGCATTGATTACGTCGTCTATAGTCGTGACCTCACCGATGTCTTTGACCTCAAGGGTAGTGCGATGCGTAAGCAAACTTACATTCGCTTGCTCTGCTAGAGCTTCACTAATGACGCCTTTAAATTCGTTTATCTTATTTCCCGTCTCCTTGAATTGTATAAGGGGGTCTCCCTTCTGTGTCCTCTGCCTTCACCTTGCGTAGTATCTCCGCGTATGAGAGGGTCCCCGTCACTTTAATGACGATAGCGTCAGGTCCAGGTCTTTTGACCTATTGTTGCTTTTTTTTGGCGATCTTCTTTTTGGTGATATTTACCCGTTCTTCTTCTCCTGCCGCTTGCTTCTTGTTTGTGGATGTAACATTTTTCTTAGGTCTGACCACTGGGGTCTCTACGCCGCTGGTCTCATTCTTCTCCTTGGTGTTTATCAATGGAATATGTTTTTGTTTACGCTTTGGCTCCAAGCGCTTTTTGCCTGCAACATCGTTTGATGTATTTTTCTGCGTCTGTTTTGGCTTCGGTGGTTCGTTGTCTGCCGCGCCATTCGGTGGCTGTTGCTGCTTTCGTTTCGGCTCCGGGGGTTCGTCATCTGCAACTTGTCTTCTCTTACTTACTTACTTATGTCCTGTATCTCCTTGTGGGTCCTAGGGCCTCTACAACGCCTACGCGCCATCGTGTGCGATTTCTGGAAATGTGCCTCAGCTCTCCCCAACTCTTTCCCAGTTGCCGTGCTTCCTTCTCAACTGTTCTGCGCCACGTACTCCTAGGACCGCCGCGTATCCTGCCATCCTGGGTAAGCGGGTTCCATTGCATCGCTTGGTTAGCTATGGACCTGTCACCCTTTCGGAGAGTGTGACCGATCCACTGCCACTTTCGTCGTCGTATGGTTGTGCCTATAGGTTCATGGCCCGTTCTCTGATAAAGCTGTTCGTTAGAGATACGGTTTGGCCAGAATATCCTTAAGATGTAACGTAGACACCTATTGACAAACGTTTGCAGCTTCCTCGTGATAGTGACGGTCACTCTCCAGGTACCACATCCATATAGCAACACGGATTCAACGTTGGAACGGAACAGTCGTAGCTTGGTGTTTAAGCTAATTGCATTACTTCGCCAAACTATGGATAGCATCCCAAACGCAGATTTTGCTTTACCTATTCGGCTGGCTATATCCAGTTCGGTTCCGCCATCGGTTGAGATAATACTCCCAAGGTATTGGAAACTCTCTACTCTCTAAACCGTTTGTCCACCAATGCATATATGAGTTGATGAGTTTGGTCCTAGGCTGATCATTTTTGTTTTTGCCGAGTCAATTTTCAGCCCAACGACGTCTGCTTCCCTCTCCACATTTGCTGTCATTTGGTGAAGGTCCATTATTCTGTGAGGCAGTAGGCATACATCGTCGGCGTAGTCGAGGTGTTTGAGTTCAGATGTAAGAGTCCATCGAATTCCTCCATTTCCTGTTGATAAGGCCGCATTCAGCACATCGCTAATCACCAATAAAAACAATATTGGTGAAAGTATGCAGCCTTACCGAACCCCACTTTGGACTTCGAATTCCTCAGACAGCCTTCCTCTGTGCAAAACGTGACATGTGGACCCATCATATGTAGCTTTGATAATTGCTATTAATTTATCCGGAATGCCTCTCCTGCGCAAGGCACGCCAAATAAATTCCCGATTGACACTATCAAACGCCTTTTCAAAATCGATGAACAACAGGTGAAGTGGTGATGGATATTCAACACATTGCTCGATGATGATCCGCGGGGTGTTGATGTGGTCGACACAGGAGGATCCAGAGCGGAAACCTGCTTGTTCGGCGTCAAGTGTGTCTTCAAGGTGTTCTTTGATTCGCTCCAGGATGATTCTAGCTATTATCTTGGCCACAGCAGGCAGCACGCAGACACCTCTCCAGTTTTCGCACTGCATTAGGTTGCCTTTTTTAGGGAGCTTGACAATCATTCCCTTTTTCCACTCATCTGGAAAACTCTCGGCTTCCCATGTTCTCCCGACAAGTGGGGACAGTAGCTCTGCCGATGCTGTTGGCGCAGCTTGAAAAAGCTCCGCGGGTATGCCGTCAAGTCCTACCGCCTTATTAGTTTTCAGTGCTTCGATTGCGGTAATAATCTCTTCTTTACTGGGGGTTGTGGTGCGAATTCGGGAACTTCTTTCTACGGACACTTCAGTCTGACTTGGGTGCATATTGCTGGCGAATACTCGGTTTAGAACCGAAGCAAAATGCTCCTTCCATCTCTTCAGTTGATCCTCATCCGATATTAGCAACGAACCGTCTAAGCCTTTCACTGGGTGTTGAGTAGAGCTTCGGCCACCTATAAGCTCTTTAGTGATTCTATAAACGGTTCTGCTGTCGCACCTCGCTGCTGCTTCTTCTGCTTCCGTAGCCAGCGCATTGATGTAATTGCGCTTGTCACGTCTCACGCTATGCTGTACTTCTCTCATCTTCATGCGATATAGGGACTCAAGCTCGATCCTCCCTGCTGCTGGAGTTGCTGCAATCTGAGCTCTTAGCTGTTTTCGTTCGTTGATCCTTCTCCAGGTATCCTCGGAAAGCCACGCCCTATGGTTTCCCTGTGATCGACCGACAATCCTTTCAGCACCTGATGTGAAAACAGTTTTCACAGCGCACCAATGGTCTTGGATGGTGGCGGGCAGGGAGCTGCTGATTGTTTCCACTCCACGTGAGAGATGGTCCCTTAATTCTTGGCGTACTGTGGGAACTCTCAGTCGGTCTACATTGAACCTAGGTATTCTTGTGTCGTTAGATCTACGAACGGCAGCAGTGCGTAGTCGGAGAGTAGCTATCATAAGATGGTGATCTCGTACCAACCCCATGTCGGCACCTCGCCTGTTTCGGACGTCTAGGAGACTACTTCTAAAACGGCGACTGATGGCAAAATGGTCAATTTGGTTGGAGGTTGCTTGCCTGTCAGTTGACACCCAACTGATTTAATGGCAGGCTTTGTGCTCAAACATGGTGCCACCTATGACAAGACGATTTGCGTTGCAAAAGTCAACAAATCTTTCGCCGTTGTCATTCCGACTGCCTAGTCCGTGCCGTCCCATAACATGTTTGAGCCCTTCGTTGTCGCAGCCTACCTTGGCATTCAGGTCCCCCATCACAATGACAATGTCGCCATTGGGTGTTGCATTATGAACAGCTCCCAACTGGTTGTAGAAGTTCTCCTTTTCTTCCTCAGACGAACCATCCGTGGGGGCGTAACACTGTATGATGGTGACGCGACGTACTCTCGTCCGGAATCTGGCCGTTAAAATCCTATCACCGTGCGGTTGCCAGGTAATTAGGCCTCTGCGTGCTGTTGGCGTTAGCAGCAGTCCAACTCCATATCCACGGGGGTTTCCGGTTGGTCTTCCGGAGTAGAGTAATACAGTATTACGCGTTGGGGATTGGTACTCACCCGCATCTAATCATCTTATCTCGCTTACTCCCAATATGTCCAGCCTATATCGCATGCTCCAATTGAAGGAATCTGGCGTTCTGAGGTCCTTCACTCTGAGAGTCAAGGAGCGTCTTCACATTCCAGAAACCAATCTTAGTCCGGGTACGATAGCCAAAGGTCGTAAACGTATTATCAGTCCTTATCCGAGGCATTGTGTCGGTTTCCATAGCTATTGTAGTTTCGGTAACGCGGGTTGCTGGCCCAGGTTACCTAGCCTAGGCATAAGACCCTAGACAATCTCGCACTTGCAATTTTGGCCTATATGTATAAGGATTTATACATGCAGTTGCCTGGGGACCACCAGGAGGAGGTAAAGCAAGCACTACATTACGAACTTGATTGTTGCGCTACTGGTCCAATCCATATTTTGGACAGTCAGTAGTTTCCCGATCAATCGCCATGCAGATCCCCCATCTTCTCTTGGGCCCAGATGTTGTTTTTAGCCATGGCTAAGTTTGCGACGAGTTGTACCAGCCCTCTAATTTGCTCACCTAGCTTGTGGAAATCAGTTTTATGGGTTGGTGGTTCGACCGTCACCTTTTGTATTGCGGGTAACTCGCGTCGTTCCACACTTCTTTGCGATGCTGCTACTTGGTCAATTGGTGACCTCAGCATCCTTGATCCCATCTGGAAGGGGTTCTCCTCATTCTCCTTTACTTCAATTTCTCCGGTGCTTTTGATTGTTTTGGTTGTAATCATTTCTAGTGGATACCCACTCAAAGCCGCTATCAATGTTCGAATGTGTAGTCACCTAAGGATCCCATGGTTGTCTTTGCAAGCAGTGAGGCCATGTGAGGGTTGACACAAGCCCTTTTGGGGTTTTGTACCGGAGCCGGATCGGTGCTAACCATGAATGTTACATCTGGACCTACACCACCAACTTAATGGTGAAGAAACATTGAACGTACTTTTAGGCTTGCCAAGGTTTTAACGGGATGGAGGCGCGGATTTCCCTCTTGCCTACTCAGGTAACAGAATACTACAAACATCAGCCCTCATAGCGGTCATTTCAATTCGTTTTCCAGTATGCCATAATTAAGACCTTACTGGGCTCTGTCTTAATGTTTTGGGTAGTGTGCAGCATCCCTTTCGGGCAAAGAAGCTGCGCGTTTCACGATGTGGCGGGTTTGTCCGGATCTCGCCATTTTCTGTATCCCTCGTAGCCACCTTGACGTGGAAAGCACATATATGGAAAACTGTGCTTACTCGTCTTGTCGCAGAGAGTTCATAGGGGTTCCTTTAACCTCTTCAGCCAAGCCCTCCTTCTCTGCCGCTCTTGGTCGGGGACTGGTTATGGGTATTCGCAGTTAGCCTCCATTTCTGCAGGCCGTTCACTATCCGCCACCTGTGACCCCCACAGTCGCCCGAGCTTAGCCTCAACAGCCCGTCCGGCTTGGTGCCTGTGGCGTAATGCCCAAACCGTAATGTGGCGTTCGCGCGGTCGCGCGTTAATGGGCTTTGAGCGGCGTTGTAGAAACTTTACGATTAAATCTGCCAAAAAGCGCGACCGACAATTTTCCAAAACGAAATGTCGCTTCAGCGTTGCGAGGTACGAAGATGTTCCGTTTGCTTAAATTTCCAATACATGAATTCATCGGAGAAAAAAGAGTGAAAAATTACTCTTTCGATTTTTATTGTTTACTCGTATGAAAACAATCGTCGCGCACCAATTAACTTTTTTTTTATGTAAACTCATAAACAGCTGTGAATGAATTGTCAAACGCGCGACATAGTAGAGAGTAGATCTACTTGGGCGTTGTAATGGCGTTTACGATATATACGATCTAAAGTGATCTTATCGCCTGAGATTACATTTCGTTTCAACCCATATGCACGCGTTGTTTCTACTCAATATGTCAAAGCGAGAGCGACCTAACGCCACATTGCGTTTTGGGCATAATGAATTTGTGTTTGGATGAGTGTGTGTGAGTATGTGTGAGTGTGTGTGACTTGATTTGGGTTAATTGGGTGAGTGGCTTGTTGGTTCAGTGATGCCACTTGTGTGTTTTTAGTTTTAAAATTATTGAAGTCTACTTTTGGTACTATTTGAGTGAATTTGCGAATGGACTGTATTATGATTAGAGTTATGTACTGAATAAATGTAATTGTTCTTGGATGGATGCATGTACATTATGGGTATGTGTTGTATGGTACGGGTATGTCTGCTGAATTCGGCCAAGGGCCCGCCTAGCAAGGGGAAGACGTTCGTCCTTCAGCAAAACCAAATCACTTACATTTAGCTGCGGTTGTGGTTTCAGCCATTTCGGTCTTTGTTGTAGCCGTGCCAGGTACTCCTGTTGCCACTGCTTCCAGAACATCTGCATTCGGAGTTGAATTAACTTCCACCGGCCGTTCGCGCATATTTTTCCCGAGGCTAGATCCGGTTCAGGAACTGTTAGGACTTCTTGACCAATTAGGAAATGTGCAGGCGTTAGGGCACGGAAGCCATCTGGGTCTTCTGGAAGAGGACATAAAGGTTTCGAATTAAGACACGCTTCAATTTGTGTTAGAAGCGTGGTGAGTGTCCCGTTCCCGACAACTCTTTTGAAGTGGTGTTTCACACTCTTTACGCCCTCTTCTCATAGCCCTCCAAAGTGGGTGGAAGCTGGGAGAATGAAATTCCACTGTTCCTTGACTTGCCACAACTTTTGCTATTTCCTTCCAGTCATGAGTCGCGTTCTCCATTAAACGATGAAGTTCTGCGTTGGCTTCGACGAAATTTGTACCGCAGTCGCTGTATATTTCATGGCAGAGTCCCTCCGTGCTGCAAATCTTCGAAAGGCTGCCAAAAAAAGCTTGGGTGGTTAGGTCGGTTACGGCCTCTAAATGTAATGCCTTAGTAGTCAGACATACGAATATGGTGAGATACCCTTTATAACATTTGGCTCCGCGGCCTCTGCACGTTTTTATATCGATGGGCACAGCATAGTCGACCCCGATGTGTGTGAATGGCTTTGAGATCATTACCCTGGGGCTAGGGAGATCTCCCATTAATTGATGAGCTGCTTTGGTGCGATATCTATAACAAGTGGTACAGCCATGAATATGTTTTTTGATAGACCTTTTTAACTGGAACACCAATACTTGTTTCATAGGCACCCCATCATCAATTTGATGCTGCCAAGAAGAGTCCTGCTGTGTGCCTCGCTGATGAGTAGTTTTGTGTAGTGATGTGTAGGTTACAGGATTATTGGATCGTAGGAGGGATCGGCTGATCGTGAGCATTTTGAGCCTTCTCCCGACTCTAAGGATACCTTCACCGTCTGTAAAAGGATTTAATGGACCCATGCCTCTAGTCAAAGCAACCCCTTGTGGAAACATTTCATATTGAGCTAAGCGTGCCAGAACCTTTGTTGCCGCAGCGAGCGCCGACGGATTGATTGGTCTACGATTTCGTTCTGAACTCCGCTTTCGATAGTTTTCTCCAAATCTTTTACAGTAGGCGGTGATTCTTATGAGCCGACATAAGCTGGAGGATCGATGAATAAGATGACTGATCCCATTCTCGGTGACGTTGAAATCAGCTAGTTATTCTGGAAGTTCGAAGTTCCATGCAGAAAGTAGGAACGTGGGCCCATTCCACCACAAAGTGGCTTTGACCAGCGCTGAAGGGAACATTCCTCGCGAGACCAGATCTGCAGGATTTTGTTGTGTATTAACATGGTTCCCGATATTGACCTCAGTCAACCGTTGTATCTATCCGATTCTGTTTCGCACAAAGGTTTCCCACTTCGTAGTGCTCTTATCCAGCACAGGGTGATCCTGGAGTCTGTCCATGCGAAGGTGGGAATGCCTCTCTACTCAAAAGTCCTTGTAGTGTGATGTATGAGCTTAGCGAGCATGACAACTCCATAAAGTTCTAAACGCGGAAGAGTCACTGAACTTACTGGTGCGACCCTCGATTTGGACATCAGCAGGTGCATGTGGATGGTGCCGTCTTCGTCTTCCACTCTGAGGTACACCGCTGCCCCATATGCCCTTTCCGACGAATCGCAGAAACCGTGTAGCTGGTCTATTGGTCATACCAGGTGTGTAACCACTGTGCAATACGTAAGTTGTTAGTAGCCTGCAAATCGTCGTGAAAAATTCTCCAATCTTCCAGAATATCAGTATCAACGGGATCATCCCAGGATTGTTTGCGGACCCAGAGAAGCTGCGTGAAGAGTTTTGCCTTGGTAATGGAAGGTGCGATCCAACCCATACTTGGTTGGATGCTGATTTTCCGAAGGAGTATAACTGAAAGAGAATTCGTCAGTACGAGGGAGCGATTGTATACCCAAAGTCTTCACTCGATCTGAACCATCAGTGGGTAATGAGAAGGATGCCTCATGATCCTGAGTAGGTACATTAGCGAGAAGGCTTTCATTGTTGGCCGCTCCACTTAGAATCTTCTTAACTTCTTCTATTTTGGCCTTAGTTTCTTGCAGGGTTTCAGCTCCCGGAATCAAGTCATCGACGTACATCTCGTTTCGAATCATTCTAGCTGCTCTGCGACGCAACTCTCCGAATTCCTCCGCTAATGTCTGAAGTGTTCGAATCGCCAAGTATGGGGCAGGTGCTCTGCCAAAAGTCACCGTCCTGAGGCGATATGTCCTCAAAATGTCGGATGGTCGCTTGCGCCAAAGGATTTGCTGGCAATTAGCATCACGTTCCGGTACCCTAATTTGTCGGTACATCTTCTCTATGCCTCCAGTAAACGTGTATCGAGACTCCATCTGAGAATGATGTCCGTGGTGTTGTGTTGAAGCGCCGGGCCTATCATTAGCTGATCGTTTAATGAGATGCCATCAGATGTCTTAAACGAAGCATCAAATACCACTCGGAGCTTGGTAGTCGAGCTCGACTCCTTAAGAACTGCATGATGTGCCACGAAGTAATGATGTAGATTTATAATCGGACCTTCCTCCACTTCTTTCATATGACCAAGATTCAGGTACTCTTCTAAACAATCTTTGTACTGTTGCTTTAATTTTGGATTTATTTCAAGCTTCCTTTCCAGACTCTTGAAACGATTGAAAGCACCTTCCCTAGATCTGCCTAGAACAGGATAGACATATCCCTTGAACAGGAGGGCCACTTGGAAACGACCATCAGTTAAGCGCCGAACGGCAAAGTGTGCTTCACAGTCGATGTCTTGCGGCCGTTCAAAGGGTTGGTACTAAATCTCTTCCAATTCCCAGAATTTGCGAAGTTCTGCCTCTATCGTACATGTTTGGAGAAAACTATGGACTCGAAGGGGTGCTATGGGAGCTCTACCAAATAGAACCTATCCTAACTTTGTCTTCTGAGTGATGGGTAAATTGCTGTCGATCGGTTTAACTATTTCCGGCAGCAGAAAACCAGCCAGAACATCACTACCCAGCAGTAAATCCACCTTGGCTGACTGATTGAAATTGGGATCCGCCAACGTCAAACCATTCAAATGGTCCCAACCTGTGATTGTTAAAGTTTGGGTCGGAAGATTCCCAGACAGCGACTTGAGTACAAGAGCTTGAGTGGACGCTCAAAACGCTGAGTTGTGAGAAGCAAAGGAGATATCTACCACCCGTGAGCATTTGCCGCTGCTGACCAAACCCAACCCAGAAACTTCAACGGATGTTGATTTTAGAGTAAGACGAAGTAGCTGAAGAGCTGATGTTGTTATGAAGCTGGCCTCTGAACCCGAGTCTAATAAAGCTGGCAATGAAAGAAATTTGCCTGTTCATGAGCTCACTTTGACTATGGCAGTTGATAATAAGACTTGTGTTATTGCGTTAGTTGAGTAAAATGCGTTGACGTTCATTGTTATTAACGTTCTTTCTTTTTCATATGGTTGGAAAGTGGGCGCACCAGCATTCATTGAGGAAGTGGATGGCCCCAGTGTGTGCCCTTGTGCAGTGAAAGAGTTCGCTTGCCCCGCAGGCGGAGTGTTACTGAAATGTAGAAGCGAATGGTGTGCTTGTTGGCAGTAGTAGCATCGTCGAGTACTCGGACAATTCTCAAAGGTATGGCTATATGCTAAACAATTTCGACATATCCCTAATCTAGAAACATTCTTACACCGATCAGCTATAAAACTTCAAAAAGCTACTACACTTCCTAATAGCGTGTTGGCCGTTGCTGCAAATTTGGCAAGAGTATTTCGCGTTGCTGGTTGCTGTATGCAGAATGTTTCGGTGAGACAGGAGCTTGATCGGGTTCAGTGCAATTCGTAATTGCTGTTGATTGACTGGCTCTAATACGGAACCTAGTTTCTAAAAAGCCTTTGAACTCATCAAACGTCGGAAGTTCTTTGGTGTCATCTTTGGCTCCCGGCTTCTCTTCCCAAAGTTGCTCCGTTTTTGTGGGCAGCTTTTGTAGCAGCACGAAGATGAGCACCACATCCCAATGTTCGACGGGTACTTTCAGGTTCTTAAGGCAGTGTACAACTTCCGTCGATGTATCCAGCAAGTCTTTTATTGACTCCGACCTTTCCTGCGTCAGCGATAGTTGATTGAACAGAGACTTCAGCTGCGTGTTGACCAAGAAACGCGTATGATCATAAATCTCCGTTAAAATGCTCCAAGCCCTTGTGTAGTTTCCGCTGTCAATTGCCAGGTGAGTCAGAAGCTTCTCATCTTCGCCAGATGCCGTTGACTTCAGGTAGTACATCTTCTCTATGTTCGACAGGTTTGTATTGCGATGGATCAACGAAACGAACAAATCGTGGAAGGTTCGCCATGTCTCATAACTACCCGAAAAAGTTGGCAAACTTATTTTTGACAGCTTGATACCCGACTTCGATGTGCTAGTGGTTGATATCTTCTTGCTGTTTTCATTCTGCACCGTGCGTCGTCTGAACCTTGTCAATGGCATCTAGTAAGCTAGAACGGTAGTCGAAATAATTCTACCGAATCTACTTAAAAATGTCTTCTAAAACTACGTTTTTGGAGTCGTCTTCATCCAATACACCCTCAAACTGGATAGTGGCTGTCTCCATCGTCTTCTCCAGCAGGGATAGACTAGAGGCCGTTTTGCCGAAGTTGATAACGTCTTTTTTGAGTTGTTTTAAGGTACTCGCCAACACAGCTTTGTCCATTTTGTACCCAAACATTATGCACTTATAAATGATTTTGATTTCTTATATGTATGTATATTTACAGAGTAAATAGGTAATCAAAAAAATGTACTCACTTGATTTCCCGAGTTCAAGACCCCAAATTCTGCGGATCCGACATCGACGTCTGGGATGATTAAATGTTGATTTTCCAGGTTCAAGTCCAAAATCCTCAGGTCAGTTTTGCATCTTATTTCCACAACACATTTCACACTAAATACTGTCTTTTTATGTTTTTAGTACGCGCGCACACGCAAAGAATGGAAAAAATCCGGCTCGAAGGACCAAATGTTGGCGACTATGCCACAAATTATTAGAAGAAGGACTTTGGCAAGTGCAAATGGCCGCGCACTAAAAGACATGGAAAAAAGATCACGTCGATATAGAAAAAATCGCTGAAAAGGAACTGATAACCGTGCGCTTGAGAAGCTGTATATCAAAACGCTAGAACAACTGTTTTAAAAAGAAAAACCACATATTCTATAAACGTTATAAAATAGAGTAATTAGATAGTGTTGAACGTTTTTCTTATATACAACTTATCTTTGTTAATATATACATATATATGAATTCATTATATTTATTTTGACATTTGTTGTGGGGGCGTTGATGGTGTGAAGGTATTATTAACACGTTGAGCCCTCGTGTTTGATGACGTCAACTGGGATGACTGGCTTGTGCACCTGACAGTCACTAATCACCATGGACAATGGGAGTTCTCGCAAACGAACGACAAAGTATCCACGTTCAAAGAGCTGGTCGATTTTCTAGAAGCTAGATGTCGACCTCTGGACGCAATCAAGTCCCACAATACCAATAATGCGCAACCAGTCCCGTCGCCGAAGTCTAAATTCAAGTCTACAACTGTTTTCACCCTTCCCAAGAAGAATGGAATAATATATTATTTTTGTGGTGGAAAACACAGGACCTACGGTTGCGAGCAGTTTCGAGCTCTGCCAGTTCCATCGCAAAGGAAAAGTCATTATGCAGTAATTGTCTCCCAAATGTACACATTGAGACAGCTTGTAGTAGCACAGGCACGTGTCGCTTCTATAAGGCTAATCACCATACGCTGCTTCATACTGAAAAGCCCACACCGTCTGTTCCAAACACATCTTCGTCCCACATGGCTAACACAGACCACCAAATCCTCTCGCCAAAGTCAGGGATAGTTTCGGACGGTTTCAACTAGTGAGAATTTTGTTTGACAACGCTTCACATCTAAGTTTTATCACGGAGGCATGTGTCAAAAGACTTCAGCTTAAAGGTTAACCCGCAACAACTACGGTCGAAGGCATAGGTGCTATTTTCACTGGACACTCCAAAGGAATTGTCCAATTTGCCCCGCTCGACGATAGCTTCATTCAAACCATTAATGCGAACATTTTGCCGAAGATAACCAACGCTTTACCGCCTGCTCGTATTCGTAAACCTTAGCCGATCCCAATTTCAACGTACCCGCAGGTGTCGACATTCTACTAGGCTGTGAGCACCTAGGAAGGTTTCTTCTCGATGGGTTAATTCGAGGCCCAAAGGACACCCCAATTGCGCAGCAATCAACACTCGGGTGGGTATTGTTCGGAAGAGAGGTCGCATTGGATACCACATACGCGTTTTCGACAGTTATCTCTACTCGCTCGGATTCCAAACCAAGGCATCTGGAGGAGCTTCCAGAATCCAAATACCTTACTGACGAAGATCGCTTGTGCGAAGAAATGTTTTCCCGAACTCACTCACGTCAAGTTGATGTACGCTATGTGGTCAAGCTTCCCTTCGAGCAAGCAGTTCCTCTTGGAATTTCCCGTGATGGTGCAATTCGAACTTTAAACCGCATGGATAAAATATTCGCCAAGGATCGACAACTACAATCCCAATATGTGGATTTTATGCAAGAATTTATCTACCTGGGACATATGGAGGAAGTCGGTGATATCCCAGCTCCGGGAAACATTATTACATGCCACATAGGGCAGTCGTCAAGGAGTCCAGCACGACAACGAAGTTAAGGGTTGTCTTCAATGCCTCGGCTAAAACATCGTCTGGATTTTCTCTCAATGATGTCCAACTCATAGGTCTCCAGCTGCAACCAAACCTCTTCACAACCTTGCTCCGATTTCCTGGTCATCGATTTGCTATTTGACATTGCAAAAATGTATAGGCAAGTGCGACTTTCAACGCATCGTCTGGCGTCGCACGCAATCAGACCCAGTCAAAGATTATCGCTTGCTGACGGTAACGTATGGCGTTGCATCGGCTTCTCATCTAGCCGTTAAAGCGTTGCAGCAAACAGCCGTCGACGAGGGCCATGATTTTCCTGCGGCCGCACCAATCGTACAACGCGATTTTTATATGGACGATCTTCTAACAGGGTCTTTCGACGAGGTAGAGCTACGCCGTCTATAAACCGAAATTACTAGCATGCTAAATCGTGGTGGATTTCATTTGCGTAAATGGTCTTCAAATTCTTCCATCGTACTGAATTCCATAGCAGCAGAGGAACGTGAGATAAAATCAACGTTGGTCTTCAAATTCTTCCATCGTACTGAATTCCATAGCAGCAGAGGAACGTGAGATAAAATCAACTTTGGATTTAACTGGTGCTGAAAGTGTGAAAACATTGGGTCTTCAATGGCATCCATGTACTGACGTCTTCGCATACAGCGTGCAGGTTCATAATATAGATACCCTTAGTTTTACTAAACGTCTATTACGTCGCGCAAACCTTCCTTGTTTGGCAGCTATACGAATACCGAGGTGGTTAGGATTTGGTGGCCCAAATGCAGTCACAGATCTTCATGGTTTTGCGGATGCATCGCAGTCCGCCTACGTTGCTGTTGTCTAAGCGAGAACTTCAAACGCTAATGGTATCATCGTTCGTCTCTTCACCGCAAAAGCGAGAGTGGCTCCCATAAAACCGATACCGTTAACTCGTCTGGAGTTATGTGCTGCTGCTCTTTTGGCGCAACTAATGATGCATGTAACGAAAGCATTAAAGCACGTTCGCAACATGTATGGGTGGACTGACTCATTTGTAACAATAGCCTGGCTTCATCAGCATCCTAGTAGGTGGTGCACGTTTATTGCTAACTGTGTAGCGCAAGCCCAAGAGGTTATACCACCAGAGCACTGGTTGCATGTTCCATCGCTGCAGAATCCTGCCGACTGCACATCTCGAGGCTTGTTACCCCAGGAGCTAAAGCATTTCAATCTATGGCCTGCTGACACTTGGCCTTCGCAACAACTCTTTACCACCATTATTGATCAGAAGTCAAACACTGATAATATCAGCATAGTAACTACTGCACAGCCGCATCAAATTTGGGATCTCATGGATAAGTATTCTTCTGTATCAAAACTAAAGCATGTTACCGCATTTATCTTCAGGTTCATCAACAATATACGAGTATGTTCTGGTATCGCAAATCATAAAGGCCGTAAAACGATTTCCTGCCTTTCCAGTAACTTCCTCAGCCTAAAGGAACTCAACGAATCGCTTTACTTTTGGATAAGAGCCAGGCAAACATGCTTTTTTGATGATGATATTCAGCGGCTCCAGGCAAAGACCTCTCTTAGAAGGCAAAGCAAGTTGTTGAAACTAAATCCGTTTTGGGGGGGGCACTTAAATCCATTCCGCAACCAGAGATAAAAGATGTCAAAATCAACCTTGTAAACCGGTGGAGTTTAATTAGTCAGCAGCGTCAGCATTTCTGGAAAAGGTGGCACAGCGAATATCTGAATCAACTCCAGCAACGTGCCAAGTGGACCAAGCAACGTGCCAAGTGGACCAAGCCATTTCCGAATATCAGCGTGAGAGATCTTGTTGTTCTTATGGAAGACAACGTCCCACCTAACAAATGGAGGATGGGAAGGTTAGCAGAAGTTCACGCGGGAGCTGATGGCAGAGTTCGGGTCGTAACTTTAAAGACTGCAGACGGGACAATAATGCGCCCCATCATCAAGATATCGCCGCTTTGACCTTCAAAGACGACGTCGTTGTGCTCGACGATTGAACTAACCCCCAGTTAGTTCAGGGCCGGCGGAATGTCAACGCCAAATCACCAACTCGCAACTTAGCAAGATGATGTGATTTGGTAGCACACGTCTTTCTCTTCGCTTCCTTTGTCTTTTTTCACTTAGATTTCCCCGCTTTTTTGTCCGCTTTTTTCCCCTTATGTGTAATTTTAGTTTCGAAATGAAATATATAGTTAGTTTAGTTTCATACTCGAACCAACGCAGTTCTATTTCGCAACAACTTGGTATACGCCGACCTTTTCACCTCTTAAGTTCCCTATCTCATATAGGGGGTTCCCTTTAGCTTTAAAACTATTGATTTTAGAAACTTGGGCCCTAATTTAGCATTATAATTGTCAGGTAGGCTACTTTGCTTAAAGTTTCGTCTGAAAACTGTCTGTCGAGTACCATAAATCTTTTTTGCTTTCTGGTGTCCTAGCGTTAGATTGTCAAATATTTTACTACTGATTGGCTCTAAAAATATAATAAATAATTGTCGTTATTAACAATAACTTCCGTGCCCATATCTTTGACCGTATCTAGCTTGCGGAGGATATCATACGCTCCCGCGTGTTGTATCATGTGGGTACCAAACACAGCATAGTAGGGTTCAAACGTAGTGGCATCGTGAACTACCTCAGTGAGTAAGCCGCGCTGACGTAGAGTAAGCCGCGCTGACGTAGATGTCCCAGGTTTTCTGATCACCGCTTAGATATAACCTTATCTTCGTCAGCACGGAGCAATTAACCCGTTCTGACCCATTGGCTTGAGGAGAGTAGATCGCGGTGCGAATATGTTTGACCCCGTATTTTCCCAGAAAGCTGGCAAATAGTTCTGAGACGAACTGTTTACCATTGCCCGAATGGATAAACTTCGGTACGCCAAAGATATGGAACACGCTTTCTTCAAGATTTTTTATTACCTCAGCAGCCGTTGCCTTCTTAATTGGTTTTAAAAATACAAATTTAGAAAAATGAACTAGGACTCTAAAAATGTGTGTGTGTCCGTTCTTAGTACGTGGATATGGTCCTAGAAAATCTATGTACAGTCTTTGAAAAGGCTGCTCCGTAATAGTCTGTTGTCCCATCGGCGGTCGAGAAACGATGTTGAGGGGTTTGCTACACTTGCAGATTTCGCAGGCTTTGACCAAGGTCAAGGCCAAGGTAGCCATGCCTGGCCAGAAGAACATTTGCCTCAATTTTGACAGAGTCTTCTGGATACCCCCGTGGCTTCCACTAGACTCCCACGCAACTCCTTCGGAATCCAGAGTTTCCACGCTCTATCTTCTTGTACTGCGTCGCCAGTTCGTATGTCAGTTCTTTTGTATACGAATCCGTCAGAAAGGCAAACGTTTGGTAGTCGGTCTTTGTTTTCATTTATTGTCTTCCTTAATTCGTCGTACTCCTTCGAGGAAAAGTATGGCGAATTAAGGTCAATTTCCAGCACTGCATTCTCAGGATTGAGCTCATCTATGGGAACACGTGAGAGAGTATCAGGGACTACATTTTGGCTACATTTCCTATGTTCGATCTGGAAGTCAAACCCTTGCAGTCCCGGCCAGACGGCCAGATAGATCCTTTTGGGTCATTAGTCACTTCAGACTTGAGTGATCGGTTATTATAGTGAAAGGTAATCCTTCCACATCGGCCCTGAACTTCTCCACTGACAGAACGGCTGCATAGCATTCAAGTTCCGTCAAGCTGTAGTTCTGCTGGGCAGATCTGGGACAGGAATGCTATCGGTCGTTCGTTGTTGTCCGTGATCATCTGGAAAAGCCCACTCCCTACACCAGATGTTGATGCGTCGCATTGTATGTGGAGTCGTCTTGTGAAGTCCGGGTTCGTTAATACCGGTGCTGTCACTACAGTCGTCTTGAGTTCTTGAAAGGCTGTCAGTGCTCCGTTTGTTATGTTGAATGTCTTGCCACATTCGCAAAATTTGGAATAAAGCGTCTATAATGCGTCCATATTGCTTGGGAGTCTTTGGTACTAGAAAATTCTCGACTGCCGAAACCCTGCCAGTGTCAGTTCGTAGGCAACCATCGCCGACGATGTACCCCAATTATTGGATCTCCTTGTAACAGAATTTGCTTTTCACTGACACTTCGCCACTTCCTGCAGCAATCTGGCATGGGACTCGAAACTTGGAGAGCAATCCAAGAGGTCATCGAGATAGACAAAGACATACTCTTTTAGGCGAGATTGTATGATTTTGTCCATAAGCCTACACATTCTCTGGGCGGCCTTACACAGTCCGAACGGCATATCCGTATACTGGTATAACGGCCTCCCAGGGACTGTGAACGCTGATAATAAAAAAAGACAAAATAGGAAAAGGTGAAAAAAAAACCAGTATAATAAAACAAAATTAAAAAAAAAAAATTGTATTTGTGTAATGTGGTATAATATATACGTGCTTTGGTGTGTGGATTTTTTGGTCAGGTTTTCAAGTAACCATTCTGTAGATGTAAGACTGACCGTACACGTTAGGGTAATGTAGCATAATAATAACTACGCTCCTATGTCTATGCAGCAAATTCCGAAGTGACTTTCCATTCTGGCAGAATTTTGGTTCGAACTGTCCTTTCATTCGAGGTTCGTGTCTGGGACGAAGTCTCCACAGCTCATGTCAACGAAAGAGACGAATAATATCAGGGATAAAAGGGAATTATAACTGCAAGAATTATTTCTCTTGTTCCAGTGGTCGAAGAATTTGCTAGAAGTTTCTGGCTATCAGAAACTTCTGCTATATAAGGACAGATGGCGATCAAAAAAGACACAGTTGGTTTAGAACCGTGGCGAAGAGATTGGAAAAGTGATAATGGGCGAAGTTGTATTTTGGTGATAAATTGAAAGTTGAGAGTGAACAAGAAAAAGTAATTAGTGTGGATTTGTGAATTAAGTAATTGAAAGGAGATAAAATGATTTGAGAGGAAAGAGACCTTATAAGAAAAGAATTTGCGAAGAATAGTATAGTGTGAACTTGAATTGTTCTATAGACTAGAAAATAAAGAAATAAATTTCACAGAATATCGTTTTATCTACTCGAGCCGTAGCCAGCATAGTACATTGGTGTCAGAAGCGGGATAAAACTTATTCTGTGAATAACTATTTCCGTGGTGTGAAAGTTGAAAAAAAAAAAACGATTTCCGTGTTGAGTTAATTAGTTGCGCAAAATGGGTCGCAAATTGGGAAAACTAACTATAATTCAACTAAAGGCAGAACTCAGTAAGCGGAACCTCGACACAACTGGGGGAAAAGATGCCCTGCTGATCCGTCTGGAAGAAGCAGTAACGCAGGAAGGTGAAAATCCGCACGACGTAGAGTTTGACGTGGAAGAGGAACCAGCAAGTACAGCAGCCGACCCGGGTATAACAAGTCTGCTCCTGCAACTTAAGTTAGTCATGGACGAACAAAAGAAAGCAATAGAAGACCAAAGGAATTCTATAGAACTTAAGCTGGACGAACAAAAGAAAGCAATGGACGAACAAAAGAAAGCAATGGACGACCAGAGGCATTCTCTAGAACTTAAGATGGACGAACAAAAGAAAGCAATGGACGAACAAAAGAATTCTCTAGATGCTCTGGAAAGCAAACTTGATGAGCAAAACAAGAACTTGGAATCCAAATTCGAAGCGATCGAAGAGAAAATCGAGAAGGTCGAGACGCAACTCGGAAAAGTCGAAACTAGATTCGATGAAAATTTTGAGAAACATGAAACTCAGTTCGGGAAAATAGAGACTCAGTTTGAAAAAGTGGATACGCAATTCGAGATAGTAGGGAAGCAAGTCGAAAATCTTGGCTAAGGAGCTCAGCGACGTGAAGAGACAGAAAGAACAGGAATATTCCACTGACGGTCTGAGAAGAAAGGAGATGCAGCCTCCTATCTTCGATGGTCAAACATCATGGCCAATTTATAAAAGGCAATTCGGAGCGGCCGCAATGACCAATAGCTGGGACGATGAAGAGAAGTCCATTGCACTCACACTTGCACTGAGGGGTCCAGCTGCGGAGCTCTTGCAGACCATCCCGGAAGATAAACAGCAGAACTACGATTACTCTGGCAGGACTGACGTTCTCCCATGCGTTTCTGGTGGCAGATATATGCGACGAGTGCATCATCGGAGTAGACTTCATGAAAGCAAATGAAGTAATCTTGGACATCGGGATGCAAGTACTGAGGTATCGGAATGTGGAAATTCCGATGGTGTACGGAAATGAGAATGCCGTAACTCTCAGGACAGTCATCAGCAAAGACGAAGTTTTGCCGCCGTCTTCAGAGACAATCATTTGGACGAAGCTGGAAGGTGATCTTGGGAGCCACCGATTCTACATAGTAGAACCAGACCCAGAGAAGAATTCTCAAGACTACATCGTGGGAAAGACGTTAGTCGAACCAAAGAACACCATAGTTCCAGTGAGGGTTTTGAACGCAAGACCACACACTGTCAAACTAAGGCGAGGGGAGGTGACTGGAAAATGCACGCCGATTACCGCCGTCGCAACAATATCTGAACGTGATGCTCCAAAACCTCTCCCATCACCTTGGACAGCGGAAACGAGAGAGACGATTCTCCAGTCCAGTGAGCTGAATCAGGAGCAGCGAACTATTGCAGAGAATCTTATCAATGAGTACGCTGATGTATTTGCCTCACAGGACGGAGAATACGGCCGAACACACCTGGTACAACATCGAATAGACACTGGTGATACTAGACCAATTCGTCAGCCTGCTAGGCGCCTTCCATTGGCAAAGCAGACAGAAGTTGCAGAGATGGTGTCAGCAATGGAAAAAGAAGGTCTGATTGAAAGTTCCAAAAGTCCGTGGGCATCACCGGTTGTACTGGTTAAGAAGAAAGATGGCAGCACGCGGTTCTGCGTGGACTATCGGCAGCTCAATTACGTCACCAAGAAAGACAGCTACCCTCTGCCACGGATTGACGACACGCTAGACACACTATCAGGAGCCCGATGGTTTTCCACTCTCGACTTGAAGAGTGGCTACTGGCAGGTACAGATCCATCCAGAAGACCGGGAGAAAACCGCCTTCACCGCAGGAAATGGGCTATGGCAATTCACGGTAATGCCATTCGGGAATGTGTCCTGCAAGGGTTAACATGGAAAACCTGTTTGGTATACTTGGATGATGTCATCGTCGTAGGAAAAACGTTTGCACAACACCGAGACAATCTAAGGGATGTGTTTCAAAAGCTTCGAAGTGCCCACCTGAAGCTCAACCCCAAGAAGTGCGCCCTGTTTAGAGCGGAAGTCAAGTACCTGGGACACATAATTTCAGCGAAAGGAGTGAGAACCGATCCGGAGAAGGTCGAAGCGGTGAAAAACTGGCCAGTCCCCAAAGACAAACACCAACTAAGGAGCTTCCTGGGCCTAGCCACCTACTACAGACGGTTCGTGAAGGATTTTGCCGGGATCGCAAAGAACCTGCACCAGTTGACGGAAAAGGGAAAACAATTCAAATGGTCAATTGAGTGCGAGAAGAGCTTCAAGGCACTTAAACAACGGCTATGCGATGCCCCGATACTGGCTTACCCCACTCCCGGGGAAACGTTCGTTGTGGATGCAGATGCTAGTAATGTCGTGGTAGGAGCCGTACTCTCCCAGGTGCATGACGGCCAAGAGAAGGTGGTTGCGTACTTCAGCAAGGTGCTCTCTAAGCCAGAAAGGAACTACTGCGTGACAAGGCGGGAACTTCTAGCTTTGATCTTGGCTACGAAGCATTTTCACAAATACCTCTACGGGAGGAAGTTCGTTCTTCGCACAGACCATGCAGCCTTCAAATGGCTATTACAGTTCAAGAGTCCTGAGGGTCAGGTCGCAAGATGGATCGAAAGGCTGCAAATCTACGACTACGAAATACAGCATCGTAAAGGAAAACTCCACTCTAATGCGGATGCACTGTCCCGGAGACCATGCAGAACGGATTGTAAACATTGTGCGCGTCAGGAAGAACGGGAGCTGGTTTCCATCCAAAGAATGAGAGCCGAACCTATCGCCGGCTGGAGCGTAGATGAGATCCGGAACTCTCAGAAGGAAGACCCGGATATCGAGCCAATTCTGGCCTGGAAGGAGAACATGGAGAAACCGGATCATCAGGACATCTCTCACAGAAGCCCGACCTTAAAGGCATATTTTGCGCAGTGGGACTCCCTCCATGTCCAAGAAGGTGTTCTGAGAAGAAAATGGGAATCCTCCGACGGAAAGTCGTTTGTAATGCAGCTTGTCGTACCGCGGACGAGGGTCAAGGAGGTGTTACAGGAAATGCATGGCGGGGCGTCCGGAGGCCACTTGGGAGTGAATAAGACGCTAGAAAAGGTACGAGAACGTTTTTATTGGTTAAAAGCGAAGGAAGATATCGAAGACTGGTGCAGAAAATGCGACGTGTGTGCAGCTAGCAAGGGTCCGAGAATCAAAACTCGAGGTAAGATGCACCAATACAACGTGGGAGCACCTTTCGAACGAATCGCCATTGATATCGCAGGGCCCTTTCCGGAAACCGACAATGGTAATCGGTATATACTCGTAGTGATGGACTACTTCAGTAAGTGGCCGGAAGCGTTTCCGATCCCTAACCAGGAAGCCAGAACCGTGGCGGAGCAGATCGTCTACAATTGGGTTAGCAGATTCGGTGTGCCCTTGGAATTGCATTCTGACCAAGGGCCGAACTTCGAGTCAAGAATCTTCCAAGAGATGTGTCAACTACTCGGAATCAAAAAGACAAGGACAACCCCGCTTCATCCACAGTCGGACGGTATGGTGGAGCGTTTCAATAGGACTTTGGACGAACATCTCTCGAAGGTCGTAGGTGACTACCAACGGGATTGGGACCGGCAGATTCCCTTGTTTTTGATGGCCTATAGAAGTGCCGTGCATAGCACTACTCGACATACGCCGTTCGAAATCTTATTTGGTGGAATAGCTCGTTTACCCAGTGAGGTGAAATTTGGATCTCCTACCAATGAGCCCAGAAATGAAGAAGAGTACGTGGCGGACCTTAGGGAAAGGCTTAGGGACATACACCAAAGGACCAGAAGCCAGATTAAGATGACGAGCGACCGCATGAAGACCAGGTATGATGCCAAGGCAACAACGTTAGGATTCCAGGAAGGAGATCTGGTGTGGCTGTATAATTCCCATCGCCAAAAGGGGAAATCACCTAAATTACAGCGGAACTGGGAAGGTCCCTACAGAATAGTAACCCGCATCAACGATGTTGTCTACCGCATCCAGCGAGGACCAAGGGCCAAAATGAAAGTGGTTCATGTGGACCGACTGAGTCGATACAATGGCCGAAATGAGGATGCACTTGTTCGGGACGAACACGTCTAAGAGGGGGGCAGTGTAGCATAATAATAACTACGCTCCTATGTCTATGCAGCAAATTCCGAAGCGACTTTCCATTCTGGCAGAATTTTGGTTCAAACTGTCCTTTCATTCGAGGTTCGTGTCTGGGACGAAGTCTCCACAGCTCATGTCAACGAAAGAGACGAATAATATTAGGGATAAAAGGGAATTATAACTGCAAGAATTATTTCTCTTGTTCCAGTGGTCGAAGAATTTGCTAGAAGTTTCTGGCTATCAGAAACTTCTGCTATATAAGGACAGATGGCGATCAAAAAAAGACACAGTTGGTTTAGAACCGTGGCGAAGAGATTGGAAAAGTGATAATGGGCGAAGTTGTAATTTGGTGATAAATTGAAAGTTGAGAGTAAACAAGAAAAAGTAATTAGTTTGGATTTGTGAATTAAGTAATTGAAAGGAGATAAAGTGATTTGAGAGGAAAGAGACCTTGTAAGAAAAGAATTTGCGAAGAATAGTATAGTGTGAACTTGAATTGTTCTATAGACTAGAAAATAAAGAAATAAATTTCACAGAATATCGTTTTATCTACTCGAGCCGTAGCCAGCATAGTACAGTAATGTCAGTATCGTCGGGTAGTGACTGGTGCCTCGGATACTTGACGAGGTGTTAAAGTCGATACTTTCGTTCCTTACCACTACTTGCTATCAGGTAGTAGAAGGCTGGCCAGGATTTCCCAGATCAACTCCAACGCGAACAAAGCTTCGGGGCTTATGCTCACGCCTCACAAAAAATATGACTAAAGGTCACCATTCTAGGGCAGCAGCTAGCAATCAGCCTTTCAACCTTGCCCCGCTCTTTGCTTATTCACAGACCTCCAATTACCTCGCAGGATCCACTAGCTTAAAGCCTGAGGATTGGATAGCTGTCTTCAGTCTTCGAATAAGCAAGGAGAATTTACAGCCCTTGAATGTAGAAGACAGAAAAGTAAAAAACATTTAAAAATTAAAAAAAACTAATCTCGAATGAGGCTGATTGATACGAGTCCAAGGCGACGACTTTCGAAAATAGAAAATGGTCCCCTTGGAGTCGCAATCGTGCCTCTAATAGCCGGTTTTGTTAAAAATACCTTTGGGTGCCATTGTTGTGAGCTAGGGTTGGCCACGGAGGCGTCTTCGGTGCGAGTAAGGAGGACAACGGCACGCTCGCGGTTTCTCGGCTTAACTCGTCGGACGGGGTGGTTCTTGTCCACCTTACTTCACACCACCTGCTCAGCACACAAAATCTCGTGCCATTCTGATCTAAAAACAAAAGAGAGAAGAAAGCTACTCTACTTAGGCTTCGGACGGACTTCAAAAAGGTAGTAAAGAAAGCAAAAGGAAAATCTAAGGACTTGCGCCCATG
Organism: Pocota personata; assembly: GCA_963082735.1. Classification (NCBI taxonomy): domain Eukaryota; kingdom Metazoa; phylum Arthropoda; class Insecta; order Diptera; family Syrphidae; genus Pocota; species Pocota personata. Next base: position 101,294,243 of record OY720431.1, on the reverse strand, counting down.
CCCAGGAGAAATATTGGGAAGTTAAAGGTACTCACGGTTTTCTTTACTGGGTCCCCCGTTGTCCAGCCGGCAGCACGATGAAGGATACTGGTTCTTCTTCTATTGCGGGGGTAAACGCGACGCGGAGCACTCTATCACAACCCTTAGCAAAATTTACAAATTAAAAAAACTTATCCTAACCTTAATTACTTAATTTAGATCGCAAAACGATACCACTGCAACATCCATAATGAAAACTTAACACTAGATGTTCAAAAGGCAAAGGAGGACTTTAGTGTTATTCACTTGGGCTCCGAAGTTCTTGGCATTTAAAATTCTCAAAAAAAATTCCACTGGACCACTCACTTCAGTTAAAAAAAAATTTTTTTTTTTTTTTTACTAGAGTAATTCACTTGGTCCCATGGAGCACCTCCTAGGAAGCGTTGAATTTTGTTGAGGAGCACTTTTCCACTCCGTTCTTTATTGCGGACCACCGCTACCGCTACCACCGCCTGCACCGGTATGCTCCTATCAAAGGTTCTGGCAGGAAAATGGCAATTTGGCAAAATTTCTGCCCTGCCCTGCCTAGCGACTCTCAATGCCTTCGAGTATTGTGATTGCCTGTGTGTACCTCCTTTAGTGGCACGCTCCCCAGATCCCTCCGTACGCATTCAGATTTTTCCTTGAAAAGAATCGAAAAAAAATCCTCCACATTTGACTTCACTGTATATTTATTGTATTGCTTGGGTTCCAATAGAAAACAAATTCCTCACTAGCAGCGGCAGCGACCAACTGTTCGTAGCTTATCTTCTCTAATGATTCTTTTGAGGTCGGTGCTCTAACCCGTTATTATCTATCTGGGTTATTTGTCTCCCATTGTCCTACTTTTCCTCTTCTTTTCTTGGTTCGACATTGTCCTCTCTTTGTTAGTCTTTTTCCCCTTTTCTTTGTCGTTTGTTGTCTTTGTCAATTATGAGTAGTGTCTTCCTTTCTTTTTTTTCCAGAACATTGAAATGGGAAATTTCCTTTTCCAATGTCCCACGTCTCGTTTTTGTCTGTTATAGATATCGTCCATTTAAAAAAAAAATCCCTGAATAATAATATACCTAAATACACTAGCACGGACATATAATCTTACTAATTCACTTACATAACATACATAATATGACCTACGAGACACCTATTCATATGACTTAAGACAAAAAAAAAATTAAAACAAAAAAATTACCTCATATAACAAACTCACATTACATTCTCTATTCATGACCTGAACCACGCACAATTTCCCGATCGCCATCATTTATTTTGCGAGAGAGGGATGTTGCTTGTGCGAGTGAGAGATACGCGTGCATCTTCCTCACTCATATCAACCCATTGTTGACATTTCTTTTTTTTAATTTTTGCGAGGCGAATCGCTGTGTTTCTTAATTCGATTTTATTTCTTCGGTTTTTTTGTTTAAAAATTAACGAAAACCCACCCCTGGAATGGGTGAGTGCGTGAGGGAGCGCAAGCAAAAAAAAAAAAAAAAACAACAAAAGAAGGAAGGACAAGGCCTGAGAATCTTGTCTGTGAATGGATATCACAGCAAAACATGTATGTAGGTTTTTCATCTTTTGTTGTTCGGTGCTTTTTTTTATCTTAAATTTTATTTCCAATTGAACCAAAAACCCACCCCTGGAGTGGGGTGTGTGTGTATAAGGGCCAATGCGTTCTTATACACGCACTGAACGGACCGACGACAGGATGTCGCGGGTTGATACCATCAAATTTCAAGCATTGCATTTTTTTTTTCTCTTTTTATTGTTGCTGATCGTTACAGCCAAAACAGCCACAGGCCCTCGTAACACACCTTATGTGCGTTCGCAATTGTAGAAGTGAACTGTGCATCCAAATATTCGGAAATCCCATCAACGACCTTGCCACATTCTGCCACTCTAAATAGTAATTCACTAGGGGAGTGCTTCGTTGAACTATGCTTTAAGTTATTCAAAGCGAACTCTACTCGAAGAAACATTTGAACTCAATCATGATTAACTGGTCCGCATAGCTTCCCTAGCATTACTTTCAGCGTCGTATTTACACGCTCTAATTGCCTGTTGGCTTGTGGAGTTGTATGTTATGCTAAGCGGCAAACTCTAAACACGTAAAACAAGTGATCAAGTGAATAATGCGACGCGGCCAACTATATTATGCAAATTATTTTTAGAAGCAGGCAGGGACCTCCTTTTCACTAGTCGAATTGACAGCATAGATTTTATCAAATTTAGTAAAAGCAACCGTGTCTAATAATAAATATATGTTTCCTTTTTAAATTAATGGGCGGCAATGGTCCAAATTGATGTAAATGCAATGTGTCAAACGTTTCAGGTTTCTTGTCAATGCTATACAGTAAGATGAATTCGAAAACAGACATCATTATCGTACTACATGAACGCAATGAGGCGCTTCAATATCACAAATGTGAGATTCGACGATAGCTACAGTTGAACAAATGGGGTCGTTTCTGGTACTTGAAAGTTCCTCAGATTTAGGATATAAACGACTCAAAGCATCTACATGACTCATTGAGATACCGTGGCGGTGCTGCAAAGTGAAATCATCCTTATGTGAGCAAGTATAAAACCGTGCCAAAGATGGAAGGTTGGAAGGATACAATACCAACCGCTAACGAGCTCTCACAGATGCCCTGTCGAGGTCTGGGGTCAGGAATTGCCTTACCCCGGCATGGCAGCTCTAACGGGGCGTATCTGCATTCCGACCTTACTCGTGGGAACAGAAATGATGAATGAAAAAGAAAAAGGAAAAGAAAAAAACAAAACAAAACAAAATAAACATCAGTTCGAACGCTGACACGCTACCCGTGGTCGTACCAGTATTGACTGAGCGGCAGCCACTATCGGCATCCAACCCGGTTGAGGAGATCTCTATGGAGATGGAGGTGCGGCTATTAGCATATCCATCAGAGTATCCGGAAATCGGAGATAAAGAACAAAGTCTCTCCAGGTCAGATGAGAAGGCGGTTGTTCCGTAGAGCAACGCACATAAAATCGATCCTGGAGGCAAACTACCCATCTTCCCATTCCGAGAAAGAACAAAACTCCCTGGGCTATTGATATAATAGAAAATGACGCTCTGACGAGGTCTGCGCCTAAACAGGCTGCTGGAAAAATCAAGGACAACCGTAAGGTAGCTGCCCATAAGGCAGACATCAGAAGGAATGGAGCAGCTAACACAAAAACCGCCAGCAAGACCGCTGTGTCGCTGAAAATTCTCGTAGGATGGCCAAGATCAAGAGGGAGAATTTTGTGTCAAAGAGGTTGAGATCCTCGGAGGACACTAAAAATCCCCTCAGAAGGTCGAAGGCTGATACGGAGATGCTTTTCAGCGGGGCGATTCGTAGTTTACTACAACTAGCTGTTGTGGACTTCAGAAAACCTAGTGGTCAGTACTCTCAAGAACGCAGTCAAATGATTGAGAAGGCAGTCTTTGACCGTATTCGAAAGAATACTGGTGGAACTGCGCCCACATTCGGGAAAGCGAAGTGGCATCGTGGAGTCATTCTGATAGACTGTAAAGACCAATTATCGCTTGAATTCGCAAAAGCCACGGTTCGCGGTCTTAAACCATGGGAAGGGGCTGCGCTGCGAGCGGTACCACCTGATGAAATCCTCACCATACCCAAGGGAAGGCTCTATGTTCCCCACTGGGGAGTGCACAAAACAGAGATCCTCAGCTTCCTAAAAGCCCAGAACCCTTTTACTGATATAAAAAGCTGGGAGGTCATCATCATGAATGAACCTCCGACCACACTTCTGGAAGACAAGCAATTGAAGCTGTTCTATGGAGCGGGAGAAATAACTTTGAAGCTCCTAAAGCGGACTCAAGGGATAGAGAACGATGGGCCGACTGACGTTATGGAAGTTGAAATTGCGACAACCAATGAAGGTAGTGCAAATCAACCTCCATCGTAGTAAAGTGGCCTCCAACAACTTGAGGCTGCTCCTCATGAAGGAGTAGCTGGATGTGCCTCAAATCCACGGATCGAGGATTCTCAACAATCACGTGATGGAATTAGGGTCAAAAGACTATAATATATTATAGAAGTGACGCTGACAAGGTTAGGACTTGTACCGTGGCTAAAAAGAGTCTTCAAATTTTAATGCAGCCTCATTTCAGCTCCGTCGACTTGACAGTGGTGAATTTAAGAGGGGTGAACGGGAACTGCACGGTGGCGTCTGCGTACCTACTTTACGATGACGGCATCAAATACTTCTCGGAAGACCTGAAGTTGCTCATATCAGCGTTTCAAAAAGGTAAGAAAAACTTAGTCTTGGGATGTGATGCTAACGCTCACCATACTCTGTGGGGTAGCAGAGATATCAATGCCAGAGGCGAAGTTTTGTTTAACTATATTCTAGAATCCAATCTTATTATATGTAATAGAGGCAATGACTCCACCTTTGTAACGTCTACTGGAAAGGAAGTCTTGGATATTTCGTTTCTTTCAGAACAGAGCTCTGTTGAAGTTGTTACCTGGAGAGTCTCCGACAAGGCGTCACTATCTGATAATTGTTGGATACTCTTCAAACTACAACTATCTACTTGTGGAAAAGGGTCTTTCAGAAATCCTAGCCCTACTGCTTAAAATTCAAGAGAGAACTAAGGAAATCGGTGAATCACTTCACCTAGGACCTCAACTCTATAAAAGCAGTTGACAATGCACTCGATGCGCTGACCGACTCTCTAACGCAATCTTTCGAGAAATCCGGCCCGATTAGTAGGCATAGCGGTAAGAAGTGTCCACCATGGTGGAGCGATAAAATAGTGGAACTCATTAACATTTCAAGAGTAGGATGGAACCTCAAAAGAGGGGGTCGTTGAGAGTTCCTCAAGAAAGAGATTAGGTTCGTAAAGAAGAACTCCTGGAGGTTATTTTGTGCATCTATAGAACCAACAAACGAAGCGTTTCGCTTACGGAAGATTCTGGCCAAGACACGCGGGCACCCAATATTATCTCCAGAGACGACATGGGGAATAAGCACGAAAGAAGTGATGTATACAATAGATGATGACAAGATAGCCTGGGCAATTAAATCAATTGGTCCATATAAGGCACCAGGAATGGATAACATTCGACCTTTGATGCTGCAAGGGTCAGTGGATATTGCTATTCCATGGCTCAAGCGCTTTTTCACAAGCTGCCTTAAACTAGGATATGTTCCTAAAGCATGGCGGGAGGTGCGTGTCATAAATTGTCCCAAAGTGGAGAAAGCGAGCCACACAAACGCAAAAGACCTGAGACCTATCAGTCTGCCAAAAACACTGGAACGTTTAATAGGTGTATACATAAGAACAATGATCGCCGATAATTACCTATCTAAATCACATCACGCATATATCTGTGGCGTATCGGTAGATACTACGCTACACAAGGTCGCATCAAGCATAGAAAGATCCCCCCACTTTAAAGAGCTCACTCTCGGGGCGTTCCTAGGCATTAAAGGGGCTTTCAACAACGTAAATACTGACATGATCTTGGACGCCTACACAGAGCTCATTTAAACATGGCCATCTGCAATCGGATTTCACAGATGCTTCAATCGAGGGTTATATACTCAATGTTAGGAGATGTAACCATCCGGAGAATGGTCCGCAGAGGAACCCCCCAAGGCGGAGTTCTAACCCCTTTAATATGGCTCCTCGTAGTGGATGAGATCTTGGTAATACTGAAGGAAAACGGCGTCAACGCGACGGCCTATGCCGACGATGTGGTCATCCTGGTTTCGGGAAAATTCCCTCCAGCCCTAAGCGAAGGACTCAATCTCGCACTACAACTAGTTAATAATTCGGTCAGCAGCAAAAGGCTGGGAGTAAACCCATCAAAGACGGAGGTAGTTCTTTTCACTAAGAAGAGATCAATTCCTACCTTCAGACCCCCAAACATCGGTGGTATTGAACTAAGTATTTCAAGTTCAACTCGATACCTGAGCATAATTCTGGATTCCAAACTGAAGTGGAAACATAACACTGCCGAACGCATCAAAAAAGCTAGCGTAGTTTCTATTCTTGCAAAAAGTCATTCCGCAACATATGGGCTTCAAACCTGCTGTGGTGTATCAGAGTCATGGGATCAATAAGAACAACACCAACAGCGGATCGAGGATTCTCAACAATCACGTGATGGAATTAGGGTCAAAAGACTATAATATATTATAGAAGTGACGCTGACAAGGTTAGGACTTGTACCGTGGCTAAAAAGAGTCTTCAAATTTTAATGCAGCCTCATTTCAGCTCCGTCGACTTGACAGTGGTGAATTTAAGAGGGGTGAACGGGAACTGCACGGTGGCGTCTGCGTACCTACTTTACGATGACGGCATCAAATACTTCTCGGAAGACCTGAAGTTGCTCATATCAGCGTTTCAAAAAGGTAAGAAAAACTTAGTCTTGGGATGTGATGCTAACGCTCACCATACTCTGTGGGGTAGCAGAGATATCAATGCCAGAGGCGAAGTTTTGTTTAACTATATTCTAGAATCCAATCTTATTATATGTAATAGAGGCAATGACTCCACCTTTGTAACGTCTACTGGAAAGGAAGTCTTGGATATTTCGTTTCTTTCAGAACAGAGCTCTGTTGAAGTTGTTACCTGGAGAGTCTCCGACAAGGCGTCACTATCTGATAATTGTTGGATACTCTTCAAACTACAACTATCTACTTGTGGAAAAGGGTCTTTCAGAAATCCTAGCCCTACTGCTTAAAATTCAAGAGAGAACTAAGGAAATCGGTGAATCACTTCACCTAGGACCTCAACTCTATAAAAGCAGTTGACAATGCACTCGATGCGCTGACCGACTCTCTAACGCAATCTTTCGAGAAATCCGGCCCGATTAGTAGGCATAGCGGTAAGAAGTGTCCACCATGGTGGAGCGATAAAATAGTGGAACTCATTAACATTTCAAGAGTAGGATGGAACCTCAAAAGAGGGGGTCGTTGAGAGTTCCTCAAGAAAGAGATTAGGTTCGTAAAGAAGAACTCCTGGAGGTTATTTTGTGCATCTATAGAACCAACAAACGAAGCGTTTCGCTTACGGAAGATTCTGGCCAAGACACGCCGGCACCCAATATTATCTCCAGAGACGACATGGGGAATAAGCACGAAAGAAGTGATGTATACAATAGATGATGACAAGATAGCCTGGGCAATTAAATCAATTGGTCCATATAAGGCACCAGGAATGGATAACATTCGACCTTTGATGCTGCAAGGGTCAGTGGATATTGCTATTCCATGGCTCAAGCGCTTTTTCACAAGCTGCCTTAAACTAGGATATGTTCCTAAAGCATGGCGGGAGGTGCGTGTCATAAATTGTCCCAAAGTGGAGAAAGCGAGCCACACAAACGCAAAAGACCTGAGACCTATCAGTCTGCCAAAAACACTGGAACGTTTAATAGGTGTATACATAAGAACAATGATCGCCGATAATTACCTATCTAAATCACATCACGCATATATCTGTGGCGTATCGGTAGATACTACGCTACACAAGGTCGCATCAAGCATAGAAAGATCCCCCCACTTTAAAGAGCTCACTCTCGGGGCGTTCCTAGGCATTAAAGGGGCTTTCAACAACGTAAATACTGACATGATCTTGGACGCCTACACAGAGCTCATTTAAACATGGCCATCTGCAATCGGATTTCACAGATGCTTCAATCGAGGGTTATATACTCAATGTTAGGAGATGTAACCATCCGGAGAATGGTCCGCAGAGGAACCCCCCAAGGCGGAGTTCTAACCCCTTTAATATGGCTCCTCGTAGTGGATGAGATCTTGGTAATACTGAAGGAAAACGGCGTCAACGCGACGGCCTATGCCGACGATGTGGTCATCCTGGTTTCGGGAAAATTCCCTCCAGCCCTAAGCGAAGGACTCAATCTCGCACTACAACTAGTTAATAATTCGGTCAGCAGCAAAAGGCTGGGAGTAAACCCATCAAAGACGGAGGTAGTTCTTTTCACTAAGAAGAGATCAATTCCTACCTTCAGACCCCCAAACATCGGTGGTATTGAACTAAGTATTTCAAGTTCAACTCGATACCTGAGCATAATTCTGGATTCCAAACTGAAGTGGAAACATAACACTGCCGAACGCATCAAAAAAGCTAGCGTAGTTTCTATTCTTGCAAAAAGTCATTCCGCAACATATGGGCTTCAAACCTGCTGTGGTGTATCAGAGTCATGGGATCAATAAGAACAACACCAACAGCGGCAATGGAAACCATGCTCAGTTTCATTCCGCTTGATATATACTGTAGCAGTCTGGCGGCTAAAACCGCTGTAAGACTGAGAGAAAGCCGATTGTGATCATCGAGCCTTTACGGCCATGCCTCCATTTTATCCCTATGGGGGACTATCACCAGATTGGCGGAAACTGATTTCATGACCCCTACGCTAGCATTTGAAAGAAGATTCAACAAGAAGACATCAACTTCTCTAGTAAAACTTAGTCGTTATAATACGCGGGTCGTTTCTGGAGTATTATATTATTATTAAGGACTATTGTAGAAGCTGCAGGGACGAAGAAGAAATTGAATCAGTTCATCACTTGCTGTGTGATTATCCTGCCCTATCCGTTACAAGAATGAGGACTCTTGCAAGTTACTTTTTCTCGGAATTGGACGACCTAGGTAATATAGACCTTACGGACCTGCTTAGATTTAAATCACTATCTGGGTGGTTCTGACAGCAGACTTTATAACTTTTCCAGGGTTAAATAATTGAGCACGATGGACCCAAATTGTTGGTCTAAGTGAGCAGTGACACTGTTTGTCACAAGGCACCCATCTACCTAACCTAACCTAATCCAGACCGGTGTACGAGAGTCTCAGGTATAGCATGAGCCGGTCTTCCGGCAAGGATCCCATAACAGGCGGGATCGGAATGACTTTGCGAAGTCTGCAGACCCTGCCGTTGACGATGGCTTTCCGCCTAACCTGTCGCAGGCAAGGCACCCAGTACTTGCGACGTACCTCGCAAATCGCAGCTTTCGTATCCTGATGCATCATCTTGTCATGGCAATGGGCAACAACGAGCGTTGTAAGTCGGTGAACGGAGATCGTCAACCATGTTGCGCACTTAATGCGCCCAAAGACGCTGAGGACGTCTTCTTCTTCGAGGTACGGCATAAGTTTAGAGAGCTTTGAACTGGTAAGCCACGCTGAATTAGACTTATTTCAGCGGTAAAGGTTTGGCGTTGAACTTGGCGGCAGAGGTGTCTTTCGGCGGCATCCAACGCATCAACTGTTAAGGCGCAAGCCGTATTACGATTAAAAACACGCAACCCCCAGGCCATAGTTCTAATGGTCCGTCTAAAAGAGGAAAAACGGTTCCAATCTATTAAACTGTTACTTACCACGACGAGGACGTATTTAGAGCGAAGCTCTTCCTCAACGTCGTTGGAACCTTGGGCGTTGCCATTGACTGGCCAGTTCTTCTCCGACTGGTACAAAAAGGCTTTACCATTCAACCACCTGGATGAAGAACTAAAGTCACCTGCATGAAGACTCTTAGCCCTCGTAGTGTCGTCTACTGGATTCTCAGTTGTCCGCACCCGCCCCCAGCTAGTCTGCTCTATGGCCTCCGAATTCTATGAGCCACGAACGGATTGTACCGACGGCTCTCACTGTGAATCCATATGATCCCCGTCGAAGAGTCGCTCCAAAGGAACTTCCGGGAAACAGCGGCAGAATGTCCCTCAAGCACGGTTGTCATGAGTCTTGAACCCAAAACTACGGCCTGAAGCTCGATACGAGGCACGGTCAATGGCTTCAGTGGTGCGCATTTCGTTTTCGCGCATATGAGAGCGATCTTGACCACGTCATCCTGATTCATTGCCTTCCAATATGCGACGGCTGCAAAGGCGTATTCGCTTCCGTCGACAAAGACGTGGAGCTGAAGATCTTTAGGGGCACCACCTTGGAAGTAATAGCGAGGAACTGTCATTTCGATAACGTTGGGTAACTGTAGACGCATTTTGCTCCAGAAGGTGCAGATATTTGTCGATAGTTCTTCATCCCACAGCAAGTGCCGCCGCCAAACTTCACGCATCACCAGCTTCGCGGCTGCCACGAAAGGGCTCAAGAATCCTAGCGGATCGAACACCGACATGACTCCCGTTTTGTGGGACGACTGCTTCCATCAATGTCGTCCCTGCTCACTCGGTAGAATTGCAGCTTGTATTGGAATTTGTCTGCTAGAACATTCCCGGGACCTTTTTAGCTTGCAAAAGAGACTCTCCGTTAGCTGCTGGAGGACACTTCACGGCTCTGAGGACGGCTTCCGAGTTCGAACTGAAGTTCCGCAGCTCAGACCCAGCGGCCTTTTGTATTTCTCAAACTTGAGTTGCGATCCGGATTGCGTGTTCGATGGATCCGAAACTGTCGACGAAGTCGTCATCATAATGAAAATCAGTGATGGATTTGACGGCACGAGGATCATATATGCTGCTGTGCTCCAACGCATATTTGAACTTGACATACTGAGCAGCATAAGGTGAGCATGTAGCTCCGAGCGTCATCAACAGCATTCCATAAACATCAGGCGGCTTGTCGCTTTTGTCCTCCTGGCGAATTCCAATCTGGTGAAACATTTCCTTGATGTCTCCACAGACAGCGGCTGCTCTTTCTGAGAAATTTAAAAGAAGAGAAGGGAGTGACTGATACTCCTGAGGTCCCTTCAGTAGGCAGGAGTTGAGTGATACTCCATTCATCACGGCGGCAGCGTCAAAAACTAGTCGAACTATGTGAGGCTGTTGGCGTTAACTACCCCGAAATGAGGCAAATACCACGTCCAGGCTAGAGCTTACGGGCATAGCCTTCGTCCACATTACCTCACATAATTTGTAGGCGGCGGCGAAGTCTTCGTTCCGCTTCATTTTGCGCTCTACTCCGACTAAGCGCCTCTGTGCTATAGAAATATTAACTAGCAAAATGACATCATCAGCTTTCCACAACAAGCCAACTCGAATCGACCATTAATCCTCTTTATAGTTGAGTCGAGGAGGCTTCTGGTACGTATGTCTTCTTTGGCTTCGACTGCGGAGCCTACTCTGATGCCAAAACTCGCCGTGCGCAAATAGTCGCTAAGCAGGTCGTGAAGGATGGCATCAGAGGAATTGGCGTAGGTCAGGAGGCACGCAGGTGTGCTCGTGTGCGTGATTGTCGGTGTTGGGCCAAACACAGCCCAGGTTTAGGTAAGACTTCATGTATTAGCTTTTGGTGTCTTCTCTGGCTTCTTCACAATATTTATTCACACGGCAGCTGCGAGTAGTATGCCCTTTCTTTAGGTACGTGAAACATAGACCATGTTGCTTCACACTCAACCATCTTTTATGCACCGTCAGTTTGACGAACTTTCTGCATTCGTTGACCTTGTTTACCTCTTGACACAAGGAGCATTTTGGAGATCTAGTTTCCTGATGTTCTGTAGTGTGCAACACCGGCAGGCGTCGCTTCGGCTCTTTGTCTTCATTATTCTGAACGGAACAAACTAATCTGGTTATATCAGAGAACCAGTCGCTGAAATTGATGATCATTGGGTACGGCTGGATCATTGTTGCGTATCTCGTCTATTCCATTCGCTTGGTCATAGGCAGCTTATAAACTAGCTGTTTAAGCAGAGATGGATTTGCAATGTGATGTTGACCATTGACAGATTGTAAAAACACAGCCAAATTCCTCACCTTTGTTGCGAATAGAACAATACGAGCCATATTGATTTCGTTGACGGGCTGTGTCTCACGAACTTGACTCAGCTGGCTGTTGATAAGTTGTTCCGGGCTACCAAAACAAAAGCATAATTCTTCCATGATACTTCCTACATTGTCCGGGTGAATCAAGAGGGATTTAACGGCTTCCTTCGCTTAACCTTAGAGAGATTTTTGAAGCCGTTGGTTGTTCTCCAAATTTGTATAGTTGAAAGAGGCAGTTGGCTGCAAGAACGTATTGTAAAACATCGGCCAGTGGTCTGGATTCCCGGAAAACGTAGGAAGATTGGATGGTTGTGGCGCTTGAGAAAGCGGCGTCTTCATGTACACATGTGGCGAAGGTCCGTACATGTGTGGCGGTTTCATATGCAAATATGTCTCCAATACGTACGTGCTTGATGTCGTGTGCACGGTCGAAGGTGTTGCATACGTAGATGCAGGTAGAAACTCATATACGACTGACTGCGGTGCATACGTGACTGGTAAGCATGTAAGACTAACGGCAGTGTATATGTCAATAACGACGGGCTGATGGTTTCGCTTGGGCATTAACGAATGACATCGTTGCGTAGGCGGCTGGCGGCTAATCACATGTGACTGGCAGTGGTGCTTGTGTGATAGGCTGGTTCAAGGGCAACGACTGCATCGCCAATTGAAGCTTGTTGCACAGCGAGTCACTACTTCTTAACTGAACTTGCGTGGCCTTGAGCTGTCGTTCCAACGCAGCAATCTGCCTCTGTAATGAAAGAATGTACATTTGGCACACCCGAGCAGCGACGGCTCCTTCAGAATCATCTATATCTGTAGAAACTGGAGTGGCTATGGCGGCAGACGTAGTGTACCGAGGAGTCCCACTCATGGCTGAAGAGTTTGTTGCTGCATTCGCACTCTTCTCCATTTGCAGGGGCACAGTGCTTTCGGTGGTCTCAGTGCCGGCTGACAAAATCGACGCAACGTACTCAGGAGTCTCAGTTAATACGTCTGCGTGGCAGGAGGCGACCTGGGTGCGGCGGCTGGGGCATCGCTTTCAGAAGTCCTTGCGGTGCTGACGCTACTCACGGCGGCTGTGGAAGTAGTTGACACCATAGATTCCATGCTGTAGTTGCGTGTACTGCGTCGAGGCGGTGTGCGACTTAACATGTGGTGATTAAACAACCAGCAACCACGCGAAATATAATCAAACCGCCGGAATGCATGATGTTGCAGATATGCATCATACATAAAGTACAAAAAAAAAAAATAGTTTTACCTATAATAGGTATATAACTTTTATACAGATATCAAACTGAATATATAAGAAACAATAAAACATTTACTTACATGAACTAACACACTTAATTGTTGCACTTTTAAATAAACAAAAATAACAATGTGTGCTCACTTCTACTGCACTCGGTTTTTTGACTTGGAGTTTGTTTTCTTGCCCCAAAACTTACACACAAACCATTTCAAGGAATTGAAAATGATCGTTAAAGCAGTCACGGAGGGAACAAGATAAAAATTAAATAGATATCGGTTTACATTCTCTTACGACAGTACATATAAGAGTATGATGCAGATATGCAGCAGTTTGCATTAAAGGGTTAAAACAAACTGGCATCTTCAGGCGTACCATTGTCTCTTCGCATACCATATACCACTATTATGCCAACAATTTCCTGTTTCCTCAATTGGCTATCTTTGGAAAATTCATGATGAGAACATAGTGATAGATATTTTTGGAGTCTCGATTCCATTGACGCTTGCGGAGTCGATTTAACATCTCTATGTAACTGAGGACATTGTCAAACTCCTTAGTTAAAACCGCTTTTAGACCCCGATAAGTGCGGCAGCAGCATTGATCAGCAAACTACGTAAACAGATGTGTTTAAATGCGTCATCACACCGATACGTTTGGCAGATCTGCTCCAAGTCGTTAAGAAAATGCTTGACGTCGTAGCCCGACTGTACGATATCATCGACACGAGCACGAGTTATGGGTTCAGGCGACATTTGCTCCAGCTGACGTCTAAGCAGAAGAAGCTCTTGCTTCTTTTTCAATTTGGTTAGCTGTGTTGCAGCCAGTTCATAATCAGCAGCATTAAATTCTTCTTGCAGCTGTAATTGGAGCTGCAGTAGAAGTTGGGGCGTTAGCAGAAGCTGGGGCAGCAGTAGTAATTGGGGGGTCAGCAGCAGTTGAGGTAGCAGCAGCAATGACCGCAATGGCAGAGGGAATAGCAGTAGTAGCGGGGGCAGCAGTAGCAGCCAGTACAGCTGTTGCGACTGCACATCGCTAATGAACACACTGACTGCACATCTCTTGCGGACACCTTCTCAACATCTGACAGCGAGCACGAGGCAAGATGGGCTTCCGCCTTTTTCCTTCTTTTTGAGCTTTGGCGTCGAACAAGGGGGATCGTAACAACAGGACAAGAGAAGAAAAAAAAAAAACTAACAAAATTTGTAATATCTTTTTTGCTAAGTGAAATAAAGAGAAGTAAAGCAAAACAAGTATTCACAAATTTATTTTCAGTTGCCGATTCGCAACATTTCTTACAAATTTTGTTACGCCAACAAGTCGATGTCAGCGGAAGGGAATCTACACGCGGCGTCCAATTGCCAATTGTGCAGTGCGAATGACTCGGTGGATAATATGGTGGCTTGTGACAGATGCGGCTCATGGATCCACTTCACGTGCGCTGGAGTTCATGGCTCAATCGAAAACCAGGAGTATATATGTACTCGTTGTATGGACAGCAGCCACCAATCTACACCTACCGGACGGCAGTCTCCCTTACCAAGCAGTGATCAGGACAACTCACGTCGCCTACATGCTGCCAAACAAACCGAACAACCCACAGAGAGTTTGAGTCAATCGCTGGATCCTAATTCCTTTGTGAATTCTGCACGTAGACTCTTTGAGCGAGGTAATTCCGCATTGCAGCCTACATCTTTCGACCAAAAGCAAGAAATTTGCGTACCTTCACAAGAAATCGCTCATATCCAAATCGATGCTGACAAACCAGGTGCTGCGGCAAGTTCTGGGAACAGACAGCGGATTGCGACGGGATCATCCAAGGGCTCTAAACGTTCTTCAAAGAGATTGGAACGTGAGCTTCAGAAGTTGGAAGAGGAGCGCAAAATAAACAAGGAGTACTTAGAAAAAAAGTATCAACTTTTAAATGAGCATGCTGAAGAGAGTTCCAGTAGCGACGACGGCATCTCTACAGATGGAAACGGTAAAGTTCAGGAGTGGATGCAGCAAGCGCAAAGCTCAACACAAATGTGTAGGCCAGTTGCAAGCCAGTCAATGCCCAATATGCTGAACCCTAGAGGCCATGTGACGAATGGTACAACCACGTGGCTGGGTGCTAACGTGAACATACCACAACAGCAGCAGCAGAAACCATTGCAGTGCCTTCAACAACCGATTTCTACGTTGCAGCAGCCATTTGTACACTCTTCTGCCTTACGGTATGAACCACCTCATGTCAAGCGACCATCAACTCAACAGTCTCATCTACGCGGACCATTAGCGAACAAGCAGATGACGTTTTCACATCCTCATCCAAATAGCATGTGCTCATATCCACGGCAGCCCAACACGCACGCCAGACCAACAACATCGAGCCAGCATCATCAACAGTTTGGAGAAACAATGGGTGTTCAGTCGCAGCCAAATGCAGATATCGGTGCAACATCATCGAGACATCATTACTCGCAGTTTGATGAGAAGATTTTTGTCCATCAGCCACAGTCAGTACACCATCAGGGCCAATCGTCAGTTCCTCCAGTACTCACCAGGAACCATCTTGCTGCGCGTCAGTCCTCTCTTAGGGAACTCCCTACTTTTGATGGCAACCCGGAAACATGGCCCCTATTTATCTCCAGCTTTGAACGCACGACACAGCTTTGCGGATTTTCGGATGAGGAGAATTTGGTTCGCCTTCAAAAGGCTCTCAAGGATAACGCCTTGAACGCTGTCCAAGTCCTTCTGTGTCAGCCCAGCTGCGTTCCACGAGTGATTTCTACCCTGCACATGATGTTTGGGCGGCCGGAGCTAATTATAAGTTCCCTGCTCCAGAAAATCCAGGCCACGCCATCACCAAAATTGGATAAGTTGGAAACTTTGGTGAACTTCGCTATAGCAGTACAGAATCTCTGCGCCACACTGGAGGCCTCTGGGTTGGTAAATCATCTAAATAATCCTATGCTGTTACAGGAGTTAATTGGGAAACTACCATCCTCCATCCGGCTGAATTGGGCCCTACACAGGCAGACTCTACACACCTGTACGCTATCTGAGTTCAGTGTGTGGATTTATCAACTTGCGGAAGCAGCAAACTTCGTAATAGTTCCAAGTCCGTCAGCTACAATCGGAGGAGGTAAGCCAGCACCACACAGTAAGAAAGAAAAAGGTTTTCTTCACGCGCATTTAGAAGTCACAGCACCAGCATCTGACGCCCGAGATTCACTGCCCAAACCCAGAGAAGTTCCTGCTGAACGAAAGTGTTTTGTCTGCAGTGGAGGCTGCCCTTCAATCGAGAAATGCAGTCAATTCATGCAGTTGAGTCACTCGTCTAGATGGGGAGTCGTACGAGACCATAGGTTATGTCGACGCTGTTTAAGGAGGCATGGGAACTACAGATGCAAGTCGGACGCTGAGTGTGGCGTAGATGGCTGTACATTTAAGCATCACAGATTTCTTCACAACAATGATAGGGACAGCAAGATCCCATCACCAAAGGTACGTGCTCCTGCTCAGCTAACAGCGCAACCAAACAACGCACACATTGACAACTCAAACGCAGTATTGTTCCGGATCGTTCCCGTCATCTTACATGGTAACAACGTGGAGGTATGAACTTACGCTTTCCTGGACGATGGCTCTTCACTGACATTGATGGATGAGGAAATAGCCGATCTGTTGAACGTTAACGGTAGATGTGAACCACTGTGCCTCAAATGGACGGCTAATACCCACCGATACGAAGAGGATTCTCGAGTGCTGAACCTTCACATATCCGGTACTGATAAGAAGTGTATAAGGTACCCACTAATGAACGTGCATACTGTGAAGAGTCTTCAGCTTATGCAACAAACAATCAACGCCGAAAAACTTCGAAACCGGTACAGACATCTGAAAGATTTGCCAATCGAATCTTACACCAACGCTGTCCCTCGCTTGCTTATCGGACTGAACAATTGGAAGATTGGGCTTCCGCTAAAATGTAAGGAGGGAAAATCGAAAGAACCCATTGCGACCAAGACACGCTTGGGGTGGAGTGTCCATGGCTGCTATTCGCTTTCAGAGGAGCATCCAGAGTCTGCTGAATCCACTGCCTACACCAACTTCCATAAGTGCGACTGCAATCGAGGTAACAACTCCGAATTGGAACGCTTGCTAAAGGAGTTTCTTAGTACCGAAGATTTTGGAACCACAAATTCCATCGGCGTTCTTAGATCTTCAGACGATCAACGAGCCATGGAGCAGTTACAAAAACACACCCGGCGTAAGGATGACCGATTCGAGACGGGGCTACTCTGGAGGTACGAGCAACCTAACCTCCCAGATAGCTTTCTGATGGCAAAAAGGCGCCTTTTATGTCTTCAGCAACGAATGCACCGTGACCATGAGCTATCAAAGCTACTTCACCAGAAAATTGAAGACTACATTGCGAAAGGTTATGTACGGAAGCTATCACCCGAAGAAGTCGCAGGAAGCCGAGCAAAAGCGTGGTATCTTCCAATCTTCCCAGTCAAGAACCCTAACAAACCTGGGAAGGTGCGTCTGGTCTGGGATGCAGCTGCAAAAGTTGGAGGACTGTGCTTAAACTCTGTGCTCTTAAAAGGTCCCGACCTACTCACGCCTTTAACATCTGTCATCTTTAAATTTCGAGAGAGACAATTTGCAATCTGTGCCGACATCCAAGAAATGTTCCACCAGATTCGAATTCGGGAACAAGACCAAAATTATCAGCGATTTCTATGGTTTGACCAGAATAACAACATAGAAGAATACGTCATGATGGTATTGACCTTTGGAGCCACTTGCTCGCCTAGCTGCGCGCAGTATGTGAAAAATAAGAATGCAGAAGAATTTGAAGATAAGTTTTCCCGAGCTGCAAAATCGATTCGTGAGAACCATTACGTGGACGATCTGATGGACAGCGTGGATTCCGAGCAGCAGGCAATTAAGTTGGCGCAGGAAATAGCATTTATTCATCAGCAGGGAGGATTTCACATACGCAATTGGATTTCCAACTCAAAGGCAGTTATAGAAGCACTGGAGTCTGTACCCACCGACGAAGTCAACTTTAACACCAAAGCTGGGCTTGGAGCTGAAAAGGTATTGGGAATGTGGTGGTGTACTCGAGAGGACTACTTCACATTTAGAATTTCAGCGAGCTCGAGAAATGAAGACGTGCTTTTGGGCGCAAGGGTTCCCACAAAACGCGAAGTTCTGCGAATTCTCATGAAGATCTTCGATCCGCTAGGATTCTTGGCGAATTTCCTCATGTATGTCAAAATACTACTGCAGGAAGTTTGGCGCAGTGGAATTGGATGGGATGACCCAATCCTGGAACCTCAGTATACCAAGTGGCTTCATTGGGCTCGCTTTCTGCCGCAACTGGATGAGATCCGTATTCCCAGATGCTACATCTCGAACGTTTTCGAGAGCTATCCTGAGATGCAGCTGCACGTTTTCGTGGACGCAAGCCAAGATGGTTTCGCGGCCGTAGCATACGTCAGGTCCAGCTCAAGAAATGTGGTCGAATGTGCCCTTATAGGAGCCAAGACGAAAGTTGCCCCACTGAAGTCGCTCTCAATTCCACGGCTGGAGCTCCAAGCGGCTGTCCTAGGAGTTCGTCTTGCTGCCAGCATCATTGAGTCCCATTCAATAACCTTTCAATCTCGCTTCTTCTGGTCGGACTCAAAAACAGTGTTAAGTTGGTTGCGATCTGATCACCGCCGCTATCGACAATTCGTCGCGTTTCGAGTAAGCGAAATTTTGGACTACACCAATGTACGTGAATGGCGCTGGATCTCAACCAAACTCAACGTGGCCGACGAAGGAACAAAATGGCAGAAAAATCCTAACTTCAGCGCATCAAGCCCGTGGCTGACTGGCCCAGAATTTCTCCTAGAAGCAGCAGAGTTTTGGCCTCAGGATGACTCCGTTGAACAACGAACTGAAGAAGAATTGAAGGCTCAATTTCTTGGCGTACATAGCAAGGTCAGTAAAGATGTCTTTGCACCAGAAAGATTTTCCGAGTGGTGTCGACTTTTGCGATGCGCGGCTCTAGCTCTACGATTTGCGGAAAATATGCTTGCTCGCTTGCGGCTAAGAACACACAAAACAGGTCCAATCAGCCACTGTGAACTTAAAAACGCCGAATATCAACTATTTAAGCAAGCTCAATGGGACGTCTTTGCTGAAGATATTCTAAGTATTGGATCGACTGGTCGTGTCGACAGATCAAGTTCACTTGTATCGCTTTGTCCACATCTTGACGAACACGGGGTTCTTCGCGCTAGTAGCAGGATTGAGAGGTACGTAGAAACATATAACGACATTAGACGACCGATAATTCTTCCTAAGCAGCACCATATCACAACACTCATCGTTCGTAACTACCACAACCGCTACCATCATGGAAATCAAGAAACTGTGATTAACCAACTACGCCAGAGGTTTCACATCCCAAATATGAGAACGGTTTTGGGTAAGGTAAGAAGAGCATGTCAACGATGCAAGAATGCTGCGGCGGAGCCGCGTCCTCCTATGATGGCCCAGCTTCCAGTAGCCAGATTATCAGCGTTTTGCCGACCGTTTTCATACACCGGCATTGACTATTTCGGCCCGATGTCTATAGTAAATCTTCGAAGGATCGAAAAAAGGTACGGAGTATTGTTCACATGTTTGACGACGCGGGCCGTTCACATCGAAATCGCGCATTCGCTGACAACCGATTCCTGCATACTTGCGATACGGAACTTTATGGCACGCCGAGGAACACCACTCGAACTCTTCAGTGATAATGGGACAAATTTCAGAGGAGCCGAAAGTGAGCTGAAGAAGGCATTCAAAAACGTCGACAACAACAAGCTCATGCAGACGTTTACAACTGTGACCACCAAATGGACATTTATCCCGCCTGGATCACCCCACATGGGTGGGAGCTGGGAGCGCTTGGTTCGCTCCATCAAGTCAGTTCTCTACAAAATAAAACCGGATCGCCATCCATCAGATGAGGTACTGAGAGCTATGTTGCTGGAAGTGGAAAACATAGTGAACTCTCGACCTCTAACATACATACCCATCGACAACGAGAATGAAGAAGCGCTAACGCCCAATCATTTTCTCCTGGGCTCATCCGGAGGATCCAAGCCATGGGCTGTTCTTAACGACGATATAGAAGTACTTCAGCGGAACTGGCTAATATCGCAGAAGTATGCGCAGCAGTTTTGGCGACGTTGGGTTTCCGAATACCTACCTACTATAACAAGAAGGACAAAGTGGTTTACTCCTGCCGAGCCACTTAAAAAGGACGATATCGTGGTAATAGTGGATCCCAACAGTCCTCGTAATTGTTGGCCAAAGGGACGAGTGGTCGAGACCAAGCTGGGTCAAGATGGACAGGCGAGAAGTGCTACCGTTGTAACACAATCTGGTATCTATCATAGACCTGCGGTAAGGCTAGCCGTCCTTGATGTCAGGTCAAATAAGGAGGTAGGTCCGGAGGACATACCGGGGAGGGGTGTTGCGACTGCACATCGCTAATGAACACACTGACTGCACATCTCTTGCGGACACCTTCTCAACATCTGACAGCGAGCACGAGGCAAGATGGGCTTCCGCCTTTTTCCTTCTTTTTGAGCTTTGGCGTCGAACAAGGGGGATCGTAACAACAGGACAAGAGAAGAAAAAAAAAAAACTAACAAAATTTGTAATATCTTTTTTGCTAAGTGAAATAAAGAGAAGTAAAGCAAAACAAGTATTCACAAATTTATTTTCAGTTGCCGATTCGCAACAACAGCAGTTGCAGCGGGAACAGCAACTGGTGTTTCATTATCATTCCGTATTATAGCTTTGGATTTACTTGCCGAAGTTGTGGATTGGATTCCTAAAGCCTATTCTTACTTTTCGGCAAGATCTGTTGTCATGTCGCTCAGCAAAACACGTAATCGTGCAACCACCATCTACTAGGTGGGAAATCGACACATCTGTCATGTAATGCGCTCATTAGATTCATTCTGTTGGGTTTTGGCATTCTTAATCTTTTTGGATTACCCCACTGCCATCAAGCCACATTTTATTTAATAATTAAAATATTAATTTGTATTCAATGAGTATGATCATAGCCTTAGAATGCACAACAATTACTACGTTTATCTGACCGAATTAAAGATCGAATTGAAAAAGTATTGAGTTTCGATTCAGGTTTTCGCTGCAACTGAATTGAGGGATCGAGTTAGAATGGAATCGAAAGAGGTTTGACACTTCTCTTGTGTGCGTAGTTGTGTATGCAAGCCAAACACCCTTATCGATATCTCCATTTTCTCTATCTGTCAAACTCAATCTTTCAACCCGCGTTTACATGCAAAAACTCAATTCGATCGCAAAAAATTTTGTGATCGGAACGTGTCAATCCCGTTTCAATCCATTTTGTGTTTACATGAAACTCAACCCGAATTGAATCCGGATTCAATCCGCCATATAAACGTGGTAAATTACTATGGTTGGTCTGAATTTGTAGCACTATTTTGTCTCGCTTTTCGTTTTCTTTTCCGGCATATAAAAGCCGCCATTTTCGTAAAGAAGGATCTGGAATTTTGCCTCGTGGTCGTAATCGTCGTAAACCCGTTTTGGTAAGGCGGATTTCATTAGAAATGTGAGTAATTTCCTACATGTATTAAATGAATGCAGTAAATAAAATCTCACACACAAACCATACGCTCAAAGGATATTTATTTGTCCAATATTTTCTGCCTAGAGAGGACGCTGCGATTACACCCACACCTGATTGATTTAAATTTTTTTTTTTTTACCACCATTATTTCACACTAAAATGGAGAAGAACGAAAATGGAAGTGTCTCACTATTTCTTTCTCCACACAAGAATGAAGTTATACTATGTTCACACCAAACAAAATCGCGATGTTTCGTCAAATTTCTCCAAACCTCCGAGGTTTCGCCATACATTTTCGAGGTTTCGAAACCTCGAGATTTGTATGTATGTATGTATTATATTTATTTAGTATCAGTTACTATTACAATTCATTTGGTATATCTTAATTTATACAATAATATTTAATTTTACTTTTAAGTTACTGTATTTCGTATATGTGATATTAACAAATTTTTAAATCTTCTTAAAACAGTTTCATTCTTTATTTCATTAGGTAGTTCGTTAAATAATTTTAATCCACGATTTAAGAGCATTTCTGTGTTCTAGAATCCCTATACAACTGTAGTCTGAAATCGTAGTTGGATCTTAAGTTATATGGTTGAGCGTCCCTTGTATATATTAAATTTGTGGTCAAGTATTGAGGCACCATGTTGAATTTCGGCGAAATCTAGTTGGAATCCCTTTGAGTTCATTCGTCCGTGAGAGGTTGTCAAATCGAATAAGCCTACAGCGTGAACTTCGGTTTATCTTAGTATTCATTTATAGATGTTAAAATATTAGATGCCAAATCAAAGGTGAAATTGTTTGGTTCCGTAGGGCTGTGTTCGTAAAGCTATGTGTAAAGCGTGAAATGCTCCTGATTGGCCGAAAAATAAATTGGTTTTAATATCGTATTAATTTAATAAATGCTGTGAATTCTTTTATTCCTTTTTTTTAGTTATATCACTTTCCATGTTAAGCATGCAAAATATGAGGTTCAACGTAATTTTAGAAAAACTGTATTTTAATATCCATTCCGAAAAGATTTAATTAGCTCCGGTGCACACATATCGTTTTCATGGAAGTGAACCTCGAATTACACTAATTATTTTATGGTAATTAGTAATAAGTAATTAAAGCGTATAAAAAATGCCCTGATATTTTGTTTTGGGAATTTGAGCAATAAAAAACGGATTTTCTAGTTTGCAGAAGTAGCATAATTGAAAAAATTGCATACTTACATCTGTGCAAACAGTTACCCAAGTAAAAGCAACAAACAGCAGACAGCTGTTTGTTGACGCAAAATAAACACTATAAATATAAACACTTTCTTTAAGTCAGATTTGATCTGGGCATAGCAGGTTTTGCATTCATCTAGTCCTTAGTAGTGAAATCAAAGCAAATGACACGAAGCAACTAGTTTTCGGTAGTCTTTACATCGGCGTTAGCTTCGATAAGGTTTTACCACTTTTCCTGTCAATGCTCTTACCTAAGCACAACCTAATCATGGTTAAAAGAGTGGATATGAGAGAGGATAGTGAATATATGAGTATATATACAAAATTGAAACTCTGTATGTATGTTTCCTATAGATTGCTAAACCCTTCAACCGCTCGTCAAGAAATTGTAACCACGTATTATTTAGGTGAGAGTCGTGGCTCATAGATTAAGTGCGCGATCACTGAACGGGAGGTACAAAGTTCGAATCCAAGAAAACACAAAAATTAAAATAAAAAATTGTTTTCTCACAGTCTCACCTCTCGCGAACGTCTGACAAACATCCGAGAGTAAAATTGTCATGAAAAGCTTCTCTCAATCAAAAAAAAAATTGCCGTTCGGAAACGGCATAAAACTGTAGGTCACAATCATTCGTGAGGCGCAAAGCACGAGAGAAGCTAGGCCAGTCCCTGCATGAGGCGATTAGAGCCAATATATATATATGTATATATATATATATATGAATGCATATATATACTATTTAGGTCAAAAGGGTTGTTTCAGCAGAAAAAGGAACTAACAACGCGCGCCGCTAGTATATGATAACAGACACTTCTGTGTGTTCTCTCGTCCAAGGACTCATTTCGAATTTCGACTATACACCCTGATTTTTGTATTCTCACAATCACTGGCACCTCTCTTTACCCCTGACTATTCTTACTAATAAACTATAGACGTAGCGTTGGGGAAAGTCAACATATAATCAGGGTTTAACACCACGTTACAGAAGGAGCTTATTGAAAATGTCAAATGTCTTTATGGGTGACAGCCAATTCTAACGGACGTTCCGTTTTAGAATGGACTTAAAAGCCGAACAGAATGCTTCCGATACAAACCGTTCTATCTTACTTATTAATAATTATTAAAAAATTCATTTTCTCAACAAATTTTGCCGTTTTCCAAATTGTTTTGAAAACACAATCATCCTTACCCCACCAATGAAGACAAGTAATTATTCTGTACCGCGTCCCATGCACACTGTTAACGACAGCGAAATAACATTTTGTATTGGGATGACAGATCATTCGATAGGAGTCGTAAGAGAAAAAAATGTCTACGTTTACTAATTTAAAAAAAAAAAAAATTAACAAAGTGTGTGTTTGAGAAGTAGACATTTACCACGTTTATATGACCGGATTGTGAGATCGGATTGAAAAAGGATTGAATTTCGATCCAGATCGAGTCAATCCTGTTTCAATCCAATTTGAGTTTACATGGCACTCAACCCGAATTGAATCCGGATTCAATTCGCCATATAAACGTGGTAATTATTTGCTACCAAGCGAACTTTTCACTTAGCTATCAGCTGCTTTGGGTGAAGTTCCATACCTTACACATTAGCAGTTAGCGAATTTCCTGCGTACGGAACGCGGCCAATTTACTAGAAGCCGTTTTATTAAGTTGACAACAACTGGTTAAGATTTAGTTATACGTTATTGAAATTTGTATTTACCGAATCTAGAGAAATATGAAATTAGTCAGGTTAGTAGAAACATTGTCGCCGGAAAGGTAAATTGATATAAATTATTTCTTGCAGATTTTTAATGAAACTTAGTCACGAGACAGTGACTGTGGAGTTGAAAAATGGAACTCAAATACATGGTACCATAACTGGTGTTGATGTTGCTATGAATACGCATTTAAAAACTGTGAAGATGACGATAAAAAACAGAGACCCTATACAATTGGAATCGCTCAGCATACGCGGGAACAACATTAGATACTTCATCCTCCCGGACAGTCTACCCCTCGAAACTCTGTTGATTGATGATACGCCGAAATCTAAAGCAAAAAAAAAAGATTCCGGCAGAAGCAATCGTGGAAGAGGACGCGGCACCCGTGGAGTGCGTGGTGGTCTAAGGGGAAGGGGAGGGAGGGGACGAGGAGGTGGAAGGCGTTGAGGTGAGGGCGATGCTGGATTCCTATTTTATAAATAAAGTAAATTCTTACATACATCCAATGCAAATGATGTCTTTTTGTGGGGTGTTCATTTAGTAGTGGGTAAGTAATTCGGGATGTTACTTCGACAGTTGATTGTTTAACCTATAAGTACGCGGCAATTTTTGACCCTGTGGACGTGTACGAATATAGAAATATTTGCAGTGTTGTGACCGTGTTGGACTATTATTGCTGTACTGATCGTATTGGACTCGCGCATGGCCAGCAACGTAACGACATTCCCATACTCTGGCGTGAGAACTGTGGTCATAATACCACATTATTAATTATGTACGTACACCGTGGTACGGTCAACAATGCAGCTCTATTCCCACTCTGCCATTACTGCAATAATGTTCCCCCATGGTCAATGATCGTGGAATTATATTCTGAAACGGGAGCATGATCAAAAATATTACTATGCTTATATTTCTATATGGTCAAACAGTTCCAAATTACCCTTAGTTGCATATTTTTACTTGGTTACTCTACCTAAAAACAAGGGCCCATATTCATAGTTATATTTTGAACCCGAGTGTAACTGATCTAGAGTCTAAAGTTAATACACAGATTAGGCACGGCTGGATAGAGAATACGGCAGCTCTGTTTAATTAAATATGAGTCTAACGTCTAATCTGCTACAACTACTACAACTTATATTCAATCTAATATTACGAAAGCACCTTTTGAAAGCGAAATTTCAAAAATACATAAACTTATTTTTGCGGTCTTGTTGTTGAAAAGAAAAATAATTTAAAAATTGTAATTATACTCGTACATATGTTTTGAAATAAACAAAAATTTATAAAATTACAGATGAGTGGCAAGGAACATAAAAGAGTAAGGGAGAAAGAAATGCTGCACGAATTGGTCGTGGACGATAAAAGAAACGACGTTAAGATGATTTTACAAAAAAAGGCTGCGTGGAAAGATATACAATAACATAATAAAAACCAATTAATCATATATGCGCCAAAGTTTTAAATTTGTTCACAGGGCCAACAAAAATTAAGACAAATGCTAGTCCCACTTCTGTCTAGAATCAAAGGTACGTTAGTGTTTGAATGTTATAATTTTGAGGAAAATAATTGTTTCGATATTAACTTACTTTACTTTGGATGGCGCTACAGTCTGGGGTGGACAAACCAGCCAACAAACCTCTCCGGCGAACAACTGTGTCCATTTCATTGTTCTCTTAATTGTTGTGGGGTGCGCATCACTAAGAACCTACCTTAAAACTTTTATCATTTTTCAAGATGAATTGTTCAGTTTGTTTACAAAAAATTTATCGTATTTGTTCTACAAAAGTAAACTGCAATGATTGCAAACATTTTTTCCACTATGCTTGTGTTAATATTACTGAAGAAGATGCCGATTATTTTAAATCCAGTGCTAAATCGTTTCGTTGTGACAAATGTGCAGTGTTAAGACGCCGTTCTCTTCATTTGCCAGTGCCGGTGGTAGCTAAGCCACAGAATAACAGTGCGCCGGCTTCAACTGATGCTGATGTTCTGCAAGCAATAAAAAGCAACACTCTCTTATCAGTTGAAGAGTTCATGCACATCAATGACAGAGAGGGTCAATACACTCTTCAGATGATCTACGCAAAACTTTCGAAGTTGGAGGAAATTAACCATTGGTTCTTACTACAACTAAATGAGTTGAGAACTGAAAATGCGGAGCTTAAATCGAGAGTCAATGTTCTGGAAAGCAAGTTAAACTGTCAACAACAACACCTTCTCAGTAACTCAATAGAAATTGTGGGTGTTTCAAATGTCAACGACACCAATGCTATCCGGACGGCGCAACAAATTTTCTCCAAAGCCTTGTCCATCGATGTTCCCGACAATGAAATTGAGAAATGCTATGTGAAGAAAACACAAACAAAATCCCCTTCGTCGGCTTTGAAATCGATCATCTGTTTAAGATTCGCCAGTCTAACAACAAAGCAGAGAATAATGTGCACTAAGAGGAATAATAAAAACAATCTCAAAACACATGCCACTGGCATCGTTGATCCTCTCGTCAGCAGCGGCAGCAGCAGAAAAGGGAGTGGTACCGCAATTTACATCAACAGTGTTCTTACGAAGTTTACCAAGGCTCTCTTAATGAAGAAGAAAGAAGCAATGAAACAGAAAGGCGGAAAATATGTATGGTTTAACAACAATCAAATTCTTACGAGAAAGGTTGAGGGGGGAAAAGTCATTGCCATTAAGTCTTTTAATGACCTTGCACTCATTTAGTGCTTAGATTTCTGTTTTATTTAATGAATTTTGATACAATTGTGATAATGGCTTTAAGAATAGTTCCTTCTGCAATGATAAATTTTTTATTGTTCACCAAAATCTTAGAAGTATGAGAAAAAATTTGTCATCTCTTGTCACTCACCTTGATTCTCTTGCTTGCGTTACAGATATTGTTTTTGTGTCTGAAAGTTGGATCTATGAATTAGAGATTAACGATTATTTTATTCCTGGGTTCAAGTTTATTGCTAAAACAAATGAAAATTACTGTTGTATTATGTTTTGTGAAAGGGGACCACTTGATTTTTGATGTCTTGTGCGTTGACTTATTGAGTGCTGATGTTTTAAAGGTTTCCGTTGAAATTAACCTTGTAATGTATGTGTTTTTATGTGTATAGACTGCATATGTTTAATGTTTTGACTTTTTTAAATGAGTTGTCTGAACTCTTAACTAGGGAAATATCGAGAAATTTAATTATTGTAGGTGATTTCAACATAAACATTTTGGATGGCAATAAAACGATCTCTAGTTACTTAGATTTACTTGCTTCGCACGGTCTAGCGTGCTTTATTAATGAGCCCACTAAGCCTGCTTCGGGGAGCTATCTAGATCATATTTTTGGGGGTCTTAGTAATGTTGCATTCAATGAGGGCGTAAAATGTGTCTTTGATTTGAAAATTACTGATCACTGTATGACGAGACTCTTAGTACCAAACTTAGAAACTAGACGTTGTGGATCTTCTAATTCCTCTCAAAGTAGAGTGAAAGTTGACTTTAGTAGTCTAAAAATGAATTTTCGCTATGAGTCTTGGGAAGGTGTTTATGCTTC
Organism: Pocota personata; assembly: GCA_963082735.1. Taxonomy (NCBI): domain Eukaryota; kingdom Metazoa; phylum Arthropoda; class Insecta; order Diptera; family Syrphidae; genus Pocota; species Pocota personata. The sequence goes on along the minus strand of OY720431.1, from coordinate 101,266,118 downwards.
TAGCTATTCGTCTACCGCTTATACAATCTTCATTCATTCTCTTAAGAAACATATCTTATCGTGTTCCTCATTTCTCCCTTCCAAAAAATTAGTTAAAAGACTTAAACCTTGGATATCTAGATTACTATTAAACAAAGTTATAGGTAAAAACAAACTCAGAATAAAGTGCAATAAGTATCCTGATAACCAGGGTCTAAAAAAAGGTATAAGAAATTGTGTTTAGAATTAAAAAAAGATTCCTATTTGCCGCGATAACTATTACCGTGCTCAATTCATCTCTGCACAGGGAAATTTGAAAAATGAATGGCGAATAGTAAATAGCTTACTGAATAAATCCACGGCTTCTAAAAAACCTACTGTTTTACTTGTTGATAAATCTGAAGTATATGACAAACTCGCTATTGCTGATACTTTTAATTATTATTTTGCTAATGTTGGCTGCAGTCTACAACCGAGTCCTGACCAATCGATTTGTTGTACTTGTCCTTCCATTTGTGGACGTGCTGAACCGTTAAATAGTAGTAGTTTTGTTTTTCAGCCCATAACTTCTCTTGAAATCTTGAAAGTTATTGGTACTTTACCTAATTCGACTTCATGCGGAACTGATGGTATTTCAAATTGTGTACTTAAAAAAATTGCATGTTTAATAGTGGATGTCTTGGCAATTTTTTTTAATCGTTGCGTGTTTGAAGGTGTCTTTCCTGAAGGTCTTAAATGTGCAGATGTCATTCCTTTGTTCAAAAAAGGTTCAACTGCAGAAATCGGTAACTACGGGCCTATCTCACTTCTTTCTGTTTTTAGTAAAATATTTGAAAAACTAATGAAAAATAGAATAGCGAGTTTTTTTTAGAGAAAACTAAGTTTTTCAATCCAGTTCAATTTGGTTTTCAAAGAGGCAAATCAACGGAAGATGCGCTCTTACAGTTTTGCTCCCAAATAATGTCACACATTGATGGGAAAAAATTTACGGCTGGTTTATTTATTGACATTACCAAAGCATTCGACATGGTCAACCATAATTTCTTGTTGAGGAAACTGGAAAAAGCTGGATTTCGTGGTTTCATGCTCCACTGGTTTAGGTCGTATCTTGAAAAAAGGCGCAAAGAGTGAAGATAGATGATATAAGGAGCGATATAATGTTCTTTAACCTCGGTGTTCCTCAAGGCTCCGTTTTAGGTCCAATTCTGTTTTTGGTCTATATCAATTCACTCTTTGCTCTTAGTTTTAAGGGTTCACCAACAGCTTTTGCTGATGACATTGTTTTCACTTATGGCTTAAACAGTCCTTTAGACCTAGTTTCTGATGTTAATTGGGATCTAAGTTTATTGAGACACTGGTTTGCTGAACATAATTTAGTAATAAGCTCAAAAACTAAGCTCTTCTGCATACAACTTGGAAGCAAATGTGTACTTCCACGCACCTGAGTGTCTTAAATATTGTAGCATAATAATAACTACGCCCCCTAAAAATATGACGCAACAAATTCCGAAGTGACTTTCCATTCTGGCAGAATTTTGGTTCAAACTGTCCTTTCATTCGAGGTTCGTGTCTGGGACGAAGTCTCCACAGCTCATGTCAACGAAAGAGACGAATAATATCAGGGATAAAAGGGAATTATAACTGCAAGAATTATTTCTCTTGTTCCAGTGGTCGAAGAATTTGCTAGAAGTTTCTGGCTATCAGAAACTTCTGCTATATAAGGACAGATGGCGATCAAAAAAAGACACAGTAGTTTTTAAACTGTGACGAGGAGATTAGAAAAGTGTGCAGTGGGCGAAGTTGTAATTCTGTGATAAATTGAAAGTTGAGATTTAAGAAGAAGAAGTAATTAGTTTGGATTTGTGAATTAAGTAATTGAAAGGAGATAAAGTGATTTGAGAGGAAAGAGACCTTGTAAGAAAAGAATTTGCGAAGAATAGTATAGTGTGAACTTGAATTGTTCTATAGACTAGAAAATAAAGAAATAAATTTCACAGAATATCGTTTTATCTACTCGAGCCGTAGCCTGCATATTACATTGGTGTCAGAAGCTGGGATAAAACTTATTCTGTGAATAACTATTTCCGTGGTGTGAAATTGCACAAGAAAAAAAAAAAAAAAAAAAAAACGATTTCCGTGTTGAGTTAATTAGTTGCGCAAAATCTGTCGCAAATTGGGAAAACTAACTATAATTCAACTAAAGGCAGAACTCAGTAAGCGGAATCTCGACACAACTGGGGGAAAAGATGCCCTACTGATTCGTTTGGAAGAAGCAGTAACGCAGGAAGGTGAAAATCCGCATGACGTGGAGTTTGACGTGGAAGAGGAACCAGCAAGTACAGCAGCCGACCCGGGTATAACAAGTCTGCTCCTGCAACTTAAGTTAGTCATGGACGAACAAAAGAAAGCAATAGAAGATCAAAGTCATAAGCTCGATGACCAAAAGAATTCTATAGAACTTAAGCTGGACGAACAAAAGAAAGCAATGGACGAACAAAAGAATTCTCTAGAACTTAAGCTGGATGAACAAAAGAAAGCGATGGACGAACAAAAGAAAGCAATGGGCGACCAAAGGAATTCTCTAGAACTTAAGCTGGATGAACAAAAGAAAGCAGTGGATGAACAAAAGAAAGCAATGGACGAACAAAAGAATTCTCTAGATGCTCTGGAAAGTAAACTTGATGACCAAAACAAGAACTTGGAATCCAAATTCGAAGTGATCGAAGAGAAAATCGAGAAGGTCGAGACGCAATTCGAAAAAGTCGAAACCAGATTCGATGAAAATTTTGAGAAACATGAAACTCAGTTCGGGAAGATAGAGACTCAGTTTGAAAAAGTGGATACGCAATTCGAGATAGTAGGAAAGCAAGTCGAAAATCTTGCTAAGGAGCTCAGCAACGTGAAGAGACAGAAAGCACGGGAATATTCCACTGACGGTCTGAGAAGAAAGGAGATGCAGCCTCCTATCTTCGATGGTCAAACATCATAGCCAATTTATAAGAGGCAATTCGAAGCGGCCGCAATGACCAATAGCTGGGACGATGAAGAGAAGTCTATTGCACTCACGCTTGCACTGAGGGGTCCAGCTGCGGAGCTCTTGCAGACCATCCCGGAAAATAAACAGCAGAACTACGACTCTGGTTCAGGCTATCGAGATGCGGTTTGGGGATGAACACATGCAGCAGGTGTACAGGGTTCAGCTGCGTAGTCGAGTCCAGAAAAGGGGGGAAACGCTCCAACAGTTGCAAGCGGATATAGAGCGACTAGCCCATCTTTCATACCCTAAAGCCGGTGAGGAGCTTATCAACGAAATGGCGGTGGAAGCTTTTATTCAGGCCATAGAGGACAGACAACTGCAAATGGCTGTAAGGATGGCTGAAAAGCGAACACTCCCCGAGGCATTGGCATTCGCTTTGTCAATGAAGGCTGCGGACCAAGCATACCAGGGAATACACCGTGTCAGGGAAATGTCCGTCGTGGAATGCTCGTGCCAGAGAACAGCCGTAATGGATGAAGACAGAGCTCGCGGAAGTCAAATCCGTTGCTGGAATTGCAACCAAACCGGACACCTACAACGGCAGTGCAGAAGTGCACCTAGACGAGGAAATTGTTCACATTGCGGAAGTAGGAGAAGCAGAGAGGAAGCATCTGGCGGTGATAACATCCATCCTTGTCAGTCAGACTTCCCAAAACCAGCAGTCGGGAAATGCGTAAGGACCAACTTCGCGGGGCTGAAGTTGGTTACTGGAATCGAGGCCCCCAGGACCACCATTCAAGTTTCGCAAACCAAACGGGGTAACAAGAGCCTGACAGTGGAGGCACTAATCAACGAGAAGAAGTGCGTAGCCACCATCGACACAGGTGCCACTGCCTCCATTGTAAGAAGAGATATCGTCAAAAGCTCCTGGCTGCACAACACCAACAGCTACTGCCTGAAGACTGCAACAGGGGAAATGGCGAAGGTATTTGGAGAAGTTCGTCTTACGATTACTCTGGCAGGACTGACGTTCTCCCATGCGTTTCTGGTGGCAGATATATGCGACGAGTGCATCATCGGAGTAGACTTCATGAAAGCAAATGAAGTAATCGGGATGCAAGTACTGAGGTATCGAAATGTGGAGATTCCGATGGTATACGGAAATGAGAATGCCGTAACTCTCAGGACAGTCATCAGCAAAGACGAAGTTTTGCCGCCGTCTTCAGAGACAATCATTTGGACGAAGCTGGAAGGTGATCTTGGGAGCCACCGATTCTACATAGTAGAACCAGACCCAGAGAAGAATTCTCAAGACTACATCGTGGGAAAGACGTTAGTCGAACCAAAGAACACCATGGTTCCAGTGAGGGTTTTGAACGCAAGACCACACACTGTCAAACTAAGGCGAGGGGAGGTGACTGGAAAATGCACGCCGATTACCGCCGTCGCAACAATATCCGAACGTGATGCTCCAAAACCTCTCCTATCACTTTGGACAGCGGAAGCGAGAGAGACGATTCTCCAGTCCAGTGAGCTGAATCAGGAGCAGCGAACTATGGCAGAGAATCTTATCAATGAGTACGCTGATGTATTTGCCTCACAGGACGGAGAATACGGCCGAACACACCTGGTACAACATCGAATAGACACTGGTGATACTAGACCAATTCGTCAGCCTGCTAGGCGCCTTCCATTGGCAAAGCAGACAGAAGTTGCAGAGATGGTGTCGGCAATGGAGAAAGAAGGTCTGATTGAAAGTTCCAAAAGTCCGTGGGCATCACCGGTTGTACTGGTTAAGAAGAAAGATGGCAGCACGCGGTTCTGCGTGGACTATCGGCAGCTCAATTACGTCACCAAGAAAGACAGCTACCCTCTGCCACGGATTGACGACACGCTAGACACACTATCAGGAGCCCGATGGTTTTCCACTCTCGACTTGAAGAGTGGCTACTGGCAGGTACAGATCCATCCAGAAGACCGGGAGAAAACCGCCTTCACCGCAGGAAATGGGCTATGGCAATTCACGGTAATGCCATTCGGGCTGTGCAATGCTCCGGCGACTTTCGAGCGATTGATGGAATGTGTCCTGCAAGGGTTAACATGGAAAACCTGTTTGGTATACTTGGATGATGTCATCGTCGTAGGAAAAACGTTTGCGCAACACCGAGACAATCTAAGGGATGTGTTTCAAAGGCTTCGAAGTGCCCACCTGAAGCTCAACCCCAAGAAGTGCGCCCTGTTTAGAGCGGAAGTCAAGTACCTGGGACACATAATTTCAGCGAAAGGAGTGAGAACCGATCCGGAGAAGGTCGAAGCGGTGAAAAACTGGCCAGTCCCCAAAGACAAACACCAACTAAGGAGCTTCCTGGGCCTAGCCACCTACTACAGACGAACCTGCACCAGTTGACGGAAAAGGGAAAACAATTCAAATGGTCAATTGAGTGCGAGAAGAGCTTCAAGGCACTTAAACAACGGCTATGCGATGCCCCGATACTGGCTTACCCCACTCCCGGGGAAACGTTCGTTGTGGATGCAGATGCTAGTAATGTCGGGGTAGGAGCCGTACTCTCCCAGGTGCATGACGGCCAAGAGAAGGTGGTTGCGTACTTCAGCAAGGTGCTCTCTAAGCCAGAAAGGAACTACTGCGTGACAAGGCGGGAACTTCTAGCTTTGATCTTGGCTACGAAGCATTTTCACAAATACCTCTACGGGAGGAAGTTCGTTCTTCGCACAGACCATGCAGCCTTAAAATGGCTATTACAGTTCAAGAGTCCTGAGGGTCAGGTCGCAAGATGGATCGAAAGGCTGCAAATCTACGACTACGAAATACAGCATCGTAAAGGAAAACTCCACTCTAATGCGGATGCACTGTCCCGGAGACCATGCAGAACGGATTGTAAACATTGTGCGCGTCAGGAAGAACGGGAGCTGGTTTCCATCCAAAGAATGAGAGCCGAACCTATCGCCGGCTGGAGCGTAGATGAGATCCGGAACGCTCAGAAGGAAGACCCGGATATCGAGCCGATTCTGTCCTGGAAGGAGAACATGGAGAAACCGGATCATCAGGACATCTCTCACAGAAGCCCGACCTTAAAGGCATATTTTGCGCAGTGGGACTCCCTCCATGTCCAAGAAGGTGTTCTGAGAAGAAAATGGGAATCCTCCGACGGAAAGTCGTTTGTAATGCAGCTTGTCGTACCGCGGACGAGGGTCAATGAGGTGTTACAGGAAATGCATGGCGGGGCGACCGGAGGCCACTAGAGTGGAGGGGAGCGAATAAGACGCTAGAAAAGGTACGAGAACGTTTTTATTGGTTAAAAGCGAAGGAAGATATCGAAGACTGGTGCAGAAAATGCGACGTGTGTGCAGCTAGCAAGGGTCCGAGAATCAAAACTCGAGGTAAGATGCACCAATACAACGTGGGAGCACCTTTCGAACGAATCGCCATTGACATCGCAGGGCCCTTTCCGGAAACCGACAATGGTAATCGGTATATACTCGTAGTGATGGACTACTTCAGTAAGTGGCCGGAAGCGTTTCCGATCCCTAACCAGGAAGCCAGAACCGTGGCGGAGCAGATCGTCTACAATTGGGTTAGCAGATTCGGTGTGCCCTTGGAATTGCATTCTGACCAAGGGCGGAACTTCGAGTCAAGAATCTTCCAAGAGATGTGTCAACTACTCGGAATCAAAAAGACAAGGACAACCCCGCTTCATCCACAGTCGGACGGTATGGTGGAGCGTTTCAATAGGACTTTGGACGAACATCTCTCGAAGGTCGTAGGTGACTACCAACGGGATTGGGACCGGCAGATTCCCTTGTTTTTGATGGCCTATAGAAGTGCCGTGCATAGCACTACTCGACATACGCCGTTCGAAATCTTATTTGGTGGAATAGCTCGTTTACCCAGTGAGGTGAAATTTGGATCTCCTACCAATGAGCCCAGAAATGAAGAAGAGTACGTGGCGGACCTTAGGGAAAGGCTTAGGGACATACACCAAAGGACCAGAAGCCAGATTAAGATGACGAGCGACCGCATGAAGACCAGGTATGATGCCAAGGCAACAACGTCAGGATTCCAGGAAGGAGATCTGGTGTGGCTGTATAATCCCCATCGCCAAAAGGGGAAATCACCTAAATTACAGCGGAACTGGGAAGGTCCCTACAGAATAGTAACCCGCATCAACGATGTTGTCTACCGCATCCAGCGAGGACCGAGGGCCAAAATGAAAGTGGTTCATGTGGACCGACTGAGTCGATACAATGGCCGAAATGAGGATGCACTTGTTCGGGACGAACACGTCTAAGAGGGGGGCAGTGTAGCATAATAATAACTACGCCCCCTAAAAATATGACGCAACAAATTCCGAAGTGACTTTCCATTCTGGCAGAATTTTGGTTCAAACTGTCCTTTCATTCGAGGTTCGTGTCTGGGACGAAGTCTCCACAGCTCATGTCAACGAAAGAGACGAATAATATCAGGGATAAAAGGGAATTATAACTGCAAGAATTATTTCTCTTGTTCCAGTGGTCGAAGAATTTGCTAGAAGTTTCTGGCTATCAGAAACTTCTGCTATATAAGGACAGATGGCGATCAAAAAAAGACACAGTAGTTTTTAAACTGTGGCGAGGAGATTAGAAAAGTGTGCAGTGGGCGAAGTTGTAATTCTGTGATAAATTGAAAGTTGAGATTTAAGAAGAAGAAGTAATTAGTTTGGATTTGTGAATTAAGTAATTGAAAGGAGATAAAGTGATTTGAGAGGAAAGAGACCTTGTAAGAAAAGAATTTGCGAAGAATAGTATAGTGTGAACTTGAATTGTTCTATAGACTAGAAAATAAAGAAATAAATTTCACAGAATATCGTTTTGTCTACTCGAGCCGTAGCCTGCATATTACAATATATACTGTCTAATTGCTATCGTTCGTCTGGTTTTCCCTCTCCCTCTTTTTGTCATAATCTAACCTGTAGTGCTAAGTGTTTCCAAGTAGAGAGTGTTGACGAATTTAAATATTTGGGGCTTACCCTTGATTCTAGGATGAGTTTTGCGAATCACGCTGATACTTTGAAAAAGTATTTCAGATGCACCCTTCGACATTTTTATTATCTGCGTAACTTATGCTCAACCAAGCTTTTAAGGATAATTTACTATGGTGTTTTCCATTCCAAGTTGCAATATGGAATTGCTTGTTGGGGGGTGTGTATCGAAATAAAATACAACCACTGTTGATTTTGCAGAAATATGTCCTAAGAAAAATTTTTCGAAAATCTGGTAGACAGCTTTCCTTTGTTCTGTGCCCTGAAAATTCTTCCAGTTCGTCATTTGTATTGTTTTAAGGTGTTAAAAATTTTCTTTATGAAGTCTGGCAATCTTAATTTTCGTTTATTTTCTTGTTATAATCTTCGTGGAAACCTTTCAAACTTTTTATCTGTACCCTATTTCCGAACCACCGCATATCGAATTTTTTTTTCAATTTTGTCTTATCGGTTATTTAATGAACTCCCTGAGTCAATCAGGACAATAATGTAACATAATGTAGCATAATAACTACGCCCTCGAACAGGCAACTAATTCCGAAGTGTCTTTTCATTTGCGGTTCGTGTCTGAAATTAGTCTCCACAGCTCGGATAATATCACGGATAAAAGAGAACAAGAGAGAATTATAACTGCACGAAATGATTGTCATCTTGGAATTATTACATCAGAATTTTTCTTGTTCCAGTGGTCGAAGAATTTGCTAGAAGTTTCTGGCTATCAGAAACTTCCGCTATATAAGGACAGATGGCGATCAAAAAAGGGGCAGTTGGTTTAGAACCGTGGCGAAGAGATTGGAAAAGTGATAATGGGCGAAGTTGTAATTTGGTGATAAATTGAAAGTTGAGAGTGAACAAGAAAAAGTAATTAGTTTGGATTTGTGAGTTAAGTAATTGAAAGGAGATAAAGTGATTTGAGAGGAAAGAGACCTTGTAAGAAAAGAATTGGCGAAGAATAGTATAGTGTGAACTTGAATTGTTCTATAGACTAGAAAATAAAGAAATAAATTTCACAGAATACCGTTTTATCTATTCGAGCCGTAGCTTGCATATTACATTGGTGTCAGAAGCGGGATAAAACTTATTCTGTGAATAACTATTTCCGTGGTGTGAAATTGCACAATAAAAAAAAAAAAAAAAAACGATTTCTGTGTTGAGTTAATTAGTTGCGCAAAATGGGTCGCAAATTGGGAAAACTAACTATAACTCAACTAAAGGCAGAACTCAGTAAGCGGAACCTCGACACAACTGGGGGAAAAGATGCCCTACTGATTCGTTTAGAAGAAGCAGTAACACACGAAGGTGAAAATCCGCATGACGTAGAGTTTGACGTGGGAGAGGAACCAGCAAGTACAGTAGCCGACCCGGATATAACAAGTCTGCTCCTGCAACTTAAGTCAGCCATGGACGAACAAAGGAAAACAATGGAAGACCAAAAGAAGTCTCTGGAACTTAAGCTCGGTGACCAAAAGAAAGCAATAGACGACCAAAAGAACTCTCTAGAACTTAAGCTGGACGAACAAAAGAAAGCAATGGACGACCAGAGGAATTCTCTAGAACTTAAGATGGACGAACAAAAGAATTCTCTAGATGCTCTGGAAAGCAAACTTGATGAGCAAAACAAGAACTTGGAATCCAAATTCGAAGCGATCGAAGAGAAAATCGAGAAGGTCGAGACGCAACTCGAAAAAGTCGAAACTAGATTCGATGAAAACTTTGAGAAGCATGAAACTCAGTTCGGGAAGTTAGAGACTCAGTTTGAAAAAGTAGAAAAGCAAGTCGAAAATCTTGCTAAGGAACTCAGCAACGTGAAGAGACAGAAAGCACGGGAATATTCCACTGACGGTCTGAGAAGAAAGGAGATGCAGCCTCCTATCTTCGATGGTCAAACATCATGGCCAATTTATAAAAGGCAATTCGAAGCGGCCGCAATGACCAATAGCTGGGACGATGAAGAGAAGTCCATTGCACTCACACTTGCACTGAGGGGTCCAGCTGCGGAGCATTTGCAGACCATCCCGGAAGATAAACAGCAGAATTACGACTCTCTGGTTCAGGCTATCGAGATGCGGTTTGGGGATGAACACATGCAGCAGGTGTACAGGGTTCAGCTGCGTAGTCGAATGAATGAAGAATGAAGAATTCCGACCTATTAATACACTGCGTACTGCCGAGAAAATTATTGAAACAGTAGTAAAACAGCAACTCATGAAATATATGGAAGAAAACAATATTTTCTGGGATTTTCAATCGGGCTTTAGAAAAAACTACTCATGTGAGATAGTAGTAAATCACGTAATTAATGAATGGAAAGATGGGGGCAAACGAAAAACAGTAATAGCACTTTTCCTCGATTTCAAAAGAGCGTTTGAAACAATAGACCGTGAAATACTTATTAAAAAAATGTATAACTATGGCATTGAAGATAAGGAACTGAGATGGTTTAGGACATTCCTGAACAACAGAGTACAGCGAATTAAAGTAAATAACAGTGTGTCTGATGTTGCCGAAGTGGAACTTGGTGTACCGCAAGGGTCGATATTAGGTGCACTGTTATTCATTATATATATAAATGATATGCCGAAAATAGTGAGAAAATGTAAAATTGTCCTATACGCGGATGACACATTGATTTACGCTGAAGGAAAAGACGCAGAAGAATGCAAATACAAACTGACATGCGACATTGAACTCATAATTAGATGGCTAAAGATGAACAAATTAAAATTGAATGAACAAAAAACAAAGTTAATGAATTTGAATTCAAATAACGAAACTTGTATTGAAATAAATGGTAAAAAAATTGAAAACGTCAGTAGCATTAAATACTTAGGAATGATTATTGATAAAGAGCTGAACTTTAATGAACATGTAGATTACATATGCAAGAAAATTGGCAAAAAAATTGGATTTTTCAAACGAATAAGAAAGAAGATGGATAGGATAACAGCTGTGATAGTATACAATACCATAGTGAAACCACATTTTGAGTACTGTGGCACAATTTTATACTCTTGCTGCAACCAGGGTCAACTGGAAAGGCTCCAAAAGCTTCAAAACAAAGCGATGAGAAGTATTTTAAAATGTAATAGATATACACCAATCAGATGCATGCTGGATGCCCTTAAATGGTTAAGTATAAAACAAAGACTTGAACTTAATACACTTTTAGCTGTTTTCAAGGTTAAATACGGAGTCGCACCAAGGTTTCTAACAAGGGGTGTCAGACGAGTCGGAGAGGTGCAGCCATACCCTTTACGTAATGCCAACAACTTCAGAGTGGGATTTCAAAATACAGCGGCAGGTCAAAACACTTTTATTTATAAGGGCTTATGTCTTTTTAACACGCTACCAAATGACATAAAAAATGAAGCCAATCCCAGAATTTTCAAAAGAAAATGCATTGAATTTGTCAAAACTAGCACCTGTTATTACTAATATTATGATTTTTCGATTTTTTTTTTTTTTTTTGTGTATTGTATCACTATTAGATAATACTTTAAGTAAAATTTTTTATTTTTTTTTTTTTTATGTAAATTTGAAAGTATTTAAAATACTAATAAAAAAAATTGTGGTGAATCCACAGCTAACCCACCACCCGTCGGTCCAATAGCTTCCATTATGGATGAGGGCTCTTCGGACGGGTTGGCCGTGGTTTTTTAACCACAAATGAATGAATGAATGAACGAATTTTCTCGTTCCAGTGGTCGAAGAATTTGCTAGAAGTTTCTGGCTATCAGAAATTCTGCTATATAAGGACAGATGGCGATCAAGGCCAGGCAGTTGGTTTTGAACCGCACGAGGAGATTGGAAAAGTGATAACAGCCGAAGTTGTAATTTTGTGATAAATTGAAAGTTGAGAGTTAACAAGAAGAAGTAATTAGTTTCGATTTGTGAATTAAGTAATTGAAAAGAGATAAAGTGATTTGAGAAGAAAGAGGTCTTGTAAGGAAGGAGTTTGCGAAGAATAGTATAGTGTGAACTTGAATTGTTCTATAGACTAGAAAATAAAGAAATAAATTTCACAGAATATCGTTTTATCTACTCGAGCCGTAGCTCGCATATTACATTGGTGTCAGAAGTGCGATAAAACTTATTCTGGGAATAACTATTTCCGTGGTGTGAAATTGCACAAGAAAAAAAAAAGAAAAAAAACCATTTCTGTGTTGAGTTAATTAGTTGCGCCAAATGGGTCGCAAATTGGGAAAACAACTATAATTCAACTAAAGGCAGAACTCAGTAAGCGGAATCTCGACACAACTGGGGGAAAAGATGCCCTACTGATTCGTCTGGAAGAAGCAGTAACGCAGGAAGGTGAAAATCCGCATGACGTAGAGTTTGACGTGGAAGAGGAACCAGTAAGTACAGTAGCCGACCCGGGTGTAACAAGTCTGCTCCTGCAACTTAAGTTAGTCATGGACGAACAAAAGAAAGCAATAGAAGACCAAAAGAAGTCTCTGGAACTTAAGCTCGATGACCAAAAGAATTCTCTAGATGCTCTGGAAAGCAAACTTGATGAGCAAAACAAGAACTTGGAGTCCAAATTCGAAGCGATCGAAGAGAAAATCGAGAAGGTCGAGACGCAACTCGAAAAAGTCGAAACTAGATTTGATGAAAACTTTGAGAAACATGAAACTCAGTTCGGGAAGATAGAGATAGTTTGAAAAAGTGGATACGCAATTCGAGAGAGTAGGAAAGCAAGTCGAAAATCTTGCTAAGGAACTCAGCAACGTGAAGGGACAGAAAGCACGGGAATATTCCACTGACGGTCTGAGAAGAAAGGAGATGCAGCCTCCTATCTTCGATGGTCAAATATCATGGCCAATTTATAAGAGGCAATTCGAAGCGGCCGCAATGACCTATAGCTGGGACGATGAAGAAAAGTCTATTGCACTCACGCTTGCACTGAGGGGTCCAGCTGCGGAGCTCTTGCAGACCATCCCGGAAGATAAACAGCAGAACTACGACTCTCTGGTTCAGGCTATCGAGATGCGGTTTGGGGATGAACACATGCAGCAGGTGAAGAGGGTTTAGCTGCGTAGTCGAGTCCAGAAAAGGGGGGAAACGCTCCAACAGTTGCAAGCGGATATAGAACGACTAGCCCATCTTTCATACCCTAAAGCCGGTGAGGAGCTTATCAACGAAATGGCGGTGGAAGCTTTTATTCAGGCCATAGAGGACGGACAACTGCAAATGGCTGTAAGGATGGCTGAAAAGCGAACACTCCCCGAGGCATTGGCATTCGCTTTGTCAATGAAGGCTGCGGACCAAGCATACCAGGGAATACACCGTGTCAGGGAAATGTCCGTCGTGGAATCCGTCATGGATGAAGACAAAGCTCGCGGAAGTCAAATCCGTTGCTGGAATTGCAACTAAACCGGACACCTACAACGGCAGTGCAGAAGTGCACCTAGACGAGCAAATTGTCCACATTGCGGAAGTAGGAGAAGCAGAGAGGAAGCATCCTGTCGGTCAGACTTCCCAAAACCAGCAGTCGGGAAATGCGTAAGGACCAACTTCGCGGGGCTGAAGTTGGTTACTTCAATCGAGGCCCCCAGGACCACCATTCAAGTTTCGCAAACCAAACGGGGTAACAAGAGCCTGACAGTGGAGGCACTAATCAACAAGAAGAAGTGCGTAACCACCATCGACACATTCGCCACTGCCTCCATTGTAAGAAGAGATATCGTCAGAAGCGCCTGGCTGCACAACACCAACAGCTACTGCCTGAAGACTGCAACAGGGGAAATGGCGAAAGTGTTTGGCGAAGTTCGTCTTACGATTACTCTGGCGGGACTGACGTTCTCCCATGCGTTTCTGGTGGCAGATATATGCGACGAGTGCATCATCGGAATAGACTCCATGAAAGCAATTGAAGTAATCCTGGACATCGGGATGCAAATACTGAGGTATCGAAATGTGGAGATTCCGATGGTGTACGGAAACGAGAATGCCGTAACTCAGGACAGTCATCAGCAAAGACGAAGTTTTGCCGCCGTCTTCAGAGACAATCATTTGGACGAAGCTGGAAGGTGATCTTGGGAGCCACCGATTCTATATAGTAGAACCAGACCCGGAGAAGAATTCTCAAGACTACATCGTGGAAAAGACGTTAGTCGAACCAAAGAACACCATGGTTCCAGTGAGAGTTTTGAACGCAAGACCGCACACTGTCAAACTAAGGCGAGGGGAGGTGACTGGAAAATGCACGCCGATTACCGCCGTCGCAACAATATCTGAACGTGATGCTCCAAAACCTCTCCCATCACCTTGGACAGCGGAAACGAGAGAGACGATTCTCAAGTCCAGTGAGCTGAATCAGGAGCAGCGAACTATGGCAGAGAATCTTATCAATGAGTACGGTGATGTATTTGCCTCACAGGACGGAGAATACGGCCGAACACACCTGGTACAACATCGAATAGACACTGGTGATACTAGACAAATTCGTCAGCCTGCTAGGCGCCTTCCATTGGCAAAGCAGACAGAAGTTGCAGAGATGGTGTCGGCAATGGAGAAAGAAGGTCTGATTGAAAGTTCCAAAAGTCCGTGGGCATCACCGGTTGTACTGGTTAAGAAGAAAGATGGCAGCACACGGTTCTGCGTGGACTATCGGCAGCTCAATTACGCCACCAAGAAAAAAAGCTACCCTCTGCCATGGATCAGGAGCCCGATGGTTTTCCACTCTCGACTTGAAGAGTGGCTACTGGAAGGTACAGATCCATTCAGAAGACCGGGAGAAAACCGCCTTCACCGCAGGAAATGGGCTATTGCAATTCACGGTAATGCCATTCGGGCTGTGCAATGCTCCGGCGACTTTCGAGCGATTGATGGAATGTGTCCTGCAAGGGTTAACATGGAAAACCTGTTTGGTATACTTGGATGATGTCATCGTCGTTGGAAAAACGTTTGCGCAACACCGAGACAATCTAAGGGATGTGTTTCAAAGGCTTCGAAGTGCCCACCTGAAGCTCAACCCCAAGAAGTGCGCCCTGTTTAGAGCGGAAGTCAAGTACCTGGGACACATAATTTCAGCGAAAGGAGTGAGAACCGATCCGGAGAAGGTCGAAGCGGTGAAAAACTGGCCAGTCCCCAAAGACAAACACCAACTAAGGAGCTTCCTGGGCCTAGCCACCTACTACAGACGGTTCGTGAAGGATTTTGCCGGGATCGCAAAGAACCTGCACCAGTTGACGGAAAAGGGAAAACAATTCAAATGGTCAATTGAGTGCGAGAAGAGCTTCAAGGCACTTAAACAACGACTATGCGATGCCCCGATACTAGCTTACCCCACTCCCGCGGAAACGTTCATTGTGGATGCAGATGCTAGTAATGTCGGGGTAGGAGCCGTACTCTCCCAGGTGCATGATGGCCAAGAGAAGGTGGTTGCGTACTTCAGCAAGGTGCTCTCTAAGCCAGAAAGGAAGTACTGAGTGACAAGGCGGGAACTTCTAGCTTTGATCTTGGCTACGAAGCATTTTCACAAATACCTCTATGGGAGGAAGTTCGTTCTTCGCACAGACCATGCAGCCTTAAAATGGCTATTACAGTTCAAGAGTCCTGAGGGTCAGGTCGCAAGATGGAGACCATGCAGAACGGATTGTAAACATTGTGCGCGTCAGGAAGAACGGGAGCTGGTTTCCATCTAAAGAATGAGAGCCGAACCTATCGCCGGCTGGAGCGTAGATGAGATCCGGAACGCTCAGAAGGAAGACCCGGATATCGAGCCGATTCTGGCCTGGAAGGAGAACATGGAGAAACCGGATCATCAGGACATCTCTCACAGAAGCCCGACCTTAAAGGCATATTTTGCGCAGTGGGACTCCCTCCATGTCCAAGAAGGTGTTCTGAGAAGAAAATGGGAATCCTCCGACGGAAAGTCGTTTGTAATGCAGCTTGTCGTACCGCGGACGAGGGTCAAGGAGGTGTTACAGGAAATGCATGGCGGGGCGTCCGGAGGCCACTTGGGAGTGAATAAGACGCTAGAAAAGGTACGAGAACGTTTTTATTGGTTAAAAGCGAAGGAAGATATCGAAGACTGGTGCAGAAAATGCGACGTGTGTGCAGCTAGCAAGGGTCAGAGAATCAAAACTCGAGGTAAGATGCACCAATACAACGTGGGAGCACCTTTCGAACGAATCGCCATTGATATCGCAGGGCCCTTTCCGGAAACCGACAATGGTAATCGGTATATACTCGTAGTGATGGACTACTTCAGTAAGTGGCCGGAAGCGTTTCCGATCCCTAACCAGGAAGCCAGAACCGTGGCGGAGCAGATCGTCTACAATTGGGTTAGCAGATTCGGTGTGCCCTTGGAATTGCATTCTGACCAAGGGCGGAACTTCGAGTCAAGAATCTTCCAAGAGATGTGTCAACTACTCGGAATCAAAAAGACAAGGACAACCCCGCTTCATCCACAGTCGGACGGTATGGTGGAGCGTTTCAATAGGACTTTGGACGAACATCTCTCGAAGGTCGTAGGTGACTACCAACGGGATTGGGACCGGCAGATTCCCTTGTTTTTGATGGCCTATAGAAGTGCCATGCATAGCACTACTCGACGTCTCGCCGTTCGAAATCTTATTTGGTGAAATAGCTCGTTTACCCAGTGAGGTGAAATTTGGATCTCCTACCAATGAGCCCAGAAATGAAGAAGAGTACGTGGCGGACCTTAGGGAAAGGCTTAGGGACATACACCAAAGGACCAGAAGCCAAATTAAGATGACGAGCGACCGCATGAAGACCAGGTATGATGCCAAGGTAACAACGTCAGGATTCCAGGAAGGAGATCTAGTGTGGCTGTATAATCCCCATCGCCAAAAGGGGAAATCACCTAAGTTGCAGCAGAACTGGGAGGGTCCCTACAAAACAATAACCCGCATCAACGATGTTGTTTGCCGCATCCAGCGAGGACCAAGGGCCAACATGAAAGTGGTTCATGTGGACCGACTGAGTCGATACAATGGCCGAAGTGAGGACACACTTGTTCGGGACGAACAAGTCTAAGAGGGGGGCAGTGTAACATAATGTAGCATAATAACTACGCCCTCGAACAGGCAACTAATTCCGAAGTGTCTTTTCATTTGAGGTTCGTGTCTGAAATTAGTCTCCACAGCTCGGATAATATCACGGATAAAAGAGAACAAGAGAGAACTATAACTGCACGAAATGATTGTCATCTTGGAATTATTAGATCAGAATTTTTCTTGTTCCAGTGGTCGAAGAATTTGCTAGAAATTTCTGGCTATTAGAAACTTCTGCTATATAAGGACAGATGGCGATCAAAAAGGGGCAGTTGGTTTAGAACCGTGGCGAAGAGATTGGAAAAGTGATAATGGGCGAAGTTGTAATTTTGGTGATAAATTGAAAGTTGAGAGTGAACAAGAAAAAGTAATTAGTTTGGATTTGTGAATTAAGTAATTGAAGTAATCGATACAATGGCCGAAGTGAGGACACACTTGTTCGGGACGAACAAGTCTAAGAGGGGGGCAGTGTAACATAATGTAGCATAATAACTACGCCCTCGAACAGGCAACTAATTCCGAAGTGTCTTTTCATTTGAGGTTCGTGTCTGAAATTAGTCTCCACAGCTCGGATAATATCACGGATAAAAGAGAACAATAGAGAACTATAACTGCACGAAATGATTGTCATCTTGGAATTATTAGATCAGAATTTTTCTTGTTCCAGTGGTCGAAGAATTTGCTAGAAGTTTCTGGCTATTAGAAACTTCTGCTATATAAGGACAGATGGCGATCAAAAAGGGGCAGTTGGTTTAGAACCGTGGCGAAGAGATTGGAAAAGTGATAATGGGCGAAGTTGTAATTTTGGTGATAAATTGAAAGTTGAGAGTGAACAAGAAAAAGTAATTAGTTTGGATTTGTGAATTAAGTAATTGAAAGGAGATAAAGTGATTTGAGAGGAAAGAGACCTTGTAAGAAAAGAATTGGCGAAGAATAGTATAGTGTGAACTTGAATTGTTCTATAGACTAGAAAATAAAGAAATAAATTTCACAGAATATCGTTTTATCTACTCGAGCCGTAGCTTGCATATTACAATAACAATACCTGGAATGTTTTTTAAAAGCGTAAAATTGTGGCTCTTCAGCTTTGATGTTGCGTTAGAATCTCGTATTTCTGATGTTTTGGTCTAATCTTCGTCTTCATTATTTCAATTCTCGTTTTGCATATTTTACAATTGCTATAATTTTTATTTTTTTCCTTGTACTTTTGGATTATGTTTTTTATTTTCTTTTACTTTGAATTTTTAAAGCGTCACCCCACCCAAAAATGTTGTTTGGATTACTTTAACTAATTGAAGTGGCATTCAACTCTATTATTATATTATATTTTTTTCCTACTTGAACTGTTTTACATTGATTAAATTATTTGCTTGTTTAATGAATTTATGAGAAATAAATACATCATACAATCATACAATTCCCCAAGTCAAGTTGGCCGGGGTTCCTTTTCAATTGTACGCACAACCTGGGGTGGGGTCTTCCTCTTCTATGTTGCCCCACCAATGTGGACTAATAAACCATTCGGTCCGGTATGCTGGAGTCCATACATTCCAAATGTTTCGCGCCTTTTTTGACAGGTTGGCAGCAGTATTTCGTTTGATCTCACAACTGGTGTCGTTTTCAGAGCCTAGGTAGATAAAATCCTTAACCACTTCGAAGTTATAGTTGTCTATGGTAATTTTTTGCCTTATTAGCCAATGATGTGTGCTCTTTCTTGTTGACAGCATCACAGCGAAAACAATCGTTGATGTCTGTTTCAATGCTTAAAAACTCCTTACTGGCAGCCCGCTGCGTACTTCCAATAATGTGAATATCTGCAGCGCAATCAATTGAACTGACTTAAAACAATATACTGCTGCAATTTGCACAGTTCAGAGTATCTCCTTTTTGTGGATCAGGCATATTTTCGTTATATTATATTACATTGTATTATATTATATTATATTACATTATATTGTATTATATTATATTATATTGTATTATAATATATTATATAAAAATAATATTATATTATATTAACAGAACAGAAAAGTGAACTTACACTGTGTATGAATCTTTGAAACCCAAAGAATTCCTTTCCGCAAAATCCAAATTTGATTTCGCTTTGGAAACAATCGCATTTATATGAACATCAAATATGAGTTTGGTATCAAAAATAGCAGCTAAGATTATAATATCATGTACTCTAAACAAAATTTCATTTTAGTTCCTTAAAACTGGGTGTAGACTTCGACTGTATGTCATAACGGCACATTTATTTCGCACTAGGTATTGAGTTCCAAGTCATTTATTTCACACTAGGTATGAATACCATCTAAAGCCTTTTAGAACATTTTGTAGTGTCTTGAATTTTCACCACTTTTTTTGTAATTTCAAGATCAATATATCCCCCTGTAGACTATGAAAGCGAAAACTTGCGTCCACCTGACCAGACGGCCTACCTACCAAGCAATATAAAGCAAACGAAACCTGACCAAATTGTTGAATAATTTAATCAGGTGAGTTATGCCTGATGAATGGAATCTCAGCATAGATTACCCGATCCACAAGAAAGGAGACCTCCTCAAGTGCACCAATTACAAAGGCGTTAGCTTTCTGAGCATCGCACATAATATCTTATCTGCCATATCGTATGAACGTCTGAAACTTTTCATCAGTAACTTTATCCGGCCCTGTCAGTGCGGATCTAGGCCAGGAGAGTTCACAATTGATCAATTGATCTTACGATTACTCTGGCGGGACTGACGTTCTCCCATGCGTTTCTGGTGGCAGATATATGCGACGAGTGCATCATCGGAATAGACTCCATGAAAGCAATTGAAGTAATCCTGGACATCGGGATGCAAATACTGAGGTATCGAAATGTGGAGATTCCGATGGTGTACGGAAACGAGAATGCCGTAACTCTCAGGACAGTCATCAGCAAAGACGAAGTTTTGCCGCCGTCTTCAGAGACAATCATTTGGACGAAGCTGGAAGGTGATCTTGGGAGCCACCGATTCTATATAGTAGAACCAGACCCGGAGAAGAATTCTCAAGACTACATCGTGGAAAAGACGTTAGTCGAACCAAAGAACACCATGGTTCCAGTGAGAGTTTTGAACGCAAGACCGCACACTGTCAAACTAAGGCGAGGGGAGGTGACTGGAAAATGCACGCCGATTACCGCCGTCGCAACAATATCTGAACGTGATGCTCCAAAACCTCTCCCATCACCTTGGACAGCGGAAACGAGAGAGACGATTCTCAAGTCCAGTGAGCTGAATCAGGAGCAGCGAACTATGGCAGAGAATCTTATCAATGAGTACGGTGATGTATTTGCCTCACAGGACGGAGAATACGGCCGAACACACCTGGTACAACATCGAATAGACACTGGTGATACTAGACAAATTCGTCAGCCTGCTAGGCGCCTTCCATTGGCAAAGCAGACAGAAGTTGCAGAGATGGTGTCGGCAATGGAGAAAGAAGGTCTGATTGAAAGTTCCAAAAGTCCGTGGGCATCACCGGTTGTACTGGTTAAGAAGAAAGATGGCAGCACACGGTTCTGCGTGGACTATCGGCAGCTCAATTACGCCACCAAGAAAAAAAGCTACCCTCTGCCATGGATCAGGAGCCCGATGGTTTTCCACTCTCGACTTGAAGAGTGGCTACTGGAAGGTACAGATCCATTCAGAAGACCGGGAGAAAACCGCCTTCACCGCAGGAAATGGGCTATTGCAATTCACGGTAATGCCATTCGGGCTGTGCAATGCTCCGGCGACTTTCGAGCGATTGATGGAATGTGTCCTGCAAGGGTTAACATGGAAAACCTGTTTGGTATACTTGGATGATGTCATCGTCGTTGGAAAAACGTTTGCGCAACACCGAGACAATCTAAGGGATGTGTTTCAAAGGCTTCGAAGTGCCCACCTGAAGCTCAACCCCAAGAAGTGCGCCCTGTTTAGAGCGGAAGTCAAGTACCTGGGACACATAATTTCAGCGAAAGGAGTGAGAACCGATCCGGAGAAGGTCGAAGCGGTGAAAAACTGGCCAGTCCCCAAAGACAAACACCAACTAAGGAGCTTCCTGGGCCTAGCCACCTACTACAGACGGTTCGTGAAGGATTTTGCCGGGATCGCAAAGAACCTGCACCAGTTGACGGAAAAGGGAAAACAATTCAAATGGTCAATTGAGTGCGAGAAGAGCTTCAAGGCACTTAAACAACGACTATGCGATGCCCCGATACTAGCTTACCCCACTCCCGCGGAAACGTTCATTGTGGATGCAGATGCTAGTAATGTCGGGGTAGGAGCCGTACTCTCCCAGGTGCATGATGGCCAAGAGAAGGTGGTTGCGTACTTCAGCAAGGTGCTCTCTAAGCCAGAAAGGAAGTACTGAGTGACAAGGCGGGAACTTCTAGCTTTGATCTTGGCTACGAAGCATTTTCACAAATACCTCTATGGGAGGAAGTTCGTTCTTCGCACAGACCATGCAGCCTTAAAATGGCTATTACAGTTCAAGAGTCCTGAGGGTCAGGTCGCAAGATGGAGACCATGCAGAACGGATTGTAAACATTGTGCGCGTCAGGAAGAACGGGAGCTGGTTTCCATCTAAAGAATGAGAGCCGAACCTATCGCCGGCTGGAGCGTAGATGAGATCCGGAACGCTCAGAAGGAAGACCCGGATATCGAGCCGATTCTGGCCTGGAAGGAGAACATGGAGAAACCGGATCATCAGGACATCTCTCACAGAAGCCCGACCTTAAAGGCATATTTTGCGCAGTGGGACTCCCTCCATGTCCAAGAAGGTGTTCTGAGAAGAAAATGGGAATCCTCCGACGGAAAGTCGTTTGTAATGCAGCTTGTCGTACCGCGGACGAGGGTCAAGGAGGTGTTACAGGAAATGCATGGCGGGGCGTCCGGAGGCCACTTGGGAGTGAATAAGACGCTAGAAAAGGTACGAGAACGTTTTTATTGGTTAAAAGCGAAGGAAGATATCGAAGACTGGTGCAGAAAATGCGACGTGTGTGCAGCTAGCAAGGGTCAGAGAATCAAAACTCGAGGTAAGATGCACCAATACAACGTGGGAGCACCTTTCGAACGAATCGCCATTGATATCGCAGGGCCCTTTCCGGAAACCGACAATGGTAATCGGTATATACTCGTAGTGATGGACTACTTCAGTAAGTGGCCGGAAGCGTTTCCGATCCCTAACCAGGAAGCCAGAACCGTGGCGGAGCAGATCGTCTACAATTGGGTTAGCAGATTCGGTGTGCCCTTGGAATTGCATTCTGACCAAGGGCGGAACTTCGAGTCAAGAATCTTCCAAGAGATGTGTCAACTACTCGGAATCAAAAAGACAAGGACAACCCCGCTTCATCCACAGTCGGACGGTATGGTGGAGCGTTTCAATAGGACTTTGGACGAACATCTCTCGAAGGTCGTAGGTGACTACCAACGGGATTGGGACCGGCAGATTCCCTTGTTTTTGATGGCCTATAGAAGTGCCATGCATAGCACTACTCGACGTCTCGCCGTTCGAAATCTTATTTGGTGAAATAGCTCGTTTACCCAGTGAGGTGAAATTTGGATCTCCTACCAATGAGCCCAGAAATGAAGAAGAGTACGTGGCGGACCTTAGGGAAAGGCTTAGGGACATACACCAAAGGACCAGAAGCCAAATTAAGATGACGAGCGACCGCATGAAGACCAGGTATGATGCCAAGGTAACAACGTCAGGATTCCAGGAAGGAGATCTAGTGTGGCTGTATAATCCCCATCGCCAAAAGGGGAAATCACCTAAGTTGCAGCAGAACTGGGAGGGTCCCTACAAAACAATAACCCGCATCAACGATGTTGTTTGCCGCATCCAGCGAGGACCAAGGGCCAACATGAAAGTGGTTCATGTGGACCGACTGAGTCGATACAATGGCCGAAGTGAGGACACACTTGTTCGGGACGAACAAGTCTAAGAGGGGGGCAGTGTAACATAATGTAGCATAATAACTACGCCCTCGAACAGGCAACTAATTCCGAAGTGTCTTTTCATTTGAGGTTCGTGTCTGAAATTAGTCTCCACAGCTCGGATAATATCACGGATAAAAGAGAACAAGAGAGAACTATAACTGCACGAAATGATTGTCATCTTGGAATTATTAGATCAGAATTTTTCTTGTTCCAGTGGTCGAAGAATTTGCTAGAAGTTTCTGGCTATTAGAAACTTCTGCTATATAAGGACAGATGGCGATCAAAAAGGGGCAGTTGGTTTAGAACCGTGGCGAAGAGATTGGAAAAGTGATAATGGGCGAAGTTGTAATTTTGGTGATAAATTGAAAGTTGAGAGTGAACAAGAAAAAGTAATTAGTTTGGATTTGTGAATTAAGTAATTGAAGTAATCGATACAATGGCCGAAGTGAGGACACACTTGTTCGGGACGAACAAGTCTAAGAGGGGGGCAGTGTAACATAATGTAGCATAATAACTACGCCCTCGAACAGGCAACTAATTCCGAAGTGTCTTTTCATTTGAGGTTCGTGTCTGAAATTAGTCTCCACAGCTCGGATAATATCACGGATAAAAGAGAACAATAGAGAACTATAACTGCACGAAATGATTGTCATCTTGGAACTATTAGATCAGAATTTTTCTTGTTCCAGTGGTCGAAGAATTTGCTAGAAGTTTCTGGCTATTAGAAACTTCTGCTATATAAGGACAGATGGCGATCAAAAAGGGGCAGTTGGTTTAGAACCGTGGCGAAGAGATTGGAAAAGTGATAATGGGCGAAGTTGTAATTTTGGTGATAAATTGAAAGTTGAGAGTGAACAAGAAAAAGTAATTAGTTTGGATTTGTGAATTAAGTAATTGAAAGGAGATAAAGTGATTTGAGAGGAAAGAGACCTTGTAAGAAAAGAATTGGCGAAGAATAGTATAGTGTGAACTTGAATTGTTCTATAGACTAGAAAATAAAGAAATAAATTTCACAGAATATCGTTTTATCTACTCGAGTCGTAGCTTGCATATTACAATAACAATACCTGGAATGTTTTTTAAAAGCGTAAAATTGTGGCTCTTCAGCTTTGATGTTGCGTTAGAATCTCGTATTTCTGATGTTTTGGTCTAATCTTCGTCTTCATTATTTCAATTCTCGTTTTGCATATTTTACAATTACTATAATTTTTATTTTTTTCCTTGTACTTTTGGATTATGTTTTTTATTTTCTTTTACTTTGAATTTTTAAAGCGTCACCCCACCCAAAAATGTTGTTTGGATTACTTTAACTAATTGAAGTGGCATTCAACTCTATTATTATATTATATTTTTTTCCTACTTGAACTGTTTTACATTGATTAAATTATTTGCTTGTTTAATGAATTTATGAGAAATAAATACATCATACAATCATACAATTCCCCAAGTCAAGTTGGCCGGGGTTCCTTTTCAATTGTACGCACAACCTGGGGTGGGGTCTTCCTCTTCTATGTTGCCCCACCAATGTGGACTAATAAACCATTCGGTCCGGTATGCTGGAGTCCATACATTCCAAATGTTTCGCGCCTTTTTTGACAGGTTGGCAGCAGTATTTCGTTTGATCTCACAACTGGTGTCGTTTTCAGAGCCTAGGTAGATAAAATCCTTAACCACTTCGAAGTTATAGTTGTCTATGGTAATTTTTTGCCTTATTAGCCAATGATGTGTGCTCTTTCTTGTTGACAGCATCACAGCGAAAACAATCGTTGATGTCTGTTTCAATGCTTAAAAACTCCTTACTGGCAGCCCGCTGCGTACTTCCAATAATGTGAATATCTGCAGCGCAATCAATTGAACTGACTTAAAACAATATACTGCTGCAATTTGCACAGTTCAGAGTATCTCCTTTTTGTGGATCAGGCATATTTTCGTTATATTATATTACATTGTATTATATTATATTATATTACATTATATTGTATTATATTATATTATATTGTATTATAATATATTATATAAAAATAATATTATATTATATTAACAGAACAGAAAAGTGAACTTACACTGTGTATGAATCTTTGAAACCCAAAGAATTCCTTTCCGCAAAATCCAAATTTGATTTCGCTTTGGAAACAATCGCATTTATATGAACATCAAATATGAGTTTGGTATCAAAAATAGCAGCTAAGATTATAATATCATGTACTCTAAACAAAATTTCATTTTAGTTCCTTAAAACTGGGTGTAGACTTCGACTGTATGTCATAACGGCACATTTATTTCGCACTAGGTATTGAGTTCCAAGTCATTTATTTCACACTAGGTATGAATACCATCTAAAGCCTTTTAGAACATTTTGTAGTGTCTTGAATTTTCACCACTTTTTTTGTAATTTCAAGATCAATATATCCCCCTGTAGACTATGAAAGCGAAAACTTGCGTCCACCTGACCAGACGGCCTACCTACCAAGCAATATAAAGCAAACGAAACCTGACCAAATTGTTGAATAATTTAATCAGGTGAGTTATGCCTGATGAATGGAATCTCAGCATAGATTACCCGATCCACAAGAAAGGAGACCTCCTCAAGTGCACCAATTACAAAGGCGTTAGCTTTCTGAGCATCGCACATAATATCTTATCTGCCATATCGTATGAACGTCTGAAACTTTTCATCAGTAACTTTATCGGGCCCTGTCAGTGCGGATCTAGGCCAGGAGAGTTCACAATTGATCAATTTTTCACACTGTGGCAGATACTGGAGAAAAGCCCAGAAGTCCAAATCGATACCCACCATCTCTATCGATTTTCAAGCCGTTTATAACACCATTTGTAAAGATAGGCTATATGGAGGTTGGTAACGACTTATCCGAGACCTTTGATGTCAAAAGAAGACTACCCCTTCGGATAGGCGACTAGAATATTCCCGAGGTAGGTATCCCTGTCGTAAGAGGCGACTAAAATCCACCCTTCGTATACCGGGGATACGATTTATACAAAATATGCAATGAGTAAAGCAAATAGATACAATACCAAATAGTGGTATTCCGGGTTCACTGAAAAATCAACCCTCTTCGGAGGTAGGCTCTATGGATTCTGGGAAGAACCAATTGTTGCATAGAATGGATCTACTCTACCAAGAGCTTAAGAGAGAAGTGAAACAAAGCTCTAAAGAACTCACTTTCGCAAAAGGAATGTGAAGTTACCCCACCCTGTGCAGTTAGTCCCAAATTTCACACGGACGAAGAAGAGCTAGCACGTGAAACAAATTGGGTCTTCACCCGAAATTGAGCCACGAAAACAAGATAAAGAAATTGAGTCGAAACAGAAACAAGCTCAAGATAAATGCCTCCTCCGCCTGCAATAAGCGTCGTCGGCAGTGACGGTCGCATTCAAATGAACGAATCGATTATGAAAATGTCTGGAGATGTCTCGATTCTTCGCACAAAAATCATTCGAATGATTTCGTTTTCTATTTTGTTACTTCTCTCTCGTATAGCGAAGATACCATAAACAACTTGTACATTTTCTACGTTTATATGGCGGATTGAATCCGGATTCAATTCGAGTTGAGTGTCATGTAAACTCAAATTGGATTGAAACAGGATTGACTGGATCCGATCACAAAATATTCTGCGATCGAGTTGAGTTTTTGCATGTAAAAGCGGGTCGAAAGATTGAGTTTGACAGATAGAGAAAAAAGAGATATCGATAAGGGTGTTTGGTTTGCATACACAACTCCGCACACAAGAGAAGTGTCCAATTCTCTTTCGATTCCATTCTAACTCGTTCCCTCAATTCGGTTACAGCGAAAACCTGGAAAGAAACTCAATCCTTTTTCAATCCGATCTCTCAATCCGGTCATATAAACGTGGTAATTGTGTATATTTGTGTTGTGTTTTCTTTCTCTTATGTCTGCACTGGCGAAGTGCGCCAGACATTATACAATATTTCATCCCTTATTTCATTTCATTGCTCACTTATCTCAGAACACAAGCCATATCTCGAGTAATTTCCTTCATGCCCTTTCTATGGTATATATCATTCGCATTTCATATGCATATCTCGAATGAATGCAGATCTCATACCTCGAATTAATACTTGCTGTTATGTACTTTGAAAACACAATGAGTGAGAGCTTTTCGAGAAGACCATTGTCGTCAACCTTCCACACGTAATGCCACAAATAAAACACCTTAATTCGTCCAATTTGTTGCGTTGGATTTAGGAGAGAGAGAGTTTTCTAAAAACGTATTAGTCGGTATAATGTTAAGTAAATATCTTAATAAAATCACTTACTTGCTGGCACCTGGTTCACGACTTCATTTGGGGTTGGTTGACAATGGAAAGCACGTTTATTCAAAAGGGCTGAAAACCTTAAACTGACAGCCAAAAGGATCTGTCAGCGAAGTCGATCATGAACCAGCGCCTTAGGCAAGCGTTACATTGACAAAGTGCATGGAACTTCGCGACATCCCACCCCCCGTGAGGCGCCCGAGTCCTGACGAGAAGACTCACTCACATCTAGATAGCGAGTTTCACTGCAGGCCTCCGGATGATTCCTATCGCTGTTTTCACTTCTGCCGAACGAACCTGACCATCTACTCCGGGGAACACATTCACGTCTCTGCCTCTTGGCCATCGGCTCCGTGGCATGTCGACATCGCATACGAGAACGATATCACCAATCTTCAACGGCGGGACCTTCTCGAACCATCGACATCTCTTGGTGAGAACAGGAAGGTACTCCATCGTCCATCTCCTCCAAAATCGGTCCTTAAGCTGTTGGCTAATCCTCCATTGCTTCCGAAGACACAGAACCCTGTCACTGATTGGTCCTGGTGTCTGAGTTGAACTGGTAGATCCGAGGATGAAATGATTCGGAGTGAGAGGTTCCTCGTCCTCAGCTGAGATGGGTAGGTATGTCAACGGCCGGCTGTTGATAATATTCTCTGCTTCTATTAACGCACTCTGCAGAGTCTCTAATCTCGCTGCGACTTCGGACAAAGTTCGTGACAGCACCCGCTTGATGGATTGCACCAGTCGTTCCCAGCATCCTCCTGCATGTGGGTTTGCAGGGCAATTGAACACCCATTCGATGCCTTTGGTGGTGAGTTCTGCTTTCATTACCTCATTGTCGAATATGCTGCTGTTGCTTAGTTCATTCTTGGCGCCTATGAAATTGGTCCCATTATCGCTCCTTATGCGTACCGGCACTCCTCTTCGATTGACGAAGTTACGCACGCATAAAATGCACGCATCAGTTGATAAGTCCGTTGCGACTTCAAGATGTACAGCTCGTATAGTCAGGCATGTGAAGAGCGCGATCCACCTTTTCTCTCTTCGGCGGCCGGCGGTTATGACGACGGGTCCAAAGTAGTCGAGGCCAGTAAACGTGAATGGTCTGACGTTCGGCGTAAGGCAATCCTCCAGTAGCTGTCCCATCAACGGCGGTAATGGCTTGGCACATCGGATGCGGCATTGTTGGCATTCGTTCTTCACCATCTTTACAGCATCGCGCAGTCCGACTATCTAGAAACTCTGTCTGATCTCTTTGACCACTGTATCATCTCCCTGGTGGCCCAAGCGGCTGTGAAATTGATCTATAAGTAGTCTCGTCACTCTGTGGGACTTCGGCCGTATAATAGGACGTCTTGTAGAAAACGGCACTGTCATAGCAGCATCAATCCGGCCCATAATGCGAAGGATTCCAGATTCGTCGAGATATGGTGTAAGTTGGTAGATTTTACTGTTCTTCTCAACGGGTAAATTGCGTCGCAGCCTGTGTATATCAGGACCGTAGGCCTCTCTTTGTATCTGACGCACTATCAGACGCTCAGCGTTGGCAAGCTCCGAAACGCTTAATTCTCCTGGCTCAATCTGCGTACCCCTGCATGCAGCTAGAAAGCGGAGCACCCATGCCATCGTCCTCTGCAGCTTCAGGTACGTCGAAAATCTAGACTCGTCGAAACAGGCATTCTCGGCAGGGGTCACGTTCAGTATGTGCTTGGGACGCAGCTCATCTTGGTTTTCGTAAGCGGCAAGGTCATCTGGCAGTTGAGGCCATTCTACTTCCGGCAACTTGAGAAAGGCAGGCCCATTTATCCACTTGTTGTCTAATAGAAACTTCGGAGGATGGCGTGCTCGCGTACCATCGTCGGCTGGATTCCTCTTGGAGGGTACCCATCTCCATTGCTTTATTTGGGTGCTGTCTAAGACCTCGGCAATCCGAAAGGCCTCAAATTCCTTGTGGCGGTGAGGGTCGGATCGAAGCCAGTGCAACACCGTTTTTGAGTCGCTCCAAAATACGTGCTCGGTGATCGACAGATCGTGATGTTCCATGACGGCATTGCTAAGCCTCGTATCCAGAACGGCGGCGGTAAGCTCTAGGCGTGGTATGGAAAGAAGTTTCTTCGGACTGGCTCTTGTCTTCCCATACACGAACGACACGTGGAATTCTCCGTTGAACTCGACCCGGAAATAGCTCACTGCGCTGAACGCATCTTCGCTTGCATCTACGAAGATGTGAAGGCTCACTTGATCTGCTTTCGATAGATGGAGGTGGTGGCATCTTGGGACAGTCAGACCCGTCAAGATCGGCAATTCCATTTTCCACTCAGTCCACTGAGCAAAGACTTCATCTGGGATCTGCTCGTCCTATCCGATGCCGTGATGCCAGATTGATCGTAACAAGAGTTTTAGATGAAGCGAGAAATTTGCGATCATCCCAAACGGATCGAAAATAGACATCGTTAGACTCAGGAACTCTCGTTTGGTCGGTCGTCGGCTGTCCTTAATGATGTCTTGGCTCACACGTGCAAAGTTAAGATGGAAAACGAAGACGTCCCTCTGGGTATCCCAATACAAGCCGAGGACCTTTTCCGTCCCTGAATCCATATTCAAGTCGATTGCATGGCTGGAAGATCCATCTTGATGATTGACAATTTCTTGAATTAGCTCATCCGCATTGGAGGCGAAGTTTCGCAACTCAAAACCACCACTCTTATGGATAGCGACAATGGCTTTTGTCACTTTGATGGCTTCGTCGATGTTCTCAAAGCTGTCGACATAATCATCGACATAGTGATTCCGTGTTATTGATTCGACGGCTCTGGAGTTTTCCGTTGAGAATCTTGAAGCGTTGAGGTTCTTCACGAAGTTGGCGGAACACGGCGAACAGCTAGCACCAAAGGTCATGGCTTCCATCGCGTAGACGTCTATTGGCATATCTCTGATATGTCTCCACAGAAAGCGTTGCGAGTCCTGGTCTTCTTTCCGTATAAAGATTTGGTGAAACATCTCTTTTATGTCCCCGATGACTGCTATTGGCCGCATACGAAAGTTGGACAAGACGGCGACTAGTGGCCTGTAGTCGTCGGGCCCTTTCAATAAAAGAGAGTTTAGAGACACACCACTCACCGCTGCTGTTGCGTCGAATACTAGTCGGAGCTTTCCTGGTTTGCTGGGATTCTGTACTCCAAAGTGGGGGAGGTACC
This sequence comes from Pocota personata, assembly GCA_963082735.1. Lineage (NCBI taxonomy): Eukaryota > Metazoa > Arthropoda > Insecta > Diptera > Syrphidae > Pocota > Pocota personata. The sequence goes on along the minus strand of OY720431.1, from coordinate 101,235,662 downwards.
ACGTCCTGGGACCTTTCATTTCTGCTTCAGTGCGTGTTAGTTTTCTGGCATACCCCTTGTTGACATAGCTCGTCACGATGTTTTTGTATTTGGCGGCAAAATCAGGATTCTTCTCCATTTTTAGCTCGAGGCTGAGCAGTCTCTTTTTGGCTTGCTGATAGCTCTCAGGCAGTTGGAGGCCATCCTCCTTCCAAAGCAAGCCTGTAGAGTAACGATTACCAGTTAGTAGCGTTGTCGTGGAAAGAAGCATCAACGCACGCTTATCATCATCAGAGACTAGATTCTCTTTCGATTTTTTGACGCCGAAGTTCTCGATATTGAAATAGTCCTCAATAATACTGTCTGAAAGCTGGTCTTGCTCTCGAAGACGGTTGCTACATAGAACGATTTTATCCTGGCTATGGGTGATTGAAGCTGCTTTTCCATACACTACCCAACCAAGCTTGGTGAGCGACGCAACCATAGCTCCGTTTAGCATCTTGATGCTTTTCGTTGGTACGCCAAGGTGACAGTTGTCAAGTTCGATGAGTATCCCTGGTTTAGCATCAGTATACTCGGCGATGGCTGGCGCATTCTTCCGGAGATGTCGCAAATCCAACTCGGAGGCGCTAAACGTCTGCATCGGTAGATTAAGCTCCTCAATCGTCTGAACTCCACACATGTTGAACTTAACAGCTTTCTTGCGATCGGAACTAATTTGGACATCAAAGATGGACGAGTTTTCGGACAAAATTTCGTTTCCGAACCATCGCAAGTTCAGTGTTTTTGAAGTTCCACTTAATTGTAATCGTCTGGCAAGGTTGGAGCTCATCAGGGTCACCGAAGAGCCTTCATCAAACAGGGCATGCATTCGCTCCATTATGTCACCGTTGTACACTCTCACTGGCACTACTCGAAAGAGAATTTTGGAATCACCGCTTCGTTTGCAACTTAGCACTGGCTTTTGGACATCACTTTGTGCACAGGCGTTGGTCTTCGGATCATCATTCCTTCTTGGCTCTTCTTCGTGTAACAGCTGGTGATGTTTCTTGGAACACCCGTTGATCGCACAAACTCTTCTTAATCTGCAGGTCCGCATTCCATGTCCGCGTCTTAGACATCCGAAACAGAGCTTGTTTGTCTTGGCGAATTCCCATTTGGCTGGGGAATCTAGTTTCTTAAAGCAGCTGCATTCGGTTATAGGATGCCGCTTTTCTTTACACTGTCGGCAACTGCTGCTGAGCGCGCCGCTGGATGTCGAACCACTATCGGCATGCAACACTCTTCCTGACCTCATCTTCGCTTCTGATCTGGCTTGTGGTGAAGGAGATTGTGACGTCGTCATGGCAACACATATTATTCGCGATAGACGGTTCAGCCATTCATTAAAGTGCTTGATAGTGGCACACGGCTGAATACACATACTGGTCTGTGCCCACTCCAATCTCCTGGTCATTGGAAGCTTCCCAATCAACTCGTCGAGTAGCAGAGGGTCCATCAAGTATTGGTGCATACCACTTGCCTCGAGGAATGCAGTAAGATTCTGCACTTTGGTGGCGAATTCCACGATTAGATCCACCTTCGACTCCGAAATCTGCGCAGTTTCCCTCACCTTTTTCAACTGGCAACTCTGGACGAGACATTCCGGTCATCCAAATCGGAACTCCAACGTTGCCATAACTAGTTCGACATTATTCGGGTGGATGAGCAAGGATTCGACGACATCCTTTGCCTGTCCCTGGAGGCACTTTTGGAGGCGAAAAATATTCTCTAGCTTACTGTACTGGAACATATTGGTTGATTCTACAAAGGCTGTACAGAAAATCGGCCACTCCTCAGGCTTTCCTTGAAATTCGATGAATTTACGATGACTCCCAAAGGACCCTGACAATGACGTCGGTTGTTGGGCATTTAAAGATGCTGGATGTGGCTCAAAACCCCGTGGCTCAAACGTTTGAAGAGCGTTGAGTGGTGGCAGGAACGTGGGAATCCTACTGGCTGTTTCGAATCCACATGTACTCGCTGTCGATTGACTGGGTTGCAGCAACAGTGGGGCTGGTGGTGGCCAGGAGTAAGGCGAGTACGCAGCACGTGACGTGGACTGCGTTGAACCGGCTTTGGGAAGAACGGAAGCTGCATTAGATGCAAAAGCAGGAAACGGCATTGGCGTGTGGGCTTCGGACGCGGCGACGTGAGTTATGGCTGTGGCGAGCGGCGTAACAGCTTGTTCGTTCTTAGTCGCTACTGATGAAGGAACGTTCATGGCGAAGGTTTCCGTCGCAGGAACACACGAATCCTTCACTGCGGAAATAACTGGATCGACTCTGACCATAGCGCTTGAAATGACTGTAGCTGGGGTAGGCGTAACAACAGTAAACGTAGGCTGTGTTGGCTGCCGTTCCCTAAGTAGTCGTTCAAGGCGTCGGCGTTCCTGTCTCTCCTCTACGGCTGATGCTGTGGCTGCTTGCAATTGCGCACGTAGCTCTATTAACTCTCGTTGCGATGAATCCTCACACTCCCTTGTGTCCATTGTAGTTTCGTTTTCTTCTTTCTCATCTGGAACAGATCCACTCCTCTTCCTGGAGGAAGTCCTTGTCTCTCTCAAATGCCCCTTTGCCAAGCCATTATGCGGCTTACTTTGGCGTGGACTATTGTTGCTGGATACGTAGCTACAGGAGAGATTCTTGGGCTGTATATATGTATGTATTACCTGCGGAAGCAGGCAGCAAAATAAAAAAATGGCTCCCAGCGAAAAATAAAGCACAAGGAAAAATGGCTGTCAACAAAAAATAAAGATGGCTCCCAGCGAAAAATAAAGCACAAGGAAAAATGGCTGTCAGCAAAAAATAAAGTTGTCGTCAACCTTCCACACGTAATGCCACAAATAAAACACCTCAATTCGTCCAATTTGTTGCGTTGGATTTAGGAGAGAGAGAGTTTATTTTCTAAAAACGTATTAGTCGGTATAATGTTAAATAAATATCTTAATAAAATCACTTACTTGCTGGCACCTGGTTCACGACTTCATTTGGGGTTGGTTGACAATGGAAAGCACGTTTATTCAAAAGGGCTGAAAACCTTAAACTGACAGCCAAAGAGTCTGTCCGCGAAGTCGATCGTGAACCAGCGCCTTAGGCAAGCGTTACATTGGCAAAGTGCATGGAACTTCGCGACAACCATTACTATGCACAAAAGCATTATAGCAAGAAGTCTACTCGTTTTTTATTTATTTGTTTTCTTATGTAAATAAAATAGTACTTTTTTTTTTGACTAAAAACAAAAATAGAGTATCAACACAACATTGGAAATTTTTTTAATTACCCGTGTCAGGAATGATCATTCGATTCTTCAAATCATTCTAATACTTACATATGTCTCGATTCTTCGAATCATTCGATTATGCTCATCATTAGTCGTCGGTATTACGGACTTCAATAAATTGCATTGCCTTCTCAAAGGAACTATGACATCAGAGTTTGAAGTAACGTCATTCCGAAATATTGCTTGGAAAATTAACGTAGCTGACTCTGACGGCTATTGAGAAAAAACCAAAAAACTAATAGCGGAAAAGATCAAGTGTGGTATACTTATGAAAATAAGTGAGAAAGACCACTGCTTATTATAGCAAGAGGTCTCCACCCATCGTGCACCAAAGACGACATTATAAATGACCTTAAAGCAAAAGGCTTGGATATTATTGACACAGTTAATATCTTAAAAAAAGATAAAGCAGGAAACGGAACAAGCCCAAGAGATCTTAGTCAAGCGTGGACTTTCGCTCATTATGCTCACAAGAGCGAAAATAAAGACGACATTTACAATGTTAAAACTATCTTGAACATAGCAGTTAAAATCGAGCCTATGAGTACGAATACAAGATCTATACCTCAGTGCAAACGCTGTCAAGGTTTCAATCACACACAGTCGTATTGCCAAAAAAGAACCGAAATGTGTAAAATGTGCCGGTAACTGTTGTATTTCCAAATTTAAATACAATTACAACTTAAGAGCAAACCATAATGGACTTGAATGAGCTTACGCCAGCTTAATGAAATGTCCCATTACATGAAAATAGTATGGCATGACCTGGGATTATGCTCGGTTTCGTCAAGTTTTCGTTAACTTCTGTGGGCTTACGGAATGTCTCAATGAAATGAGACATTCAGTATGGAAATTTGACAGTTGACACAAAAAAAAAAAAAAAACACAAAATTCCAAATCATTTATTTTTGACAAAATAATTATGCCTTCCATTGAAAGATGCAGTAATTTTAATTTTTTTAATTGTTTTAGCTTATTTTTCATTTTCTTTTTCCTTGCACTGAAACCAATTCGAATGTAAACAATTTGAAAGACTATAAGTTTGTTCAAGTACATTATGGGTAACTAGAGAGTTTGACAGAAATTGAGTGGGCTTTTAGTTCGGTTTTGACATAAGGTTAATCCCACTGAAGTCCATTATGGTTAGCCCTTTAGTCTCAGAGATCAACAAAGACTGAGACCAACTCACTAGGATCGATGTATTAGATGTTAATGTGTGCATGTGTTGACGTTTTTATAATGATCATCTGAAATTATAATTAGTTAATTATACATCATCTCTCTTCTTCAAGCTCTTTGTAACTCAACGATTCATTAAAATAAAGAAATGCGGATTTCAAGAGGATATCAGTTAATTTTTTACTTATACGACCAGATCTTGTGATATACTCGTCTGACATGCTGATGTAATAAATCCTGTTCGATATGGTTTTCATTTCTGGACGTAGATGAGGCATCTTGTGCTCGATAATTATCTGAATTTAATTCACTAGAAGAGTTCTTAATGTTTTGGAAGGCTGATGGAGTTCTCTCTTCTATTTCTTCAGGTACTTTAATATGGGGCGAGTACAGTGACCTTCGTAAATGAAATGCATTTCGACGAATGATTCGATTGTTTTCATTTTACAACTAATACGACCGTACTCTAGCAGGCTCACACTTCCCATTGTGTCTGTATACTACATTTTCTCCCCCTTCCATTTGGAATTTTGGGTAAAAGATCTTCATCTCCTTAACTTACGGCTCATGAGCATTTCCGCTGGTGAATACCCAATTCCTGGAATTGGTGTACTCCTATACTCTAGTAGAGCTGCTTCTAAACTACCCTCATTTTGCTAATTTATTTCAGTATAGATTTGACAATATGGACTGCTTTCTCTGCAAGACCGTTCGATTTGGGGTATCTAGGACTACTATAAATGAAATCGACATTCGATTTTTCTGCAAATTTTCTAAGCTCATAGAAATTAAAAGGTTGGTTATCTGAAACAATTTTCTAGGGAATGTCGTGAATTAAAAAAATGTTGTTTAAAAATTGCCTTATATTTGAAGCTGTTTTATCTGCGATTGGAAAGAGTTCTATTCATTTTGAAAAGTAATATATTGCTACCAAATACGAATTTCCTCCATAATTCATCCCGAGTTTTTGGAATGGTCTCCTAGGTGGTGGATGTGGAATCAATGTTTGTTTTTTATTTTCTGGTCTATATTTTATACACTTTCAACATTTTGAAACCATATTTTCGATATCCCTAACCATGTAAGGAAAATAAAGAGTCGCTTTAGCTTTATTTAAGTTTCTGGTAATTCCCATGTGATATCTATGTAGGAGATCTAACATACCGCCAATTAAAACGTGGGGCACGAAAACACGAATCTTGTAAAATACCAAACCATTTGCTTAATACATTTTATATTTTTATTTTTTTTTTATAATTTGCACGTGTGAAAGGGGATATGAATACCCTTATACTAATTTTTTTAGGACACGGGCGTTTTGTTGAAAGGGACAGAGAGAAAGACAAATTGGTGTAGTTGGTTCGAAACTTAGGTGATATTAAGTTTCAGTGAACTCCAAGGGTGGCTTATAGATAACTGGGGAGTATTTTTATTTTTCTGTTATTGTCATTGCTTATGATTCACAGTATTTTTTTTTGTTCGTCCTCCTGATGCCATCATCATGATCAAGTTGCATTTTAGCCATATGACCACCCTACTGCCAGTGTTATGCCTTCGCGTCCGCCACAGACTTTCGGAGAGTACATACGTGTTTCGGCTTTTCACTTAAAATCGGTGTGATTTTGAATTACAAAATTAGACAGTGTTCTTTCAAGTGGCGAGTTAGCCTAGTGGGAGTGGTAGTGAAGCCCTGGTTACATAGGGCCAGTAAGTTAGAATAAGTATAGTTAAGTTAGTTAAGCTAGTTTTAAGCGTTTTGTCTAGCATGTAATTTAATAAATTGATTAATAAAAATGCACTAAAAATGGAAAAAAATAAAAATTGTGCACTAAAAAACTGTCAACCTAGGGACTTGGGTTAATTTCCCAACCAGGGAAAATTTCACTTTGGACTTTTTCTTACAATTAAATACAACAGTGAATACAACATTAATAACAAACAAGAATCAGGCAATGAACGGTCCGCGCTCCCATTAGCGGGACCAGCTGATAACAAAGCATCGGCCGTTGAGGCAGTCATACCAGGACACCCAGTAACAGTGGCAGAAACAACAGCAGCGGAAACAGCAGCAATAGCAGCAGTAACCGAAGACGACGACAAAAGCGAGGGTACCGCCAATAAATACCTACAAAATTGAACACCAACACAAAAGTAGACTGCTGTCGAGACTAAAAACCGTGTACAGACAGTTTACTGACAGACAAAACTCGGAGGTTAGGACGCTGAAGTCATTGATTAAAAACCTCCAGAAATTAATCAAGGAAAACTACAGACTTTCTGTAAATCTGCATTGAAACAACAAAATTCAAATTGTCATTTCCTTAAGTTTGAAGTAGTATATCTGGGCCATTTAATAACAAGTACAGGAATAAGAACAGATCCAACAAAATACAGTGTTATAGCAAATTATCCAGTACCCAAAAACGCAGATGAGGTTAGGAGATTTATAGCATTTTGCAACTACTACAGAAGATTCATCCGGAACTTCGCCGGCATAGCTAAAAGTCTAAACTCCTTACTAAAGAAAGGTCAACCATTCATTTGGTCAGAAGTGTGTGGAAAAGCATTCAGCACTTTAAAAAAATGTCTAGTAGAATCACCAGTGCTACAATATCCAAATTTCTCCAAACCATTCATATTAACTACAGACGCATCAGACTTTGCTCTAGGAGCAGTACTCTCACAAGGAGAAATAGGACACGACCTTACAATATCATATGCAAGCAAATCGTTACAAAACCATGACATAATCAAACCAATAATCGAAAAAGAACTACTTGCTATACATTGGGGAATAAACTTTTTTAAACCATATTTACATGGGAGGAAGTTTATCGTAGTTACCGACCACAGACCGTTAGTTTTTCTATTTTCAAACGCAGGAATCAATGCACGTGTGCCTGCCTGATTGACTTGGAGAAGGCCTTCGATACCGTATGGCTAGAGGGACTCTTCTACAAGCTGAGCAGGCTGGGCATAAGCAAACCACTGCTGTAAGTACTTCACAACATGCTCACCAGTAGACAGTTCATCGTCAAAAATGACAATGTGACTTCTGCTGGAACATTTCTAATTAAAAACGGTGTGCAACAAGGTGCGGTTAATTCACAGATCCTTTTCAACATTTACACGAGCGATCTCATAGGATCACTTCACCATGCCATAGCGTACGCAGACGACTTAATTGCGTACAGATCAGGACTTCTCTTGCAACGTGACTTCGATAAGATTCAGCGATATTGCGATGACTGGAAGTTGAAGATCAACTCGGAAACCATTCTTTTTAGGACGCCGTTGTCTGGTGCCTCTAGGGATACCAGAAAGAATTGGCGAAAGTTCTCAATAGTTGGACCGCACGCAGAGCCACTTGCGAGTAGAAGTGTAGTCAGATACCTGGGGCTCTGGTTAGACCAATATCTATATTTTAACAAACATATAGATGCTGCTTTTGCCAGAGCCAAAGGTGCTTTTGCCCTTAAAAAGAGACTTTTATAGCAAGCAACTCGATCCAAGGGTAAAGGTAATCTGCTACATGGCTCTCATCCGGCCCATGCTCGTATATGGATGTCCCGTGTGGTGCAACGTGGGAACAAGCTTGTTGGAAAAGATTCGGGTGTTTGAGAGGGCTTGCCTTCATTTATACAGAACACCTAATAAAAGTGGATAATTTCGTTATCAAGCTGATTCGAAGGCACATTGCAAGAGCAATGACCTCGACGAATAACCTGATCTCCGGGGCTTATTACCCCAATTACGAGTATCACGAGAGAGTGCGCCTTAACGGCTTTGTTCCCCCAGAGGCGTTCCTCTATTTTGATGAAAAGGGTCTGATCCAGGACAGATTGGCGGTGCCGCTAATCTTCCACGTTGCTCGGCCCTCTGTGGGTAGGCGACTCAACCACGACAGAGACGTTGCACACAGCAATGTAGAGCGTCTCCGGTTCAGTAGGGCAGAATCGGGTCGCGATATTGATGACGTACAACGTCAGTACGGTCATTTCTGGTGACTAGCCGAAAGAGAGGAAACTCCTTCGTCGTTTCCCTCTAATCCAGGGTAGGCTGTTTGATGTTTGAAGTTGGCTGTTTGTTGTCCATGGCCGACTTACGTAGTTTAAGGTTTAGGTATTGTAGGTATGTAGGCTCTAGGTAGATAAAAATAGTAATAAAAAAAAAATCCACAGCACTTGGATGAAAAAAAAAGCACAAAAAACAAAAAAAAAAATACAAAAACAGCACTCGATAAAAAAAATTACATATAGAATTACGTAAGGTAGAAAAAGATAGGCTAATTTAGAATAATGTAGTTTAAGATTTATCTGAAGGTAGGTTTGTAAGTTTTATATATAAGAACATTCGAAAATAAGTTCATATACTAAGTTCTTTCAATTGATTAAACATTTTTCTTAGTAGTAATAATTAATAGGATAATAAAATAAATAAATAAGGAATCTAAAGTTAGTTACGTCGAAAGGCATAGTTTTAAGTATTAGGTTTAGCTTAGAGCTCCCGCATGGGGCCAGTAAGTTAGAATGAGATAGTTAAGCTGGTTTTGAGCGTTTTTTTGTCTAGCAATAAGTTTAGTGAATTACCCAATAAAAATGAATGAAAAAATGGTAGTGAACTGTCAACCCAGGGACTTGGGTTCATTTCCCAACCAAGGAAAATTTCACTTGGACTTTTTTTTATAATTAAATACAACAGTGAATACAACATTAATAACAAACAAGAGGGTGACCGTGGTGTAGTTGTAACATCATCGCTTGTCATGCTGTTGATTCACGGTTCGAATCCTGATGTCAAGAATCATCTATTTATTTCACATGAAACAAATAAAAAAGTCGATCACTTGCGAAAGCTAAGACAACTCTACTGTGAAGGCATAACACTGGCAGTAGGGTGGTCATATGGCCAAAATGCAACTTGGTCGTGATGATGACATCAGGACGGAAAAAAATACTGTGAATCATGAGCAACGACAATAATAGCGAAAACAAAACAAAAAGTTCTCCCCAGTTATCTGGACAGCCTTGGAGTTTACAAAAAAAAAAAAAAATTAATACCACCTGAGTTTCAAACCACCACACCACTCTGTCTTTCTCTCTGTCTCTTCCTTTCCACAAAAATGCACGTGTTCTAAAAATTAGTATAGTATTCATATCCCCTTTAACACGTGCAAATTATAAAAAAAAAAAAAAACAAGAATCAGGCAAAGGATAGTGAGCGGTCCGCGCTCACATTAGCGGGTCCAGACGAGGGTACCGCCACTAAATACCAACAAAATTAAACTTATGAACACCAGTAAACTATGCAAGTCGGCCATAATCAACAATTTTTCTATTAAACGTTTAAATGAAGACAGGCATTCTATCCACTACAATACAGTGGAACATTATAAAAAAAATTAAAGATTTGTTAAAGAACACGACGGCGGAGTTCTTCTCCTTCACCCCGAAGGGGGAAAAGCTGCAAACAATGCTGCTGAGGGGGATAGATCCGTCTACTGATCCGGAGACGCTCCTTGCGCTGCTTAAAGAGAAAGAGTCAGTAGGGGTCAAGCCACTCACCACAGCTAGGGCCAAAAGGGAGGAGCGGAAACTGCCGTTCTTCCTAGTTCAGCTCTCACCCAATAGCAAACTGGATGGTCTAAGGAATATTAAAGTCCTAGACTACCAGGTTATCGCACGGGAAAAATTAAGAAAGAACTAAAACATTTTAAAATGTGTTCGCTGCCAAAGGTTCGGGTACGCCGTCGCGTCGAACTGCGAAATGCAGCCTTGATGTGTCAAGTGTGGAAAGAACCACAAAGCAGAAGAATGGACTCTGGGTAAGGATGTAGTGGCACCTCCTCCGATTCAAACACAAGCCGTGACTCCCCATGTGACCTTCGCCCAAATGACGGCAGCCGGGGAAACGCGGAACAGAGAAGACCGAATGTTGCTTCTCAGGCCCCAGCGCTAGAGCACCGGAGGCTCAAACTGACTTGCTGGCCATCTTGCTCTCCCAAGGGTAGATTTAGCAGCTTCAGTGTCAGGTACAGAAGCAGGCGAAGCGGGTGGACTGGATCTACGCACTTCGGCCGGGCCTAACGCACCTCCAGTCGTAATGGGTATGAACATGGAGGAGCAATCCTTGAAGATCCTTGCGGTGAATGTGAATTCACTGATTAGGATCGAGCGAAGAGCTGTGTTGTTGCTTGAAGACCCCTGATATGCTTATGATTAGCGAAACAAAGCTATCCCAGAAGCACAAATTGGGGCTCAGCAAATATAATACTGTCAGAAGAGACCGCCCCAATTCTACACAAGGAGGAGGTATTGCGATCTTCATACGCAAATAACTGCAATTTAAAGTAATGTACACCGGTGAAGTGCGAAGGTTCCAGGAGCTGGAAGCGTGTATCGTGTGCATCCCTCTGCGTAGTGGAAAGAGGATGTACTTGGTCGCCCTTTATGCACCTGAAGCTACTCAATCTACTTTATTTATTTCAGAGCTTGAGACACTACTTCGATGAATCACGTTCGCGGCTGGCGGTTTCGTGATAAAAAAAAAATTGTTTTATTATTATTATTTTTTTATTTATTTATTTAATTTTTCTTATGTTAATGTATTTTATATGATTCTAAAGGAGGCCGCTGTCTTCAGCTAGGCTGCACCTCTCAGTTAGATAATTAAAAAGGAACTGCTGTTAATGTTAAACTTCACTTTGAATTATACTTCGGGTAATAGATTAGAAATTCATTGCTATTGCACAATTCCCGTTGTTTTCGAAATATTCATATTTCGTCTGGGTTCAATGTAATATGAAGGGGCAGGGGGTGTATCCGTTTGGAACTGGTAATCGCAAGGTATGCAAAATAGTGTGGGAATAACTTGTTAATGTGCCGTTAGGCAAAGGGGCGTGTGGGGAAAAGTGGATTAGCAGGTTTGTGTGACGTCTCAGACGTAACTCCTCCCCCGTTAAGATTCTACTTCGGAGAATCATTATTTTTTAAATTAATCTTAATTTTTTTTTTATTTTTAAAAATTAAGATCAAAATGATTAAAATAAAAATAAAAGTTATTAGGAGGGTTCCAATATTCATAGAAATGTGGGCGATATTTTTTCTTTTTATTTCTTCTACAGCTTTATGATTTTCTAATTGTTTAAAGTGAATTTCCTCTGAAGTATAATTCATTACAATCTTTTTAATTTTTATATTTTTAAAATTTGGTACAATAAAGTTATCGTAGTAAACAAAATTTTCATATTTAACATTATTTATTGTAATTTTACAATTCTCGAATCTTATAATGTTGTTTCCGACTATATTTATGTTATAATTATGACAGTTGTGAAATATTTCGGTTTGTGCTAGATTTTTGTTATTACAATATTATTTGCCATCTGCTTAATTTCTATATTTTTATTTTCTTTGAATTCACATTGAACATCTTCTTTTAACAGATTTGATGAGCAAGTATCGTTTACAATTTTTAGGTCTTTTAACTTTAATCCATTCTCCATATTATAGTACATTAAATTTCCATTTGTAATAAAGGGATTGGTTGATATTAAAATTTCTAAGTTATTTTTGTTTGGAATGGGTTCAACAATTATTTTATAGAAAGTTTCTTTTGAATAGTTTGGTATAAGCAAGATAAATATAATAAACTGCATAAATAGTCCATTGCTGATATGCATACAAAAAATGAGTGACCTTTCTATTTTTTTGCAAAATAACATCAATGACATTAATAAGATCGGTTCATCATTAGAGTCTGTTAAATCCAAAAGTGTATCATTGAATTCAAATGCCTTGAATACCAGCCGAGACATTCGTGGTACTACTCGTGTTCAAAGAATCTCAAAGTTCGTTGAACCATCAAAAAAACCGACCACTGATCGTCGCGCTGCTATTTCTACTTCTCCTTTCACTCGTCTTTCTTCAATAGCCGGAAAGTTCACTCCAACTAGCACTCGATCTAATGCTGCTACTGCTACTTGTGCTTTAAAAACGAATAAGAAGAAGAAATTGAAATCATCTTCTTCTCCTAATCTCACTACTGCTGTTGGTGATGAACCAACGTCTACAATTGCTACGGTGCCTTCTTTGGTGGACAAAATAACTGTCAACCACGGTTTGGGTTTACCTGCTTCGCCGACTGCTGCTGCTGATGTTAATATTGATTCGTCTATCGTTATGATAAATGACAACAACAACGTTCAACATCTTGATAATTCTGAGTCATCAGTTGCTATCGCAGAGGGAATTGATGTGCTTTGTGCTGATAATGCTGCTGCTGCTGTTGTTGGTGATTCTGTGGCTCGCAATGCTAATGCTGATTTGGTTACTGCTGTCAGTACAAATGACTCGCACGCTGCTAGTTCTGGTGATGGTGTTACTGAACTTATCATTGTGGCTAATAATAATAATGCAAAGGTAATCAAGAACAAACGTATCGAAGTAATTTTAGGAACAAGTGTGCAAAATAGTGATCTGCATGTTGTTCGTAAACTAAAATGGTTCCACATTTCAAGTTTCCACCCCGACACCACTACAGATGCAATTATTTATCACGTTTCGTCAAAGCTAGATGTTGCATCTCAATGCATTTCATGTTTTAAATTGAGTAAGCTTAAAGATAGTCAGCTGCCACTTAAATTTGTGAATTTTAAAATTGGTGTACCAATTCAATATGCAAAAACTGTTTATGATGGAAATTTTTGGCCGAATGGAGTTAAGATTCGTTCTTTTATTCACGACCCTACAAAAAACTAAGCCCTGTTAATGCTAATGGTGGAAATATGCATCAACACCATTTGAATGTTTATTACCCCAATACGAGTGGATACAGAACAAAGACCTCAGATTTGTTTTTTGCGTCTAGCCATAAAGATTATGACGTAATTATAATTACGGAGACCTGGCTCTACAAAGATATCCTATCAACTGAAATTTTTGACGACTCAATTTATGATGTTTTTCGGAATGATCGCTGTAAATTGGTGGAGGATCGTGGTGGTGGAGTACTGGCCGCTGTTTAGTTAACGTTTTCCAGCAAAAAGATTCCTTTACCAAATTTAGATGCTGACCAAATCTGCTTTTCGGTTGATGTCGGAAGTACTAAATTTGTTTATATTGTTACTTATATACCATCTGTTAGTAGATTGAATACTTATGAAAATTGTATTGAGAATTTTGAATTTGTAAGCCATTATTGTTCTGCAGATAATATCTTATATGCTCTAGGAGATTTTAATATTGGTGATGTAAATTGGTCTTGGTCTGAAGACGACGAAATGTTCATACCATATAATGTTAAAAAAGATTACGAAATAGCTCTTATTGATTGTATGTTTTCAATTAATTTATGTCAGATTTGTTCGTTTGCAAATTCGCAAAACAGGCTACTAGATCTTGTTTTTATAAATGTAAACGAAGTCAAAACAAATATCTCTGAAGCTCCATTTCCTCTTTTGAATAACTCAATTTTTCATAAACAAATAATGATAGAAATTGATTTATATTCTTATGTAAAAGTTGAAACGAATTCGATTAGTTCTTTAGATTTTCTAAAATGTAATTTTGTGGGTTTAAGAGAGTATCTTCATTCTTTTAACTGGGATGTGGAATTTGAAAATCTATGTCTACGTGATATGTATAATCATTTTATTTCTATAATTAACGTCGGTTTTTCCATGTTTGTTCCATGCTCTGTGAGGAAATATAAATCCAAGCCCCCATGGTATAACAGACGACTCTTGCACTTAAAAACCATAAAAAATAAAGCTTACAAACGATTTAAAAAAAACGGGAAACAATACCGATAAAGAAATTTTTTGTAAACTGCGAAAAGATTTTACAATATTAAGTAAATTTCTACATAATATTTTCATAATTAATGTGGAGAACAAACTTAAATATGATTCCAAATCATTTTGGTCTTTTATAAATCAAAAAAGGTGCTCCAAAGGATTGCCGAAGCAAATGTTTTATAAAAATGCAGTGTCTAAAGACGTTAAAAACTCTGTTGAACTATTTGCGCAGTTTTTTGAATCTGTCTTTTCTCCCTCTGTAATTCTTATTTTGCCTGAATCATATTCAATGCCAAAAATTGATTTTAGCAACTTAGTTCTGGAGGTTCAGGACATTGAGTCTGCTATCTGTTGCCTCAAACCGAATCCTAAGCCTGGTGCTGACGGTATTCCTGCAATTATTTTAAAAAATTGTTGCAGCTGTATCTGCAAACCTTTACTTAAGATATTCAATCTATCGCTAGTGTCGGGTTTATTCCTTGATGATTGGAAGATCTCCTTTTTGGTGCCTATCTTTAAATCTGGCTCTAAAAATGACGTCGAAAACTATAGAGGTATATGCAAACTTTCTGCTATACCAAAGCTTTTTGAATGCATTGTAAAAAGTAAAATAGATTTTCACATTAAAGTGCATATATCAGAGTTTCAACATGGTTTTGTTTCAGGTCGTTCAACAACATCTAATCTAGTCCATTTTACATCTTTTGTCATTAATGCTCTTGAAAGCGGATGTCAGGTGGACGCTGTCTACACGGACTTTAGTAAGGCTTTTGATGCTGTGAACCATGTTTTGCTGATAAAGAAGCTAGAAAGTTTTGGATTTCATTCAGTAATGTTGAAGTGGATTTCATAATTTTTAATTGGTAGGTTTCAGAAGGTCTGTCTTGATAACAATTATTCAAGATTAATCTCTTGCACTTCTGGGGTTCCACAAGGAAGCCATCTAGGGCCCCTCCTTTTCATTATATTTATTGATGATATTGTTCAACAATTCAAATTTTGTCACTGCTTAATGTACGCTGATGATCTTAAAATATTTTTAAAAATTAAAGGCTTAGATGACTGCATAAAAATTCAAATGGACCTTAACAATCTATCGACTTGGTGTATTAATAATGGTTTAAAGTTAAATGTTGGAAAATGCTTTGCTATCTCTTTCACAAGATCTCATATACAACATTTGTTTAATTATTGCATTGAACTCATGCCCTTAATAAGAGTCAAACAAATAAAAGATCTCGGCGTATTCATTGATACAAAACTAACCTTTGTTTCTCATATCGAATACATAGTTGCGAAGGCTAATTCACTAGCTGGGTTTATTAAAAGAAACTCGAAAGATTTCTCTGATCCTCATACTTTTTTATCGCTCTTTATTGCCCTAGTCAGGTCAGTTCTGGAATACGCTGATGTTGTTTGGAATCCAAACTATTTGACCTATTCAGACCGTATTGAAAAAGTGCAGAGGCGCTTTACAAAATATATCTTTTTTAAAATGCGTTGGAATTTTGAACCATCTTATAAAGCTAGATGTTTACTTTTAGGTTTAATGCCACTTAGTGCAAGAAGGCGTGCACATGACATCATGTTTGTGAGAGACGTCCTGTGTTCCCGTATTAATAGTCCTTTACTTTTATCTATGTTCCCAATTTATGCTCCGGAGAGGGTATTAAGGGATCGTCATATCTTTTACCTAATGGGGCATAGAACAAACTATGGTCGAAATGAGCCAATCTCTAGATCTCTGAATTCATTTAATGAAATTAGTAGACATATTGATTTTCATATTTCGAGAGAGCGATTCAAAGACATTTTATTCAGTTTGCTTTCAAACTAAATTAGTATTATTTAAATTTTTATTTTCATTATACTTACTGTGCATTTTATATTAAATTAATTTTACATATGATTTCTTAAATTTAATTATATATTCGTAATCTGTAAGCTAAGCTTGTTGATGAAATAAATAAATAAATAAATAAATAAATAAATAAATTTGATCCTCGTGAATTATTGCAGAACTTTTAATATTTGGTATTTTATTAAGTGTTATATTGAATTTTTGAATTTCTTTTGGTGCTAATAAATCTGTACTAAGAATTCCTAGCTGGCTTAGCATTAAATTTTCTTTGACTTTTTTTACTTGATCCCTTAGTAGCTCTCTGTCATAATTAACCTGAAATGCATGTTGCATCCGTTTTGTTCTAATATATTCTTCGTTTATTGCATTTCCTAAATTCTCAAATTGTTTCTTAATATCATGTTGTTGTTTATTAATTTGTTTAGTAATGTTGTTCGTTATTTCGTTAAAGTTATTGTTTATCTTTATTTGGACGTTTAGTCCGTCTATTACTATTTTGTTGTTCTTTTCGTTAATTTCTAAACTCTGTTTGATTTCCTGTTCATCATCATGGTCCATAGTACCGGCTAAATATTTCAATCCCTTTCCTAATATGTCAAATAATCCTTTTATTGATTTATGATGAATGGTAGGACATCCTAAAGTATTTTCTATTTCTGTAACTAAAGTATTAAAATCGAGTTTTACAGTTGGGAATTCATTATTTCCATTCAATTCATTTATATTATGTTCTAAAATGTCGGTTTTCTGTCCATGTTGTTAAGTTAATGTTGTGTAATATTTTCGTATAATTTTCAATAATATTCAAATTTTGCTCTCTTATTGTTATAAATCCGCTTCCTGTGTTTAAATTTTGTACGTTAAGTCTTTGTCATGTTGCTACTGTCATTTGAATTGCCAGAAAAATAATAAGTGTAGCCTGAAAAATACAAATTAGGAGGTTTGTTCAAATTTATAATTTCGCTTGAGGTGAGTTTCATAGTATTTACTTTCTCTTGCGTCTATAACATGGTCTTTGTCTAAAACTGTGGGATTCGATTTTATATGGGTTGGTTTAAGTTTATTATGAGTTCTAGTCTTTAAATAGGAGTGGTTATTTTCTGTAAGATCTATGTCAGTTTTGTTTTTGTTGTATTTGTTTATGTATCGTTCTTTATTGTTGTTAATCGTCTCTATAATTTTTATTGTATTCATGATTTGTTATTGTTCCGTTTGTAAATTCGATAGATCTTCTTTTTGTTGTAGAGTGAATTGTTTTATTGTAAATTGTAACAGCTTTAAGGACTTTATAACGTAAGGTATCGTTATTTTCTTTATCAGCCTTAAATGTTCTTAATTTCGTTGAGAGTCGAGTGGAATCTTTCGATATCCGAATTTCCTGTTTTGTCGTAAGGTGTCGTTATGTGTAAATCAACATTATTTTCCTTGAGGTACTCTTTAATGACTATTGATGAAAATCCAGTTTCACCATCGGTTATTATTTTTTTCGGGTTGCCATTATTTGCAAACCTATATTTTAAAGTGTTCAATAATTTTGGCCAAGTTCTATGTTTTATTTCGTGAACTGTTACAAATTTGGAAAATTTGTCTATCATTGTATCGTACATCAGATTGATATTGGCATACCAAATATCAATATGTATAATCTGGTTTGGTTTAGTTGGTGTTTCAGTTAATTTTAGGGGGACTTTATAAGGATTTCTTTCGTATTTCGCAGCACTACAAACTTCAGAATTATTAATAAATTTCTGAATTTTGTCCTTGAGTTTTGGACAGTAGTAAACATCTTTTATTTCCGAATGCTTATGTTTTTTTTTTTATGCTTTATGTATGCTTTAATTCACTTATATTGATTAACAAAACTATGATTTTACAAATTCATTGTTTAATTAAAATGAAATAGTTAGGTACAATCTATTGCCCAAATGACAAGAGTTGAATGCACCAAGCAGTCTACAAAAAATTAAAATATTGAAATAGTTGATGGGGAGTTCCAATGAGGGAGCAAAAAGTTACAATAATTTAAAAGACCAAAATATAAAAGAATAATTAGACATTCAAAGAACAAAATTCATTAATAAACAAACTATTTATAGCTGAGTAGTCAAAAGACAGTACCCATTTTTTAATACCATTAAGAAATGCATTTTTCACTCTTTCACGTCTCATAGTATCTGGAAGTAGGTTGAACAAACGGGGTGCGGTAGCAAAGTAAAATCGTCCAAAGTGAACTTTATGAACTGCAGGAACGGTTACAAAATTTCTAGTATTTCCTCGCAAATTATAGTTTTCGATATTTCTGACTGAGTAAAAACCCGCATTTTGGAAAAAATATTTTTAGGACTTTATAGCAGTAGAGATGCCTTAGAGGAAGAGCTTCAAGGTTTCTGAACAAATTAAAACTTGGAGTTCTCCGATTTACTCGGCATAAGATTCGAATTGCATGTTTTTGTTTTATAAGTAAAGGCTCAGTTTTTTTTAAAAAATGCACCACCCCAACAAGGAATACCATATTCCAATTTAGATTTTAATAGACAATTATATACAAGTTTTAAAATTGATTGTGGGCAATAAAGGCTTAGGTGATACAGTTGTCTTACCACTTTGTTAAGATATTGTTTAAGATAACTTGTATGATTATACCAATTAAGCTTATTATCTAAGACAATACCTAAATATTTAAAATTGTCAACGCACTCAACTTTAAAACAAGTACTGCAACAAGACTTTAAATTGTTAAAGGAGGAAGTATTATCATCGTTATTAAATAAGCGAAAGCGTGTGCAACTCGGAGAGTGATAGAATAACGACAAATCATCACAAATTTTACTGTTGATATTGAATATCATAAATTTCGTTTTATCGCTTATTGTGAGCTTGTGTATGGAAAACCATTTTCTCAGTAAATCGAGGTCATAGTTTACCTCCGATAAAACATTCAGCAAGCTTTTATTTGAGTATGAAAGCGCAGTATCATCAGCAAAGGCAGTAACTTTACCTTTAAAAGGTTGAATAAACAAAGAATTTACATATATTAAGAACAGAATAGGACCTAAAACTGACCCTTGTGGAACACCAACCAAAATATTTTTCGGAGAGCTGTAAATATTCTTGATCTTCACCATTTGCCTGCGATTTTTTAAATATGAAACAAACCAGTCATAAGTATAGCCCCTAAAACCCATACGGAAAAGTTTATTTAATAATATTGAGTGATCCACCATATCAAAAGCTTTAGTGATATCTATAAACAATGAAGTCGGAATCTCTGATGAATTAATACTGTGATATAATTCACCAGTTAGTTTCAGCAGTGCAGTTTCAGTAGACATTCCGCTTCTAAAACCGAATTGGCAATCACTGAAAAAGTGTGTTCTTTCTAGGAATGACAATATTCTAGATTTAATACCCCTCTCAAATATTTTTGAAAATACCGACAGCAAAGATATAGGATGATAGTTATTTAAAATTGTATTTCGCCTTTTTTATGAAGTGGCATTACTATTGCCGTTTTTAAAGATTGCGGGAAATTTCCTAACTGAATACTACTATTAAAAATAAAACATAAAACATCAGAGATTTGAAACGAAACGCCATTCTATTTTGGAATTACCAAGACTTGCCGTTAATTTACTACGAAAATAATTATCTCTGCAATAAGGGACTTCTAATTTAAGCTCTTTATTTAACTTTTCGTAATATTGTTTAAGTCTAGTATTATTTGGGTGTTTTCTAACTCGAAGACAGAGCCTATTTTTTTTTCGAATTTTGTTGAGAAGTGAGAGAGTCATCCATGGCTTCAGACATTTATTTTTGTTGTTTGTGTTACTTTGTGTCTGTTTGCTGTTCGTAATGTGAGACTGCAGCTTCATTAAGAATATGTCGAAGGCTATTGAGGGATCAGCTGTGTTAAAAACTTCTTCCCAAAATAAAAATTCAAACGGTTTCTGTTAGCAGTGGTCCGTTAAATTCAGGTCAAATGACGCAGTTTTGAACTTCATTTTGTTATTTCGATGAACCCTCCCAAATATGTGGTCCAAACACGAGTTTAAACGAGTGGGCTGGGCCAGCAAAGATTCAAAACCGAACGCAGATAGAGTCGTCAAGAAGTGATCGACATCTCTTGAGTCAGACAGAATATTTATATTAAAGTCGCCAAGCAAAATTAATTTCCACAAGTTTGAAATTCCAAAAACCCAGAAAACTCTTCTATAAAGGATTTTACTGAACATTTGTGTAATCTATAAACGCAAATAAAACAATAGCAAATACCAGAAATTTCACAAGAAAAACTAATTATGTCAGCGCTTTGTAAATTATATTTTTGGATTTTTTTACCTACTATGCCACTTTGAAAAAATACTGCAACACCACCAGCTGCATATGAATCATTGCACGCTGCATCAAATAAAAAATTAGAAATACTAAAATCTGAAATTTCGTCTTTAAAAATCCAAATTTCAGAAACAAAAATTAGATCTGGTAAGTGGTCTAAAGAGGAAAGATGAGTGGAAAATGCATCAAAATTCATTCTCAAACTGCGAATGTTCTGATGGATTACTGAAAAACCAGAAGATTGTTCATTGTTTGAATGATCTATACAGTAGCAATTAGAATGTGTCGATAAAAAAGTAAAGTTAACATTATTATTATTATTAATTGAAGAAGATATACAAAAATTATTATTTAAGTTATTATTAGGATTAATCATCTCAAAACAATTGAAAGTTAATTACAAACCCCCTCAATTTTTTGTAAATCTTCAAATGAGTATATTTTTGTTGCGTTGCTTTATCACCTTCCTTTTTTTCTGATGAATGTTGAATTTCTCACCCAAACAAATTTACATTTGTTGTTTTGTTTGAGTTCATTGGCTTTATTAAGTAGAGATCTTGTAAAGACAGTGAGACAATCATTCATATAGATTTTCCTGTTAGTGTCACTTTTCCTGCCATCTCCGCCGACACAGTTGTTATTTACATCAAGAAGCTCGTTAGGAAGGCCAACGATATCCACAGCGCACTGTTTCTCTTTCTGTTCCAGAAAGTTTATTTTACTCTCCAGCAGCACCACTTTCTTACAAAGAGAAGCATTGCTTTCTTCAAGAGATTGAATTTTCTTCAATGACTCCATAATAACATGCTTAAGTTCCAAGATTTCACTGAAAAGCATTTGCATTGTAATTGTTTGATCACCTGCATTGCTGTCACCGTGGGTGGATAGTGTTGGTGTAACGTTGTTGTTGTTGTTGCTTGGATTAGGGCGATTAAATGTTATACTCTTCGGTGCAGTGGCGTTAGAAGGAGCAATAACAGGAGAATCTACTAGAATCGATTTTCTCCGCAGAGAGACGCAAGCCCATTTGAAAGTTTGATTACTCTTTTCGTAGAAGTCGATTTCTTTTTTATCCATTTTGGCGCACTTCGCATGATAGTATTCTTTGCAACCCGCACACTGAATTTTAAGTTCATGCCGTTCAACTTTTAAAAAACAAGCCGCACTTCATTTTAAATTCACTTTATAATTGTTTGCGTTAGAAATTAAATACTAGCAAAATGAAGTTATGAAAGTAGTGAAATATGTGAAATATTTGACTTGATTCAGAGAGCTTTCTCAATGCGTGCCTCCCCGTCAACACCTTGAAAACTTGTAAATAAGTTTCATTAATGCCTCTATGGTTTAATAAATTATGGGTTTGAAAAATTACTAAGAGCTCTTTTTCCTGATCTTCTAAATCACCTAGAAATTTGCTACATTTAATAACCTTAAGCAACTTATTTTTGCTAAAATACTTCAGATATGTTTCTTGAAACTGTGCAAAAATATGGTCATCTGTAGAATAAATTCCTAAATTCCTTTGGCAGGTATATATTTTGTCATGATATCTAAATTAAGATCTTCTTTATTGGTTTTTAGTTCGATAACTATTCTTTTTTTATGAAATGGGGTATATATCTTATGGTTATTTAAGCTATTCGTCTTTTGCAAAATGATTTGTGTTTTATAAAGGTTAACTGGTGTTTCTACAATGGGAATGTGGTTGCTGCTATCTTCATTTGCGCTGTGGATAGTGGCAACTAATGATTGTGCATTTAACTGTTCATCATTGATATAATTGAGGTGTGTCACATCTTCGTTGTGATAGACCTCTATTCTTGATAATCCGTCAGCGACCTGATTATCTTTTCCTTTAACATATTGGATATCGAAATTGTACTCTTCGAGTTTCACTTTCCACCTTTGTAGTTTAGCATTCGGTTCTTTAAGTGAACTTAGCCAGAGTAGGGGTCGATGGTCGGTTCTTACGACGAATTTCCTTCCATAAAGGTATGGCCTGAAGTACTGTCGCCAGTAATTCCTTCTCAATTGTGGAATATTTAATTTCGTGGTTATTCAGAGTTCGACTGGCAAAACACACAGGGTGATTTTCTTGTGATAACACCGCACCAATTGCATAGTTTGATGCATCTGTGGTTAGTATGAATAATTTATCAAAGTTCGGATGTTTTAAAATTGGATCTGATATAATTAGGGCTTTTAATTCTCAAAACTTTCTGTGTATTCTTGATTATTTGTGGCAATTTTTGCTCCTTTTTTCAGGAAAGTAGTCATTGGTTTTGCTACTTTACAGTAGTCTTTTATAAATTTCCGGTATTAACCGGTTATACCAAGTAATGGTTTGATTTGTTTCGTTGTTGTAGGAATTTTATAATTTTTTATTGCTGAAATTCTATTTGGGTTTGCTTTGATGCCCTCTGTAGTGACGACATGTCCCAAAAATTCAGTTTCTTTTTTTAAAGATTCAGTTTTATCCAATTGTACTTTTAGATTAACTTCTTGTAGTCGCTTAAATATTTTTCTTAATGATGTTATGTGTTCCTCTAGAGATGTCGAGTAGACTATGATATCATCTAGGTACACAAGGCAAATTTTTCCAATGAATTCAGAAAAAACTGAGTTCATTAGCCTTTGGAATGTAGCGAGTGCATTCTTCAAACCGAAAGGCATTCGAACAAATTCGTAGTGGTCTTTATCAGTTGAAAATTCTGTTTTCTTTATGTCTTCCTCCGCTATCTCGATTTGATGGAATCCTTTTGGCAAATAGAGAGTTGTGAAGTAAATAGAGTTTCCCAATTTACCAAGTATGTCATCCATATTAGGCATTGGAAATTTATCGTCAATTGATACTTCAATTTTCGATAATGACTATTCTCCATTTCTTTTTCCCAGATGCATCTTCCTTCTTCGGAACGACCCACATAGGTGCAGAATATGGAGAGTTACTTTGACGTATGATGCCTTGTTCAAGCATATCGTTTATTTATTTAGATACTTCTGTTTTATGAATCTCAGGGTACCTGTAGTTTTTGGTATAAATCGGGACATCGTTGACTGTCTTTATACTATGCTTAATCGCATTAGTAAAAGATAAGTCATTTCCGTCCTGATAGAAAATACTTGAGTACTGGGAAACAAGTTTTATTATTTCAGTTTTTTCTGCACTATTAAGGTGCTCGATTCTGATTTGATCAGAAATGGGTTTCCTACTTGTTTCATTATAATAAATTCCTAGTTGTGGAATTTGTTTTTCATATTCCTCAAATGTATTAAAAAAAATAGGTATTTCTGTTTCATCTATCACCAGGATTTTCCTTTTGATGTCGAGGATTGTTTCCAATGGAAGAAGGATGTTATTTTCGATCAATCCATCGAAAACTTCATGGAATTTAAATTCTAAAAATTCTGCCGTTTTGTCTTTACCGAATTCCTTGAATAGTGGAATTTTAACATTTTTATTTATAAATAGTGTTATACTTGTGGTTTTAATTTTAATAGGGATCTCGAGATTTGTTGTCCATTTGGGGTGACAAATTCCCGGATTTATTATGCTCGTTTCTGATCCTGGGTCTATAAGAATTCTAAGATCTTTAGTGTTTGATTTTGCGATTATATAGGGTAATCGGCCCGTGGGCGGATTCCCCGAAAATCCGAACCCTGCAAATTGACTTGCCTCTCGTAGGAGGCGGAAAGGGTGCCCATAGGTTCAACGTTGTTATTAGAGCTATTGTTTCTAAAATTTCTCGGGTTATTATGGTTAGAGAAATTTGTTGTGTTTTGAATAGGTCTCCTAAACTGTGCAGAATTTCTGAATTGGTTCGAGTTATTGTCATTACTTCTAGGTGTTCCTAAATTTGTATTGCTAAAATTTCCTGAATAGGTATTCCTGAAATTTCCTGTATTATTATGACTATTATGGTTATAATGATTTCGCTGTTCACTTGGGTTATTGCTGCTATAATTATTTCTTTGATAATTATTGTTCCTAATAGGTTTATTAAAAAATTTGAGATTACCTTGATCTTGCCCTATAAATTTATTTATTATATCTCTTACTTCACCTATATCATATTTATCTGCTAATGCATGAGCTAAGGCGCCAGCTACTAATTCTTTTGTTTATTAAAAATCGTTAACATTTCACTGTTTACGCTAAAAGCTGCAATTTCTGCAGTTTCTTATATAAATACTTTTAATTTCAAATCTAATTCCATAATGGAACTTACTCTTAGTGCTCCAATATTTCTCGTAATTGACATCTCATCTGTGGAAGGGCGAAAGTGCCTTCTTAGTTTCTCCATACATTGGCTCCATTCCATTGGTGGATCGTTGTACAGGACGTTTTTTGCTGCTCCTAGTATTTTGGTGTCGTAGATGATCTCGTACACTGTAGATTTTTCTGCTGCTGTTGTGCTTGCGAGGATTTTATTTACCGAACTGACAAATGAAGGGAGTGTTCCTACATTGCCAGTGAATACTGGAAAATACCGGATTGCTTTTTCTATCCGCGCACGGGTGTTATTGGTATTGTTTTATTTAGCACTATCTAAGTTAGCGCTTCTATACACTGTTCCATATTTAACTGAGCCAATCTATTGACTCTTTGTAAATCAAAGTTATTCGCTCGGTTACTAATTGTAAATAATTTTATATGGTCACACTTCATGAATTCACACACTTCACGTGTTCCTCTCTTCTAGTCCGCACTATTGATGTCTTAAACGAATCGAATAATTTGGAACTGTTTCATTCACGATATCTTAAGCGAATCGAGATTTTTGTAATTTTGTTGTAAAAAGTCCAAACTCACAATATCTTAAACGAATCGAGACACACTTTTACACACTTGGTTCGAGTTCGAGTTGAAAAGTCAACACTTAACGCGTTATTTTATTCTTAATCGAGAAAAATTCGCGTACTCGAGAGTACCGACTGCGCCAATCACGTTCGCGGCTAGCGGTTTCGTGATAAAAAAAAGAATTGTATTATTTTTATTTTTATTTATTTATTTAATTTTTCTTATGTTAATGTATTTTATATGATTCTAAAGGAGGCCGCTGTCTTCAGCTAGGCTGCACCTCTCATATGCAAAATAGTGTGGGAATAACTTGTTAATGTGCCGTTAGGCAAAGGGGCGTGTGGGGAAAAGTGGATTAGCAGGTTTGTGTGACGTCTCAGACGTAACTGATGCCTTAGGCTGGAGTTGGAGGAGAATTATTTCATCATGGCCGAAGATCTAAACGCCAAACATAGAGATTGGGGAAATAACACACCTCATCCTAGAGGGAACCCATTATTCAATTGGTGGGGTCGGCACAGTGTCGAGTGTAAACTTGTCGTAGTCCATCTTATGCTGTTCGACGTATGGTTACAACTGACCGACATGAACCGACAAACTCTAAACTGCATGGACACATTTGTGTATGACAGTGACCATTGCCGACTCAGTGCCGCAACGAAATTGCGGAGTTGGAGGAGTTTGTCCAAACGTACTACTATAATTAGAGTAGGACGCGTTGGACTCGCTTCTCCAGAACTTTAACAAGAGTACTCTCCTCGAGCTCGCTCTACCCACCATCCAATAGGAATTTGTCAGACGAGGAGATTGCCTGGTACCTAATACAAATGGACGAGACAATTAAACGAACTATGGACAATACGATACCTCGGTATCAACATACTGACAACGCAGACATATTCCGCAATGTAACAATTGACGCACTACACCAACACAAAAGTAAACTGCTGTCGAGACTAAAAACTGTGTATAGACAGTTTACTGACAGACAAAACTCGGAGGTTAGGACGCTGACGCTTAAAAACCTCCAGAAATTAATCAAGGAAAACTAACTACAGACTTTCTGTAAATCTGCATTGGAACAACAAAATTCGGGCTGTAAAATCCAACAATCCGAGTATGTTCCCGCAGATAAATAAAATATTTCGGAGTAACAATCAAAACGACCTTCCTTATCTTAAGATCCCCCGAACGACGAAAAAACGGACGAATACTGATAACAGCAGGTATAACGCAGTAGAGGATGACAACTTCTTTGTGATCGAAGATCCTTAGGAGAAGGTAGAGGCTATAGGAGCGACTTTCCAGGAAGCGTACAAGGTGAATGATACCATTTACCCGAACCACGACCTGGAAAATCGCATCCTTGTGCACAACTTCTACCTTCGAAATGATATAGAGTACTTGCGATCCGAGAACATAGGTTTTACCAAGTTCAATGACGATAACATGGCAAATAATGTCATCGCCGATGAGAAGGTACATCCCCCGTACATATCGAAGGTGGAACTCCAAGCGATCTTGGAAATAATCCCACAGCACTTGGATAAAAAAAATAAAAAATAAAAAATTAAAAACAGCACTTGATAAAAAAAACAAAAAATCAAAAAAAAAAAATTACGTATTCAAATAACAATTAAAAATAATCTAAAAGTCGCAACGTGGAATGCAAATGGTTTACTCCAACACATCCCTGAATTTCAGGTGTTTCTATCTAACGAAGATATTGATGTTTGCCTGATTTCTGAAACTCATTTCAAACAGGGAACAAAGGTTAGAATTCCTACGTATCTTTGTTACCACTCTTCCCATCCAGCTGACAGTGCCAGGGAAGGTAGTGCTGTAATTGTGAAAAGTACCTTAGAGCCTTATGAATTGCCAAAAATTGCAAAACCAGCAATGCGAGTAGCGACAGTAAATATAGGAACTAAAAGCAAGGAATTTAAAATGGCTGCGATATACTCCCCACTCACTCGCCTACAGAGGGAGATCTGATTGTCCCTTTTCTAATGCCAGGCAACAATTTCGTCATCGGTGCTGATTTCAATGCTAAACATACATACTGGGGGTCAAGACTATTAACAACAAAAGGCAGGAAGCTTTACAAATCAGGGCAAAATTTTAACTGTGAATTTATTTCGAGTGGATCACCAACTAATTGGCCATCTGACCCATCGAAAATACCAGGTGTTAATGACTTCTTCACAAGGAAAGGTATTAATAAAAAAGAAGTTAAAGTTAACAGCAGTGATGACCTGTCATCCGATCATACACCTGTAATCCTAACAGTCAACGGTTTACCAATGGAACAGATAAAAAACCTACGACTAATAAACAAAAGAACGAACTGGTGTAAATTCAGAGAACATTTCGAAGGTTCCATTAGATGTCCACTTGTCAGAACAAAACATATTGACATTGAAACAGAACAATTTATTGCCGATGTATAACATGCAGCAGAAGATAGTACACCGACTTATCAACAAAAAAACAGGCTTCGGTGAAATACCCTACGGAAATCAAGCAACTTTAACTTGAAAAGAGAAGACAAGATATCCCGGCGATAAAACCATATTTAATAGGCTTAATAACAGACTTAAAAAAGTACCACTGAATTAAAAAATGATTCACTAGCTAAATACCTTTACGGCTGACAAAGTCACAGACCACTCCCTTTGGAAGGCTACTAAACGTTTGAAGAGACCTCAAGCGCAAGATCTCCCATTGAAAACACCTGATGGGAAATAAATCGGCGATCCAAAAGAAAAAAATAAACTATTTTGCCAGCACCTTTCAAATGTCTTCAAACCTTTTCCACCTGGTGTAGCAAATGAAAATCTTGATTTCTATAACAGAATAGATGAAAAGGAAATTCCTTATGTTTCGTTAAGAGAGATCAAGGCATATATTCATAAACTAAATAGCAGAAAATGATCTTAAGCTTTCGCAATTGATTGACTTTTTTATTTATTTCATACTAAAATCGCCAAAAAAAAATCTCATGGTATGTGGCAATTGTACCCTATTCAACGGCCAACCCTCATTATATAGCCCTATTAGGGATTGTAAGACAGCATCCTTCCTTGTCTCATCTTCAAAGCTTCTTGTCTTTAGATCACTCATATTAACACTATGAATGAGATCTTTTAAATGTGACTTTATGTGAAATGAAGGATCGTTGATCAAATTTCTTGACAGTGTATCAGCTACGTATAAAAACTTTCCGGGATCATATTTAGTTTGTAAATTATATTTTTAAAAATTCAGTTTCATGCGTTGCAAGCGGGTAGAATGAATTTCACCCAAATTTGTTTTCAATATAGCCACCAAGGGGCTTATGGTCAGAGTGTATGGTAAAATGGTATCCATATATATAATTATTAAACTTTTCACAAGCATACAGCACCGCCAATAACTCTTTTTCAATATGTGCGTACCTGGTCTCCGTATCGGTTAAGCTTTTGGACGCATATGCTACCAGCTTACCATCTTGCAATAGGGAACATCCTAAACCTTTCTGAGTTGCATCAGTTTGAAGTAAAATTTCCTTATTTGGATCAAAAACATGAAGAATTGAATGTTGTTCGAGAATACCTTTAATATCATTATAAACTTTGATATGATGTCCATTGCATTTATATTGCAAAAATTCGGTATAAAAGCACGGAGATAATTAAATATGCCCATAATACTTTCTAATTGTTTTCTAACCTGTGGCACTTTAAGCTTTATTATAGCTTCCACTTGACTTGGATCGGGACTAATCGTATCGCCACTAAAAATGTGACCTAGATATTTAATTTTAGTTACACAGAGTTGCACTTTGTCTTTATTAAACTTAACGTTATTTTCGCGTGCCCTTTCAATTACTCTATTAACATTCGCAGCTAGCCATTACTCTCAATTTATGAACGAATTGAACGTCTGATTTTTGTTTTATGTAAGTATATATTAAACCGACTGCTTCATGTTGTATTTCCAAATTTAAGGACTTTGCCTTGTTAACTCAATAGACATTCTTTATTAACAGATCAATAACAACTGACTCTCAGAGATCAACAAAGACTGAGACCACCACACTAGGATCCATGCATTAGTTTTTTTTTTTTTTTTATATGTGCTACACCATTTAGGATTAGGTCCTTTAAGGTTATAAACCCAGTGATGGAGAGAAAGGGAAGGGTAAAGAGGAGAACTAAAGATTAGAGGGGAAAGGATAGATGCATGTGTTGACGTTTTTATAATGATTATTTGAAATCATAATTAGTTAATTATACACCAGTAACCACCTATCAAAAAGTTGTAACCTACTCGTAAATAAGCAGACCCTGGCGAACTGCATAAACTGCAAAGGCAAGAACCCAGAAAACTATCGAGGCTGCGAATCGGCGAAGGTGCTCCAAAAATAGCGAGATACATTTAAAAATAATTTTCGCCAGAGCGTAAACCCGCTTAAAGAGAGACGTGAAACCTCTAAGGAAAAGGTTATGAACGAAATTAAATCCACAAAAGTAAAGACAAAAGGGGAACAAAGTAAAGTCCC
Organism: Pocota personata; assembly: GCA_963082735.1. Classification (NCBI taxonomy): domain Eukaryota; kingdom Metazoa; phylum Arthropoda; class Insecta; order Diptera; family Syrphidae; genus Pocota; species Pocota personata. The sequence continues at coordinate 101,205,847 of OY720431.1, read as the reverse complement.
TCTGTCAAAAATTAAGGAAAAGCCAGAATTGTCGGGAAGGCAAACATATGCTCAAGCCGCACCACAATTACACAAACAGAGCGGTGTTACGGCAGACTTGAGGAGCAAACCAAAATAAACAAAGTCATATTTGACAAATTTAGCAAGCTTGAGTTGAAACTTCGCAATAAAAGAAACTTCCATATGAATATGAAACGGTTACTAAAAATGTTAACATGGAACGCAAAAGGCCTCCAACAAAAAATCACCGAACTAGAGGAACTCTGAAACCAACCTTACAAAGGTTTACAAAGTAAAAATAAGACGATTTCGTGCATATCACGCATACCATCCTTCCGGAAGAGCCAGGGGCAGATCCTCCTTATTCATCAAAGACTGCATTAAGCACTCCATGAATACAACGACTAAACTCGAGATAATGCAAGCAACTTTGAGTTAAAAACGAGAAATTATATTTCAACATCGCGTCCATGTATTGTGCCCCGCGATGTACGTTTAAAAGTAACGACCTTTTAGGTCTCTTCAGCTCGCTTAGAACGAACTTCATTATTGATGTTGATTTTAATGCAAAACCCACCGTTTGAGGTTCGAGATACAATTCACCGAAAGGCGAACTTCTGTACGAAATCGGTATGCAATTTGGGGTTGATTTCTATTCGACAGGGAAACCAACATATTGGACCTCCGATGCAGCAAAAACACCTGACCAAGATTTCTTCGTAACAAAAGGAGTGTCTGCTAATTTTGCGAGTAGAGGAAAGCTTTGATCTCTCTTCCGATCACTCACTGGTAATTTTAACAATAACTGACCGGCTAATGAAAGTAAAAGGTGTGCCTAGATTAACTAACAACAAAACAAACGGGACTGCTTTAGAAATGATTGCGAAGAAAATATTACCTTCAATGCGTCGGTAAAACACCACTCGAGATAGAAGTAGAACATGGTAAATTTATTGAAGCTATTCAGAATGCCGCATTAAAAAATACTCCCTTAAGAAGAAAAGTAACCAAAAGCAGCGAAGCTAATTATCAGCCGGAAATAAAAGAACCTATTCGTGAAAAGAGGAAAGCACGCAAAATAGGACAACAAACCCGCGCCTCCCAACATAAAACACGTTCAAACTACTGTAGTGTTCTCCGACAATGTTGCCTAGATTTCCCTTGGCGAGAAATAGTCCTACGCCACTGGCAGATCCATACTGTTGTATGAAGTTTGTGTCTCTCTCACTCTCTTCTAGTTTTTAAGTTAGTTTTAAGCAGCCAGTCATGTTTTGTCATTCGACCTATGAAGACTAATAAAGTTCTCTGTGACTACAGGTTGTATTCTTATCTTTGACTCACGAATACCACATGGTGTCAGATGTGCTCAAAAGAAAAAAAAAAGAAAAAGAAAAATTGAAAATAAAGTGAAGTAAAGTCTGTCTATAAAAGGAATAAATAAAAAAAAAAAAAAAAAAAAAAAAAATATATATATATATATATATATATATATATATAACATAAAAATATATATTCAATAAAACAAACAAAATGACGGGTGAAGATAAATCGTCAGCCGGTGTATCAAACAAAAATGTAAAAGATTTCGCAACAATAATGACGTCAACGTTCACACCGGCTATTTTACAATTGGATTTAAGGTCAACAAATATGCCATTAGCATGGAAAAACTGGTATGCACAGTTCCAAATATATCTTCGCGCTTCCAGCTTGGATTCTCAGCCGGATCAGAGAAAGGTGGCTCTACTTCTACATCACATGGGGCCTGAATCACTAGAAATTTTTAATTCATTCAACCTAGATCTGGATACAGTCACATTTGACGAGCTTGTGGAAAAATTAAAATCATATTTCTTGCCAAAGGTCAACATTGCTATGGAAAGGCATAAGTTTTTTACGAGGACACAGCAAATGGGCGAATCAATCGACGTGTATGTAACGGCACTTAAGAATTTAAGTCTTTCCTGTGATTTCAACACCATACGAGAAGATTTGGTAAGAGACATTTTCGTGTGTGGGTTAAACAATAATTGGTCAAACATAAAGGAACGTCTTTTAAATGAAGGGGCAATAAAACTTGAAAAGGCGCTTGAAATTGCAAAGTCAATAGAAATAACAAAAGACCACACAAAGCAGTTACAGCAATTCGATTCAAGCAATGTAATTAATGCCATGAATCGCTATCCCGCCAATAACCGTGCTAATTATCAGGCAAAAAATAGTTACACGTATAACAGTCGCACACACAATACACAGAAATCGAAGCCTCTTGCCCAATACAAACAAAAACCAAACAGTCATTCTTCTAACTCAACATATAAAATTTGTTCCCGTTGCGGAGAAGTCCACCGCTATAAATGCCCTGCAGTGGGAGTTACATGCAATACATGCAAAAAAAAAACCGTTTTTCTAAGATGTGTCGTTATAATAAAACAACTAATTCTAAAAGTGTCTATGTGCGCAACGTCGATGCTGATGATGATGACGATGATTCAAACGCATTGTTTTTGGGTTCTTTGGAGCAAAGCATACCAAAACCAAAGAACAGTTGGATAATATCACTTAAGACAATGGGCCACGACATCGTCTACCAAATCGATACTGGGGCACAAGCGAATGTAATGTCATTATACCAGTTTAATCAAATACGCTGCTCTTCTACACAGTTAACATCATCGTCAACACGGATTATGACGTTCAGTGGAGAACGTCTACCTGTTATCGGCTGCACCACATTGGAGTGTTACTACAATTATCAACAATATTGGATTCAATTTCATATTTTGGACTTACACTGTCATGCAGTTCTTGGACTATCATCATGCATTAAACTTAAGTTAATTAATAAGGTAGATGAAATTAAACTTGCATGCATTAATAAAACTTATTCTAAAATTTCAGCTCATAAAAGTAAAAGTTTAGTAAATCAAGATTCTATCCAGAGTGTAAAAAGTAGCAAATCAATTTTAGTGCATTATAGTGACGTATTTCAAGGCCTCGGGCTATTAAAAAATAAGTGTCATTTAAAGATTCTCTCTGATGTGTCTCCTACTATAGATTGTCCCCGCAAAATCCCGTTTGCATTGCAAAATTTATTAAAAGAAGAGTTAGTTCGAATGGAAAATATGAAAGTAATACTTAAAGTTGAGGAACCTACTGAGTGGGTCAATTCAATAGTGTTGGTCAAAAAAGCAAACGGAAAATTAAGAATTTGTCTTGATCCAAGAAACTTAAATAAAGCCATTATCAGAGCGCATTATTTTTTCCCAACTATTGACGAAATTAAATCAAAATTAAGTGGTTCTAAATTCTTCAGTACATTAGACGCGAACTCTGGTTTCTGGGTTATCCCATTAGACGACGAGTCTTCCAAACTATGTACATTTATCACACCATTTGGAAGATATCGTTTTCTGCGTCTTCCTTTTGGAATCAATGCAGCTCCCGAAATTTTTCATGCTGAAATGGTCAAACATTTTAGTGATATAGAAGGTGTGGAAATTTATATTGATGATTTTTTTTTGCATGCCGCTACATTGGAAGAACATAATTCTATTTTAGAAAAAGTATTACGAAGAGCTCGTGAGATTGGTCTTAAATTTAATAAGGACAAATCAAAAATATGTCTAAATGAAGTTAGGTTTATTGACTACGTTTTCAATCAGAATGGAGTCCGTCCAGATGACTCGAAAGTCAAGGCAATTTGTGAAATGCCCCGTCCTACGTCCGTTAGTGAAGTACAAAGATTTCTAGGCATGGTCAACTATTTAGGTAGTTTTGTTAAAGACTTATCAGTTCAAAACAGTAATCTTCGCCAACTCTTAAAGAAAGAGGTAGCATGGCATTGGAATGATGTTCATGAAAAAGAATTTACCAAGTTAAAGTCTCTCATATCAAGTGCTCCAATTTTAACGTTTTACGATCCTAACAAAATTATAACCCTTTCAGTCGATGCGTCCAAGGGAGCAGTAGGTGCTGTTATATTACACGATAATAGTCCCATTGCTTATGCTTCTGCAACTTTGACTTCGAGCCAGCAAAATTATGCTCAAATTGAGAAAGAGTTGTTCGCTATTCTCTTTGGGTGTATCAAATTTCATCAATATGTCTATGGAAAACGTGTCATTGTTGAGACAGATCATAAACCGCTTATTCCATTATTTACGAAAGCACTGTATAAAGTTCCCGCTCGACTTCAAAGATTTATGCTTCGCTTGCAGTGTTATGATCTACAGGTAGTTTATAAGCCTGGCAAGTATATGTATACAGCCGACACGCTTTCCAGAGCACCATTACCAGAAAAGACATTAGCTGAATTTGACAAGGATTTGACACTTCACTGCAACTTATTAATTGCAATATTGTCTGTTCCACCAGAAAGATTACAAAAAATCAAAGCAGCGAGTAATAGTGACGAAGTTCTGACAAAAGTCAAAAATTATATTAAGACCGGTTGGCCAAATGATAAAAAATCTGTTATGAAAAATTGCATGCCATATTATAAAGTCAAAGATGAGTTGCATGTGATAGATGATATTTTGTTGAAATCAAACCGTATTGTTATTCCTTCTTCCATGAGGCATGACATTTTAAACTTTATTCATGAAGGACACTTGGGTATTCAAAGATGTCAAAGTCTTGCAAAGGACATAGTCTTTTGGCCTAATATTAACAATGATATTAAGAATATAGTCACCGACTGTGAAACTTGCATGCGTCATCGTTCATCACAGCCCAAGGAACCTTTACAGCCGCATGAAATTCATCCAATTCCGTGGTATAAGGTTGGTACAGATTTGTTTGAATTTAATAAACAAATGTATTTGTTAGTGGTTGACTATTGGTCAAAATACATAGAAATAGAGCATTTAAGCTCTGGTTATAGCGGTCAGCTCGTTGTAAACAAGCTCAAAGCTATATTTGCTCGTCATGGGATTCCACAAATAATGATTTCCGACAATGGTCCCCCATATAACTCTGAAGTTTTTAAAAAGTTCTGCCAAGATTGGCAGATTGACCATATAACCTCAAGTCCTTACCTTCCCCGTTCTAATGGTTTAGCAGAACGATCAGTACAAACTGTTAAAAAATTATTGATTAAGAGTAAAGAATCAGGATCAGATCCATATGTGTCACTGTTACACTATAGGACAATTTCAAAAGGTAATCTACCATCACCTTCGGAGCTTCTTATGTCAAGAAAGCTTCGAACAAAAATACCTGCCATGTCAAAAAATTACCTTTCAAAACCAATCGATTTTGAAAAAGTAGAAAAAGAAGTACAAAACAGAAACAAAAAGTCAAAGACATACTACGATAAAACAGCTAAATCTCTAAAACCTTTAAATAGTGGACAAAAAATACACTACAAGAAAAATCCTACATCATATTGGTCTCCTGGTATAGTAATAGAAAAATGCCAAGAGCCTAAGTCATATATTATTGAAGACGAAGACGGCAACACTTACAGACGAAATAGACAACACATACTGGACACCCACTCTAAAAAAATATCAACTCCGACTCAGCGTAGTCCAATCTTGAACGATGTTGATGAGACCTCACCTAGAGTTGAAAATCACACTTCCTCAAGCAGAAGTAGGTTCGGGAGGAAAATAGTTCAACCTAAACAATTTACATATCCGAGAGATCACATCAAATAATTGAAGTTATAACTGAAATTGATTTGCCGCTACTCTTGCAATTTAAAAAAAGGAATATTTTTTAAAACTTATGAATTTCTAAAACTTTATATTTGAGAATTTGTTAAGTTTATTCATTACAATGGATAAGTTAATTAGTAAGCTTATATTTAGCTTTAAGTTATTTTGTAATACAACGCTAAAGATAATATGATTTTTATTTTGAATTTTATAATTTGATTTAGACTTCTGAAGGGGAGATGTTGTATGAAGTTTGTGTCTCTCTCACTCTCTTCTAGTTTTTAAGTTAGTTTTAAGCAGCCAGTCATGTTTTGTCATTCGACCTATGAAGACTAATAAAGTTCTCTGTGACTACAGGTTGTATTCTTATCTTTGACTCACGAATACCACATAACGAAATGTATAAGAGAAAAAGTCAAATGCTTGCCTTAAGGCTGAACTATAATAGTCGAAATCAATCGGAAGCAAATGCCATAATTCTACGTTAAGTTTCCTTCAGTACTTTCAATTGCTCAAGTAGCCCATAATAGGCGTATGTGTTCGGAAGCAAAGGTTCTCGTCCGATCACCGAAATCAAGCACCATCGGGCTCTGTTGGTACTTAGATGGGGGGACCGCTTTTCAAGTTTTCATACGTACACTTACGAAAGAGCGAATGGAGCAAAAGTGAACGAAACTTAACGAATAAAAACAAAAAGCTATTATGGTCACACAATACAAATCCTGTGTATTCGCTCTGATTTGGAAGTGGTTGTACGAAAGCATTCTACTATTATAGTTCAGCCTTTAGTGTAACAGTTTAACTCTTATCGTTTAGTCTTACAGTAACTATGCATATGCACTAATTAGAAATAGTTAGTTGGTCTTCGTTACTGAAGCTGTCGTGTGCGGTTGCGTGTAGTGCTTTGGCTAATTAATAATCTTAAAATTTGTAATCCAGTTTTACTTTAGATTTGTACAATAAAATTTATAATTTGAATTGATATTGGATACAGCGCTTTTCTTTATTTAATAACTACCCCCGCATCGCACACACGATCCCTAAACCTCTAAATTGGTGACCCCGAGTTAAAAATAACAACTCATATTTTGGATTGGCATACCAAGAAAATCTTAGCAGGGGAGCTCGGAAACAAAATATTGCCTTATCAGACGATTACAAGACGCATATTCATTCCTGCCAGCATTGTATCAGTACACGACATATGTATATGTGAAAAATGTATATAACCCGCCAAAATTTACATCAGTGACCAAAGTACATACGCAGGAACATAGCCGTATATTCACACACATACTCTAAGCGAAACCTACCTCATCACCATCAACACGTACCAGAGACGAGTGGATACCATCAGCAGAATGTATCTACTTACAGTGAGTAGGGATACTCTCCACGTGTTTCTTATGAGTTTACAATTGTGAATACCACTATATCTCACAGACACGAGAAATAGAAGGCAATATGAATGCTGTAGTGAAAGAGGGATAGCAGAGAAGATGAACTAATTCGAAATGTGGCACAGGGTGACACAAAAAAAAATCAATTTGTCATCATTCTTTATTACACATTTGTAATTATATGGTTCATATGTGTGTTACTCTTAAATATTTATGTTTGTTATTAGTTTTTTTGGTATCTTTATTAAACTGTTCAAGAATATGGTGAACTCGTACTTGGACATACAATTTGATAAGAAATTCCTTATTTTGATTTTTGTAACAATTGTATTGAAATCCATTTTTCAAAATGTTAAAAATATTCATCTCAAAATTATTGAGGAAATACATATTGGGAAAACAAGAAATTGTAATGAACTAGGAATATATTAACTTATGGTAACTTGGCAGCACCGATTTGGTGATGCCTCAGACATGTGTGATTATCCGGACATTTTTCTTTGTTTTGACAGAAGTTGAACAGTTCATTGCGGTTAGGTCCTTTTTTCCTTTTTTGAAATTGAGGTTAAGTCTTTTTCCCTTTTTGTAATTGGAACATGTGTAAAATCTAAAGAATAAAAATCCGAAAATAATCTGGTGATCCAGAGTTCATTACAATTCAGAAGTGGGATACGAAACCAGAACCGCAGGACAAAGCGAACAAAACAAATATTAATGGCATACATACAGCGCCAAGTATTAATCGAGGCATTAACCGCGGCCAACGTGAGTTTTGCGGAAGGAGCAACAGTGGCCGATCTGAGACCACTTTACGATATGGTGGTGGCCAGGGAGCAAGCTGCAGCAGACGAAGACCGATGTTCCGATGGAAACCGATGCCCAGTTGAGGACCGATGCCCAGATGAAAACCGATGCTCAGATGAGAACCGATGTTCAGACGAGAACCGATGCCCAGAAGTTAATGATAATGCACCACCGCGTAAAACACCAGATGCCCAAGATTTCGACGTCGAGATGGCTCGCATGGAGAAAGAGATCCAGCTGCTCCGCAAGTGACACGAGCTGCAGATACTGAGAGAGGAACTCGGGACAGTGGAGGCCAAAAAGTTTGGTTTTTCTGCCTTTGAAGCCATGGTGTACCCTTTCAGTGGTGACGACACTTACGACATCAAGAAGTGGTTTGATGATGCTGAAGATGCTTTCCATGTGTTCGGATGTAGTGAGCAGGACAAATTTATAAGTTCGACGTGTTTTAATAGGAACGGCGAAAATGTTCCGGAGGACAATTTCAGCACACACCTACGCCGAGGTGAAAAAAGCCCTAGTTGAGTAGTTTGGCCGAGTTTGCACTATGAACGAAGTGTTTCAGCAGTTGAAGTCGCGAACACTGAAGCCTACTGAGTCCGTGAAGAGATATGTAATTGAGATGCAGGAGATTGCATCGCATGCCAACATTCCCGAAGCTGATGTCCTAGAGTGTATTACTGAAGGCCTGAATGACCGCAGCCACAACGCCGTTATCCTGATGAGTGCCACCAACATAAAACAACTCAAGTCCTTGTTGGATAGCTATGAAAAGAAACGTGTCCGAAGTGTCCCTCTGAAAACTGCTGCTGCTGCTGTCGTGAGTTTTAAGCCGAGAACCACCAATACCGCCGCCACCGCTGCTGGAACTTCAAATGCCCTTCCTGAGCAAATACTTTGCTTTAACTGCTCGCAGTATGGTCACTACCAGAGCCAGTGTCCTAAGCCAAAACGTCCACCGAAATCTTGTTTCACATGTCATGATGTTGGACACTTTCATCAAGACTGCCCGAGGAAGAAGCGACTGGTTGCTGCTGTGAAGGGAGCCGCTGATGATCCGAGTGAAGAGGAAACTGATGTCTGGAGGGGATTCGAAGAAGTCGCCGAGAAGATGAAGGCGTTCCAAATGGTAAGTGTTGCCTTTATCGACTACCGTAACAAGTGCACTGAAGTTAAACCTTATTTTTGCCTTTTCGATTCCGGTAGTCCAAGTAGTTTCGTAAAGAAATCTTTAGTCCCGTTTATCTAATAAAATTGTCAGAGCACTTGTTTCATTTGATTTGTTGAAGAACCCAAATGTTTTAGAGAATAGTGTCGAAACAGACCCGATAGAAGTAGTTAAAATAAGTAATACCGCAGTAAGCGTAAATGCAAATCCTAAAGTCCTAACAGAAGGTGCCGCGCATACTTCGAGTGAATCAGAATTAGAACTGGTAAAGCTTGTATGTGACAGGGGTTTAGTGAACTTTATTGACTTAGGCCGGCTGGTGAGTGTGATTGGGACTTGTGCGGGAAATAATAAGGAAATAAATATAAATGAGTGTTTGTCCGAGGCTCATTCATGCGTTGTCAGGGCGACAGTAGATGAGCACTATGTTAGTTTGAAAGTTAAAGCAAAAGTGAATGATTATTCGCTGAAGATAAGCTTAACCAGGGACGTGCCAATATATTGACTTTCATTTTATGAGTGTACCGAAGTTCAGAAAGCTGTTGATCGGTTAGAGAAGGGTATAATTAGGCCAAGTAATTCGCCTTATGCTTCCGCTTTAGTATTAGAAGAAACATTTTATTTAGAAGTAACAAAACTGAAGAAAATAATTAACTTAAGCACGAGTGCAAATAGAGAAAATGGAAAAGAAAAGAGAAGAAACATTTTATTAGAAATAACAAAACTGAAGAAAGATGTTAAATTTGTTTGGACTGATGAGTGTACCGCTGCCTTTAAAGAGTTAAGAAGTATGTTAGTTTCTTCGCCAGTTTTGGCGATATACGATCCTAAGCGAGAAACAGAATTACATTGTGACGCGAGTTCACATGGTTTTGGAGCCGTGCTTATGCAAAAACGAGACGACAAGAAATTTCATCCGGTAGCCTTCTTTAAAAAAAAACGACTTCCGAAGAGTCAAAGTTAATTAGCTTCGAGTTAGAGATATTGGCCGTTGTTTATGCCTTAGAACGTTTTAAAACTTTTCTTGACCGCTTGCCATTTATTGTTGTTACCGACTGTGAAGCCTTGTCATAGACGCTAAAGAAGAAAGATGTGAATCCACGAATAGCCAAGCAGTTCAGTGTCGGCGAATTTGTAGTTATCAGGAATGTGGACACTTCTGTTGGGACTAACAAAAAATTAATTCCTAAGTATCACGGTCTATATGTAGTTAAAAGAAGTTAGAGAACGATTGCTATGTAATAGAGGATGTTGAAGGTTTTCAAGTTACGCAGTTGCCGTATCACGGCATCCTAGATTCGAGTAGATTGAAGAAATGGGTCGAAGATAGTAAAGAGCGAGAATAAAACATTTGGATTCAAAAGGTAGCACTTACACTTAGCTTTAAGTTATACAATTGAGGTCGATTGAAAAGTCAGAATGGCCGAACTGTAATGAACTAGGAATATATGAACTTATGGTAACTTGGCAGCACCGATTTGGTGATGCCTCAGGCATGTGTGATTATCCGGACATTTTTCTTTGTTTTGACAGAAGTTGAACTAGTTCATTGCGGTTAGGTCCTTTTTTCCTTTTTTGAAATTGAGGTTAAGTCTTTTTCCCTTTTTGTAATTGGAACATGTGTAAAATCTAAAGAATAAAAATCCGAAAATAATCTGGTGATCCAGAGTTCATTACAAAATAAATTTTTGTTCAAGACTTTTACGAGTTTAAAAATTCTTGAGTAGGCCGTGTTAATTTCGTACCTTCATATTTTTCGAAATCTATAAAAAGGGAAGAAACGCTAAGTTGCGGACTCAATTCCAACTCACACTTGTGGTTTAGGCGAAATAATAAAATGCATTTTCAACTGCGAAGTTGATAGTTTTATAATCAGGTTTAGTTTTGGAAGCGTAAACCACAATATCCTTATTTTTTTGTTGTGGTTCCATCTGCACTTCAATGTCTGGAAGTTCCAAGTTTGGAGTTGGCTCACAGTTTCCACGTGTAACATCCTCCATGTACTTTGCTCAAAAAGATCTTTTAAAAGCACACATGAATTGAAATGAAGTCAGCAACCTATTATTTCCTCCTCGGTTGCGCAAAACAGCAAAGGTGTTATAAAATACTTCTGCAAACTAAAAAAATCAATTTTTTATTGCTCAAATTTCCAAAACAAATTATCAGTGCATTTTTTATACGCTTCAATTACTTATTACTAATTACTTGATGCCATAAAATAATTAGGGTAATTCGAGGTTCACTACCATGAAAAGGAAATGTGTGTGCCGTTTACACACGTGGCACCCGTTATTCTTCCAATTCAAGTTATCGAACAACTGATAACAATCCAATTCCAGCCAGCCTTTAAAAAGACGTGCGAAAAAAATGTAAACAAACCTCTCTCCAGTCTGACTACATAATTAGTGTGACCATCTGCTATAAAATTAACACCTAAAAACTGTTGACAATAAAACTTAAAATCGTGAAATATGATATTTAACGAAGTCATAGCAAAGCAAAAAGGTTCAATTGCATATCCTAGAATGAAACATTTATTTTGGAAATCCATAACTAAGCCTATATAATCAATAACCAATGACAAAAATAACAAACGAAGAGTTTGAGTAGAATGCAACCAAAGTAGACACCCGTGAAAGTGCTGCTAATTAATTAACCCCAGAAAGTGTTAATATCTTATAAAAACCTATACCAAATTACAGATAAACTATAAAGCTATGTTAGTGTTATTTGACATTCTTGGTGGTTGCACGAATTTACTTACTTTAAAGTGCTTTTTAAATAGTTGAAATAATTTTATTTCTCCATAAGTGCATATATGTACTTTAAAAATTCCACTCATTTGAACCGTTTTGCACCTCTCTTGTTTACAATAAATGTGTCACTCGCGCAATACTCGGAATAACAAACCACTCAGAAACTCTCCGATTGGCTCTCCCACATTTCTACTGTCATCTTCTATACGACCGACGATGGGTAAAATTAAAAGTCAAGGTGAGTCTATAGTGAACAAAATGATTGAAATGGAGGAAAATTTATTAAAAAGGATTGTGATCACCGAAAACAAAATGTCAGAAAAACTTGAACAAATAGAGCACGACTTTATTCAATTAAGCAATCGGGTCACTGCTCTCGAAAAATATTCTGATGAAATCAGCTGCTTAAAGGAAGAAGTAAACACAATAAAAGCTCATATGGAAAAATGCACACAAAACCTTTCACCGAATGCCGAATCAAAAAATTTACGCACTGAATTCTCAAGTATGAAAGCTCAATTTGAAGTTTTCAATATAAAGAGATTGGCCACCGATGCCATTTTAATTGGAATACCATACATGGAGAATAAAAACCTTAAAACAATTTTCAACCACCTGTGCCACTCACTTGGGTTTCAGCCACCAACCATAAACGGAATTTTTCGCGCAAAATCAAGAAGTGACTCTGTCATTATAGTCAAATTTTCCTCAGTGAATGATAAGCGTATCACGATCAAGGCTCTTTCGTCTTTCCGCAAATCACACGTCCGGCACTTTTGTTTACGAGATATTGACCCCGTTTTTAATTCGGATTCACCAGTCTATTTGCACGAAATTTATACCCGGCCTGAGCAACAAGAAAGCTTGAAGGCAAATTAAAGAGCTTGGCATAGGCAAAAATATTGATCCTGGTGGTTGCGTGGACATTGATATTGACCAGCTAAATAAAAAGTTTGCTGCTGCTTCTACTGACCACAACAGACAACTATGTGAAATGGACGACTCGGACTATATAAACCCAGCCCTTATACCTGACTCGTCAGCTAGTTTTGGTTTTGCCGCAGTAAGTGAATTTGAGGTTCTGAAAGCTATACTGGCAATCAAATCGGATGCTATTGGGTTGGATAGAATCCTAGATTTTTAAAAATTGTAATTTATCATGTGTTACCACCTCTGACATTAATCTTTAACAGAATATTAACTTGCTGCATTTATCCAAAATCTTGGAAAAGGTCGAAGATAATACCAGTCCTGAAAAGTACTGTTGGTAAAGAGCGAGAGTATCGACCCATTTCGAAACTCCCTTTCATGTCTAAAGCACTTGAAAAAATCATGAGCTCACAGCTTCATGCATATTTGAATAATTTCAACTTACTCTCACCATTTCAATCGGGTTTCAGACCACAACATAGTTGTACTATTGCATTATTGAAATTAGTTGAAGATATTCGCATTGATATGGATAATGATCATGTGACTTCTCTGGTGTTACTTGATTTATCGAAGGCTTTCGACACTGTGTCGCACGATATTCTCATTCTTAAGCTTAAACACTATTCTAACCTCGATTCCTCTGCCATACAAATTACTATAAGCTACCTTGAGGATCGTTCACAAGCGGTTTATTTCAATGGCAATTTATCCTCATTTTTAAAAATTGATACGAGCGTTCCCCAGGGATCCATTTTAGGGCCGCTGCTGTTTACCATGTTTAATAATGATATACCCACTATTCTCAAACATTGTAAGATACAAATGTATGCTGATGACGTACAACTTTTTTTGAGTTTTCCTTTGGGACTCGTTGAAGATGCTACAGTGCGTATTAATGAAGACCTTGTGACGGTGGTTAAATGGTCACATAAAAACAAGCTGATGCTTAACTCAAAAAAAAGTAAAGCTATAATGATAAGTCGTACTAGCTTGGATAAGTCGTCTCTTCCTAAGGTAGAAATCAATGGAACCATTTTAGATTACGTAGAAAGTGTTAAAAACCTCGGAGTGACATTTAATCAGTATCTCACCTGGGAATCTCACGTGACCAATACTATAGGCAAAGTATATGGAGCCCTGCGAGCCTTAGGTCAAACTGGTAGCTGCCTCCCGCGCAAAATAAAAACAACTCTTGTTAAAACACTGCTCCTTCCAATACTACTATATGCACACAATTTACTGCGGCCTAGATAGCAATAGTTCTCACAGTTGCTTTCAATAGTACTGTACGATATGTTTATAATATCCGTAGATATGAACATATTTCGAAATATGCGCGTGAATTCCTTGGGATGGAGATCAAAAAATATCTAAATCAAAAAGAATCAAAAGCTCCGTCATATCTTTTTCATATTGTAATATGCGAGCTACGGCTCGAGTAGATAAAACGATATTCTGTGAAATTCATTTCTTTATTTTTGTTTAGTCTATAGAACAATTCAGGTTCACACTATACTATTCTTCGCAATTCTTTTCTTACAAGGTCTCTTTCCTTTTAAACCACTTTATCTCCTTTACTTAATTCACAAATCCAAACTGATTACTTCTTCTTGTTAACTCTCAACTTTCAATTTATCACAAAATTACAACTTCGCCCATTATCACTTTTCTAATCTCTTCGCCACAGTTTAAAAACTACTCTCCATTTTGATCGCCATCTGTCCTTATATAGCAGAAGTTTCTGATAGCCAGAAACTTCTAGCAAATTCTTCGATCACTGGAACAAGAGAAATTCCAAGATGACAATCATTCTTGCAGTTATAATTCCCTCTCATCCATGATATTATCCGTCTCTTTCGTAGACATGAACTGTGGAAACCGCAGACACGAACCTCGAATGAAAGGACACTTCGAACCAAAATTCTGCCAGAATGAAAAGACACTTCGGAAATAGTTGCATCATACTTTTAGGGAGCGTAGTTATTATTATGCTACAATATTCTTCAATTTGCCTCATCCGCGAGAAGTAAAGCATTTATTATTCCGCGCTTTAAATATTATACGACTCAGAAACAGTTCTTTATTTACGCTGTGAGACTGTGGAATTCACTCCCAGCCAGTTTAAGGAGATCTAATAGCAACGGTGACTTTAAAAGGCGACTTAGCGAGCATCTAAGCATATAAATGTGCGGACATTGAACTTTTATTTCTTATTTTTCTTTCTTTCTCTGATTTTTGACGCTGTTTTTGATTTGACAAAAGGATACTAAAAATCGTTAATTACTTATTAAATTTTTAAATTTTAATTTTCTCAAATGTATGTATATATAAATATTTCTTTTTTTCCTTATTTTCTTTCTTTTTTTATAATATATGTATTCTTATCTTTCTTAATTTTTTAAAAATAATTATTATTAACCATTTAAAGTAGCTTCACAGCTTAAAAGATTTGTGTCTTACGTGTAAGCCTTATAGTTTTAAATAAATAATAATAATAATAATAACAAACAAAACCTACTTTACGAAAGCAAAGCTGGTCACCCCGTATACTTCAATTCATACCAGCTTGGAGAGAAAAAATACTACACACTGACAGTCATTCCAGCCCGCCTTTAAAAATACATTATGGGAAATCCTCATTTATGTATCTTACGCATAGAGCCGTATTGATCGTGCTGGCAAATTGTGTTGTGTGCTCTTTTTATTATAAGAGATCGCACATAAAGGTTAAAATCAATACTTTTTACTTCTTTTCGCTTATTGTACGTTTTTTTTTCAAGTTTTTTTTGGGTTAGTAGCATTTGCATATGTGTGGAGAGTGTCCCTATTGACCGTAAGTAGATATATTCTGACCATCAGGTACTTTTCAAAGTCACGTATTCACCACGACTGCGATAGCAAATATTCATCGGGATCTTTTCGGAGAAAACTGAGTTAGATTTCACCTCAGACCTATAGACCTACATGAAGAAGCGACATTGCAGTTAATTTTTACTCAGAAATCATTGAATAATATATCGTGCAAAGCTTCAACGTATGACAAACAAATTTATTTAAGATTTTTAATTGTTATATTCATTTCATATCAAAACACGATAGCAAAGGCCAAACACGATAGCAAGGGCCAAACACGATAGCAAGGTCGATTTTATTTTAGTGCATGTGAGAAAATATTAAGACAGTGCATGACTTAACATATTACTCGTATTTACACATTTTTTTTCCCCGGGTTGCGAAGAATTTAAAGTTGATTGAAGAATTTAAATAAATATGACGAAAGGAAAGAATCCACATCGGCGGAAGATACTTCTGATCAAAGTTCGGATCCAACGTTTTCTGCTACGTCAATCCATATGAAATATCGTCAGTTAAGTTCCCAAATTTTTGGGAAAAAGCCCCGGCGGCGTGGCTTGTTGCAGCAGAGGCGCAGTTTGCAACAAGAAAAATTACTAAAAAATGAAACAGAATACTTGTACGTACTTGCTTCACTTCCAATTGACGCGACACATTATTGATGTGTTAAATAACCCTCTGGTGTTACGGAATTTTAAAAGAGGTTCTCATAAAGCTACATTCGCTGTCAGAACAACGACGATTAGAGCAGCTTTTATCTGCAGAACATTTAGGTGATCGAAAACCGTCCGATCTTTATCGACATATGACGATAAAGATCGCCGTCGCTTTGTACACTGTACGGTTAACAAATTAGATTTCCTGATAGACACAGGGACTGAAGTATCTGTAGTGCCGTATGATTTATTTCAAACAAATCGACCTATACCTTCAGAACAACATCTAACGGCTGCAAACGGGTATATAATTAAAACATATGGATCTAAACTCTTGAACCTTGATTTGGGTCTCCGGCGAAAATTCACATTTCCATTTACTCTTGCCACAGTCGCAAGACCCATATTGGAGCCAATTTTCTTGGCCATTTCAACTTATTGGTTGACATTAAACGACGTGCTCTAATCGATTCACTTACGAATTTGTTTTCTATTTCAAGCATTGTTTCTAAGCACAAGGTTGTACATCACATCGTGACCTCATGGCACCTACCAGTTTCTCGACCAAAACGTTTAGAAAGCACAAGATGGAAAATGGCTAAGATGGAGTTTGACCATATGCAACAGTTAAGTATCTGCCGATCGTCATCGTCACCTAATTGCTCTCCTTTACACATGGTAGCAAAAAAGGATCCGGATGACTGGCGCCCCTACGGGGACTACCACGCAATTAATTTTGTAACTGTTCCAGATAGGTACCCTATAGCACACCTTCATAAGCGTATAATCAAATACCCGTTGCCGAAGAGGACATTTTCAAAACGGCGATAACGACCCCCTTTGGAATGTTTGAGTTCACTCGAATGCCATTTGGTCTTCGAAATGCAGCTCAGACATTCCAAAGATACATGAATGAAGTTTTGAAAGGACTGAATTTGTGTTTCGTGTATATTGATGATATACTTATCGCAAGTACCAATCGTCAGGAACATTTAAAACACCTAAGAATGCTGTTCGAGCATTTAGTCGAGTATGGTTTAACTATTAAACCAGCGAAGAGTGAGTTTGGAAGAACGCAAGTCGAATTTTTAGGTCACAGCATCACGAAAGCAGGCATTGCACCGTCCGACGCACGAGTGTATGCGGTTCAGCGTTTCCCTGAGCCTTCCTCATTAAAACAGATTAAACGTTATGTCGGTATGGTCAATTTTTACCATCGATTTGTTCCAAACCTCGTCAATCTCTTAACACCTATTCACGCACAGGTAAAATTGTTATGTACAAAAAAAAATTAGAGTACATTTTCGTGGCCCCCGAAATTCTCAGAGGTATTCGCTAAGACCAAAGCAGCTCTTTCACACTCTAATATGCCTGTTCATCCAAGCGAAAACTCTTCAACGCGCTTTGTAGTGGACGCATCCAATATAGCTATTGGATCCGTGCTTGAGCAGTTTATTAAAAATGAGTGGAAACCTATAGCTTTTCATTCCAAGAAGTTAAGTCCAGCTGAAGTCAAATACTCAGCTTTTGACAGAGAGCTCTTGGCAATATATGTATCTATTCGGCATTTCCAATATTTTTTCGAATGGATATCGCAGTACACCAACGATATGACACATAAAAGGTAGGAATAATTTCGTAGCTTACTTTCTATTCAGACCCGAAGAAAACGCAATTACTAGAGATGGTTCATCCAATCTAATCATATTGTAGCATAATAATAACTACGCTCCTAAGTCTATGCAGCAAATTCCGAAGTGACTTTCCATTCTGGCAGAATTTTGGTTCAAACTGTCCTTTCATTCGAGGTTCGTGTCTGGGACGAAGTCTCCACAGCTCATGTCAACGAAAGAGACGAATAATATTAGGGATAAAAGGGAATTATAACTGCAAGAATTATTTCTCTTGTTCCAGTGGTCGAAGAATTTGCTAGAAGTTTCTGGCTATCAGAAACTTCTGCTATATAAGGACAGATGGCGATCAAAAAAAGACACAGTTGGTTTAGAACCGTGGCGAAGAGATTGGAAAAGTGATAATGGGCGAAGTGGTAATTTGGTGATAAATTGAAAGTTGAGAGTGAACAAGAAAAAGTAATTAGTTTGGATTTGTGAATTAAGTAATTGAAAGGAGATAAAGTGATTTGAGAGGAAAGAGACCTTGTAAGAAAAGAATTTGCGAAGAATAGTATAGTGTGAACTTGAATTGTTCTATAGAGTAGAAAATAAAGAAATAATTTCACAGAATAATTGTTTTATCTACTCGAGCCGTAGCTCGCATATTACAATATTTTCTCTTGAAAATATTGGTAGTAAGCGTAGCAGGCTTCTCCGGCAGAAATGGTGTATGGGCTTGCCAACATACTTTTCTCCTCTGATACCATATCTCAAAGTCTTGGTGATGTAAATCTGCCCTCATTTGTAGCCAAACTTAGGGATAAAATGAATGCTTTACGCCCTAAAGAGACGCTTCAGAATGAATCCCAGATTTATAGTCCCTGGTGGACTGTGATCAGGTTTTTGTTCGCTCACCACCTAACAAGTCAGGTCTTAAAATTCCTTATCAAGGACCTTTTAAAGTTCTGAAAAGGTTAAGAAAATATTTCGAAGTTTAAATAAAAGGTAGAAATGTTTCCGTCTTATTAGATCGTATAGAGTCGTCTAATAGAGTCGACGGTATTAAAAAACGTGTCAAATTTCGACAGTAGTAATGATACCTTTACGTCCTGTTATAAAAGTTCGTGGCCAAATGAGTAATGTACTCGTGACGTATACTTGCATCGTAATTACCTTTATTTTCTTTCATCATTTTCTACAATCATTAACGCCTTCGGCTGGAAGGGGTTGATGTAGTGTTCTCCTCCGATGTTGCCTAGATTTCTCTTCGCGAGAAATAGTCCTACGCCACTGGCAGACTCATACAACATAACAAAATATATAAGAGAAAAAGTCAAATGTTTGCCTTACTGTAACAGTTTAACTCTCATCGTTTGATCTTACAGTAACTATGCATATGCACTAATTAGAAATAGTTGATCTTCGCTCCTGAAGCTGTCGTGTGCTGTTGCGTATAGTGTTCTAGTTAATTAATAATCTTAAAATTTGTAATCCAGTTTTACTTTAGATTTGTACAATAAAATTTATAATTTGAATTATGATATTGGATACAGCGCTTTTCTTTATTTAATAACTACCCCCGCATTGCGCACACGATCCCTAAACTTCCACATTATATAATAAGCTTAGAAAAGCGATTCAAGATAAAAAACCTCGAGAGCTCTGCTTATCTTGGAGGCTTAACAGCGGAAAGATGCACAAATTACTTGCTCTGGAAAGCCCTGAAAAGTGTCAAAAAATGCAATCGCCGAATACGTAAAGGGTGATAAAGGAAAGGCGGACCTTTTTGCCGAACACCTAGAAGATACGTTTAAGCCATTTGATGGACAAACATTGATAGACGATCTTAGTGGTATGGCAACGACATCTGATACGAGTAACTGTAGAAGAAAAAGTGAGTCGTTAACCGAACTTTGCCAGACGATAAAAAACTTCAGAAATAATAAAGCCCCTGGCTATGATTTAATAACCGGACAAATACTTAAGAAATTGCCAAAAAAGGCATTAATTAAATTTTTATATCTAATAAATGCTTTAATTAGACTGTTATTCTTCCCAGATCGGTGGAAAATGGCAGAAGAGATAATGATTCCGAAACCAGGCAAATCTCCAAAAGACAAAAAATCGTACAGACCGATATTGCTCCTACCAATAATATCAAAGCTTTTTAAAAGACTCCTATTGAAACGCATCCAACCGGTCATTGAAGAAAGGCACCTTATACTTGACCACCAATTCGGGTTCACAATCAAGCATTCCACAATTGACCAGGTTTATAGAATAACCGATGAAATTGAAAAAGCCCTAGAGGGAAAAAAGATTTGCTCTAGCGCCTTTCTTGACGTCTCTCAAGGCTTCGACAAGGTTTGGCACGATGGCTTGAAGATGGAAGACGGGTTCTTCCGGAACACTTATTTAAGATCTTAGAATCCTACCTTGAAAACAGATTATTTCGTGTTAAACACTGTGTTCAATTTATTTAATTATAAATGAAATGCAAAAAAACGGTCGCCAGCATAAAGCATCCGCAACTAGACCGATGTTCTCGACCAAATGGCAACTGTTTAATGCAATGAAAACGAGTCTGCATTGAGAGTGATTTGTGCTTGGATGGCAGATTACACTACGGCTCAAGAAAATATATACATTTGTGTGTAATTATAATTAATTTTAAACAAACAAAATATAAATTACTGAAATAAGTGTTCAGAATGAACATACAGCACGCGTTGAAAGTGCGAAGGGTGAGCCTTTTCAAGGAGAATTCGGAGAATCTCTGGAATTTTCATGTCCATATTCGATAGGTAAGGGACATAATTTGTGCGATTGTGTGTAATTGATGTAAAGTCTGGGCGCTAAAATGTTGTAAGTGGTTCGCCTATAAGGTAGTGCCACAGTGTCAGCGTCTCCAAGTCAATGGGATCTGATACTGATACCGCTGTTATAGACCGTGAGTTAAGAACCTCTTCAATTTTGGTAACTATAGTATGGAGCTCTTCATAAGTTAACTTGGAGTTCACGGCTACCCTGTAGAAGTGATGTTTAAAAGACTTTACTGCTGCCCCCCAGGGGCCGCTAAAGTGGGGTGATCTGGGAGGAATGTAATACGATCCCTTTCACACAAACGATGAATTGCATCCAAATGGCCTTGCGAATGAAATAGTCGATGAATCCTTGAAGTTCGGATCTCGCACAAACAAAATTCGTCGCGTTATCACAAAGGATAGTGGTACATATTCCTCGGCGAGATATAAAACGTTCCAACGCATTAATGAAAGATATGCTAGACCTTGCTGGCGAAGCAGACAAATACGGCAACATATACTTTAGTGGTAGCCTTATCTCAAATTTGATGGTGACAATTAAACGGGCCACAAAAGTCTATCCCCGTGACAAGAAACAGACGCCATGGTGTTACCCTTTGATATGGCAGATCCCCTATTACGTACTCAGTAATGCGCGGCTTGACCCTGAAACATTGATGCACCAGCTTACAATTTTGCGAGTTGTTCTTAATCCATCGATTGTCCAATATATCTGACGAACGATTGCTAGAAGGGCCTGAGGAGCAGTATGTAGATATTTAAAATGAAAAAAGGTAATAATTATGTCTGTAAGTATGATATGTGATTTTTTGGAAGTAAAACTTGATGCCTTGCTCCATACGGCAGATTTAAATTTCGAAGCTGCCCTCTGATTTGAATTAGTTTGTTATCGTCCAAAAATGGCACTGTCATTTGTTACCTGAGATCCCTTGATGAGGCCTAGATATTCTTTGGCAAAGAAGTTTTGGTGAATAACGTGCGATCTGCCTTACCCTGACGACAAATATTAATTAAACGAAATATGTATCCAAATATCCATTTCAAGCGAAGATACAAGTTTCCGTGGCCAATAATTTCCATCAAACTACCTCTTTTCTCAGTTGAAAACAAGACTGATTTCATGCATCTACTTCCCGGGATATCGCCATCAACTAGAGGATTGGCCGGCCACTCATGTGCACCTTCCTGCATAAATGAAAGTCCGCGAAACCACATGGAGTTAGTTAACAGTGCCTTTACTGTCATGCCTCGGGAGACGTAATCTGCTGGATTATGTTTGCTCTCGACATTGCGCCATTGGTCAAAACGGGTTGCATCTTGTATTTTTGCCACTCTGTTGGCTACGAATGTGATCCAAGAGTATGACGGCTTGTTGAGCCATGCTAGAACTATAGTTGAATGGGTGTAGCAAAATACATTATTTACTAAGCATGGAATGAAATTAAGCAGCCGTTCGACTAATTCAACCTTGATTAGCGACGCACAAAGTTCTAGCCTGTTGATCGATATCGTTTTGATTGGTGCTACGCGATATCTAATGAATGAACGCAGGTAGCAGCAAGTGCCATAAGCATATTCGCTGGCATCGGAGAAGACATGCAGTTGAATGTTAATTGCCTTAATTGTTGAAAGCATGTGACGCTGTATCTGAAATGAATTCAAGTCAGCAATATTGCACCTAAAATTTTTCCAATGCTGGCATTCTTCTGATGAAAGCTTTGAATCCTAAGATTTAGCGTTTCCCATCCACAGTCTCTGCAGAAATAATTTTCCCGTCATGACGACAGGCCCGGCCAAACCAAGTGGATCAAAAATGCTAGCCAATTTGGCCAAGACTGTGCGCTTGCTCATGCAGACGACATCGCTTATCTTGAAGTTAAATCGGAATACATCGTCGCTGGGTTGCCAAACTAAAATGAGGGTTTTCATGACTTCGTTTCTTTATATATTCAACATTTTTTCTTGATAATCAATGGGAGTATCATTAAGCAGGGTCGAGTTATTTGTTCAAAATTTAAGCAATTCAAAATTTTCAAGTTAAAATAACGAAATTAACTAACCTTTTATGTGTTTAGCCTCAGTCAGTGTATCTGCTCCGGTCATACAGTCATCTACGCGTACGTACATATCTTCTTGTATCACCTGAGCCGCCAGTGAAAAATCTTTCGCCTCTTCTTCTGCCAACTGAAACAAGCCAAGTATGCAGACGACGACATTCTGTAGGTCACTGTTTTTAGCTGGTACGTCTGCAGATTTGCTTCTGGACTGCTGCGCCTGAGAGATCTGACGGTATATTCTACTAATGTCTGCGGTAAACATGTACCGATGAGAATGAAAACGCGTAATTATCGAAAATAATTCTGGTTGAACAGTTGGTCCAGACATTAGCAAGCTGTTAATTGAATAGCCAGTTGTTGCCGTCGAAGATCCATCGAAGATGACCCTCAATTTGGAGGTTGAACTGTCGGGTTTTTTCACTCCATAATGTTGCAGATAGCAGCGAGGGTGCGAGATGCTATTCAGATGCAATGATTCCATATGCGAATGCGATTCATATTCCGCTATGAATTGTTCATAAATAGTGTAAATCCGGGCTGAGCGTGAATTTCTTCTCCAATCTAAGAAACCTACGGGAAATCGCGTTTAATGAATTACCTAGTTTTTCAGGATGTTATTCCGCTGTGAATTGTTCATAAATAGTGTAAATCCGGGCTGAGCGTGAATTTCTTCTCCAATCTAAGAAACCTACGGGAAATCGCGTTTAATGAATTACCTAGTTTTTCAGGATGTTCCCGAAATAGTAGTTTGACGATAAATTGTCCAGTAGGAGATCGACGATAAGTGTTAAGGAAATGCCTTTCACAAAGATGATCATCAAGAGATATAGTTTTTGTTTTAGCATCATGCCGCTCTAATTCCCAAAATGATTTTACCTTGTAGTAGTAAGCTCCAGAGCCGACAGATTGGGACCAGTTGTTGCCAGATTGCACTGTGATCTCGGAAGCGCTTGCGAAACGATTTTGCCTGTCACTACCCAGCCTAAGACGGTATTCTTTAAAATGGAATTGTAATTAATAGGCATTTTGAGTCAGCTAGTTGAATATGATCTGTAATGTTCCAATCCGAAATGTTGAATGAACTGATGGGTTAATGGTCGCCAAGGTAGGGTAGGATGATGGCGTCGACATCAGTGATGTAGGATGTTACTCTGGATTTGATTCTTATACGAGTTTTATCCTTCCACCGATACCTGAAATGGGCATGGAAAATTGAAATCGACTAAGACGAAGTTTTGTTGCAACGGCTTCCGAGATGAAAAGAAAGTTCTGAGCCAGAATCCAGTAAGACGCGACACGAAATTGATCTATTAGGGCTGTAGCCAGTATAATCTGCGAAGTAGTGCCTTCACTTAGCATTGTATTGAAAGCCAAGGATGGTGAATGATTTGAACCATCGGACCGCGGATTGAAACTTAAGGCCGGATTTGAGCTAAAAGTTTGGGGTTTGCTAGTCGATGGAATGGCTGATGAACTATTAAGTTGTTGTTGCGAGCTGCTTGTGTGCTGCCTTTGATGTGTTGAAGTTAGGATGGAGCGATTATGTTTTCTTGTTTCGAAATGTAGGAGTGTGTTGTGAAGCTTAGAACATTTGCGACAGCCACTTGAGTGGCATCCAACTACTGTATGGGCCGATTTCAAGCAGTTGATACAAAGCTTAAGCTCCTTTACTGCTTCGAACCGTGCTGCTGGTCGAAGGTTGACAAATTTTGGGCATTTGTATACCATGATTAGTATCAGTCCGTTTTGCTGGTTGTGAAGTTGGACATTTGCTATTAGACGTGGAAAATCCTTGAATCTTTGCATCTGTTCTACTCTCCATTGAGACACTTCCTTTCCATAAATTGTATTATACTATGTATTCAAGCTTAGATAGCGCCAAAAAAACGATTAAATCTTCCCATTGCACCGTAGGACGACCCAGTGTTGCCAGTGTACGAAGATGGACTTTAAAGGTATCTATAAGTTCTCGTATTGCAGTAGCTGGGTCCTTGCCACGTGAAGAGAAGAAGAACAATTGCTGGATGTATTCTTGTGCAAATATTCTTTTACTGTTGAACCGACTTTCAAGGATCTCCAAAGCGGATGCACAATTTTTGGAATTAGCTCCCATGGCTTCTATAACTTTCCAAGCAAAACCCTCAAGCGACGCGCTCAGATATATGAACAGAGTATTATCATCTAGTGCGTCGTTATGATGTACCAATCTCTTAAACGTGTCGTAGAATGACCATTTTGTGTCGCCATTAAAAGTTTGAATTTCAATAACTGTAATTTTATCGATGCATTTATACTGGAGTCAATCGTCTGGTTCGCTTCGCTCTTTTTTTATTTTTTGTTTTGCCATTGATTAGAAATCCTAAGGCTGGGTCATAAGGTGAAATATAGCCCTTCATACGTGCTCCTGTCAGATCCCATGCATTCGTCATGACAACCATACCCGACTAGTAATTGTTGAATCAATTGTAATAATCTTCTAGAGCTATCAATCTCACCTGAAGCTCTTATGCTGATGCATTTTTTGCATTTGGGTCATCTAGAAACTGCTTAATGCGCGCTTGTTGAGAAACTACGACCGTACGGCTTACCTTATAATTGCTTCGAAGCTTGTGTCCTTTTTTTTAAATTACCGTTTGAGGTTGTAATTAATTCTTTGACTTGACCACGCTAAACAATACCAATCGCTTTTTGGCCCACGTTGACTCTACAAGAATAAGGCACGAAACGAAAGGAACTCACTAGAAACGTTATTTTACTGTATTAAATTACGGAAAAATTATTATTTATTTGCGTACCGAGTCAGTAAATTATGAGTACAACACTGAGCACGACGTCGGGGTCGCCAAATGTTCCGTGCGAGTCGAAAATAAAAGAAATTCATACAGTTTAACGTTGTACAAATTCATTTAATTATAAATCAAATGGAAAAAAAGGGTCGCCAGCACAAAGCAACCGCAACTAGACAGGACATCTGTCGACCAAATGACAACTGTTTAATGCAACAAAAACAGGTCTGCATTGAGAGTGATTTGTGCTTGGATGGCAGATTATAATACGGCTCAAGAAAATACATACATTTGTGTGTAATTATAATTAATTAAAAAAAAAATATAAGTTACTAAAACAAGTGTTCAGACTGAACACACTGAATATTCCGATTTGAAGGAAATTGCTGCTGTAGTTCAGCAAGGAAATGTCCTTGGTCCTGTTTTATTTTTGCTGCACACTCGGGATATAGCCCAAACTGAAGGCATAGTAGTAGCTACGTTCGCGGACGGTACGGCTATTTCGGCAACGGAAAGTTCAATAGAGTCAGCAACTGAAAAACTCCAACGAGGTTTTGATAAAATCTGCGACTGGATAAAACTTTGGCGCATTGTTCTTAACGAGCCCAAATCGACACATGTTAACTTCACATACAAGAAAATAAACAATCTACCCGCATTCATTAAATCGGTACAAATACCGTATGCAAATGAAGCTAAGTATCTGGGACTGATACTAGACTTGAAACTTACGTGGAAACCGCACGTTAAAAAAAAAACGCGATGAGCTTGAAAATCAATTTAGAGAAATGTATTGGCTACTTGGAAGACATTCCAAACTAATTATATATAACAAACTGCTATATAAGCAAGTGCTAAAGCCTATATGGACGTACGGGATACAACTCTCGAGTTGTACCAAAGCAAGCAATAGAGAATTTATACAATCTTTCCAAAATAAAGTGATGAAGCAATCGCGAATGCTCCCTGGTATATTAGAAATGAAGATATAGAAAGAGACTTAGGGATGGCAACCGTGAACGACGAAATAACAAACTTCGCTCGTAAGCTCCATATTCGCCTTTATGGTCATTGCAATCACACCATACTCCAAACATTGGACGTGAAAAACCTTGTGCGCTGACTTCAAAGTACGAAAGCGCAATAAGAAATAAGCAGGTGATTTTGCTGAAAATCTACCTGCCTCACGCAACAATTCCTTAGCTTAAACTACTTAGTAAGGAAGACTTAGTTGTAGTAAACAAGAAAAAGGGACGGGTGAGTTTAGTCAATAAAAATCTGACACTACTATGAGTACACGGTGTCTTATAGTGTCTTATGAAAAAAAAAATAGACAAGGTGACGCGTTGTCATGCAATTTTTTGATCATCGTACTTGAAAGGATTGTTCGAAACTCAAACCAACACAAGAGTCACAATCTTTCGAAAATCTGTGAAATTATTTGAATTCGCAGACGATAATGACATTATTGGCAGAACTCAGCGGTCTGTCACCGGTGCGTTTGCGAATATAGAGACCGAACTAAGCATATGCTGTTATCAAGATGGGACACAACACAGATAGAACATCATTCAAAATATATTTAAAAATTCAAAAATAATTCAATTCAAAAAAAAAAAATAAAAAATTAAAATAATTGTAAAAAATGAAAAACAAGAATAGAAATAATGAAGAGGAAGATTAGACCAAAACATCAGAAATACGAGATTCCAACGCAACATAATCAAAGCTGAAGAGTCGATATGCAGTGATACGGAATGCAGTGGTACGGAAATAGGGTACAGATAAAAAGTTTGAAAGGTTTCCACGAAGATTATAACACGAAAATTAAGATTGCCAGACTTCATAAAGAAAATTTTTAACACCTTAAAACAATACAAAGGAAAGCTAGAATGTCTACCAGATTTTCGACAAATTTTTCTTAGGACATATTTCTGCAAAATCAACAGTGGTTATATTTTATTTCGATAGACACCCCCCCAACAAGCAATTCCATATCTTAACTCGGAATGGAAAAATACCATAATAAATTATCTTTAAAAGCTTGGTTGAGCATAAGTAACGCAAATAATTCAAATGTCGAAGGGTGCATCGGAAATACTTTATATATCAGCGTGATTCGGAAAACACATCCTAGAATCAAGGTAAGCCCCAAATATTTTAATTCGTTAACACTCTCTCCTTGCAAACATTTATCACTACAGGTTAGATTTATGACAAAAAGAGGAAGAACCAGATGAACAATAGCAATTAGACAGTTTATATCTAAGACACTCAGGTGCGTGGAAGTACACATTTGCTTCCAAATTGTATGCGGAAAATAAGCGTGAAAAACATTATCTTAGTTTTTGAGCTTATTACTAAATTATGTTCAGCAAACCAGTGTCTCAATAAAGATAGATCCCAATTATAATAATAATAGCAAAAGCTATTGGTGAACCCTTGAAACTAAGAACAAAGAGTGAATTGATATAGACCAAAAACAGAATTGAACCTAAAACGGAGCCTTGAGGAGCACCCAGGTTAAAGAACCTTATTTCGATCCTTACATCATTCTTTTATCTTTGTTGTTTGCGACCTGTTTGCAAGATACGACCTAAACCAGTAGATCATGAAACCACGATACCCAGCTTTTTACACTTTTATCAACAAGAAATTGTGGTTAACCATGTCGAATACTTTGGTAAAATCAATAAATAAACCAGCCGTAAATTTGATCCCATCAAGGTGTGACATTATTTGGGAGCAAAACTGTAAGAGTGCATCTTCCGTCGATTTACCTCTTTGAAAACAAATTGAACTGGATTGAAAACCTAGTTTTATCTAAAAAAAACTCAATATTCTATTTTTCATTAGTTTTTCAAAAAATTTTGCTAAAAAACAGAAAGAAGTGAGATGGGCGCAGAGCTGTAATATTCAAGTACAAGTACAATTCCTTGGTACTTTTGCTTAAAAATTACAAGTACCAATACCTGGAATTGTACTTGTACTTACAATTCCTTCGAAGCACTTGATAAACTGGTTATGTATGATACTGTAATATGCGAGCTACGGCTCGAGTAGATAAAACAATATTCTGTGAAATTTATTTCTTTATTTTCTAGTCTATAGAACAATTCAGGTTCACACTATATTATTCTTCCCAATTCTTTTCTTACAATGGTCTCTGTCCTCTCAAATCACTTTATCTCCTTTCGATTACTTAATTCACAAATCCAAACTAATTACTTCTTCTTGTTAAATCTCAACTTTCAATTTATCACAAAATTACACCTTCGCCCATTATCACTTTTCTAATCTCTTCGCCACAGTTTAAAAACTACTGCTGCTTTCTCAATCGCCATCTGTCCTTATATAGCAAAAGTTTCTGATAGCCAGAAACTTCTAGCAAATTCTTCGACCACTGGAACAAGAGAAATAATTCTTGCAGTTATAATTCCCTTTTATCCCTGATATTATTCGTCTCTTTCGTTGACATGAGCTGTGGAGACTTCGTCCCAGACACGAACTTCGAATGAAAGGACAGTTCGAACCAAAATTCTGCCAGAATGAAAAGTCACTTCGGAATTTGCTGCATAGTCGTAGGAGCGTAGTTATTATTATGCTACACTGCCCCCCTCTTAGACGTGTTCGTCCCGAACAAGTGCATCCTCGTTTCGGCCATTGTATCGACTCAGTCGGTCCACATGAACCACTTTCATTTTGGCCCTCGGTCCTCGCTGGATGCGGTAGACAACATCGTTGATGCGGGTTACTATTCTGTAGGGACCTTCCCAGTTCCGCTGTAATTTAGCTGATTTCCCCTTTTGGCGATGGGGATTATACAGGCACACCAGATCTCCTTCCTGGAATCCTGACGTTGTTGCCTTGGCATCATACCTGGTCTTCATGCGGTCGCTCGTCATCTTAATCTGGCTTCTGGTCCTTTGGTGTATGTCCCTAAGCCTTTCCCTAAGGTCCGCTACGTACTCTTCTTCATTTCTGGGCTCATTGGTAGGAGATCCAAATTTCACCTCACTGGGTAAACGAGCTATTCCACCAAATAAGATTTCGAACGGCGTATGTCGAGTAGTGCTATGCACGGCACTTCTATAATCCATCAAAAACAAGGGAATCTGCCGGTCCCAATCCCGTTGATAGTCACCTACGACCTTCGAGAGATGTTCGTCCAAAGTCCTATTGAAACGCTCCACCATACCGTCCGACTGTGGATGAAGCGGGGTTGTCCTTGTCTTTTTGATTCCGAGTAGTTGACACATCTCTTGGAAGATTCTTGACTCGAAGTTCCGCCCTTGGTCAGAATGCAATTCCAAGGGCACACCGAATCTGCTAACCCAATTGTAGACGATCTGCTCCGCCACGGTTCTGGCCTCCTGGTTAGGGATCGGAAACGCTTCCGGCCACTTACTGAAGTAGTCCATCACTACGAGTATATACCAATTACCATTGTCGGTCTCCGGAAAGGGCCCTGCGATGTCAATGGCGATTCGTTCGAAAGGTGCTCCCACGTTGTATTGGTGCATCTTACCTCGAGTTTTGATTCTCGGACCCTTGCTAGCTGCACACACGTCGCATTTTCTGCACCAGTCTTCGATATCTTCCTTCGCTTTTAACCAATAAAAACGTTCTCGTACCTTTTCTAGCGTCTTATTCACTCCCAAGTGGCCTCCGGTCGCCCCGCCATGCATTTCCTGTAACACCTCCTTGACCCTCGTCCGCGGTACGACAAGCTGCATTACAAACGACTTTCCGTCGGAGGATTCCCATTTTCTTCTCAGAACACCTTCTTGGACATGGAGGGAGTCCCACTGCGCAAAATATGCGTTTAAGGTCGGGCTTCTGTGAGAGATGTCCTGATGATCCGGCTTCTCCATGTTCTCCTTCCAGGCCAGAATCAGCTCGATATCCAGGTCTTCCTTCTGAGCGTTCCGGATCTCATCTACGCTCCAGCCGGCGATAGGTTCGGCTCTCATTCTTTGGATGGAAACCAGCTCCCGTTCTTCCTGACGCGCACAATGTTTACAATCCGTTCTGCATGGTCTCCGGGACAGTGCATCCGCATTAGAGTGGAGCCTTCCTTTACGATGCTGTATTTCGTAGTCGTAGATTTGCAGCCTTTCGATCCATCTTGCGACCTGACCCTCAGGACTCTTGAACTGTAATAGCCATTTTAAGGCTGCATGGTCTGTGCAAAGAACGAACTTCCTCCCGTAGAGGTATTTGTGAAAATGCTTCGTAGCCAAGATCAAAGCTAGAAGTTCTCTCCTTGTCACGCAGTAGTTCCTTTCTGGCTTAGAGAGCACCTTGCTAAAGTACGCAACCACCTTCTCTTGTCCGTCATGCAGCTGGGAGAGTACGGCTCCTACCCCGACATTACTAGCATCTGTATCCACAATGAACGTTTCCCCGGGAGTGGGGTAAGCCAGTATCGGGGCATCACATAGCCGTTGTTTAAGTGCCTTGAAGCTCTTCACACACTCAATTGACCATTTGAATTGTTTTCCCTTTTCCGTCAACTGGTGCAGGCTCTTTGCGATCCCGGCAAAATCCTTCACGAACCGTCTGTAGTAGGTGGCTAGGCCCAGGAAACTCCTTAGTTGGTGTTTATCCTTGGGGACTGGCCAGTTTTTCACCGCTTCGACCTTCTCTGGATCGGTTCTCACTCCTTTCGCTGAAATTATGTGTCCCAGGTACTTGACTTCCGCTCTAAACAGGGCGCACTTCTTGGGGTTGAGCTTCAGGTGGGCACTTCGAAGCCTTTGAAACACATCCCTTAGATTGTCTCGGTGTTGTTGTTTCCTACGACGATGACATCATCCAAGTATACCAAACAGGTTTTCCATGTTAACCCTTGCAGGACACATTCCATCAATCGCTCGAAAGTCGCCGGAGCATTGCACAGCCCGAATGGCATTACCGTGAATTGCCATAGCCCATTTCCTGCGGTGAAGGCGGTTTTCTCCCGGTCTTCTGGATGGATCTGTACCTGCCAGTAGCCACTCTTCAAGGCGAGAGTGGAAAACCATCGGGCTCCTGATAGTGTGTCTAGCGTGTCGTCAATCCGTGGCAGAGGATAGCTGTCTTTCTTGGTGACGTAATTGAGCTGCCGATAGTCCACGCAGAACCGCGTGCTGCCATCTTTCTTCTTAACCAGTACAACCGGTGATGCCCACGGACTTTTGGAACTTTCAATCAGACCTTCTTTCTCCATTGCCGACACCATCTCTGCAACTTCTGTCTGCTTTGCCAATGGAAGGCGCCTAGCAGGCTGACGAATTGGTCTAGTATCACCAGTGTTTATTCGATGTTGTACCAGGTGTGTTCGGCCGTATTCTCTGTCCTGTGAGGCAAATACATCAGCGTACTCATTGATAAGATTCTCTGCCAGAGTCCGCTGCTCCTGATTCAGCTCACTGGACTGGAGAATCGTCTCTCTCGTTTCCGCTGTCCGAGGTGATGGGAGAGGTTTTGGAGCATCACGTTCAGATATTGTTGCGACGGCGGTAATCGGCGTGCATTTTCCAGTCACCTCCCCTCGCCTTAGTTTGACAGTGTGTGGTCTTGCGTTCAAAACCCTCACTGGAACCATTGTGTTCTTTGGTTCGACTAACGTCTTTCCCACGATGTAGTCTTGAGAATTCTTCTCTGGGTCTGGTTCTACTATGTAGAATCGGTGGCTTCCAAGATCACCTTCCAGCTTTGTCCAAATGATTGTCTCTGAAGACGGCGGCAAAACTTCGTCTTTGCTGATGACTGTCCTGAGAGTTACGGCACTCTCGTTTCCGTACACCATCGGAATCTCCACATTTCGATACCTCAGTACTTGCATCCCGATGTCCAGGATTACTTCATTTGCTTTCATGAAGTCTATTCCGATGATGCACTCGTCGCATATATCTGCCACCAGAAATGCATGGGAGAACGTCAGTCCCGCCAGAGTAATCGTAAGACGAACTTCTCCAAACACTTTCGCCATTTCCCCTGTTGCAGTCTTCAGGCAGTAGCTGTTATTGTTGTGCAGCCAGGCGCTTCTGACAATATCTCTTCTTACAATGGAGGCGGTGGCACCTGTGTCGATGGTGGCTACGCACTTCTTCTCGTTGATTAGTGCCTGCACTGTCAGGCTCTTGTTACCCCGTTTGGTTTGCGAAACTTGAATGGTGGTCCTGGGGGCCTCGATTCCAGTGGCCGTGGTGTAGTGGTAACATCATCGCTTGTCACGCTGTTGATTCACGGTTCGAATCCTGATGTCAAGAATCATCTATTTATTTCACATGAAATAAATAAAAAAGTCGATCACTTGCGAAAGTTAAGACAACTCTACTGTGAAGGCATAACACTGGCAGTAGGGTGGTCATATGGCCAAAATGCAACTTGATCGTGATGATGACATCAGGAGGATGGAAAGAAATACAGTGAATCATAAGCAGCGACAATAATAGCGAAAAACAAGACAAAATACTCCCCAGTTATCTGGACAGCCACCCTTGGAGTTTACAGAAACTTAATACCACCTGAGTTTCAAACCACACCACTCTGTCTTTCTCTGTGTCTCTTCCTTTCCACAAAAAAAAAACGCACGTGTACTAAAAAATTAGTATAAGGGTATTCATATCCCCTTTAACACGTGCAAATTATAAATAAAAAAAAAAAAAAACTTCTGCCCCGCGAATTTGGTCCTTACGCATCTCCCGACTGCTGGTTTTGGGAAGTCTGACCGACAGGATGCTTCCTCTCTGCTTCTCCTACTTCTGTAATGTGGACAATTTCCTCGTCTAGGTGCACTTCTGCACTGCCGTTGTAGGTGTCCGGTTTGGTTGCAATTCCAGCAACGGATTTGACTTCCGCGAGCTTTGACGGCTGTTCTCTGGCATGAGCATTCCACGACGGACATTTCCCTGACACGGTGTATTCCCTGGTATGCTTGGTCCGCAGCCTTCATTGACAAAGCGAATGCCAATGCCTCGGGGAGTGTTCGCTTTTCAGCCATCCTTACAGCCATTTGCAGTTGTCTGTCCTCTATGGCCTGAATAAAAGCTTCCACCGCCATTTCTTTGATAAGCTCCTCACCGGCTTTAGGGTATGAAAGATGGGCTAGTCGCTCTATATCCGCTTACAACTGTTGGAGCGTTTCCCCCCTTTTCTGGACTCGACTACGCAGCTGAACCATGTACACCTGCTGCATGTGGTCATCCCCAACCCGCATCTCGATAGCCTGAACCAGAGAGTCGTAGTTCTGCTGTTTATCTTCCGGGATGGTCTGCAAGAGCTCCGCAGCTGGACCCCTCAGTGCAAGCGTGAGTGCAATAGACTTTTCTTCATCGTCCCAGCTATTGGTCATTGCGGTCGCTTCGAATTGCCTCTTATAAATTGGCCATGATGTTTGACCATCGAAGATAGGAGGCTGGATCTCCTTTCTTCTCAGTCCGTCAGTGGAATATTCCCGTGCTTTTTGTCTCTTCACGTTGCTGAGCTCCTTAGCAAGATTTTCGACTTGCTTTTCTACTTTTTCAAACTGAGTCTCTATCTTCCCGAACTGAGTTTCATGCTTCTCAAAGTTTTCGTCGAATTTCTCGATTTTCTCTTCGATCGCTTCGAATTTGGATTCCAAGTTCTTGTTTTGCTCATCAAGTTTGCTTTCCAGAGCATCTAGAGAATTCTTTTGTTCGTCCATTGCTTTCTTTTGTTCGTCCAGCTTAAGTTCTAGAGAATTCCTTTGGTCGCCCATTGCTTTCTTTTGTTCGTCCAGCTTAAGTTCCACAGAATTCCTTTGATCTTCTATTGCTTTCTTTTGTTCGTCCATGACTAACTTAAGTTGCAGGAGCAGACTTGTTATACCCGGGTCGGCTGCTGTACTTGCTGGTTCCTCTTCCACGTCAAACTCTACGTCGTGCGGATTTTCACCTTCCTGCGTTACTGCTTCTTCCAGACGAATCAGTAGGTCATTTTTTCCCCCAGTTATGTCGAGGTTCCGCTTACTGAGTTCTGCCTTTAGTTGAGTTATAGTTAGTTTTCCCAATTTGCGACCCATTTTGCGCAACTAATTAACTCAACACAGAAATCGTGTTTTTTTTTTTTTTGCTTGTGCAATTTCACACCACGGAAATAGTTATTCACAGAATAAGTTTTATCCCACTTCTGACACCAATGTAATATGCGAGCTACGGCTCGAGTAGATAAAACAATATATTTATATTTATTTATTTATCTATTTTTATTTCGTTTTTTTCTGTTTCTTCTTCTTATTACTTGAAATTATATGCTGAATGTTTAACTCTAAGTACTATAAAAGATATTTATCTTAATGTACCCATAAATTATTTAAATAAATTGAATTGAATTGAAAAAAATATGTTGCAGGAACTTTTAATGTATTGTAGCATAATAATAACTACGCTCCTACGACTATGCAGCAAATTCCGAAGTGACTTTTCATTCTGGCAGAATTTTGGTTCGTACTGTCCTTTCATTCGAGGTTCGTGTCTGGGACGAAGTCTCCACAGCTCATGTCAACGAAAGAGACGAATAATATCAGGGATAAAAGGGAATTATAACTGCAAGAATTATTTCTCTTGTTCCAGTGGTCGAAGAATTTGCTAGAAGTTTCTGGCTATCAGAAACTTCTGCTATATAAGGACAGATGGCGATCAAAAAAAGCCACAGTAGTTTTTAAACTGTGGCGAAGAGATTGGAAAAGTGATAATGGGCGAAGTTGTAATTTGGTGATAAATTGAAAGTGGAGAGTAAACAAGAAAAAGTAATTAGTTTGGATTTGTGAATTAAGTAATTGAAAGGAGATAAAGTGATTTGAGAGGAAAGAGACCTTGTAAGAAAAGAATTTGCGAAGAATAGTATAGTGTGAACTTGAATTGTTCTATAGACTAGAAAATAAAGAAATAAATTTCACAGAATATCGTTTTATCTACTCGAGCCGTAGCTTGCATATTACATTGGTGTCAGAAGCGGGATAAAACTTATTCTGTGAATAACTATTTCCGTGGTGTGAAATTGCACAAGCAAAAAAAAAAAAAAAAAACGATTTCTGTGTTGAGTTAATTAGTTGCGCAAAATGGGTCGCAAATTGGGAAAACTAACTATAACTCAACTAAAGGCAGAACTCAGTAAGCGGAATCTCGACACAACTGGGGGAACAGATGCCCTACTGATTCGTCTGGAAGAAGCAGTAACGCAGGAAGGTGAAAATCCGCATGACATAGAGTTTGACGTGGAAGAGGAACCAGCAAGTACAGTAGCCGACCCGGGTATAACAAGTCTGCTCCTGCAACTTAAGTTAGTCATGGACGAACAAAAGAAAGCAATAGAAGATCAAAGTCATAAGCTCGATGACCAAAAGAGTTCTCTAGAACTTAAGCTGGATGAACAAAAGAAAGCAATAGGCGACCAAAGGAATTCTCTAGAACTTAAGCTGGACGAACAAAAGAATTCTCTAGATGCTCTGGAAAGTAAACTTGATGAGCAAAACAAGAACTTGGAATCCAAATTCGAAGTGATCGAAGAGAAAATCGAGAAGGTCGAGACGCAACTCGAAAAAGTCGAAACTAGATTCGATGAAAATTTTGAGAAACATGAAACTCAGTTCGGGAAGATAGAGACTCAGTTTGAAAAAGTGGATACGCAATTCGAGATAGTAGGAAAGCAAGTCGAAAATCTTGCTAAGGAGCTCAGCAACGTGAAGAGACAGAAAGCACGGGAATATTCCACTGACGGTCTGAGAAGAAAGGAGATGCAGCCTCCTATCTTCGATGGTCAAACATCATGGCCAATTTATAAAAGGCAATTCGAAGCGGCCGCAATGACCAATAGCTGGGACGATGAAGAGAAGTCCATTGCACTCACACTTGCACTGAGGGGTCCAGCTGCGGAGCTCTTGCAGACCATCCCGGAAGATAAACAGCAGAACTACGACTCTCTGGTTCAGGCTATCGAGATTCGGTTTGGGGATGAACACATGCAGCAGGTGTACAGGGTTCAGCTGCGTAGTCGAGTCCAGAAAAGGGGGGAAACGCTCCAACAGTTGCAGGCGGATATAGAGCGACTAGCCCATCTTTCATACCCTAAAGCCGGTGAGGAGCTTATCAACGAAATGGCGGTGGAAGCTTTTATTCAGGCTATAGAGGACAAACAACTGCAAATGGCTGTAAGGATGGCTGAAAAGCGAACACTCCCCGAGGCATTGGCATTCGCTTTGTCAATGAAGGCTGCGGACCAAGCATACCAGGGAATAGACCGTGTCAGGGAAATGTCCGTCGTGGAATGCTCATGCCAGAGAACAGCCGTCATGGATGAAGACAGAGCTCGCGGAAGTAAAATCCGTTGCTGGAATTGCAACCGAACCGGACACCTACAACGGCAGTGCAGAAGTGCACCTAGACGAGGAAATTGTCCACATTGCGGAAGTAGGAGAAGCAGAGAGGAAGCATCTGGCGGTGATAACATCCATCCTGTCAGCCAGACTTCCCAAAAACCAGCAGTCGGGAAATGCGTAAGGACCAACTTCGCGGGGCAGAAGTTGGTTACTGGAATCGAGGCCCCTAGGACCACCATTCAAGTTTCGCAAACTAAACGGGGTAACAAGAGCCTGACAGTGGAGGCACTAATCAACAAGAAGAAGTGCGTAGCCACCATCGACACAGGTGCCACCGCCTCCATTGTAAGAAGAGATATCGTCAAAGGCTCCTGGCTGCACAACACCAACAGCTACTGCCTGAAGACTGCAACAGGGGAAATGGCGAAGGTATTTGGAGAAGTTCGTCTTACGATTACTCTGGCAGGACTGACGTTCTCCCATGCGTTTCTGGTGGCAGATATATGCGACGAGTGCATCATCGGAATAGACTTCAGGAAAGCAAATGAAGTAATCTTGGACATCGGGATGCAAGTACTGAGGTATCGAAATGTGGAGATTCCGATGGTGTACGGAAACGAGAATGCCGCAACTCTCAGGACAGTCATCAGCAAAGACGAAGTTTTGCCGCCTTCTTCAGAGGCAATCATTTGGACGAAGCTGGAAGGTGATCTTGGGAGCCACCGATTCTACATAGTAGAACCAGACCCAGAGAAGAATTCTCAAGACTACGTCGTGGGAAAGACGTTAGTCGAACCAAAGAACACCATGGTTCCAGTGAGAGTTTTGAACACAAGACCACACGCTGTCAAACTAAGGCGAGGGGAGGTGACTGGAAAATGCACGCCGATTACCGCCGTCGCAACAATATCTGAACGTGATGCTCCAAAACCTCTCCCATCACCTTGGACAGCGGAAACGAGAGAGACGATTCTCCAGTCCAGTGAGCTGAATCAGGAGCAGCGAACTATGGCAGAGAATCTTATCAATGAGTACGCTGATGTATTTGCCTCACAGGACGGAGAATACGGCCGAACACACCTGGTACAACATCGAATAGACACTGGTGATACTAGACCAATTCGTCAGCCTGCTAGGCGCCTTCCATTGGCAAAGCAGACAGAAGTTGCAGAGATGGTGTCGGCAATGGAGAAAGAAGGTCTGATTGAAAGTTCCAAAAGTCCGTGGGCATCACCGGTTGTACTGGTAAAGAAGAAAGATGGCAGCACGCGGTTCTGCGTGGACTATCGGCAGCTCAATTACGTCACCAAGAAAGACAGCTATCCTCTGCCACGGATTGACGACACGCTAGACACACTATCAGGAGCCCGATGGTTTTCCACTCTCGACTTGAAGAGTGGCTACTGGCAGGTACGGATCCATCCAGAAGACCGGGAGAAAACCGCCTTCACCGCAGGAAATGGGCTATGGCAATTCACGGTAATGCCATTCGGGCTGTGCAATGCTCCGGCGACTTTCGAGCGATTGATGGAATGTGTCCTGCAAGGGTTAACATGGAAAACCTGTTTGGTATACTTGGATGATGTCATCGTCGTAGGAAAAACGTTTGCGCAACACCGAGACAATCTAAGGGATGTGTTTCAAAGGCTTCGAAGTGCCCACCTGAAGCTCAACCCCAAGAAGTGCGCCCTGTTTAGAGCGGAAGTCAAGTACCTGGGACACATAATTTCAGCGAAAGGAGTGAGAACCGATCCGGAGAAGGTCGAAGCGGTGAAAAACTGGCCAGTCCCCAAAGACAAACACCAACTAAGGAGCTTCCTGGGCTTAGCCACCTACTACAGACGGTTCGTGAAGGATTTTGCCGGGATCGCAAAGAACCTGCACCAGTTGACGGAAAAGGGAAAACAATTCAAATGGTCAATTGAGTGCGAGAAGAGCTTCAAGGCACTTAAACAACGGCTATGCGATGCCCCGATACTGGCTTACCCCACTCCCGGGGAAACGTTCGTTGTGGATGCAGATGCTAGTAATGTCGGGGTAGGAGCCGTACTCTCTCAGGTGCATGACGGCCAAGAGAAGGTGGTTGCGTACTTCAGCAAGGTGCTCTCTAAGCCAGAAAGGAACTACTGCGTGACAAGGCGGGAACTTCTAGCTTTGATCTTGGCTACGAAGCATTTTCACAAATACCTCTACGGGAGGAAGTTCGTTCTTCGCACAGACCATGCAGCCTTAAAATGGCTATTACAGTTCAAGAGTCCTGAGGGTCAGGTCGCAAGATGGATCGAAAGGCTGCAAATCTACGACTACCAAATACAGCATCGTAAAGGAAAACTCCACTCTAATGCGGATGCACTGTCCCGGAGACCATGCAGAGCGGATTGTAAACATTGTGCGCGTCAGGAAGAACGGGAGCTGGTTTCCATCCAAAGAATGAGAGCCGAACCTATCGCCGGCTGGAGCGTAGATGAGATCCGGAACGCTCAGAAGGAAGACCCGGATATCGAGCCGATTCTGGCCTGGAAGGAGAACATGGAGAAACCGGATCATCAGGACATCTCTCACAGAAGCCCGACCTTAAAGGCATATTTTGCGCAGTGGGACTCCCTCCATGTCCAAGAAGGTGTTGTGAGAAGAAAATGGGAATCCTCCGACGGAAAGTCGTTTGTAATGCAGCTTGTCGTACCACGGACGAGGGTCAAGGAGGTGTTACAGGAAATGCATGGCGGGGCGACCGGAGGCCACTTGGGACGCTAGAAAAGGTACGAGAACGTTTTTATTGGTTAAAAGCGAAGGAAGATATCGAAGACTGGTGCAGAAAATGCGACGTGTGTGCAGCTAGCAAGGGTCCGAGAATCAAAACTCGAGGTAAGATGCACCAATACAACGTGGGAGCACCTTTCGAACGAATCGCCATTGACATCGCAGGGCCCTTTCCGGAAACCGACAATGGTAATCGGTATATACTCGTAGTGATGGACTACTTCAGTAAGTGGCCGGAAGCGTTTCCGATCCCTAACCAGGAAGCCAGAACCGTGGCGGAGCAGATCGTCTACAATTGGGTTAGCAGATTCGGTGTGCCCTTGGAATTGCATTCTGACCAAGGGCGGAACTTCGAGTCAAGAATCTTCCAAGAGATGTGTCAACTACTCGGAATCAAAAAGACAAGGACAACCCCGCTTCATCCACAGTCGGACGGTATGGTGGAGCGTTTCAATAGGACTTTGGACGAACATCTCTCGAAGGTCGTAGGTGACTACCAACGGGATTGGGACCGGCAGATTCCCTTGTTTTTGATGGCCTATAGAAGTGCCGTGCATAGCACTACTCGACATACGCCGTTCGAAATCTTATTTGGTGGAATAGCTCGTTTACCCAGTGAGGTGAAATTTGGATCTCCTACCAATGAGCCCAGAAATGAAGAAGAGTACGTGGCGGACCTTAGGGAAAGGCTTAGGGACATACACCAAAGGACCAGAAGCCAGATTAAGATGACGAGCGACCGCATGAAGACCAGGTATGATGCCAAGGCAACAACGTCAGGATTCCAGGAAGGAGATCTGGTGTGGCTGTATAATCCCCATCGCCAAAAGGGGAAATCAGCTAAATTACAGCGGAACTGGGAAGGTCCCTACAGAATAGTAACCCGCATCAACGATGTTGTCTACCGCATCCAGCGAGGACCGAGGGCCAAAATGAAAGTGGTTCATGTGGACCGACTGAGTCGATACAATGGCCGAAACGAGGATGCACTTGTTCGGGACGAACACGTCTAAGAGGGGGGCAGTGTAGCATAATAATAACTACGCCCCCTAAAAATATGACGCAACAAATTCCGAAGTGACTTTTCATTCTGGCAGAATTTTGGTTCGTACTGTCCTTTCATTCGAGGTTCGTGTCTGGGACGAAGTCTCCACAGCTCATGTCAACGAAAGAGACGAATAATATCAGGGATAAAAGGGAATTATAACTGCAAGAATTATTTCTCTTGTTCCAGTAGTCGTAGAATTTGCTAGAAGTTTCTGGCTATCAGAAACTTCTGCTATATAAGGACAGATGGCGATCAAAAAAAGCCACAGTAGTTTTTAAACTGTGGCGAAGAGATTGGAAAAGTGATAATGGGCGAAGTTGTAATTTGGCGATAAATTGAAAGTGGAGAGTAAACAAGAAAAAGTAATTAGTTTGGATTTGTGAATTAAGTAATTGAAAAGAGATAAAGTGATTTGAGAGGAAAGAGACCTTGTAAGAAAAGAATTTGCGAAGAATAGTATAGTGTGAACTTGAATTGTTCTATAGACTAGAAAATAAAGAAATAAATTTCACAGAATATCGTTTTATCTACTCGAGCCGTAGCTTGCATATTACAATATTATGTAAGAA
This sequence comes from Pocota personata, assembly GCA_963082735.1. Lineage (NCBI taxonomy): Eukaryota > Metazoa > Arthropoda > Insecta > Diptera > Syrphidae > Pocota > Pocota personata. The sequence continues at coordinate 101,164,630 of OY720431.1, read as the reverse complement.
AATACAATTTCTGCCGTCAATGTAATGTTTGCATTGAGGGATTGTCTTCGTGTTGACACGTAGCGGCTCGATTTTAACGACCATACTCATGATTGTACGAATATTGTATATCTTTTCCTGACTTTCCGTTTTATCAAACGATAGCACAAAAAGCGGAAGTTTACGTTTCACTATACCTTCTTCTCCACGATCGGGTCATTTTCTCTCTTTTTTTAAAAGGTTCACAGCGTCAAGAATGTTATAGCCTCTATCGCGTAAAACACCAATAACGTCTTCTTTAGCACATGATGGATGAAGTCCTCTAGCTACGACCCTCAAAGGTCTCTCAGACTTGTCTTCGTAAGTATGCCATTGAATTTTTTCGTTGTTAAGCTTTTGAGATACAACCCGGTATCTCTCAGCGTCATTAACCTTGATTTTCCATGCATCGTTCCGCAAGGAAGTTACTTTAAATTCAGTAGCGATAGTTGTTTTTAAAATTTTTCGCAGAGAATTATAGTCTGCAACACCTGTAATATTTATTGGAGGAGGGGCGCGTTTGCCTTCAATTTGCTTTTCTGCTTTTCGCTGCGCTTTGCGATTAGGTTCGTGTTGCGGAACAACCTGCCAAGAGTTTAATCATACGTAGGCGTACTGTAGGAAAGAGCCGCACTGCGTTAAGTGCGCTGGAAAACACTCTTCTGAAAATTGCAGTCTAAGCTAAAATAAAAAAGCAACTTGCGGTTACTGCAAAGGAAGGTACCCAGCAAATTATCGCGGTTGCGAGGTCGCAAAGGAACTACAGATGCGACGGAAAAAATCTACAACGCCGACTGTGCGGGAACGAAATCAGTCGATCGGGCTCCTAAGTCGGTAGAGCGCGTTGCTAAGCAAACTGACCGGGCTCGTAAGCCTGTTGTACAGACTCCTAAGCCGACTGAAAGGACGCTCGAATCAGCAGTGCAGACACTTAAGCCAGTCAATCAGCCCTCTAAGTTGATTAAAAGTACGTCGAAGTCGTCCACTAAAAAGACTGAACGAAAAATAATCTCGGATAAGCCAACGAATCCCAGTTTTCTGACATATTCTCAGGCTGCAGTCAAAGCAACAAGACAAAATTAAGGGCCACCCTCTGAGCCGTTGAAAGAAATTCTGAACTGCATTTGCGCTAAGTTCGAGGAACAATGTGAAACGAACAAAAGAATTCTCGAACGACTCAGTAACGTCGAACGCTTCTGTAGGGCTAATCTTATATCTAAATCTAAGTAGATATGAACTCTTTGCTTAAAATTATAACATGGAATGCAAACGGACTCCTACAAAAATTTAATGAATTAGAAATTTTTCTAATGAGAGAAAATATCGACATATGTTTGATCTCTGAAGCACATTTAACAAGGGAATCGCAAATAAAGATAAGAGGCTACGCTGGTTATCACGCCTATCATCCTTCTGATAGAGCGCGGGGCGGTTCGTCCTTATTCATTAAAACTAACATCGAAAACTCGGTCGATATAAACATAGAGCTCGAAAAACTTCAGTTGTGAGCGGTGAGGGTTAAAAATAAACACTTGACCTACGACATAGCATCTGTTTACTGTCCGCCGCGATGCTCGCTTGAAAAAGACGACTACTTTCGTGTCTTCAATGCCCTTGGTTAAAATTTCCTTATTGGTGGAGATTTCAACGCGAAGCACACCTTCTGGGGTTCAAGATGTACATCATCTAAAGGCAAAATTCTCTACGAAGTGGCAAATGAATTCGGTTGTTGTTTCTATTCGACAGGAAAACCCACCTATTGGCCAACCGACTCAGAAAAAATTCCCGATCTTATCGGTTTTTTCATTTGAAAATATATTTACGATAAATTTATTACAGTCGAAGAAAGTTTTGATCTCTCTTCTGATCACTCTCCGGTAATTTTATTACTTGGTGAAGCGTTGATCAAGAAAGAAGGACCTCCAAGACTTACTATCAATAGAACAAATTGGGAGGGCTTTAGAAATGATTGCGAAACAAATATCGCCTTAAATGTATCACTTAAAACACCTTGTGAACTAGAGGATGAAGTTGATCGTTTCGTGGAAGCAATCCAAAGAGCGGCATGGAGAAACACTCCTTCTAGAAGCTATAAGATTAACCGCAACGAAAAGTATCCAAGTGAAATCATTGAACTGGTGGGGGAGAAAAGAAAAGCACGAAAGAAATGACAAATCACTCGTGCACCGCAGCATAAAAAAGATCCTTAACCGACTATGCAATCGCCTTAGAGATAGTATTCGAGAATTTAAAAGCAATAAGATAGCGACCTACCTTGGAAATCTCTCAGCTGGAAGAGAATCAAATTATTCACTTTGGAAGCGCTAAAAGGCATCCGGAAACTTCAAATGCAAGCGCCACCAATTCGGAAAAACGATAGAACTTGGGCCAAGAGCGACAAAGAAAAGGCGGAACTTTTTGCTTTGCACTTAGAAGATACGTTTAAGCCTTTCGACGGCACTTTAAGTAAAAAAAGTTGCAATAGGTGGTCAAGGAATTGCCGAATAAAGCTCTTATCAAACTGCTATATTTGATTAACGCTTCGTTCAGATTGCTCTACGTTCCGAAACAATGGAATGTCGCAGAGATTATAATGGTCCCGAAACCAGGCAAACCTTTGAATGAGAAGAAATCATATCGGCCTATTTCCCTATTGCCGGTTATCTCTAAAATATTCGAAAAACTACTTTCAAAACGAATACAATCCGTAATCAACGAAAGACGTCTCATTCCTGACCATCAATTTGGATTTAGAGTCAAACATTCAACAATCGACGAAGTCCACAAAATAAGTGACGTGATTGAGAAAACTCTCGAAGAAAAAAAGATTTGTTGTGGTGTATTTCTTGACGTCTCACAAGCTTTCGATAAGGTTTGGCATGAAGGTTTGGAGTATAAATTGCAACGACTACTGCTATGGCAACTCTTTCTAATTTTACGATCGTACCTCATCGAAAGACTTTTTCGTGTTAAGCACGGAAATGATTACTCTGAGTTCAAGGAGATTGCGGCCGGAGTCCCACAAGGAAGTGTCCTCGGCCCGCTTCTATATGTACTCTGCACGCGTGATATCCCGCAGGAAAGGAACTGCGTCATCGCCACGTTTGCGAACGATACGGTGATATTGACAACGGGCGATACAATTGAAGCAGCAACTGAAAAGCTGCAACATGCTGTTAACAAAGTCCACGCTTGGACGAATTCTTGGCGTATTGTGCTGAACGAAAGCAAATCTACTCACGTCAACTTCACCTACAAAAAAGTGGACAAATTACCCGTATATTTAAACTCGGCTCAAACACCGTACGCGAACGAAGCAAAATATCCAGGAATGACTAGATGTTAAGCTTAAATGGAAATCGCACGTAAAAAAGAAACGCGACGAGCTCGAAAACAAATACCGACAAATGTACTGGCTACTCGGAAGACATTCGAAGTTGAGCCTACATAACAAACTGCTTATCTATAAGCAAGTGCTAAAGTCAGTGTGGACGTATGGTCTACAATTATGGGGTTGTACCAGGAAAATCAATAGAAACATCCTACAAACTTTTGAAAATAAAGTTCTTAGAACGATCGTTAGTGCACCGTGGTACGTACGTAACGAAGTTATTCATCGGGACCTGGGAATTCCTAGCCTCGTCGAAGAGATAACAAATTTTGTTCGTAAACACAGAGATCGTGTTCACGGCCATTGTAACAGTACCGTCATTCAACTACTTGACGCGAACAATTCAATTCGTCGTCTGCAAAGGACAAAACCTTTTGACTTCGCGTCATAGTATATGCCGGTCGTGAAAACAGCAGGAACTTTTATTGGAATTTAACCTGGCTAAAGCGCTACATTGTTTTTAAATTACATACGAACTTCTTTTTCCAAAAATCACGACTCTTGTAAGCGAAAATAAAACTGCTGGATAAGCGTCGGCTTAGTTGTAGTAATAATCTTGAAGAGTGGTGGTTTTAGTGAGTGTATTAGTGGCCGTGGTGTAGTGGTAACACCAACGCTTGTCAGGCTCTTGGTTCACGGTTCAAATCCTGATCTCAACAATCATCTATTTATTTCGTTTGAAGTAAATAAAAAAGTCGATCAATTGGGAAAGCTTAGTCAACTCTACTGCGAAGGCATAACACTGGCAGTAGAGTGGTCATATGGCTTAAATGCAACTTGATCGTGATGATGACATCAGGTGGAGGGAAAAAAAAATACTGTGAATCATGAGCAACGACAAAAAAAGCAAAACAAACAAGCTCCCCAGTTATCTCGACGCCACCCCTGGAGTTTACTGAAACTTAATACAACCTAAGTTTCAAACCCACTACACCAATCTTTCTTTCTCTCTATCTCAATTTCTGCAAACGCCCGTGCCCTGAAATAATTTAATGGTATTCATATCCCATTTGGCGCGCGCAAATTATAAAAAAAAAAAAAAAAAAAACACTACCATAAGCAAGCGCGGTCGGGCCTTATGGTGTCTTTAGAAGATTTTCACCCTCTCGGAAAAAAAAAAAAAAAAATTTAATGTTTGAGAGTAGTGCCCAGTAAGCTTTTGTTGTGAAATGTGTTCGTATCTTGGTAATCCGTGAATATATCTTCCTGCGTCATTGAATGCTACTTGCAGCTTGCTTTGGGATAAGGAATCGATGTTACAGTATACGACCTCGGCATACGTAATTATTGGTAAAATGAGGCTTATTACAAGCTTTCGTCTCGTTTCAGTGGGCGTAAAACTTGCTGTTACCCATAGCTTACGGAAGGCATCCACATATTCTTCCTATTACATAGTTGGTATGGTCGTATCCTGATAAGTTCGAATTGATAACAAAACCCAAACTATTTACAGTTTGAACAACTTTTAGTTTATTGTCAGAAAGTACAACAGGTATTGAGGATTACTTTTTTACTCAATATATTAATAATCTGCGACTTATTTGGACTTAATACTAGTCCATTAGCTACAGACCAGGAATAAATACTGCAAAGGTCCACATTTAATTTGTACACAAGTTCATCTGTATTATTGAATGGCCTAGCCAGGTACAGCTGAACATCATCAGCATAGAGATGAACCGATGTATATTTACAGACAGATGATAAGTCATTAATAAACATACAGAACATTATGGGACCAAGAGTTGATCCTTGTGGCACAGCCTGCTTCATCGGTAGAAGAGCTAAACAAGAATCGGAAGTTACAACTTTTTGGAATCTATCAGAAAGAAAGCTTTCAAAAAGCCTCACTGCGCTAGTACCAAAACCAAAGAAATGTTTCAATTTCCAGCAAAGAATTTTGTGGTTTACTTTGTCAAAAGCCTTTGAATCAAGCATAGAAACGTAAGCCATCCCTTATCAAATAGTTGTCTTATATCTTCAAAGATTAAGATCTTCATAGCAGTAGAGCAACTGTGGTTAGATATGAAACCAGATTGTTCTGCATACAGAAGGCTATTGAGAGATAGGTGTTGAAGAATCTGTTTTGCCATAAGTTTCTCAAAGACTTTTGACAAGCACGGTAAGTTGCTTATTGGTCTAAAATCGGCGGGAGATATCGGAGGATTTTTTTTTGCAACAGGTATTATTCGAGCTATCTTCCAGGATTTGGGGAAAGTAGATGTTGTAACGCAGTGGTTAATAATATGGGTCAAGTGATTTACAATATGGGGCAGAATCAATTTTATAAAGCGCAGTGGTATCCCATCTTCACCAACAGCGTTTGATTTAATGGCTGCAATGGAGTTTATAACCTCATTGTCAGTTACTGATTGAAGTTCAAAATCTCGAACCGGATGTAAGGTTGGATTAGTACTTTCAAGAAAATTAAAACTTAACTCCTCAGTATTTTCAAGAAAATAATTATTTAAAATATCAGGATCAATGTCATATTTTAAATTATTTTTAGCACCGGAAATACCAATTTGTCGCAGATTACTCCATAGCTTTTTTGGGGGAAGGGACGTATTCAGCTTAGAGGCGTATTAGTTTCTTTAAGAGTTTCGTATTATCATAGACGAATGGTTCCGTATCACTTAGTAAGCAAACCAATTTGAATTAGATGGACTGTGTTTCCATTTGCTATAAAGTTTGTTACGAGCTTTTATAGTCTTGATAACTTTATTAGTAAACCAAGGACAGCTACTATTTCGAACACTAACCGTTTTAACTGGTACATATTGATTGTATAACTCCGTAACTACTTCTTGAAAATAGTTTAGTTTGGAATCGGGATTAGAAATTAAAAGTCACTCCAGCGCGCCGAATAGGCGGCATAGGTCGTCAATGTTTATTGACCTAAAGTCCTTAAATGTAAAAGTCAGTGGGACAGCAGAGTGATTAAAGTCAATATTGTAAGTACAAAATAAGAGGTCATGATCAGAGATACTGTCAAGCGAAAGCTGTTCGAAGAGAATAACACGAGATTGGTCGGATACGATTGTCAGATCGAGGAGGCTAGGAATGCAATCTTTAGCAAACCGCGTTGGATAGGTGACATTAAGTATATGAAGTCCTACAGAGGAAACAAAATCTTTTATTTGGAAGGCACGAGAATCATTGTTTAGCAGGTTTGAATTCAAGTCACCACAGACAATATGTGTTCATAAACAGACGAATATTGTGAAAGAACAGAGAAAAATGGTTGAGGAGAATAACTCCGGTCCGGAACATAGACACACGCAACCAAGCACTTGTGCAACCGTCATGGATTTCAACAATTAAAAACTCTGATTCAGTACCCACAGATTTACTAATAATTTTACATTTTAGAGACGATTTGCTGTAAATTGCAATCCCGCCTCCCCATGTATAAGTTATTCTATCATTTCTAGAAATTACATAATTGGGTATATTATACTGTATATCAGGTATATCACGCTTAGACCAAGTTTCACAAACACAAACAACATCAACTACAGAATTTGTAAACATGTATTTCAAATAATCTAATTTATGCTGATTAAGACTACGTGCATTCATATGGCAAACCTTAAAGCCATAACGACAATTAGAAAGAACATTAATCATTGTGTGCGTTGATTTTTTATTCACACTGTAACTGGAACGTACTCTATTCATATTATATTAAAAACGAAAACAGAACAAACGAATAAAACGCCAGACACTTAAGAGCACAGAACAGAGAGAAGAAAGGCAAGAGAAAATAAAACGAAAAAGAAGAGCTAATCAATAACAATTTTAAAATAATATATCAATGGAATACAAATACAATTTTAAAATAACATAACAAGAGAATACAAATACAATACGGTGATTTTAATGATGAGTCTCCGCAGCGCCAGGAACAGAAGCACCAGAGGCAATGGAGTGAAGATCATCAGAGCTTTCAATGGAAAAGCTTCTTCCGTTGGCCGTCTTAGCAAAAACAATCCCAGATTTTGTGTAGACAGAGAAGAGTTGTTTTTTCCTCATTAGACCAATTGCACTTTGTAAAAGAAAGCGCGTGTGCTTGGTTAAGCTTTCGTTCAAGTAACAACTGTCGTTGGATGTAATGCCAATATCTCTCAGCTTTAGCACTTTATTCTTTTCTTTGCGGTAATTCGCAGCAGCTACGAGAACAGCATTTCTTTCATGTGAAGAGCGGAATTTTAAAACAATCAATGGTGGGGTGGTCGGTGAGGAATTGTTGTTGGTGTTTTTTCGCATTTTCGCACGAAAAGCATTAGCAAGATGAGGCAGGTTGCAGTTAATAGTGCCATAAAGCTTATGAAAAATTTGAGCAAGATTTTCATTAGGTTGTTAAGGAACCCCAAAGAGCACAGCATCACAAGCGACCTCTTTCCGCTCCAAGATATTAACTTGCTTACGAAGAGTAAGGATCTAAGCACTATGCAGATGAGCCGCAGAAGAGATATTATCTTCAATTTTGTCAACACGGGTTATAATACTAGATCGCATTTTGTTTATTTCCTCAGCGAAACTACGTTGCAAAGATGCAGAATGTTTAACTAATTGTTCTTCTAAAACCTTTATAGTGATCACTTCTTTATCGTTGTGATAACTACCGTTCTGTCAAGCTGATGTCACACACCATGAAGATCGTTGAACGGGTATTAGATGCGGAAAATAATCTGATGACCAGTGCGGGTTTGTCTCGGGTAAATCAACAACAGATGCAATCCAAAGAATAAGGATCATAATGGAAAAACATCGTGATTAATTAAAGGACTTGCATATGGTGTTGGTTGATTTTGAAAAAGCCTTTGATAGACAACCAAGAGATCACTTATGGGTGGCGCTAAGACAACGAGGAGTTCCAGAAACCTACGTGCGCATGATCATGGACATGTATGAGGGAGCAAGGACAAGAGTAAGATGTCCCGCAGGAGTCACCGAAGAGTTCCCAATCAAAGTCGGTGTACACCAGGGAAGCATCCTTAATCCTTTGCTATTTACTGCAGTCCTTGATTATCTGCTTGAAGGAAAAGTGATAAGCGATTATCAAATGGCCTTGCAACGAGTACTTGATGTATGGGTGGATGTTTTGGAGGGAAATGGGTACCGTATTAGTTCGAAAAAGGCAGAGTATCTGTGCTGCCCGTTCTCTGATCCACACCGGCCTATTCCATACATTTACTTGAATGGAAAAGTGTTTCCCAAGTGTGAAAAGTTCAAATATCTGGGATCTATGATCAATAGCGAAGAAACTTGTGATGATGACATCAATCATCGCGTAGGCGTAGGGTGGATGAAGTGGCGGGAAAACTCCGCTATCTTCTGTGATCGAAAAATGCCCCCTAAGCTTAAAGGAAGACTCAATACCGCAGTTGTACGTCCGGCGCTCACATACGGTTCACAATGCTGGACAATGTACAAAAAGTATGAGGGCAAATTAACGGCAGCTGAGATGAAGATGCTTCGCATGACAGCAGGAGTAACGAAGATTGATAGAATAAGAAGTTCAAAGATTCAAGGAAGCCTTCATGTAAAAGAACCCATCACAAGCAAGATAGAGCACGACCGGCTCAGTTGGTATTGTCATGTTCAAAGGAGAGATCCTTCGAACCCCGTCAAAAAGGCAATATCAATCAACGTTCCTACGCAATCGCGCAAAAAAGGCAGACCAAAAAACAACTTGATCACACAAATGCAAAAACATCAGCATTTGATTGGCCTCAGTGACGAAGTGATCCGAAATCGGGAAGCCTGCCGGCACTTTCTGCGGTCAAACCGGCAAACCCCACAGGCGGACCAGTAGGGATGCAGTAAAGTGGGAGGGTTGTGATCCTTCTACTCCGGATCAAAACTTCGCCGTAAGAAGAAGAAGAAGATGTTTAGTTAAAGGTGAGAAAGAGCCAGTATGGGAGGAGAGAGTCTCTTTGTGTTTTGTTTCGTGTTGATATGCCTGATGTGGATGATATTATTAGCAAGAAAACTTAGGCACAATGGAAGACACAATCGAAATTGTAAATGGCAAACAAAATTATGCACCGGAATATTTCTTTATTCTATTTTACTTTTATTTGTATATGGATTTTTGTTTTCCGTTAGATTTGGTTTTCTGAAAAGATAAACTTTTGCAATAGGTAATTATGTGCTGTTTAAACTGACTTTCGCTGAACCGATCAAAAAACACGTCTATTCGCTATCTCCGTACATACCGATTTCTTAATGAAGTTCTTATCAGTCGGCAAAACGGTATTACTAGCTTTTACATCAATGTTGTTGGAATGAAGCACTTCTCAATGAAAATCTGTTTTTCATACGTTCGTCACTATTTGTGTCAATGTCTATGTACATAACCAGGTGTTCAAGTGCTTCGAAGGAATTGCAAGTACAAGTACAATTCCCAGTACTGGTACTTATAATTTTTAGGAAAAAGTAACAAGGAATTGTGCTTGTACTTACAGAAAAATAAGTACGAGGTAATTGTAATTAAGTTTTACTTCAGTACCAAATTACTTAATTACGGTACAGGTCTGGATGGGCCTTAAGTTACTGATTTCAGCAGCGGACCCTTTTTTTGATCAAAGCAATGACATCTGCACATTTAAGACCTTCAGGAAAAACACCTTCAAACAAGCAACTATTAAAAACAATTGCCAAGACATCCACTATGAAACATGTAATTTGAAATACCATCAGCATGAGATCGAATTAGGTAAAGTACCAATAACTTTCAAGATTTCAAGAGAAGTTATAAACAAAACAAAACTACTACTGTATGTAAAGGTTGCACGTCCACAAATGGAAGGACGTACAATTAAAAGCATCAGCAATAGCGACTTTGTCATATACTTCAGAGTTAGCAACACGCAAAACAGTAGGTTTTTTAGAAGCCGTGGATTTATTTAGTAAGCTATAAGCTATAAGCTATAAGCTTTCAAATATATAGTAATAATACGATAGTTATCGCGGCAAATAGGAATCTCTTTTTTTTAGTTAGAAGCATAAACATCTTCCCAAGACTCATAGCGTAAATTATTTTTTAGTCTACTAAAGTCAACTTTCACTTTTCTTTGAGATGAATTAGAGGATCCACAAACTTTAGTTACTATGGTTGGTACTAAGAGTCCCGTCATACAGTGGTCAGTAATTTTCAAATCAAAGACACATTTTTCGCCCTCATTGAGCGCAACATTACTAAGATGCCCAAAAATATGATCCAGATAACTCTCCGAAGCAGGCCTAGTGGGCTCATTAATAAAGCATTCTAGACCATGCGAAACAAGTAAAGCCAAGTATTATAACTAGAGACCGTTTCATTACCATCCAAAATGTTTATGTTGAAATCACCTACAGTAATTAAATTTTTCTATATTTCCCCAGTTAAGAGATCAGGCAACTCATTTAAAAAAGTCGAAACATTAAACATATGCAGTCACATACATTGCATGGTTAATTTCAACGGAAACTTTTAAAAAATCAGCACTCAATAAGTCAACGCACAAGACATCAAGAATTAAGTGGTCCCCTGTCACATAACAACCAACACCACCTGCAGCGTAATTTTCATTTGCTTTAGCAACAAATTTGAACCCGGGAATAAAATAATCGTTAATTTCAAAGTCGTAGATTCAAATTTCAGACTCAAAGACAACATCTGGTACACAAGCAAGAGAATCAAGGTGTGTGACAAGAGATGAAAAATGTTCTAATATACTTCTAACAATTTGGTGAACAATAAAAAAATTATGAGTTGCAGAAGGAACTATTCTTAAAGACTTTATCACAGTTGGAATTACTTAAATTGCAGGTAGAAAAGTAATCAAATAAATCTGTATCAAAATTCATTAAATAAAACAGAAATCTAAAGCACTAAATGAGTGCAAGATCATTAAAAGATTTGATTGCAAGGACTTTCCCCCCTCAACCTTTCTCATAGATTATTGTTGAAACATACACATTTTCCGCCTTTCTGTTTCATCGCTTCTTTCGTCTTAATTAAAAGAGCCTGGGTAAACTTCGTAAGAGAATCGTTAATGTGAATTACGGTAACACCCCCTTTTCTGCTGCTGCTGACGCTGCTGGCTCTATGCAAGAATTTAATCATCCCAGTCCTGCTATATAGCTTTGAAATATACTCTTTATCGAAGATATCCTTGGTTGTTTAGAACGAAAGATTATTCGTAAGACATTCGGTCCAGTTTACGTTAACGGGCTCTGGAGGGGAAGATTGCGCGCACAAGTGGAAGGAGACCTTAACCAATATAGAGTTCGCAACTAGAGGCGATTAGCTAAAGACCGGGATAATTGGAGAGGCCTATTGGTTGAGGCCCAGATTCACCCCGAATTGTAGCGCCACCTAAGTAAGTAACTAGAAATTCATTAGTGTCACACTGCATGACGCAACAATCCGTGATCATCAGCAATAAGCCAAAAACTATATTGTAGCCAATCTGAGGACTGATTTTTTTTTTTACTGATTTTCATACTAAATACACCAGAGATGGAAGGCACTATTTGACTTATAACTAATATAGCTTCAAAATCTTCTATAACTGGGGTTTAGATCGACCTCAAGTGAATGAGCATAATCGCTGGAATTATGTTATAGTTCCCGTTTTTTCTTAATAAAAAAAAACATAAAGTTTTTTTCTTTTATTTCTTTATTATTTTTTTTTATTTCAACACAATTTTAATTAAATCTAACAGGAGAGGCCGCTGTCCAAAGCAAAAGGCTGCACCTCTCAAGTTAGTTGTCGGATTAGAACTAACTCACAAAATGATTTCGATATCTTAATTAAACCTCATGAAAATAATTGCATTGCAATTTGACGAACTATCCCACGATTTTAATGGTTAAATTCCTAAGTTTCAGATATCCGCGCGCATGTAGGGTTAACGGGAAAAATGGGTTTATCCATTTGAGATCGGTTTTTGCAATGTATGCAAAAATGACGTGATAAACCGTTGTTGGTTTTTATGGATACCGTTAGGCGAAGGGGGAAAGGGGGTGTATCCGTTTGGGATCGGTTTTGCAGTGTAGGCAAAAATGGCGTGGGAAACCGTTGTGATTTTTATTGTAACTGTTAGATAAAGGGGGGCGTGGGGAATAACCGGGATGTAGGTTTGGGTGTAGTCTGAGACGTAACTCCCCCTCCCATAGGATTCTGCTCCGGAGAATCATTATTTTTAATATCGACTTTAATTTTATCCTTAGATTTTGAAATGAAAATTATTGCAATTAAAATGGAGATTATTAGAAAAGTTGCTCCAATATTTATAGATACATGCGCGATATTCTTCTTTTTAATTTCTTCTATAAGTTTTCGGTTTTCTATGTTTTTAATTTGTAGTTCATCTGTGGAATAGTTCGTTATAATTCTTTTTATTGATACATTTTTAAAATTTGGTATTGTAATATGCGAGCTACGGCTCGAGTAGATAAAACAATATTCTGTGAAATTATTTCTTTATTTTCTAGTCTATAGAATAATTCAGGTTCACACTATACTATTCTTCGCAATTCTTTTCTTACAAGGTCTCTGTCCTCTCAAATCACTTTATCTCCTCTCAATTACTTAATTCACAAATCCAAACTAATTACTTCTTCTCGTTAAATCTCAACTTTCAATTTATCACAAAATTACAACTTCGCCCATTATCACTTTTCTAATCACTTCGCCACAGTTTAAAAACTACTGCCCCCTTTTTGATCGCCATCTGTCCTTATATAGCAGAAGTTTCTGATAGCCAGAAACTTCTAGCAAATTCTTCGACCACTGGAACAAGAGAAATTCCAAGATGACAATCATTCTTGCAGTTATAATTCCCTCTCATCCGTGATATTATCCGTCTCTTTCGTAGACATGAACTGTGGAATGAAAGGACACTTCGAACCAAAATTCTGCCAGAATGAAAAGACCCTGCGATGTCAATGGCATCCGCATTAGAGTGGAGTTTTCCTTTACGATGCTGCATTTCTTAGTAGTAGATTTGCAGCCTTTCGATCCATCTTGCGACCTGACCCTCAGGACTCTTGAACTGTAATAGCCATTTTAAGGCTGCATGGTATGTGCGAAGAACGAACTTCCTCCCATAGAGGTATTTGTGAAAATGCTTCGTAGCCAAGATCAAAGCTAGAAGTTCCCGCCTTGTCACTCAGTACTTAATTTCTGGCTTAGAGAGAACCTTGCTGAAGTACGCAACGAGAGAAGGTGTTCTCTTGGCCATCATGCACCTGGGAGAGTACGGCTCCTACCCCGACATTACTAGCATCTGCATCCACAATGAACGTTTCCGCGGGAGTGGGGTAAGCTAGTATCGGGGCATCGCATAGCCGTTGTTTAAGTGCCTTGAAGCTCTTCTCGCACTCAATTGACCATTTGAATTTTATCCCCTTTTCCGTCAACTGGTGCAGGCTCTTTGCGATCCCGGCAAAATCCTTCACGAACCGTCTGTAGTAGGTGGCTAGGCCCAGGAAGCTCCTTAGTTGGTGTTTGTCTTTGGGGACTGGCCAGTATTTCACCGCTTCGACCTTCTCTGGATCGGTTCTCACTCCTTTCGCTGAAATTATGTGTCCCAGGTACTTGACGTCCGCTCTAAACAGGGCGCACTTCTTGGGGTTGAGCTTCAGGTGGGCACTTCGAAGCCTTTGAAACACATCCCTTAGATTGTCTCGGTGTTGCGCAAACGTTTTTCCTACGACGATGACATCATCCAAGTATACCAAACAGGTTTTCCATGTTAACCCTTGCAGGACACATTCCATCAATCGCTCGAAAGTCGCCGGAGCATTGCACAGCCCGAATGGCATTACCGTGAATTGCCATAGCCCATTTCCTGCGGTGAAGGCGGTTTTCTCCCGGTCTTCTGGATGGATCTGTACCTGCCAGTAGCCACTCTTCAAGTCGAGAGTGGAAAACCATCGGGCTCCTGATAGTGTGTCTAGCGTGTCGTCAATCCGTGGCAGAGGGTAGCTATCTTTCTTGGTGACGTAATTGAGCTGCCGATAGTCCACGCAGAACCGCGTGCTGCCATCTTTCTTCTTAACCAGTACAACCGGTGATGCCCACGGACTTTTGGAACTTTCAATCAGACCTTCTTTCTCCATTGCCGACACCATCTCTGCAACTTCTGTCTGCTTTGCCAATGGAAGGCGCCTAGCAGGCTGACGAATTGGTCTAGTATCACCAGTGTCTATTCGATGTTGTACCAGGTGTGTTCGGCCGTATTCTCCGTCCTGTGAGGTAAATACATCAGCGTACTCATTGATAAGATTCTCTGCCATAGTTCGCTGCTCCTGATTCAGCTCACTGGACTGGAGAATCGTCTCTCTCGTTTCCGCTGTCCAAGGTGATGGGAGAGGTTTTGGAGCATCACGTTCAGATATTGTTGCGACGGCGGTAATCGGCGTGCATTTTCCAGTCACCTCCCCTCGCCTTAGTTTGACAGTGTGTGGTCTTGCGTTCAAAACCCTCACTGGAACCATGGTGTTCTTTGGTTCGACTAACGTCTTTCCCACGATGTAGTCTTGAGAATTCTTCTCTGGGTCTGGTTCTACTATGTAGAATCGGTGGCTCCCAAGATCACCTTCCAGCTTCGTCCAAATGATTGTCTCTGAAGACGGCGGCAAAACTTCGCCTTTGCTGATGACTGTCCTGAGTGTTACGGCATTCTCGTTTCCGTACACCATCGGAATCTCCACATTTCGATACCTCAGTACTTGCATCCCGATGTCCAAGATTACTTCATTTGCTTTCATGAAGTCTATTCCGATGATGCACTCGTCGCATATATCTGCCACCAGAAACGCATGGGAGAACGTCAGTCCCGCCAGAGTAATCGTAAGACGAACTTCTCCAAACACCTTCGCCATTTCCCCTGTTGCAGTCTTCAGGCAGTAGCTGTTGGTGTTGTGCAGCCAGGCGCTCTGACGATATCTCTTCTTACAATGGAGGCAGTGGCGCCTGTGTCGATGGTGGCTACGCACTTCTTCTTGTTGATTAGTGCCTCCACTGTCAGGCTCTTGTTACCCCGTTTGGTTTGCGAAAGTTGAATGGTGGTCCTGGGGGCCTCGATTCCAGTAACCAACTTCTGCCCCGCGAAGTTGGTCCTTACGCATTTCCCGACTGCTGGTTTTGGTAAGTCTGACTGACAGCCAGATGCTTCCTCTCTGCTTCTCCTACTTCCGCAATGTGGACAATTTCCTCGTCTAGGTGCACTTCTGCACTGCCGTTGTAGGTGTCCAGTTTGGTTGCAATTCCAGCAACGGATTTGACTTCCGCGAGCTCTGTCTTCATCCATGACGGCTGTTCTCTGGCATGAGCATTCCACGACGGACATTTCCCTGACACGGTGTATTCCCTGGTATGCTTGGTCCGCAGCCTTCATTGGCAAAGCGAATGCCAATGCCTCGGGGAGTGTTCGCTTTTCAGCCATCCTTACAGCCATTTGCAGTTGTCTGTCCTCTATGGCCTGAATAAAAGCTTCCATCGCCATTTCGTTGATAAGCTCCTCACCGGCTTTAGGGTATGAAAGATGGGCTAGTCGCTCTATATCCGCTTGCAACTGTTGGAGCGTTTCCCCCCTTTTCTGGACTCGACTACGCAGCTGAACCCTGTACACCTGCTGCATGTGTTCATCCCCAAACCGCATCTCGATAGCCTGAACCAGAGAATCGTAGTTCTGCTGTTTATCTTCCGGGATGGTCTGCAAGAGCTCCGCAGCTGGACCCCTCAGTGCAAGTGTGAGTGCAATGGACTTCTCTTCATCGTCCCAGCTATTGGTCATTGCAGCCGCTTCGAATTGCCTTTTATAAATTGGCCATGATGTTTGACCATCGAAGATAGGAGGCTGCATCTCCTTTCTTCTCAGACCGTCAGTGGAATATTCCCGTGCTTTCTGTCTCTTCACGTTGCTGAACTCCTTAGCAAGATTTTCGACTTGCTTTCCTACTATTTCGAATTGCGTATCCACTTTTTCAAACTGAGTCTCTATCTTCCCGAACTGAGTTTCATGTTTCTCAAAATTTTCATCGAATCTAGTTTCGACTTTTTCGAGTTGCGTCTCGACCTTCTCGATTTTCTCTTCGATCACTTCGAATTTGGATTCCAAGTTCTTGTTTTGCTCATCAAGTTTTGTTCCAGGCACTGTGACGTCATCAGGCAAAAGGGCCTCACATGGGACACACCTTGATGTCAACAATGCCCCCACAAACGTCAAGCAAACCATGTACAAATCATATATAAATTTGTATATAAAAAAAAAAGAATTTTATGAAAAGAAATACATTCCAGTTTAAAACGTTTAAAGAAGCGGAGTTTAATTGGGTCTTACGCTAAAATTCATTTACAGTAGATTAATTTTACAGTAGATTACAGTCCATTTTTCTTACTGAAATTAAACGTTCATAGCCGAACATTTGGTCATTACGAGCCGGATTAAAAAAAAAAAAAAAATTTTCTTTGATCGACAGTCAATCCATAGTGTGTGTGTGTTTTCTGCCGCGTATAATCTCTATAGACAATTTAGTCGAGTTTAATTGATTTTAAATTTAAATTAAAACTTTTGCTAAGTGTGCATAGAATAAAAAAAAAAATAATATCAATCGTGTGCTGCTGTGTGGTGTACATTTGGATCCGAATCTGGAAATTCCCGAAACCCTGAGGACGCAGCCAACTGAACTTGGAACCCCTTTCTCAACTGGAGCACCGCGCTTTCACAAGTAAGTGACTTCTTATTTTTTATTTTTTTCCTGTTTCTGCAATAAGAGCAATACAATAAACATATTTGGCACATACGCTGAAGCAATTGGAAAAAGATATCTCCAATTTTTCCAAAACTGGTTCTGCTAGGCGAACAGTCAATTATCTTTCTAGTCGATTGTCTGCTTTAGAAAAGACAATGGAAGCAGCAACTGGACGACTCGAAACGCCTCTGGAGTCATTAGCAGAGAAGGAGTTAGGGGAAGTCGAGACTCGCTTCGTACAAATCCGAGAGCTCTACTTCGAACATCGTTGCGACTTATTGGACGCGATGGATAAGGTACAGCCAACTGAAAAGAAAGTAGAAAGGGATCATTCAGAATCCAATTAAACTAGAAAGGTAGACATTCGGTTACCCAAGATCAATTTACCCGTTTTCGCTGGGAGTTATGAGTCATGGCGAGCCTTTCATGACTTATTTGTCTCGTTAATTCACCATAATTCGGGACTCTCTGAGATACAAAAAATGCACTACTTGAAAACAAGTGTGTCAGGGGAAGCGGAGAAACTTTTGCCCACCTGGGAATTGACAACGGCAACTACCACAAGGCATGGGAGATCTTAACAGACCGTTATGATCACCAACGATTCCTAGTGAACACCCAATTGAAATGTCTCTTCAATCAGCCTTCAATAGCCCAAGAGCGATCCGAATTCATCAAGGAATTGCTCGATACATCGATGGAAGTTGTTCACAGCTTGGAAAATCTGAAGGTTCCAGTTCAGCATTGGGACGTTGTGCTCATTTTCATCCTGCTTCAGAAACTTCCGACGAAAACGCAACACCTATGGGAAGAAAGGCTTGGAAGTAAGACTGACAACAAGAAACTTCCTACATTTGCCGAATTTACCCAGTTTTTGGAGACGAGGTTCCGTTCATTGGAGGCCGTTAATCAACAGCAGGCGCAACCATCAACGAATCCGGCAAGGAATGTGCCACAGCGGAGTAGTTTTTATACGTCGACCAATGCCCAGAGGTTTTCCTGCAAGCTTTGCAACAGAGGTCAACACCCTATTCGTAAGTGTGGACGATTTTTGAAGATGAGTACAGCGGACCGAATTCAGAGTGTGGGTACATTAGGGATTTGTCGGAACTGCTTAGCATATAGCCACAACACAGAGCAGTGTCCGAACACTCGTAGGTGTTACTACTGTGAGCAGCCACATAATTCTTTATTGCATATAGCACAGGCCAACACTTCTCATCCATCCACATTTCGGCAGTCAAGTATTTCCCATAGGTCAGGTATCTCTCAAAATCCTCCACAGAATTTTCTCACCACGATGAACACCGAAGCCTCAGTCTTTTCGCCTAACAACGGAGCACAGCCTTCCAGCAGTTCGGCCGTCAACAGCTTCCATGCTCTGCCAAGCACATCAACACAAATTTTGTTAGCCACTGCGTTGATAAAGGTTAGGGTTTCGTCAGGTGAGACTTATTCGTTTAGAGCCTTGCTTGACTCGGGCTCTCAAGCGAGTTTTATAACAGAGTCAGCTGTCCAATTACTACGTTTAAAGCCAAGATCCACTCACGTTGAGGTATCCGGGTTGGGTTTAGTCAGCAGTGGCACTTGTCAGAGGGTTGTTGACGTCGTGCTTACGTCACATCATTCAGCCTTCGAGACATCAACAAAGGCTTTCATCTTTAAGTCGCTGTCTGGCCATCTTCCGGCCCGGACACTCCCCGTTGCTCATTTGGAACACCTCGCTGATCTGGTTTTAGCAGACCCATTTTTCAACAAATCAGCAAAGGTTGATCTTCTTTTGGGAAGCGATGTTCTTGCCGAGATTTCGCTACCCGAGCTGAGAAGACCAAAGCAGGAGGACCAGCCAGTAGCGCAAAAAACCAGATTAGGCTGGATTTTATTTGGAAAGGCTGGGTTCAGGCTCAACCCATTCGTAGTTTCTTCCAAACAACAGATGTCGACGCTTAGCTTCGCAAGTTTTGGGAACAGGAAGAAGCTACATTTGAATGGTACGAAACTTCCGAGAATGTCGCTTGTGAGGAACATTTCGTCAAACATGTGAGGCGTACTGTAGATGGGCGATACCAGGTGGCTCTACCCTTTAAGGGAGCTGCCTATCCAGTCTTGGGCAGATCACAGGAAGGTGCTTTACAACACTTCAGTAGTTTGGAGAAACGTCTCAGCGCCAATCCCCAGCTACATGAGCAATATTCCGCGTGCCTGAAAGAATACAGAGACTTAGAACATATGAGCGAGGTAAAACAAGAAGACATACCCAAATTAGATCATTACTTCCTACCCCACCACGCAGTCATTAAGGAGGCTAGTTCAACAACAAGACTCAGAGTTATGTTCGATGCATCCTTCAGAACGTCGAATGGAGTCTCATTGAACTACCAGCTGATGATAGGACCCTCACTTCAACACAATGTGACTGACATTATCCTCCGCTGGAGACTCTACCAGCACACCTTTACGGCTGACATCGAAAAGATGTACCGTCAAATCTGGGTCAGCGGTCGGGATTCCTATTTTCAACTGGTCATCTGGCGTAAGGATCCATCAGAGGAACTCAAGATCTACCGCCTTAAGACTGTGACCTTTGGAACGGCTTCGGCCCCGTATCTGGCCATTCGAACATTGAAGGAGCTAGCAGAAGAGGCCCGTCATCGATACCCGTTAGCAGCTCAAATGATAGATGGCAAAATGTATGTCGACGACCTTATCCCCGGCGCAGACACCTTGGAAGAAGCCAAAATTAAAATAAAGGAAGTTAGAGCAACTCTCCAATCAGCGGGATTTAACTTACGGAAGTGGACATCCAACAGGAAGGAACTTCTTCAAGGCATTCCAGAAAAGGATTGTGAATCTTCGTTTGCAGTACCTACAGAAGGTTCGGATCAAGTCAAAACGCTAGGTATTCATTGGCTTCCTGCCACCGACGTCTTCCGCTTTCAGTATATTCCTTCAAGCAATCCACTACCAACGAAGAGATTCGTACTTTCGGCAATTGCACGCCTCTTCGACCCGTTAGGTTGGATTTCGCCATGCATAACTAAAGCGAAATGTTTTATGCAGCTTCTTTGGATCCGAAAGACGTCCTGGGACGAGCCCGTCGAACCCGCTATTTTAGAAGAATGGGACACTTTTTATAAAGATTTACAAAATATTAATAATTTAGGTCTGCCAAGGTGGGTACACACAATTGGTAGGTCACAGTGCATAGAACTCCATGGTTTCAGCGACGCTTCGGAAAAGGCTTATGGAGCAGCCGTATATCTCAGGGTTGTGGACAAGGTTCACAAGGTCCATATGCACTTGCTAATTTCCAAGTCCAAGGTGGCACCGGTAAAGCCAGTGAGTCTGCCAAGGTTAGAGCTATGTGGGTCTGTTCTTGCAGCGAAACTTCTACACTATGTCATCGCCCTCTGCTGGATATCTGCATCACCTTCCAAGTGGGAAACATTCGTCCGGAACAGAGTAGGAGAAATTCAGCGGCTCACCGATACCAAGATATGGAGGCACATACCGACTCAAGACAATCCAGCGGACTTAGTTTCTAGAGGTATGGAACCATCGGCACTTTTAAAGGCAACGTTGTGGTGGAACGGGCCCTCATTTCTGCACCAAAAGTGGGAGTTCGAGCTTCCGAAACAGCCTTCTAGTCTCGTCACTAGCGAAGGAAGTAGACTGGTACATGTCCACCACGTGGACTTAGTAGAAGGCCCGATACACCAGCTTCTTCACCGAACGTCGAACTTAAAGCGACTTACGAGGATCGTTGGCTACTGCAAGCGTTTCATCAGAAACTTGCGAAGTGATCCTCAACGAATTGCTGGACCTCTAAGCCCGAAGGAGCTTGAAGCCGCTGCCAAGTTAAAGGCATTAGCATCCTTAAATCCATTCATAGACGGAGAAGGCATCATAAGGGTAGGCGGCAGACTAAAAAACGCAGACCTCTCGTTCGACCAACAGCACCCCATCATACTAGGACCGAGGCACCATTTCACAACCCTAGTCATCCGAAACGCACATGAAAATACGCTACACGGAGGGATCCAGCTAATGATTGCGTATACCAGGAGAGCCGTCAAAAAATATTTAAACACCTGCGTCATTTGTCACCGGTACCGAAACAGGGTAGCTCACCAATTAATGGGAAACCTACCATCTCCTAGGGTGACAGTTTCTAGGCCGTTTGCCCATACAGGGGTCGACTATGCGGGACCAATCACCATTCGGTCTTGGAAAGGTCGCGGAGCCAAATGTTTTAAGGGATACCTGGCAATATTTGTCTGCCTCGCCACCAAAGCAATGCACTTGGAAGCAGTCACAGACCTTACCACCCAAGCTTTCTTAGCCGCCTTCCGGCGTTTTGTTGCTCGACGAGGTGTCTGTGGTCAGGTCTACAGTGACTGCGGAACAAACTTCATTGGAGCTAAAGCTGAACTGCATCGGCTATTAAAGGAAGCCGGACACAACTGGAAGGAAGCTGCTGAGGTTCTGGCGACACAGGGAACTAAGTGGAATTTCATTCCCCCTGCTTCTCCTCACTTCGGAGGATTGTGGGAAGCAGGAGTGAAGAGTGTCAAACACCACTTCACGGATCGTCGGCAACGGGACACTTACATACGAGGAGCTCGCCACGCTACTCACACAAATTGAGGCGTGCCTCAATTCGAGGCCTCTGTGTCCACTAACGGAAAATCCAGACGACTTGCAGGCACTCACCCCAGCTCACTTCTTAACGAAACTAAGCCCACTACCGATCAACGAAAGCGAATCAATCAACGAAGGCGACACAAACAAATAACCCAACCAATTAATTTAAAACAAATTTAAATTTAATACTTAAAATACCTAATGAATTTAAAATCAACACACTGCGAAATGCTACACGGCAACAAAATTCGCTACAAAACTCAACGCACCGTACACTAAGTGCGAGCAATCACTCAATTGCATTCACTCAATTACACAATCAACCAATACCACACTCAAGAAAACGAAACTAGCTGATTCTGATCCGTGCAGTAGAAACAGCTACAAATGAAGCAATTGCCCGGATAAAAGATTGGCTAGTATCCGCCGGACTAGAACTAGCTGACCATAAAACAGAAGCTGTTCTTATAACCAGCCGGAAAACTGTCGAATTTGCCAACTTTCAGGTTGGTAACCAAACCATCAGGTCGAAAGAGGCAGTTAAATACCTTGGAGTAATGCTGGACAACAGGCTACGGTTTAAAACGCATGTTGATTTTGTTACCAAAAAAGCATCGCAAATGCAGGGAGCTCTCTCGCGTATCATGCCTAACATCGGTGGACCTGGATACGCTAGAAGGATTCTACTCTCTAGAGTTATCACCTCAGTTCTGTTATATGCCGCCCCAGTCTGGGCGGAGGCACTGAGGACGAAGGAGACCAAAAGGAAACTATCGTCATCATACAGACTCTGTGCGCTACGGACAATCAGCGGCTTTCGAACCATCTCTGACGAAGCTGCATTTGTCATAGCTGGAATGGTCCCCATCGATATTCTCGCAGATGAAATGCTGAGGATATATAACAGAAGAGCATTGAGTCATCACGACGCCACTGGTATCAAGGTGATAAAAATTGAAGAAAGGGCAGCGTCAGCAGCTATGTGGCAAGCTCGTTGGGCTAATACAACAAAAGGCAGATGGACATACAAACTTATACCGACAATCCAAGATTGGATAAGTCGAAAGCATGGAGACTGCAACTACCATCTAACGCAGTTCCTGTCTGGGCACGGTGGCTACCGCAAATATCTACACCGATTCGGACACGACAACTCACCATCCTGCCCGGAATGCCCAGGTGAAGATGAGGATACGGAGCACGCAGTGTTTTACTGCACACGTTTCACGGCATGGAGAATTACTCTGCCAAGTCCGTCATTACTCCTCGACCATATGTTACGGTTGGAAGAAAATTGGATATCAATATGTTCTTTCGTAACAACTCTACAAAAAGAGTTGCGGAGAATAGAAAAGCTAAGAAGAGCAGCAGAAGCAACAGAAGCATCAGAAGCAGCAATACAAGAAGCATAGCATGAATTGCTAACCAGCTCCGCGAAGTAATACCTAACGGCAGTCCCGCGGGGAGAGTGGTTGAAGTGTGTAGGGTGTGTGTTTAGTACGTAGGCGTATTCCTGGCATCGAGTACTCAGGTTTGCGAATCGTGCATGCTAGTAGCACTCGGGCTACTAGTATCTATGAAGATTACACATCCCTGGCGCAATCCAAAAAAAAAAAAAACGTCGCACAAATCAGTTGACACTCATTCTCGTGTGTCATGCTCGATTCCATTCATACACACACACACCCACAAGCCAAATAAACAAACAAATACTAAAATTCAATACACAATAAATGAAATTTAATGAATTTATAATTAATAAACACTACTCACCTGGATTAAATCTACACATTAAAATTATACAAAATTAACTTTACACTACGAATAAATACCGCACAACCGAATCATCAACCGACGATCGACTGCTCCTGTGGTAAACAATGAACCACAGTCGGCGAAAGAGAAGAGAGCGCGCACTCATGGATATCGGGATCGTGCGTAGAATAGCTGCTACGTTCATTGTCCTCTGTCATTCTCGTTCGTTTTATGTTTTGTTGTTGTGTACAATGCATGTTGAAGAAATTTATCAATACGTTTTCTCTTTGCATGGACAAATGACGAGCGGTCAGTTAGAAGAGGGTTGCCAACTTTCTTTATCGCAGATTACGATAGCAAACAACTAAATTACTGAAGAATTATGATGTCGATTAGGACCGGCGCTACTTGTGAACTTCGATCACGGGGGGAGAATGTTCCAGACACTGTGACGTCATAAGGCAAAAGGGCCTCACATGGGACACACCTTGATGTCAACAACGCCCCCACAAACGTCAAGCAAACCATGTCCAAATCATATATAAATTTGTATATAAAAAAAACGAATTTTATGAAAAGAAATACATTCCAGTTTATAACGTTTAAAGAAGCGGTGTTTAATTCGGTCTTACGCTAAAATTCATTTACAGTAGATTAATTTTACTGTAGATTACAGTCCATTTTTCTTACTGAAATTAAACGTTCATAGCCGAACAAGTTTACTTTCCAGAGCATCTGGAGAATTTTTTTGTTCGTCCATTGCTTCCTTTTGTTCATCCAGCTTAAGTTCCAGAGAATTCTTTTGTCCGTCCATTGCTTTCTTTTGTTCATCCAGCATAAGTTCTAGAGAATTCTTTTGTTCGTCCATTGCTTTCTTTTGTTCGTCCAGCTTAAGTTCTAGAGAATTCCTTTGGTCGCCCATTGCTTTCTTTTGTTCGTCCAGCTTAAGTTCTAGAGAATTCCTTTGATCTTCTATTGCTTTCTTTTGTTCGTCCATGACTAACTTAAGTTGCAGGAGCAGACTTGTTATACCCGGGTCGGCTGCTGCACTTGCTGGTTCCTCTTCCACGTCAAACTCTACGTCGTGCGGATTTTCACCTTCCTGCGTTACTGCTTCTTCCAGACGAATCAGTAGGGCATCTTTTCCGCCAGTTGTGTCGAGGTTCCGTTTACTGAGTTCTGCCTTTAGTTGAGTTATAGTTAGTTTTCCCAATTTGCGACCCATCAACACAGAAATGGTTTTTTTTTTTTTTTTTTCTTTTTTTTTTTTTGCTTGTGCAATTTCACACCACGGAAATAGTTATTCACAGAATAAGTTTTATCCCGCTTCTGACACCAATGTAATATGCGAGCTACGGCTCGAGTAGATAAAACAATATTCTGTGAAATTATTTCTTTATTTTCTAGTCTATAGAACAATTCAGGTTCACACTATACTATTCATCGCAATTCTTTTCTTACAAGGTCTCTGTCCTCTCAAATCACTTTATCTCCTTTCAATTACTTAGTTCACAAATCCAAACTAATTACTTCTTCTTGTTAAATCTCCACTTTCAATTTATCACAAAACTACAACTTCGCCCATTATCACTTTTCTAATCTCTTCGCCACAGTTTAAAAACTACTGCTGCTTTCTCAATCGCCATCTGTCCTTATATAGCAGAAGTTTCTGATAGCCAGAAACTTCTAGCAAATTCTTCGACCACTGGAACAAGAGAAATAATTCTTGCAGTTATAATTCCCTTTTATCCCTGATATTATTCGTCTCTTTCGTTGACATGAGCTGTGGAGACTTCGTCCCAGACACGAACCTCGAATGAAAGGACAGTTCGAACCAAAATTCTGCCAGAATGAAAAGTCACTTCGGAATTTGTTGCGTCATATTTTTAGGGGGCGTAGTTATTATTATGCTACACTGCCCCCCTCTTAGACGTGTTCGTCCCGAACAAGTGCATCCTCATTTCGGCCATTGTATCGACTCAGTCGGTCCACATGAACCACTTTCATTTTGGCCCTCGGTCCTCGCTGGATGCGGTAGACAACATCGTTGATGCGGGTTACTATTCTGTAGGGACCTTCCCAGTTCCGCTGTAATTTAGGTGATTTCCCCTTTTGGCGATGGGGATTATACAGCCACACCAGATCTCCTTCCTGGAATCCTGACGTTGTTGCCTTGGCATCATACCTGGTCTTCATGCGGTCACTCGTCATCTTAATCTGGCTTCTGGTCCTTTGGTGTATGTCCCTAAGCCTTTCCCTAAGGTCCGCCACGTACTCTTCTTCATTTCTGGGCTCATTGGTAGGAGATCCAAATTTCACCTCACTGGGTAAACGAGCTATTCCACCAAATAAGATTTCGAACGGCGTATGTCGAGTAGTGCTATGCACGGCACTTCTATAGGCCATCAAAAATAAGGGAATCTGCCGGTCCCAATCCCGTTGATAGTCACCTACGACCTTCGAGAGATGTTCGTCCAAAGTCCTATTGAAACGCTCCACCATACCGTCCGACTGTGGATGAAGCGGGGTTGTCCTTGTCTTTTTGATTCCGAGTAGTTGACACATCTTTTGGAAGATTCTTGACTCGAAGTTCCGCCCTTGGTCAGAATGCAATTCCAAGGGCACACCGAATCTGCTAACCCAATTGTAGACGATCTGCTCCGCCACGGTTCTGGCCTCCTGGTTAGGGATCGGAAACGCTTCCGGCCACTTACTGAAGTAGTCCATCACTACGAGTATATACCAATTAAAATTGTCGGTTTCCGGAAAGGGCCCTGCGATGTCAATGGCGATTCGTTCGAAAGGTGCTCCCACGTTGTATTGGTGCATCTTACCTCGAGTTTTGATTCTCGGACCCTTGCTAGCTGCACACACGTCGCATTTTCTGCACCAGTCTTCGATATCTTCCTTCGCTTTTAACCAATAAAAACGTTCTCGTACCTTTTCTAGCGTCTTATTCACTCCCAAGTGGCCTCCGGACGCCCCGCCATGCATTTCCTGTAACACCTCCTTGACCCTCGTCCGCGGTACGACAAGCTGCATTACAAACGACTTTCCGTCGGAGGATTCCCATTTTCTTCTCAGAACAACTTTTTGGACATGGAGGGAGTTCCACTGCGCAAAATATGCCTTTAAGGTCGGGCTTCTGTGAGAGATGTCCTGATGATCCGGTTTCTCCATGTTCTCCTTCCAGGCCTGAATCGGCTCGATATCCGGGTCTTCCTTCTGAGCGTTCCGGATCTCATCTACGCTCCAGCCGGCGATAGGTTCGGCTCTCATTCTTTGGATGAAAACCAGCTCCCGTTCTTCCTGACGCGCACAATGTTTACAATCCGTTCTGCATGGTCTCCGAGACAGTGCATCCGCATTAGAGTGGAGTTTTCCTTTACGATGCTGTATTTCGTAGTCGTAGATTTGCAGCCTTTCGATCCATCTTGCGACCTAACCCTCAGGACTCTTGAACTGTAATAGCCATTTTAAGGCTGCATGGTCTGTGCAAAGAACGAACTTCCTCCCGTAGAGGTATTTGTGAAAATGCTTCGTAGCCAAGATCAAAGCTAGAAGTTCCCGCCTTGTCACGCAGTAGTTCCTTTCTGGCTTAGAGAGCACCTTGCTGAAGTACGCAACCACCTTCTCTTGGCCGTCATGCACCTGGGAGAGTACGGCTCCTACCCCGACATTACTAGCATCTGCATCCACAACGAACATTTCCCCGGGAGTGGGGTAAGCCAGTATCGGGGCATCGCATAGCCGTTGTTTAAGTGCCTTGAAGCTCTTCTCGCACTCAATTGACCATTTGAATTGTTTTCCCTTTTCCGTCAACTGGTGCAGGTTCTTTGCGATCCCGGCAAAATCCTTCACGAACCGTCTGTAGTAGATGGCTAGGCCCAGGAAGCTCCTTAGTTGGTGTTTGTCTTTGGGGACTGGCCAGTTTTTCACCGCTTCGACCTTCTCCGGATCGGTTCTCACTCCTTTGGCTGAAATTATGTGTCCCAGGTACTTGACTTCCGCTCTAAACAGGGCGCACTTCTTGGGGTTGAGCTTCAGGTGGGCACTTCGAAGCCTTTGAAACACATCCCTTAGATTGTCTCGGTGTTGCGCAAACGTTTTTCCTACGACGATGACATCATCCAAGTATACCAAACAGGTTTTCCATGTTAACCCTTGCAGGACACATTCCATCAATCGCTCGAAAGTCGCCGGAGCATTGCACAGCCCGAATGGCATTACCGTGAATTGCCATAGCCCATTTCCTGCGGTGAAGGCGGTTTTCTCCCGGTCTTCTGGATGGATCTGTACCTGCCAGTAGCCACTCTTCAAGTCGAGAGTGGAAAACCATCGGGCTCCTGATAGTGTGTCTAGCGTGTCGTCAATCCGTGGCAGAGGATAGCTGTCTTTCTTGGTGACGTAATTGAGCTGCCGATAGTCCACGCAGAACCGCGTGCTGCCATCTTTCTTCTTAACCAGTACAACCGGTGATGCCCACGGACTTTTGGAACTTTCAATCAGACCTTCTTTCTCCATTGCCGACACCATCTCTGCAACTTCTGTCTGCTTTGCCAATGGAAGGCGCCTAGCAGGCTGACGAATTGGTCTAGTATCACCAGTGTCTATTCGATGTTGTACCAGGTGTGTTCGGCCGTATTCTCCGTCCTGTGAGGTAAATACATCAGCGTACTCATTGATAAGATTCTCTGCCATAGTTCGCTGCTCCTGATTCAGCTCACTGGACTGGAGAATCGTCTCTCTCGTTTCCGCTGTCCAAGGTGATGGGAGAGGTTTTGGAGCATCACGTTCAGATATTGTTGCGACGGCGGTAATCGGCGTGCATTTTCCAGTCACATCCCCTCGCCTTAGTTTGACAGTGTGTGGTCTTGCGTTCAAAACCCTCACTGGAACCATGGTGTTCTTTGGTTCGACTAACGTCTTTCCCACGATGTAGTCTTGAGAATTCTTCTCTGGGTCTGGTTCTACTATGTAGAATCGGTGGCTTCCAAGATCACCTTCCAGCTTTGTCCAAATGATTGTCTCTGAAGACGGCGGCAAAACTTCGTCTTTGCTGATGACTGTCCTGAGAGTTACGGCACTCTCGTTTCCGTACACCATCGGAATCTCCACATTTCAATACCTCAGTACTTGCATCCCGATGTCCAGGATTACTTCATTTGTTTTCATGAAGTCTATTCCGATGATGCACTCGTCGCATATATCTGCCACCAGAAACGCACGGGAGAACGTCAGTCCCGCCAGAGTAATCGTAAGACGAACTTCTCCAAATACCTTCGCCATTTCCCCTGTTGCAGTCTTCAGGCAGTAGCTGTGGGTGTTGTGCAGCCAGGAGCTTTTGACGATATCTCTTCTTACAATGGAGGCAGTGGCACCTGTGTCGATGGTGGCTACGCACTTCTTCTCGTTGATTAGTGCCTCCACTGTCAGGCTCTTGTTACCCCGTTTGGTTTGCGAAACTTGAATGGTGGTCCTGGGGGCCTCGATTCCAGTAACCAACTTCTGCCCCGCGAAGTTGGTCCTTACGCATCTCCCGACTGCTGGTTTTGGGAAGTCTGACCGACAGGATGCTTCCTCTCTGCTTCTCCTACTTCCGCAATGTGGACAATTTCCTCGTCTAGGTGCACTTCTGCACTGCCGTTGTAGGTGTCCGGTTTGGTTGCAATTCCAGCAACGGATTTGACTTCCGCGAGCTTTGACGGCTGTTCTCTGGCATGAGCATTCCACGACGGACATTTCCCTGACACGGTGTATTCCCTGGTATGCTTGGTCCGCAGCCTTCATTGACAAAGCGAATGCCAATGCCTCGGGGAGTGTTCGCTTTTCAGCCATCCTTACAGCCATTTGCAGTTGTCTGTCCTCTATGGCCTGAATAAAAGCTTCCACCGCCATTTCGTTGATAAGCTCCTCACCGGCTTTAGGGTATGAAAGATGGGCTAGTCGCTCTATATCCGCTTGCAACTGTTGGAGCGTTTCCCCCCTTTTCTGGACTCGACTACGCAGCTGAACCCTGTACACCTGCTGCATGTGTTCATCCCCAAACCGCATCTCGATAGCCTGAACCAGAGAGTCGTAGTTCTGCTGTTTATCTTCCGGGATGGTCTGCAAGAGCTCCGCAGCTGGACCCCTCAGTGCAAGTGTGAGTGCAATGGACTTCTCTTCATCGTCCCAGCTATTGGTCATTGCGGCCGCTTCGAATTGCCTTTTATAAATTGGCCATGATGTTTGACCATCGAAGATAGGAGGCTGCATCTCCTTTCTTCTCAGACCGTCAGTGGAATATTCCCGTGCTTTCTGTCTCTTCACGTTGCTGAGCTCCTTAGCAAGATTTTCGACTTGCTTTCCTACTATCTCGAATTGCGTATCCACTTTTTCAAACTGAGTCTCTATCTTCCCGAACTGAGTTTCATGTTTCTCAAAATTTTCATCGAATCTGGTTTCGACTTTTTCGAGTTGCGTCTCGACCTTCTCGATTTTCTCTTCGATCACTTCGAATTTGGATTCCAAGTACTTGTTTTGCTCATCAAGTTTACTTTCCAGAGCATCTAGAGAATTCTTTTGTTCGTCCATTGCTTTCTTTTGTTCATCCAGCTTAAGTTCTAGAGAATTATTTTGTTCGTCCATTGCTTTCTTTTGTTCATCCATTGCTTTCTTTTGTTCATCCAACTTAAGTTCTAGAGAATTCCTTTGGTCGCCCATTGCTTTCTTTTGTTCGTCCATCGCTTTCTTTTGTTCATCCATTGCTTTCTTTTGTTCATCCAGCTTAAGTTCTATAGAATTCTTTTGGTCATCGAGCTTATGACTTTGATCTTCTATTGCTTTCTTTTGTTCGTCCATGACTAACTTAAGTTGCAGGAGCAGACTTGTTATACCCGGGTCGGCTACTGTACTTGCTGGTTCCTCTTCCACGTCAAACTCTATGTCATGCGGATTTTCACCTTCCTGCGTTACTGCTTCTTCCAGACGAATCAGTAGGGCATCTTTTCCCCCAGTTGTGTCGAGATTCCGCTTACTGAGTTCTGCCTTTAGTTGAATTATAGTTAGTTTTCCCAATTTGCGACCCATTTTGCGCAACTAATTAACTCAACGCAGAAATCGTTTTTTTTTTTTTTTTGTGCAATTTCACACCACGGAAATAGTTATTCACAGAATAAGTTTTATCCCAGCTTCTGACACCAATGTAATATGCGAGCTACGGCTCGAGTAGATAAAACGATATTCTGTGAAATTTATTTCTTTATTTTCTAGTCTATAGAACAATTCAAGTTCACACTATACTATTCTTCGCAAATTCTTTTCTTACAAGGTCTCTTTCCTCTCAAATCACTTTATCTCCTTTCAATTACTTAATTCACAAATCCAAACTAATTACTTTTTCTTGTTTACTCTCCACTTTCAATTTATCACCAAATTACAACTTCGCCCATTATCACTTTTCCAATCTCTTCGCCACAGTTTAAAAACTACTGTGTCTTTTTTTGATCGCCATCTGTCCTTATATAGCAGAAGTTTCTGATAGCCAGAAACTTCTAGCAAATTCTTCGACCACTGGAACAAGAGAAATAATTCTTGCAGTTATAATTCCCTTTTATCCCTGATATTATTCGTCTCTTTCGTTGACATGAGCTGTGGAGACTTCGTCCCAGACACGAACCTCGAATGAAAGGACAGTTCGAACCAAAATTCTGCCAGAATGAAAAGTCACTTCGGAATTTGTTGCGTCATATTTTTAGGGGGCGTAGTTATTATTATGCTACATTATATTGAATTTTTGAATTTCCTTTGGTGCTAGTAAATCAGTGCTTAGAACTCCCAATTGGCTTAGCATTAAATTTTCCTTAACTTTCCTAACCTGGTCTCTAAGTAGCTGTATATCATAATTTACTTGGAATGCGTGTTGCATTCTTGTCATTCTTGCATATTCTTCATTTACTGCATTACCTAAATTGTTAAACTGTCTTTTAATTTCAAGTTGTTGTATATTAATTTGTCTAGTAATATTGTTCGTTACTTCGTTAAAGTCGTTGTTTATTCTTATTTGGTCATTGAGTCCGTCTATTAAGTTCTTGTTGTTCTTTTCCTTAGTTGCTAGACTCTGTTTTATTTCCTGTTCATCTTCATGATCCATAGTACCTGCTAAATATTTTAATCCCTTCCCTAATATATCAACTAATCCTCTTTTTGACTTATGGTGATGATATCCTAAAATATTTTCTATTTCTTTAACTAACTTATTAAAATTATGAACAATAGTCGGGTATTCGTTTTTATCATTAAGTTCATTAATATTGTGTTCTAAAATGTTGAGGTTTTCTGTCCAAGAAGTTAAGTTAACACAATGTAATATCTTTGTATAGTTTTCAATTATATTAATTTGTTGGTCTCTGATTGTAATGTATCCTTCTCCTTCGTCTAGTTTTTGTAGGTCAATTTTTTTGTCCGTTTGTCGTGGTTACTGCCATTGCCAGTAGAATAATAAATAGTGCCTGGAAAGAAAAGTTTTAATGGGTTTTGCTCGAATTTATAGTTTCGTTTTAGTTGAGTTTTATAGAATTTACACCCTTTACTATCAGTAACGTGGTCCTTATCTATTACTTTAGGATCATCTCTTTTGTGTGTTATTTTAAGTTTTTTGTTAGTTCTGGATTTAAGGTAAACATGGTTGGATTTTGTCAAGTCTACGTCAGTCTTGTCTTTATTTCTTTTATTTATATATCGTTCTTTATTTTTGTTTATTAGTTCTATTATTTTGGGGTATTCCTGATTCGTTATGGTTCCGTTAACAAAGTCTATCGGTCTTTGTTTTGTTGCGGAGTGAATTGTTTTATTATAGATTGTAACAGCTTTCAAGACCTTATTTCTTAAAGTGTCTTTATTACTGTCGTCCGCTGCAAAAGTTCTTATGCGCTTGTTAAGAGTAGAGTGGAATCTTTCGATGTCCGAATTCCCAGTTTTATGGTAAGGCGTAGTGATGTGGAGGTCAACGTTATTTTCTTTTAAAAATTCTTTGATTGTAACTGATGAGAAACCTGTTTCACCATCCGTAACTATTCTGTTCGGGATACAATGGTTTGCAGATCTGCATTTTAATGTATTCAATAGTGATATCCATGTTCTGTGCTTGATCTCTTGCACCGTTACATGTTTCGTAAATTTGTCGATCATTGTCACATACATTAAGTTGATATTCGCGTACCAAATGTCGATGTGTATGATTTGATTGGGTTTCGTTGGTGTTTCTGTTATCTTTAGTGGTATTTTATAAGGTAATCTCTCATATTTGGCTTTGTTGCAAATTTCGCAATTGTTTATATATTTTTGAATTTTATTTTTAAGACTTGGACTGTAGTAAGTATCTTTGATCTCTGCATATGTTTCATTAATTCCTCTATGGGTTAATGAGTTATGCGTTTTTGAAATAACTAGTAACTCCTTTTCTTCATCTGTTAGGTCTCCTAAAAATTTACTACATTTAATGAATTTTAAAAGTTTGTTTTTGCTGAAGTATTTTACGTAGACGTCCTGGAATTTTGCGAAAAGGTGGTCGTGTCTAGAGAATATACCTACTATCCTTTGGTAGGAATGAATCTTTTCATAACGTCTAGAATAAGCTTTTCGTTAAATACTTTTATTCCTATAACAATTCTCCTTTTTCCAAATGCTGTGTATGTTTTATGGTTACTAGGACCTTCTGTGCTATTGATTATTATCTGGGTTTTATATATATTGACTGGTGACTCAACTATGGGTATGTAATCGTTACTGTCCTCTTCAGCGCTATGAATAGAAGCAATAAGGGATTGATTATCGGGGATACTTTCATTATTGTCATCATCACTTAAAATTTCTTGGTTAGCTGTGGTTTCCATGCATTCGTTAAGGTAAATCGCTACTCTTGATAAACCGTCTGCTACTTGGTTATCCTTACCCTTAACGTACTCTATATCAAAATTATATTCCTCCAGCTTAATTTTCCATCTTTGGAGTTTGACATTAGGTTCTTTAAGCGAACTATGCCAAACAAGGGGTCGATGGTCTGTTCTGACAGTAAATTTGCGCCCGTACAGGTAGGGTCTGAAATAATTCATCGACCACAGGATAGCCAAAAGCTCTTTTTCGATAGTCGAATACTTTATTTCGTGTTCATTTAGCGTTCTGCTTGCGAAACAGGTTGGATGACCCTCCTGTGATAGAACTGCGCCTAAGGCATAGTTTGATGTGTCTGTTGTCAAAGTGAATTTTTTACTGAAATCTGGATATTTAAGTATTGGTTCGGATGTTATTAGGGTTTTTAGGTTTTCGAAGCTTTCGATATATTCAGGATTGTTTAAATTTATTTTTGAATTTTTCTTAAAATAGGCTGTCATTGGTTTTGCAATTCTAGAATAGTCTCTTATGAATTTCCGGTAATAGCCGGTTATGTCTAAAAAGGACTTGATTTTTTTGGGCGTTCTGGGTAGTTTATATTCCAAAATCGCCGCAATCTTCTTAGGGTTGGGTTTTATGCCCTCTGTAGTTATAATATGCCCTAAAAATTATGTTTCTTTTTCAGAAACTCGATCTTGTCCAATTGGACCTTAAGATTGGCTTCTTGAAGTCTATTAAAAATGTTCTTTAATGAGAGTATATGCTCTTCAAGGCTAGTGGAGAAGATGATTATGTCATCCAAGTACACTAGGCATATGTTTCCTATAAAGTCGTGAAGAACTGAATTCATTAAACGCTGGAATGTCGAGGGGGCGTTCTTCAAACCGAATGGCATTGGAACGAATTCGTAATGTCCATTATCAGTTGAAAAAGCGGTTTTTCTGACGTCTTCTTCGGCGATCTCGATCTGGTGAAAGCCTTTAGCCAGATCGAGTGTAGTGAAATCATTGCTTTTCCCAATTTGTCGAATATGTCTTCCATGTTCGGTATTGGGAACTTGTCATCTATGGAAACTTCGTTAAGTTTCCGATAGTCGATGACGATTCTCCATTTAGTCTTTCCAGATGCATCCATCTTTTTGGGGACGATCCAGATGGGGGCTGAGTAGGGTGAATCACTTGGTCTTATGATTCCCTGCTCTAGCATCTCTTTAATTTGTGTATTTACTTCTTTTCTATGTACCTCTGGGTACCTATAATTTTTAGTATAGATAGGGATGTCATTTATTGTATTAATTTTATGCTTGATCGCATTGGTAAATGACAGATCACTACCTTCTTGGTAAAATATTGATGAATATTGTGAAACCAATTTTAATAATTTGTTTTTTTCTTCTTCGTTGAGGTGATGTACTCTAATTTGACTACGAATTGGTTCATTGTTTATTTCTGTGTAGTATTGTATATTTCTAACTGAGGCACTTGTTTAAAGTAATTCTCATTTAGGATTTCTTCTTTTTTGTTGAAGAAGATATGAATTTCTTTATCGTTTGCTATGAGGCGTCTGTTTTTGAAATCGAGAATAGCATTTGCTGAAATTAGAATATTGTTTCCAATAAGTCCATCAAATGCCGTGTGAAATTTGAATTCTAGGAATTCAGCTGTTTTATTGTCGCCAAGTTCTTGAAATAAAGGGATTTTTACCTTTTTATTTACAAAGATTGGTGTACTGGTTGTAAGTATTTTTATTGGATTAGTGAGTTGGATTTGCCATTTGGGGTGGCAAATTCCTGGGTTTATGATGCTCGTTTCTGAGCCAGGGTCTATGAGGATTCTAAGTTTAGTATTGTTTTTCGTTTTTACTATTATATAGGGTAATTTTCCGTAGGGCTTGTCTCCCGAAAATCCACACCTTGTGAATTTATTTGCCTTTGGTAAGAGGCAGATAGGGTGCCCATTGGTTCAGGATGTCCAGTATTTCTATACTGTACTAAATTGTTATTATTGTTATTATTTCTATATCTACCTGAGTTATTATTAAGGGTTATTGTTTTCGTAATTATTCCTGTTCGTATCTGAATTATTGTTTTGGTAACTATTCCTGCCTGAATTGTTTTGGTTATTATTCCTGTATGTGCGTGAATCATTGTTTTGATAATTATTCCTGCCTGAATTGTTGTTTTGGTTATTATTCCTGTATGTGCCTGAATCATTGTTTTGATACATATTCCCATGTGTAGTACCTGTATTATTATTTTGGGTGTATCTTTGGTTTCTGGTATTATTGTACCTATTTTGGTAGTTTGGTCTATTATTATCTATGTCATTTGATTTTAAATTTCCCTGATATTGCCCTATGAATTTATTTATTTTTTCCCTTATTTCGGACAATTCGTGCAACTCTGTGATTGCATATGCTAAAGTTACTGAGGTTAATTCTTTCACTTTCATTATAAGCATTCCATAAAAAATATCTACTACTTTCTTACTGTTATTACTAAATGCAGCATTTTCTGCTATATCTTCCACAATATTTTTTATTTTAATATCTAGTTCATAAATTGTTCGTACCTTCAACATTCCTATCTCCTTGGTGATCCTTAGTTCGTCCTTCGATGCCCTGAAGTGCTTCTTTAGGTCGCTCCAGCAGTGGTTCCAATCTTCCGGTGGGTTGATTTCCAAGAGATTCTTCGCTGCTCCCTGTATCTTTGAATTATAGATGACCTCAAATACTTGCCTTTTGTCGGCTTCCAGGGAGTAATCTGCTAGTATTTTATTTACTGAATTAACGAACGATGGTAATGTTTTTGCGTCTCCTTGGAACGTGTTTAGGAAACGAATTTCCTGCTCGATTTTTGATCTTATACTTGTTGGCTGGTTCATGTTCACTATAAGTCGCGTAAGTGCGGTGAGGCACTGTTCAATGTTGTCCTGTGCCATTCTCCTTTTGTCGAATAATTCTTTTCTTCGTGGGTTAATCGTGGAATTTGTTAATTCACTCAGAGTTTAATGTTTATTCTCCTTAATCGAAGTTTTCAATTTCACTTTCCTTGTGCGATTCACTTGATCGGGATATTATTAGTGCATTTTCCTTGATCGGAATTTAATTTACACGTTTTCCTTGATCGGAATTTAATTTATTCGTTTCCCTTGATCGGGATTTTATTAACGCGTTTTCCTTGATCGGAATTTAATTTACACGTTTTCCTTGATCGGAATTTAATTTATTCGTTTCCCTTGATCGGTATTTTATTAACGCGTTTTCCTTGATCGGAATTTAATTTACACGTTTTCCTTGATCGGAATTTAATTTATTCGTTTCCCTTGATCGGGATTTTATTAATGGTTCACTCGAGTCGAATAGTTAACACTAACCGCAAGTTCTTTTTTCTTGTAACTTTCTTAAACAATTTTAAATAAATCTAACAGGAGAGGCCGCTGTCCAAAGCAAAAGGCTGCACCTCTCAAGTTAGTTGTCGGATTAGAACTAACTCACAAAATGATTTCGATATCTTAATGAAACCCCATGAAAATAATTGCATTGCAATTTGACGAACTATCCCACGATTTTAATGGTTAAATTCCTAAGTTTCAAATATCCGCGCGCATGTAGGGTTAACGGGAAAAATGGGTTTATCCATTTGAGATCGGTTTTTGCAATGTATGCAAAAATGACGTGATAAACCGTTGTTGGTTTTTATGGATACCGTTAGGCGAAGGGGGGAAAGGGGGTGTATCCGTTTGGGATCGGTTTTGCAGTGTACGCAAAAATGGCGTGGGAAACCGTTGTGATTTTTATTGTAACTGTTAGATAAAGGGGGCGTGGGGAATAACCGGGATGTAGGTTTGGGTGTAGTCTGAGACGTAACTCTGGCAAGAATTTTTTTTAAAAAATATAAATGCCCTTATAAAATTACACAAATTTATATAGACATTTTCACAATTAGTTATTTTTAACAACTGGTATAATTTAGTTTTAGCGTTCTTTAATCTTCTCAGATGGTGCATAATTGTATCAAGGGGGTGTTTCAATTTCACTTTCCTTGTGCGATTCCCTTGATCGGGATATTATTAGTGCATTTTCCTTGATCGGAATTTAATTTACACGTTTTCCTTGATCGGAATTTAATTTATTCGTTTCCCTTGATCGGGATTTTATTAACGCGTTTTCCTTGATCGGAATTTAATTTACACGTTTTCCTTGATCGGAATTTAATTTATTCGTTTCCCTTGATCGGTATTTTATTAACGCGTTTTCCTTGATCGGAATTTAATTTACACGTTTTCCTTGATCGGAATTTAATTTATTCGTTTCCCTTGATTGGGATTTTATTAATGGTTCACTCGAGTCGAATAGTTAACACTAACCGCAAGTTCTTTTTTCTTGTAACTTTCTTAAACGAATTAAAGAAAAATCTTCGCGTACTCGAGACAGCCGACTGCGCCAATTATGTTATAGTTCGCGTTTTTTTCTTAATAAAAAAAAACATAAAGTTTTTTTCTTTTATTTCTTTATTATTTTTTTTTATTTCAACACAATTTTAATTAAATCTAACAGGAGAGGCCGCTGTCCAAACCAAAAGGCTGCACTCCCAAGTTAGTTGTCGGATTAGAACTAACTCACAAAATGATTTCGATATCTTAATGAAACCTCATGAAAATAATTGCATTGCAATTTGACGAACTATCCCACGATTTTAATGGTTAAATTCCTAAGTTTCAAATATCCGCGCGCATGTAGGGTTAACGGGAAAAATGGGTTTATCCATTTGAGATCGGTTTTTGCAATGTACGCAAAAATGGCGTGATAAACCGTTGATGGTTTTTATGGATACCGTTAGGCGAAGGGGGGAAAGGGGGTGTATCCGTTTGGGATCGGTTTTGCAGTGTACGCAAAAATGGCGTGGGAAACCGTTGTGATTTTTATTGTAACTGTTAGATAAAGGGGGCGTGGGGAATAACCGGGATGTAGGTTTGGGTGTAGTCTGAGACGTAACTCTGGCAAGAATTTTTTTTAAAAAATATAAATGCCCTTATAAAATTACACAAATTTATATAGACATTTTCACAATTAGTTATTTTTAACAACTGGTATACTTTAGTTTTAGCGTTCTTTAATCTTCTCAGATGGTGCATAATTGTATCAAGGGGGTGTTATAATTCTTTTTTCTTTTGCATTTGAGGGTAGCCATGGTGTAGTGGTAATATCATCGCTTGTCATGCTGCAAGTTCACTGTTCGAATCCTGATGTCAAGAATCATCTATTTATTTCGCATGAAAAAAATTGTGGATCAATTTATGTTTATGCTTATGTCAACTCTACTGCGAAAGTATAACACTAGCAGTACTGTGGTCACATGGTTAAAAATGCAACTTGATCGTGATGACGACATCAGGAGAGTTCACCTTTGGAGTTCACTGAAACTTAATACCAATCTGTCTTTCTCTCTGTCTCTTCCCCTTTCCACAAAACGCCCGCGTCTTAAATTAGTATAAGGGTATTCATATCCCCTTTAACGCCCGCAAATTATAAAAAAAGGAACAAAACTAGTTAAAGGGTCTTCAAATACATTCAAAAATGTATTAATATTAAGTAAGCGCAGCCTTACATTTCGTTAAGTTTTATATGAAAAATAGCATCAGTCTGGCAATGCTAAGGGATGGTTTTCTTCCTTCTTTATGATTTATCTCGAGTACGCAGGAGGAGGGAGTTATTTGCTGACTGGCAGTGCGTACGCGTCATCACTCTGGTGTTTCTTTTACTTTTTTTAAGTTTGTTTATATTTTATATTTATAGTTTTTTTATTTTATATTTTAAATTAGCTTAATGCGGTAAAGAGACTTATAAATGATTATTTTTTACAATGTTTATACACATAAATTTAAATCAAGACCTGAGTGAGGAAGGGGAATAAAGGGAGCATCTAAGTGAGTTTTTGCTGCACTGAAAATCAAAAAGGTTATGGCAGTCATTAGCCATGCGTAGCATTCGAGACATAGTCTCATTACATCCGTAATTCGTACGGTGAAACTTGAGACGAAAGAGAAGTACTGACCTCAGAATACTCGGATTGGTGCTGAGTGAGATGGTTTGGAGCAGCATAGGACAATCAATGTTGCCTGCTTATAATTGATGTAGAAATAGTATATCGGCAACTTTTCTATGCTTTTCAAGCGATTGCATGTTCAGCAAGTTCAAGCGATGGTCGTAAGGAGGTAGGTTGAATCTGTCAGGCCACGGGAGTCCACGTAGAGCAAAACGGATGAACCTCCGTTGGACACACTCAATTCGATACGAATGTGTATCGAGATAGGGAGACCAAACTTGGCAGGCATATTCTAGAATTGGTCTTACAAATGTGAAGTACAGAGATTTCGTGACGTAAGGATTTGAGAATTCCTTGGAACAACGTTTCACATAACCTAGCGCAGAATTTGCTCTGCTAATAATATTGTCAGTATGACTACGAAAATTAAGCCCACTGTCGCAAATGACACCCAAATCACGCAGAAAGGTGACAGTGGGAACAGGCTCATCGCAAATCACGTACGTTCTAGGACTTGTCGGAAGACGCTTCCTGGAATAAGTAATAGCTTGGCATTTATTGACATTCAATTCAAGAAAGTTTTTATTACACCAAGTAGAAAAGTTGTTCGAGTCAGATTGAAGTGCACGGGAGTCAGTGAGTGGAGATGTGTGCAACATGTCGTCCGCATAAACTGACAGACGGGAATATTTAATAATGCCATCAACATCATTAATTGACAAAATGGAAATCAGGGGACCAAGATGGCTACCTTGAGGGACACCAGAGGGGGCCATAAAGGGATCAGATATAAAGGATCTAAAAAGGACTTCATATTGACGTTCATGAAGGTAGGATTTGATCCACGCAATAAACCCAGACTGAAAACCGAGACAAAGCAGTTATCAGCATCTGACGAGAAAATAAGATCAAGTGGTCTACCAAGGTTATTAGTAACTCCACTTAACTGATATAGGCTGGAGTCTGATAGACAGTCAATGAAAATGACTTCCTTATCTGAAGAGGGGTTAGTTGCAATATAATGGGACTGATCGTCCGATGAAGCCCATTGGAGGTCGGGAAAATTAAAATCCCCCAGAATTAAAAAGGTGTCGTGAGGATCAATAACATTAAGCAGAGAATCGAACGCGTCTATGGCAAGCTGGTAACTCTGCGTGGGCTGAGATGGTCGAATGTAACAGCAGAGTAAAAATGTTTCGGTTTGAAATAGTTATTTTGACACAAATGTACTCAAAATTAGATGAGTCCGAAGTTTTAACTAGTATCGAGTCAAGGCGATTGTGTACTGCCAGAAGAACACCTCGACCCAAGGAATCATCATCTTTCTCAAGACCATCATCTCGAAAGACGTTAAAATCGGACGTAAACAATTCATTATTGTAAAAATCTTGAGTAAGACTAGTTTCGTTAAGGGCGAAAATGTCATAGGGGAGCTTTGGGAATTAAGGTATATAGAAGATGTCTTAGTTCCAAGCCTTCGGACGTTTTGATAGTATACACAAAGAGACTCAGGGGGAGTTACAAACAGATAAGGAATATCTAAATGAATACTTAATCGTTTTTTGGATGCGACGTTACTGGTGCAGGTACTGGAGTCTTTATGAATGACGTATGCTTAGTCTGGGAAACATATTTATGGACTAAAGTTCCATCTGGCCAAAATTCTCTCGATAGTAGCAATTCGAGGTGAGTGTCGGGAGTTAGAAGTTTAAAAGATGCTATTTCGCGGGGTCCCTTAAAATTATATTTGATGCATTTGAGGGATGAAGGCATCAACGTTTTGCTGCTGATGTAGTTCATAATATCGTTGACAGAGGTAGCAAAAGAAAGTCTCGAGATGAAGATTGTTCTACGAGGAGTCTTTTTCACTACCACTAGATTGACGGATGAAGATGTTAGATGCGACGATTCCTGACGAGAATTAGGTTGAGGTAGAGAGTCGTCGTTGCAACTAAATGGCGAAATTAATGAGGACGAGGCATCAGTCGGAGATTTATAGCTTGATACGTCAATAGCGGGAAGCCCCGCAAGTGAATTCGTGTATGAACGTAGAAATCTTTTTTGCTGCTAAGGTTCCAATTGCAGAGGGGGGTAATTGCTTGTTGAGCACATCAGGTCTGTTTTATGTTGTTTGTGTGTTGACAATGTTGACTCCTGAATAAATACGACGGAAGTCTGCGATGGTTGATGCTGAAGCGGTGTTAACTCCATTTTCTTCAGTTTTTGTTGTTTTTGTTTTTATTGTTTGTGCTGTTTT
Source organism: Pocota personata (assembly GCA_963082735.1). Taxonomy (NCBI): domain Eukaryota; kingdom Metazoa; phylum Arthropoda; class Insecta; order Diptera; family Syrphidae; genus Pocota; species Pocota personata. Next base: position 101,122,890 of record OY720431.1, on the reverse strand, counting down.
TGTTCTTGTTGAAGATGTTCATGTTGCTGACGTTGGTTTTGTAGAGGTTCTTGTTGTTGTTGTTCGGATTAATGTTGTTCAACGTATCTTACTTTTTCATTTCCAAATAAAGTATTTTCCACTCGAACATCCATCCTTACAATTATAACCAAAGGAAAGTTTTAATTTATTTAAACATAGATGTTGTAGTAATTCGAATTGCTCTAGTGTTATCAGATTCATTTCTAGCTGTCCACAGGATTCTAATCAGTTTGAATTAAAAGTAGATAGCAGGGACCCAGCACCATATCGCTCGGTGAGTTAGCAATTATTTTATTTGGAAATGTAGCTTTTCTCTCTGACCACCTCAAGAAACTTAAGTCGAAATTAGAAATAAATGCACACCTTAGTAGTTCTGCTTCCAAATACATATCAACAATTCTCCGCCACTGTTTCGATTTCATATGTGTGACTGATAAAACTGCCCCAACAACGTGGATCTGAACATCGAATACAAATGGTAATAACCACGTTCACGGTGTCTGTCCATCCTTCTTAAGATTTCTGCATATTTCGAATAGGGGCTTTCAATGGACATGAGTATTCAACTGCTGGCTCAAAAACAAAAAAAACTAATTTTTGAACTCACGCTTATCAACAATGAAAATTTAAAAATTCTCCATATGGTTCTACGAAGTAAAAAAGTCGAAGATTTCGAAGCTCTGCTGAAATTGAAGCTTAAAATTTCGGAGCCACTTTGCTTTTGGTTTGGCCCTGTAAAAAGATAAATATTGCTGTCAAGCATTTCCTCACTCTATTCTTGATATTAAAGATCTAATATTTGCTTTGCAGATAGGAGACCATCTGCTGGATTCCGCCGTGAAACGTCCCTTCATGTGAATCCTGTAGTAGAAGTTTGGAAAAATAATGTTTAGGATTGAGTATAATTGGATGCCGCTTATCGTAGGACAACTTGGAGTGTCTCAATCTACCCCCTACTCGAAGAATTCCTTCCGTTCTACAAAGGGAGATAGGGAGCTGAATATTTTGCTGTTCGAATCACCCCTTATTGCCGCAAATTCCTTTAAGAACATTTCATGTTGCACCAGTTTTACCGCTTTCAGTGAAGTTGCATGGATTTCCTTCTGTGATAACGTTGCAAGCTTCTGATCATGAAGTTATTTGCGTAAATTGTTGACGAATCTCTTGCATCAAAGCAATGATAATCACCAGTTTGAAAAGACTAGAGTTAATCAAAGTGCTCATTGAATCATGGGTTACGATCGCGCAAAAATTCTAGATGTATTGAAGTTCTTCATTTGTTCCCTGTTTTGAGGGTTGACATGGGACAGTAAACTCCAGTAGGAACGTGCTTCCAAATGTTGCAATTAGTAAGTCGCTGAATTTCTGCTATCCTATTAGCAACAAAAGTCTTATTTAGATGGAGGTGAATTAATCCAGGACAACATGATTTCTGAGTCTGGCTTCTTTGAACGCAACATCTTCTATATATATTGTAAGAGTGAAGCCAGCATCACTACTGTGCATAGCTTTAAATGAAGTAGAGCTACAGTCTTCAGAGGAGCAACCCTGGATTAAGACATCAGTAAGTGAGTATGCCCATATTTATATCTTTCGGTACGGTAACGATACTTCGTAGCATCCACCCGCTAACTGTTTCGACGTTTCCACAAAGTATCGCCCATAAGCTATATTTTCTTCGGTCTCCTGAACTTGAAAGGGAACATCATCCATCTGCCAACATTTTTGAAGCTGGGTATCAATGTCCAAACTCTAAAGAAAACCCTGAACAGTTCTTGCTTACTGCATTGGTACCCTCCCCAGCAAAATCTATCCCAATTGTGTTTTTGTGCAATGGGTGATCAGAATCATCCGCTCTTACTATAAACCCTCCAAAGTTTTGAAAACAAAGGCAATTAACTTAGTTTCGTTGGTGGAGTATAAGGATCCTAGCGTCAAATGCACAAAGTTGTGACACGATCCATTCTTAACTTTGGCTAGGTCAGATACTTCAAAAAAGGTACGATGCTTCTTCAGGGCTAAGGTTTGACCCGCTGCCTCTGTAATAAAAGTTAGTCCCGAACCTGGGTCTACCAAAGCACGTAATTCTAAATATTCTCCTCTGGCTGATCGAACCCTGGCAACAGAAGTAGCTAAAAGGACATGCACATTTGTATTGGGCTGCGTGTAAAAGTTATTAAGTGTTGAACTGCTTGCTGATGCTGATACGTCTGGAGAATCTGGGTTAATTGTGGAGACCTGATATTTATGGGTTCGATTTTGAACACTTGGTGTGCTAGAATGTGTAGATTTACATATATTGTGAACTGTTGAAATGTGTGGATTACAATGTGTATGCGAATTAGAGCTTTTTATACATTTGTGTTGGGTGGAATGCTCGTGTGTATGTAGTGAGCAGGGAACAATGTGGCTGTTGATAGAAGTAGCACCATGCTCGATTTGACTATTGATGAGTACTATAGCTATAAGCGTGGCAGTTCTCACAAACCCTGATCTTGTTGACCGTAGTTTTGCGGGCACCTACATCCACCTTCAGAAATCGGTTGCAGATCCTAAGGGAATTAGGACCCTTATTACAAAACGTGCATCCAAATTGCTCCTTTTGCTTAGGTCTACTATGGAATGTGCTATCCTTTGTTGATCCATTTTTCTGAGCCTTCTGCCCCTGGTGTTCGACTACAACCTCTAAAGCCATAAACCTGGCTTCCAGGAAACGGAAAAGTCTTTCTTAATCCCAGCTTTTTCTCCCACAGTTATTGGGTCATTGCGGTAAGTTTTTGCAAAGTGCAATAAGTATTGAGTCCCAATGGTCAACCTGAAGCCCTAGGTTTTGAAGTGAATGACGATATTCAGTGGACGTATCAAAATCTTTCTTGAAACCTATGGAATTTTTGTGACTACTAGCACCTTGCCCAAAAAAAGTTTTAACAGCGCGTTAACAAGGACGCGCTTATGGTTATAGCGAGAAGTGAGTAATTTCCCTGATTAAACGATAAATCTCACCCATAACGTTAGATTTGAAAAAGTGAAGTTTTGAATCTCTGACAAGGACGCGATACAAAAATATTGTGGAAGGACCTCCACTCTTCATAACTTCCAGCAAATGTTGGCGACTTCACTACAGGTAATTTTAAATCCCGAATTCCCATATCTAAATTTATTGGCACAGAAATCACCGGACTTACTATTTCTTATTCAGCTGGTTGAATTGATACCGGTAATGGTGCTCCTGGTGATCCCTCCGACAGGGACGTGTTATTATAAATGAGTGTTGGGGTGGGTACTGGTGTCGGTACCAACTTGTCCAAGCCGTCCATCAGTGCAGTTCGATGGTCCACGTATATATCCTTAATTTGATCGAAAAGCTTTTCATTCTCTCTTCCTGGCCTTAAATTTCCTTTGATGAAACCGCATCCTTATTTCCAGGACGGAAATATTGGCGGTGATGTAATTTTTGGTCCTATTAGCCTCCGATCTTTCTTTTGGATTTGCCCCAGAACATTCTTCAATACTTTTCCATTGAGCCCATTGCAGCGCAGATAGAGATAAAAAAAAAATCAGGAAGGAAACGAACAAACAAATTTTTTATGAAACACACACGACTCACTTTTCCCTTCTTTTCTTTTTAGCGCTCCGTTGCTGTGTATAGTGAACCATCTCACAATGCGGTACTACTTCCAGTCCGCCAGACATTTGCTGTTACGCGGCGTAAATGTATCGTGGCAGGAGGATAACGGTGGATAAGAGCAACCCTGAAATCGACGAGTAGAATAAACGTACCTGTTTCTAAAGCACAATCAAATCTGTATTGTTTGGGGAAGCGTCATTTTTATTCAAGTCCGCGATATATCGGAAACCATTTTTTTTAGGACACCCTTGTCAGGAGCCCCTAGGGATACCAGAAAGAATTGGGGAAAGTTCTCAATCGTGTACCGCACGGACAGCCACTTGCATGTCGAAGTGTAGTCAGATACCTAGGGCTCTGGTTAGACCAGTATCTATATTTTAAGAAACATATGGATGCTGCTCTGGCCAGAGCCAAAGCTGCTTTTGCCCTTATAAAGAGACTTTTTCATAGCAAGCAACTCGATGCAATAATAAACCTTTACCCTTTTTAATCTGCTGCACGGCCCTCAATCGGCCCATGCACGTATCTGGTGTATCTCCAGTTCAGTAGGGCGGTATCAAGTCGCCATATGAAGGACGTAGAAAGTCAGTCCATAAAATTATGATGGCTAACCGAAAGAGAGCGAACTTCGTCGTTCGCTCACAATCCAAGATAGCAAATTGCAGCTCAAAGTCCAATTATTGACAATAGAACCAGTCTGTCAGTAACCAATTCAGATGCCGTAGTATCAAAATAGATATGTTTTCTTGGCAACGGCTGTTATTAATGTACTCACTCGGAATAAAAGCCCCACCAATCAAGGGCATTGCTGGATTCAGGATCTCAAATGAGTTTCACCATCGAGAAATTAGCAAATCAACTATGACTAATTTCGAAGAATGAATCATTGCAAATTTCAGGAATACGAAATACACCCATCCAAATCAGGAAGAAGATTAATATTTGCTTCAATCTTGAGTCACTGGTTACAACGCAAATTTACAAGTTTACGTCTTGAAAACGTTCACAACAACCAAGTCAATATACGACAGTAGTCAATGGCTGTTACCGAAGAATATCAAATTGGCAGTCCAAACATTTAACCAACCCCAGGAAGTTGATATTCTCATCGGAGCAGAACTTTATCACGAGCTACTGTCGGTAGACCAAATTAAAATCAATAAAGGAGGGTCCACTTTACAAAACACATCACTTGGAGTTATTGGAAAGGGTACATTTGAAGTGCCGTCAACACTATTTTGCAGCATCGGGGTGGACACTTCCACCTTAGACAATCTTGTACAACGATTTTGGAGCTTAGAGGAAACTCCATCGGCATCGAAAATCAAACAGGATGAACGGAAATGCGAGGAAATATTCCCAACATCTACAAGAAAGAAAAATTCTGGACGTAACATCGTGAAGCTGCAATTTAAAAATAATCCAGAAGAGGCTTAATAAAATGCCGGTCATTCGTCAACAGTACGGTGAGTTCATGAAGGAATATATAGGATTATTCCACATGGAAGAAATTGATGGCAAGTCAACATCAATCATAACCCCGCATTTCTTCGTACCGTATACTACGCCCGGAGAGAAGCTCAACTAAGTTACGAGTAGTGTTCCATGGACATAATACATAAAGAATAGTTAGTGACATCTTTATTTAAGGAAATAGAGATGATCCCATATTATAATAATTTTAACTTTGTGTGGGGTGAACAAAGGTGGATAGAAGGTGGATAGAAGTTTTATAAAAATTGCAGTAATTTAAGAGAGAAAAGTAATTTTTAACAAATAAAAGAGGATACATACACAAAATATCATATATATACATGCCTAGATAAGCAAATGTGCAAATGTTTTTTTGTGCTGAATATCGAGGGGTTTCGATTCCTTGATGATTAAAATCAAGACGCCATGATTTGATTACTTTTGTAAACGCGTACAAATTTCTTATGGAATGAATTTCCAAGAGCAGAGTGATAAATAGTCTGCATGACCCAATAGAGTAAAAGTTTCTGTAACTTGTTGTGCGAAAAGCATTTAACATTTACAACAAAGTTTGAATGGCTACGTAACCTGCAGTCAAAGATTTTGAACTTTCCAAATACTCGCCTCTCATGAAAAAGACCTTCAAAACTTTAAAATAAAATAAATGTCGCAACGGAAGAATTTTCAAGGAACGATGAGAGCAGCAAATTTGTCGTATTGCAGACTTTTGAGTGACAGTTAATTGCTGCAGTTTACTAAAATAAGCACCACCTCAATTGCGAATTCCACATTGCAATCTTGATTGGACTAAACTATAATAAACCATTTTCATAGTGTTAAGAGAGCAATACTTTCGAAGGCGGAAAAAACAACAAGTAGAGGAAGTAAGTCCAATAGACGTAATGTGTTTGGACCTGTTCAAATTTTGATCTATGGTAAGACCAAGATACTTAAAACTATCTACACTTTCGATTTTGAAGCAATTAGTATTATGTCAGCATTTCTATTGAAAGTTTGACCACTTTGGTTACTGCATTGGTTGTTTAACAAGTGGTGTCTTGTACAGTCATGAGAATGAAATATTATAACTGAGTCAGGGTACTTCTGCCCAGTAAGACTGAAATACATCAACTTTGTTTTGCTGCTAACAATAAGTCTGCCTTTGGCAAACCAACATATTAATAAAAATACACCATGGTTTATTTCAGCGATTAAATCTAATGGACTGACTGAACAATATGCAATTCCAAGGTCATCGGCAAGAACTTTAGTTTTACCAAAGAATGGAAGTGAAAATAAGAAATTTATATACTTACATTCAAAATAAAATTAGACCAAATACAGAATCTTGGGTCACCTCCAAGTTATTTGTTTTAGAACTGTTTATATTGCTTTAAATTTTTACATATTGAATTCTATCTTCAAGATAAGACTCAAACCATTTGTATTTGAATCTTCTGAAACCTTATATAATTAATCTAAGAGAATTGTATGGTTAACCATGTCAAACGCCTTAGTATATATCAACAAAAAGGCCAACGCTAAATTGGTTGTCATCTAAACCCTTATATAAAATGGAGCAAAAGTCCAATAGAGCATCCTCAGTGGAAAGGCCGCGCCTGAAACCAAACTACATGGGACAAAAAAACTACATGATTAAGATAAGCTAAAATTCTCGTTTTAACTATAATACTTTTTCAAACACTTTGGGAATTGAATCAATAAAGAAATTGGTCTATAATTTTATTTGTCTGTCCTGTTACTCTTCTTAAATAATGGAATCACTACAGCGCATTTCAGTTCAGCGGGAAAAGTTCCAGACATAATGCTAAAATTAAAAATATAAAACAAAATATCTACTACATTGGGTCCAATGTTTTTTAGAACCAAATTCGAAATTTCATCATTTCCACGCGAATTCGAATTACTCGTAGGTATGGAATTAATAGTTTTAAGCAATTCAAATCCCGTAATATATTCAAAAATGAAGCTGTTTCTATAATCGTTGCCTAGAGTACCAGGCTTAGTGCAACAGTTAAAGAAGTATGCGAACTACCTAAAAAAGAAGATTGCTCAATAAGCGAAGCAAAGTAATTGCTGAATTTGTTAACTATTTCTAAAGGATTTGAAATGCTAACACTGCCATTTTTAAGGCTTTTGATAGAGTTTGGCATAAGGGTTTAGATTACAAACTTCACAGGGACCTACCTAGACAGTACTATGAGATACTTAAATCTTATGTATCAGATAGATTCTTTAGAGTTCGCTATGGTTCAGCGTACTCTGAACTTAAAGGAATACAAACAGGTGTTCCACAGGGAAGAGTTCTAGAACCCACCCTATACTTATTATACACGAGTGATATACCACATGCGAGTGATACCATGATAGCCACATTTGCAGATGACACTGCTCTTCTATCAACAGATGGATGTGTGGCTAAAGCAACAGAAAAGCTACAAAATTCAGTTAACGAGTTATGTGAATGGACGCAGCGATAGCGAATTAAACTAAATGAGTCGAAGTCCACCCATATCAATTTTACAAATAAAAAAATAACGAATATTGCCGTGGTTATTAATAACCATGTAGTTCCTTACTCTAACACAGCTAAGTATCTGGGTATGAATCTGGATGCTAAACTGAAATGGAAAGAACATGTTAAAAGAAAGTAGAAGACCAAAATATAAGAGATATAGAAAACTTTATTGGTTATTAAGATATAACTCAGAACTGTCCATTGAGAATAAAATCCTATTATATAATCAGATACTAAAACCCGTTTGGACCTATGGTATCCAATTATGGGGTTGTACAAAGAAAACAAATGTACAAATAATACAAACGTACAAATAATACAAACATTTCAAAAGAAGGTCCTTCGGGGAATAGTGAATGTATATTAGAAATAGTGACTTGTATCGAGATTTGCAGATTGACCTCGTAACAGATGTGATTAAAAAGTACTCAATGCGTCACAGCGATCGTTTGCAGATGCATATTAATCCTGAGATAGATGACGTCTTAAATGTACGATATAATATTCGTAGGCTAAGAAGAACCAAACCTCATGAACTTTTTTTTGTACAATTATAAGGGCCCCTATTTAAATTATATTATAATACCATCTCAAAACCGACTTAACGTTGAAAACTAAATCTTTTGTCGATCACTAGTTGATTGGTCTTGATCAGGCAGGTGTTTTTAGTGCGGTTAGAGTCCCACACTACTTTGGGTTTTGAACCCCAGTGTGTCTTTCGAGATTTTCAATTTCATTAACAAAAAAAATAAAAATTTTAAGTACGATGGTTTTTGTTAGTACAAACTTTTCGACTAACAATACTGTCAACGACTTGCCGCTCTTTTTTAGGATTCCGATTTGCAGCTTGTATTTTGGAATGAAGCTATCCCGAGCGTTTTTAACTTCCTTATTCACTTTATTGCAAAGTTTATTAAAACGACTTTCTAAGTTATTATTCGATGGATGTTTTCAACATTTTTTCCTTAGATTGTATTTTAGATTTATTTTTTTGATAAGGTTACGAGATATCCAAGTTTAAAGCCGATAATAGCTAATCTATCAATTCATGAAAGTTTATTTTATTATGGATGGCTTCCGAAAGGGTCTACTCCAGCTCAACAACTTAAATGTACCTCGACACATAATGCTGGCAGATGCACCTTATACTGAGCTTCATGCACTTTCTGATGCCCCTCAACGAGGATATGGAGCCGTGGTCTACTTAAAGTCAGAAAATCATCGAGGCGAAATGAAAGTACAATTGGTATGCTCAAAATCTCGAGTAGCGCCATTCAAAAAACAAAACATTCCTCGTTTTGACCTGTGTGCCGCTAAGCTGATGACACAATTGGTAAAGTTCGTGAAGGAAAGCCTACCAATAGATATTAAGGAAACAACTTTCTGGACGGACTCGCAAATCGTATTAGCATGAATCCACACACAATTTTACGAAATTCTCGATCCGACTTGCCAACACAACTATTAAGAGAAGAAGAGATACCCGAAACTAAAAACATGAAGACTGTCTTAGCAGCAGAGAACAGAAGCTACCATTTGCACACACCCTGGATTCTTCCAGACAGCTATCCAACTTTCCCATCGTCCATTAACTACACCCAGACAGCTATCCAGTGTTCCTAGCATGCATTCACTACACTCGATACGTCCCGAATTTCGAATTATCTCCCACATTTCAATTTCCACGATTTATTTGTAATGCAAAATAGTATTTAAACTAATGTATTTATGTAAATAAAGTCATTTGTCGAAAATCAATCAGTCAATCAAAATCAGTCTTCACACTAGTTCAAAAGAGATCTTTTCAGGTGGAAATATGCACAAACCAAATTGTCTGCTTGACGTTATAAAATACCATTATTTGCCTTTTCTTCGAGTATAATTTTGACATATAACCAAATTCTATGTTTTTTGTAGCAACTGAAGAAAGTTACCTTTATTTTATATAGGCTGAATTGAACTGACTTTAAATTGAATTAAAATTGATTGATTATGAAATTAGCGAAAACAGTTTATTAATATTACAAACAAGTGTATTTAATAAAACGAAAACAGTTTATTAATATTATAAACAATTGTATTTAACAAAGCTTAAATCAGTCATAAATGGCCATTTCAGTGCAATTGAAGAACAAATTTTGCTATTCCTGATTTTCAGCATCAATAAGTAAAAAGAACACCATGATTGCTATCAACCCTTGCGCACTAGTACTTAGCATAAATATTGAACTCCTACATTAAGCTTAATAAAGTGCAATACTTATGCAAAATTCAGGAAATGAACAGAAACAGGTTCATGTGAAGTGCACCTTTTTGATAATGTAATACAACAAACCTGCATACTATAAAAATCAGAGCTTAGTTAATTATGAATTCAGATGGCTCTACCAAATAAATAGATATATGTCACGACTTTTTCAGTTAGGTTTTCAGAAGTTCGCAGAAGGGAATTATTACAATACGTTCTAGATTGATCCGGATATTAACACTTCATCCAGAATGTCACTTATTCATGTGTCAGAAATGACACAATTAAAGCGATTACTGCGGGATTTTACCATCAGCCACTACGAAACAAAATCTTGCTAAACTACAACAAATAATCTCACGGCAGGAAGTTCTTGAATTACCGTATTAACTTTAGACATACTGTCTATCATGTTTTTCATCTACCTAGTTTGGAAACACACGATAAGAAAGTCGGCAGTGACCACAAGCAAACTGGAGTCACTTAGGTAGTTGAATTTTCATTCAATGCGGGAGAGAATTTTTTCGTCAAAGAACGATACTTCACCACAGTCAATCTTTCATGCTGACGCATCAGTTTCAGTTCATTAACCTTCATGCTTACGCAGCATATACAGTTAGTCGGCTTGAACCCATAAACAGTCAAAACTGATACAGCTGTTCGAACTTTCTACAACCCTTTGGAAAATAAAACGGAGGGCTTTTCTGTTTCACCGTTTATTGTTTTTTTTTTTTTATAAAAAAAAGAGTACTAGGATTGAAATTAGTGGTTTTGGTGGGCTAAAATTGGTGGTTCTTTGTTGGTTTAAAATTTATGTGCTTGCTGCCACTGCTTACCGATGAATGCTCATCAAAAACTATCTCCTCTCCGCAATGTGTCGACAAAAGGAAGCACCCCATTGGCTAGCCAATCACCAACAGGCTTTTAATTATTTTCTGCTTTCCTCTACTGGTGACATCGTTGATCTTCGATCATGATGCCAACTCTCGCTGGCTGTGGGATTACGGTGATGCCAATTTTCGCTGACTGTGGTATCCCACCCTCCGTGAAGCCTCGAAGAGATTCACCACATACTCGTAGGACAGTCAGTTTTGAAGCAGGACGGCGAAATGTTCCTTGCGAAGTCTTGATGTCGGCACTTCTCACTTGTCCAACCTTGGCTGGGTAGACTTGAACAATTCTTCCTCGTTGCCATTTATTCCTGGGCTGACTTGCATTATATATTATGAGAAGGTTGCCTACCTCGAGAGGGGTGCTGCCTCGTGCCACTTGCTCCGCTTTATCAGCATCGGTAAATATTCTAGGATCCATCGATTCCAAAACCTATCCTTTATTTGTTGTGAAATTCATCACTCCTTACGGCAACATATGGGCAAGGCATCAAGATTAGGCGTCTGTGTAGAATTTGCGCAACTGATCAGAAAGTGGTTAGGAGTTAAAGGCTCGTCCTCCTCCGAAGTCAATGGCAGAATCCCGAGGCTTCTTAAGGTCTCCACTCGAGGTGCCTCCTCTTGCAGTGTCACCATCAATATCTTTTTGACTGACTTAACCATGCGCATCCACACGCCTCCTTCGCTTGGATTCAATGGGCAGATGAATCTCCAGTCGATCCCTTTATTCGTCATCTCGTTCTTAATTCGATCGGTGTCGAACAGCCCCAATTCGAGTGTTAGCTCCTTCTGCGCTCCGATAAAGTTCGTTGCATTATCGCTTCGAATCCGAACTGGAGTTCCGCGGCGATTAATGAAGATTCTCAGGCTTAGGACAAAGGCATCGGTAGACAAATCTGTTGCTAGCTCTAGGTGGATCGCTCTTATTATTAGGTAGGTAAATAATACCACCCATTGCTTCTCCCTTCTGCGGCCAATGGAGACTTGCAGTGGACCAAAGTAATCCAAACCTGTATACGTGAACGGGCGAATGAATGGCGTCAGTCGATCATCTGGTAGCTGTCCCATGAGTAGAGTTGCAGGTTTAACTTTATCAAGTTTGCATCTATAGCAGTCACCCTTAATGCGTTTGAGTAATGATTTGGGACCCAATAATGCTGGCGAATCTCGTTAATAGTGAGAGCATCGTTCTGGTGGTGAAGGCTATGGTGGTGGTGGTAGACAAGAAGCTGTGTAAGTGGGTGGCTCTGTGGCAGGATGAGTGGATGTCTTGCGTTATTTGGCAGGTACAAAACAGCGTCAATGCGACTATTTAGGCGAAGTAAACCATTTGGATCTGCTGCCCAGTGTGCACTGTCATAATAATTGTTGTATCTACTAAGACTGCTAACAGCGAAACAAATATCAGGAGGATTTATTTGTGCAGCATACATAATACATCCAATCGCTTCTTGATATGGTACATTCGCCATTTCTCTATACTCGGCATCTGTCTTTGGGCTCATCTCCTCTGATCGTTTTTGAGTTGGATCCATCGGCGTATTGACTGGATTGCAATACTCCATGTTAAACCGCTTGATAACAGTAGAAATGTAGTGTCGCTGATCAATTGAAGTGATCCATCTGTGTTGGGAATAATGTTCATTCCAAGCAACGATGTAGCCTCACCTAGATCTTTCATCTTAAACTGCGTTGATAACTCCCTTTTTAACTTGGTGCGCGTCATAGCGTTGCTCCCACATATTATTATGTCGTCGACCCACACTGCCAGGATGATAGCATTTTGGTACGAATGCTTGAAATAGATGCACTGATCAATGGAAGATCGCTTGAATTGCATTTTCCGTACCAAAACATAATTTAGTTTGTTATTCCAGATACGATTTGATTGCTTCAGACCATAAAGCACTCGCTTCAGACAACAGACCTTTCCGGATTTATCATCGATCCCATCTGGTTAACGCATATAAATTTCTTCTGTCATCTTGCCTTAGAGAATTGCAGTGACTGCATCCATTTGGTGTATCAGCATCTTAAACTTGACTGAAATCGCTAACGGGAACCGAATAGATGAATAGAGCGCAACAGGCGGATAAGTTTCATCATAATCTATACCTCTAACTTGGCTGTAGACTTTGATGACAAGTCCAGCTTTATAACGCTCGATCACACCGGCAGCATTGCATTTTACTTTATAAACCCACTTACTATCCATCGCTTTCCGACCAGTAGGCAACTCGCACGGCTCCCATGTGTCATTGACTTTCAGTGATTCGTATTCGACTTTCATCGCTTCTTCCCACTGCTTCGTCTCCTCGCATTGCCTCGCTTCTGTATAAGATTTGGTTTCACTGACATCCTTAGTAGCACCTACTAGCATCGCGTACCAGCTCTGGACAGCTCGCATGTTCGAAGAACGTCTCGGACTATCACTATCACTATCGCCCCCTGTCACTAGACGTAGTACAACCAACAACTCACTGGCAACAACATCGAAATTGATTTCATTCCCAGATGTATATGACGAATTCTCGCTGTCCATCGCCTCACTGAATTCAATATCTACAGTATTTTCGTTGATTTCGACTGCAGAAGCATTTTGAACATCTAGATCAGTGAAGGTGACATAATCATCTAACTGCTTACTCGTATTTGGACATTCATTAGTGCATGTATTCGACAGAAATTGAGCTAAGTTCTCTGGAATAGCCTCACTGAAGTCATCGTCCGAATCACTATCGTCACCACTCGAATCATTGTCATAAACAAAGCTTTCGTAAACCACATCCCCGTTAGGCACCTTTAATGAAGAAGGGAGAAAACTGAATTTTTGTGGAGTTAATGGGGTTTCTTTCGATTCAATAACTACGCTGAACTTTTGGCACATGTGCCATGGCCTTACAGCCAAACACTCGTAGCATAGACAAGTCAGGCTTTCGCTTCGCCCATCGCTCCTCTGGTGTGTCATATGATAAAGTTTCCCTCCGCCACGCCATTTTGCTCAGGTGTGTGTGGTACCGTCCGTTGATGCAAAATCCCATTTTTTTTCCTTTTTTTGGATTGCGCCAGGGATGTGTAATCTTAATAGATACTAACAGCCCGAGTGCTACTAGCATGCTCGATAAGCAAACCTGAGTACTCGATGCCAGGAATACGCCTACGTACTAAACACACACCCTACACACTTCAACCACTCTCCCCGCGGACTGCCGTTAGGTATTACTTCGCGGGGGTGGTTAGCAGTTTATGCTATGATTCTTGTGTCAGCTTCTTCCGCTGCTTCAGTTGCTCTTCTTAGCTTTTCTATTCTCCGCAGCTCTTTTTGTAGAGTTGTTAAGAAGCAACATATTGCCATCCAATTCTCTTCCGACCGTAACATATAGTCGAGGAGTAATGACGGACTTAGCAGAGTAATTCTCCATGCCGTGAAACGTGTGCAGTAAAACACTGCGTGCTCCGTATCTTCATCTTCACCTGGGCATTCCGGGCAGGATGGTGAGTTGTCGTGTCCAAATCGGTGTAGGTATTTGCGGTAGCCAGTAGTAAGTATTTGCCCGGCCCTTATTAGCAATGCCTATCGCTAGGGGAGCGAATGTTTCCAATAAGACCTGTCCTCTGGTGTTGGTGAGCCTGCTGCCCCATTCTGTGGTCCACGCGTTGAAGTCTCCTCCTATAACCACTGGGGCTCTCTGGAGCGCATCCGCGGTTAGATGGTCCAGCATTAGTTGTTATTCGCTGGTCGTCAAGCTGGGTCTTGCATAGCAGCTATAGAAATGGATTCCATTTATTTTCGCACGCACGAAGCCTTCTGTTTGGTCGTTTGTTTCTTGGAAGGCATGGGTCCACATATCCATATTGCCACCTGTTTTGCTTTATCACAGATCCAGTTATTGTTCTGTTCGGGACATTTATAGGGCTCGCTGATCATTACAACGTCGGTTCTTTCGTCCTTGGCCGTTTGTGCCAGGATGTCCTGGGCTATTCTACAGTGATTTAGATTTATCTACAGTATCTTCATGGTATTTTGCTTGTGATAGCTCTCCTGAAGACCGGGCATCTGCTGCTACCAGCTATATGATGCGCGTTGTCTGGGTGGTTTTTCTTGCAGAACATGCAGGATGGTTGCTTATCGCAATTTTTCGCTATGTGGCCCCCTTCGCCACATCTCCTGCATAGCTTGGAGCGATCCTCTTCGCTTCTGCATTGTGTGGCTAGATGGCCATACTCTAGGCACTTGAAGCACGTTTTCAGCAGTGTCTTTTCACGGATTCGGCATACTACCCACCCGGTCTTAATTTTTCCGGCTTCAAAATCCCGTGGTCAGCAGTGAATGTGTCGAATTGTTTGTTACAATACATTGTGCCATTGTCGTTGCGGAGACATTTTATAGTGCAGCCTAGTTGGTTCTCGACAAAACTCTTGAAGTTTTTAAATATGTTAAACACCGCGTTTTTATGTTTCATTGGATACAAAAAAATTCTTCGACTGTAGTCGTCAATAAATGTGACGAAATATTTTGCACCACCAAGCGAGCGCACATGCATACATGCTACATCACTGTGGATAACTTCCGATACCCCTTTCGCTCGGTTTTCACTTGTTCCAAATGGAGCACGCACCTGTTTGCCCTGCACGAAAATCACACATTTTTCATAATTGCTTTCTGAAAAATCTACACCCGTCGCTGCTTCCTTGATTTTCCAGAAGTTCGCATCACAAAACGACGATGCCACAATTTTTTTTTTGTCAACCGCCACCATTGCAACTGCTGCTCGATCCGTTGAGCAGTTTAATCTGTACAAATCGTTGATAAGAGGTGCCGTTGCAACCAATGGTTTTTTGCGTCGAAGATTTTACAGCTATCCTTATCAAACACCAATGTGTTACCACGTTTCGCCATTTGACTAACCGACATCAAATTCGCACATAAATCTGGAATGTGCAAAACATCTTTGACCAGGATTGAATGATTAGGGGATGAGATATCGGTGCCAATGAACATCTTAATGTCCCCAGTGCGCTTGACGGCTAAATGAGAATTGTCGCCCACAGTAATTTCCCGTTTCATAGGTTCGCGCATATCTTACATGTCATCATTATTCATCGTCATATGCGCTGAAGCACCTGAATCGATCTACCATTCCTGCGAAAAGTTACCTTGAGCAACAAAAGGACATAAAAACAGTTGGTCCTGATGTTTCTTCCTTTGTAAGGTGTTACGTTTATTTGCAATAAAAGCAGCATCAGCACTCTCCGCTTTCGAAGTAACTTCTTGTAGCAAACGATTTTGAACAAACTCGAAGGTTAATTTGTCCTTTGTGCTTTCGATGGCCATGACCATGGGGCGATATTCATCGGGTAAACCAGCCAACATGAGTGCTTCCACCACCTCATCTCCTATTTCTAAACCTGCCTTCTTAACCTTCATCGACATCAGAACAATTTTATGGACATATTCTTCCATTGACGAGCAGTCTATTTGTCTAAGTCCAACCATTTGCTTAAGCAAATCTACACGACGACCAATACCAGTGTCCTCAAATGCAGCACAAATCGACGTCCAAGCATCTTTAGCAGTTGTATACTTTTCTGTGTACGTATAAAGAGTTGATGGAAGAAGCAAATTAAGCAACTGTATCGCCAGAAAGTTCTTATCAGCATCCTGCTCCGTCCCACTTCCAATGGCCTTTCGTAGCAAGATAGGCTTTGGCTTCATCCTTCCACTCATCAAAATAACTCCTGCCTTCGAGTTTCCTTGGTTTCCCCATTGCTGCGTAGAAGAGGTTAGAATTTTTTTTCCACGATGCAGTATAAAGAAAAAAAACAAAAAAAAGGCCAAAAATTGTTAAAATATTAATCAAAATAATTTAATGGATTTTTAATCGTTGTCCTGGGCCCATAACCTGTTGTAGTAATAATCCAATTCCTTAGGATTACGCGGATGAAATATTCCAATATACAAAGAACACGACTTGCAGGTTTGATAGTTGAAAGAAGAGTGAGTTTTATTTCATACAGAAAATGTGTCATTAGCAAACACAATATTAAGAGATGATGAGACACTAATAAGCAAAGTTATTTTACAACAAAATCGATTTAAGAATTTAATAATAACGTCCGCCATAAAACTACATATCTAGTGTTTTGCTGATGATTTCATTAATGGTACTTTAATTATGTGTAAAATTGTAAGACCAATAGGCTTGGTTAAGCTTACGGAAATAAAATCAATTTGTTACTTAATGCAATTAAAATAATCGCAGTTAAGACATGATTGAAATTGTAATTGACGAAATAAAATCATTCGTAGAATAATCAAAACTGTAGTACAGTGTAATAAAATAACGTTTTACTTGCTTGATTAACTATTTACTAATTTGTATTGATTATTAATATGGAATTGATCTACCCTGCGTTTTTAACGTATTTCGCTTGCTATAAATCGGACTACTCGTCGGTTCGATGGAGAAGAATATCAAACCGTTCCAAAAGAAAGCATTTCAATGTAGCTACTGGATCAAATATCCATTTTAAAACAAAGTAACGTAAAGAATACTGGACAAATAATAGGAAAATATGTAGTCAACTGACGAAATTTAAATTAGTTCCTGATGTAACGGAGAAGATATAATTCAAATAGTCTGATTGCTTACTGAACATGCCCTCCACATTTCTCAGATTTTTTCATGAATCTGGCAATAACGGGGTTGATTCACGAATCTTTAATTGAATTCGAGGATTTTATATGACCATAATCAACATTGCGAACATAAGCTAATTTCATAACTGAGAGAAATGCTTCCATATGTTCTGTCAATTCCAACCGATGACCATAATCCTTTTGCCTGCGTAAATATCCTAAATTATTTTTCTCTCAGAGAAAGAACATCTCAAGATTTGCCGTTTTTTTTAATATCCTCCCATACCCATTTCTTTTTCATTTTATTAAAATAAAGGCATCTCTTTTATCGAAAAGGCACCTATTTTTGCGAACACTTTCTATTAATATTTGCACAAGTTCATAGTCCGACATTTCTTTTGGAAAATTTTCATAACGAAATACACGATACAATCGTTGTACTGCCGTTGTACCGACCTAGGTTGGTACAATATCGGTAGAGCCGTTGTATGTAGAACATGCACTATACAATATTCATGCGATTTCCATACAACCATAATAACTTATACAATTTCCATACAATGTGTCGCATGCAACACACGTTGTATGGCTGCTATTACACGATTTTTTTTTTTTTATAATTTGCACGTGTTAAAGGGGATATGAATACCCTTATACTAATTTTTAGAACACGTGGTTTTTTTTGTGGAAAGAGGAATAGACAAAGAGAAAGACAGAGTGGCATAGTTTGAAACTCAGGTTTTATTAAGTAAGTTTCTGTAAACTCCATGGGTGGCTGTCCAGATAACTGGGGAGTATTTTGTTTCTCTTTCGCTATTATTGTCGTTGCTTATGATTCACAGTATTTTTTTTCCCATACTCCTGATGTCATCATCACGATCAAGTTGTATTTTAGCCATATGACCACCCTACTGCCAGTGTTATGCCTTCACAGTAGAGTTGACTTAGCTTTTGCAAGTGATCGACTTTTTTATTTATTTCATGCGAAATAAATAGATGATTTTTGACATCAGGATTCGAACCGTGAATCAACAGCGTGACAAGCGATGATGTTACCACTACACCACGGCCACCCCCATTGTTGTGCTATTACACGATGAAACTAGATGCATGCGACACTCTCGAACAACGTACGTGCAAAAGAGAGAAAAACTCGAAAAAGATGAGACGGAAAAAAATTGACCTGTGTCGCTTGGATAAAATTTTCCGTGAAACAATTTGACGTTTCTCTTTGCTCTTGTCCTTTTTTTTTTTACTATTTTGCTTCATATGGTTTCGCTGTGCGTAGAGGAAACTTCTATGCAATGCACCGGATCATACACAGCTTTTTTTTATGATTCGTTGCGCTCATATGGTTTCGTTGTGCTTAGAGGCAAATTCTATACAATGCACCGGAACATACCCAGTTTTTTTTAATGATTTATTGCGCGTAAATGTGTTTTTTTTTGTAGCGAAAATGGTAAACGAAGTTGTGTTTTTTTTTTTTTTTTAGTCTTATTTTATTTCCACTTTAGTCCATAAATTTACATTTTGAAGTAAAAATAAGAGGAACATAGAGGATTCTCTTGTCTGTGGCCCTTCTTGCAACATGATATATATTGGCAACATTTCTCGAGTCTGATAAGTAGCAATGTGCATCCAGATACAGAAATGCCTCAGGTGGTATATGTCCACTTTCTAATGAATTTCTAAAATACCCAGGGTTAGGATAAAACAAGCCCGAAACTAGATCGTTCTCAGTGACATTCGCTGACCGCGCAAAATGATTTCTCACAAGGTCCAGTACGACATTGTCAATTCTGGATACGCCGGAAGCATCCAGTAGTCTTTTATTTGAGACGTAATGTCGAAAGTCGGTATGTGCGCTTCTGTACATCTGCATGCATGCACGAAGACATTTTCTTCCAAAAACTCTAAGTTCTTCCATATACGATGGACTTATGTTCCACCATACTGGACTCGCATAAGTCAAAATCGGACTCACAAATGCCTGGTAGCAGACGATCTTAACATCGGATCTTAGATAGTTGGAGTAGAAAAGGCTTTTAAGTGACATGAATGCCGCTCTTGCTTTCTTCAACTGTGCATTTACGTGATCATTGTGGTATAAGAACTTATCCAAGTAAACACCTAGACCACTTCACAACAGTCTTTGATTCGATGCGAAGCCCATCAGAATCTCTTATTTGGAAGTTTTTCCAATTGCGTTGCAAGTCTGAGTTACCGCGTCTCAGTGGGGTGCGGAACAGTATGGTTTCACATTTGGACGTATTTATTTTTAGTTTCCAGTCTTGCCAAATTGCCTCAAGCGTGTTGAACTTACGTTGAAGTTCACTTTGGATTCCTTCCATTTTCGTGTCGTGGGCATACAGGATTACATCGTCAGCGAATGCCAGCGAATTATCCATATCCCTCAGCATTTCAGAAACGTAAATGTTAAAGAGTATTTGTTCCGTAACTGTGCCCTGCGGCAGACCATTAGTGATATTAAATACTCTAGTTGTCGTCCATTGTCTATCTGT
Organism: Pocota personata; assembly: GCA_963082735.1. Lineage (NCBI taxonomy): Eukaryota > Metazoa > Arthropoda > Insecta > Diptera > Syrphidae > Pocota > Pocota personata. The sequence continues at coordinate 101,102,929 of OY720431.1, read as the reverse complement.
TACAACAAATTTCTTCTCTCGCACCATCGAGATGATCACCTTTATGAGGTGAGACGAAAATTCATATCTGATAATTTTGTAGATTAACCCGTCGATCCAAACCGTGTCGAAGGCTTTTTCGATATCCACTAGGCAAGCAGCTGTACATCTCTTGGCGTTAAGATTCCAGTTAACATCTGAAATCAGTTTTGTAATAGCATGCACTGACGAGTGGATTCTTTTGAACCCAAATTGGTTCCGCGGAATTATCTCCTTTGTCTCGCACGCGATCAAGATTGACTTGCTAATAACTACCTTAAAAACCTTCCCAATGTTAGGCAGGAGACTGATTGGCCTATAATTAGAAGGATCAGAAGGATCATTCTTTTTCTTAATTATTGGAAAAACCTTCGATATTTTCCAACAACTTGGGAAGTAGCAGTTATTCAGCAAGTTATTAAAAATTGTGCAGTATTGCCGTATGATTTCGATAGGCATATGTTTCAGTACGATGTTTGTCTGTCAGTTCATCGAGCGTTGTGTAATAGTTGTTTGTCTGTTCTGTTGTTCGTTAGCTTTAACTTCCCCAGTAAAGCGGAGTTGAGTGTCTGAGTCACCATAGCGGCTAAAAAAGCTCGATAGTTCCCCATCTACTATGTCAGCTTTGCTACTTGGATGGTCTGTTGCGTGGACTGCCTCGAATCCGTTCTACCATTGACAACGAAGTGGTTATCAATGATTGGACAGTGTTCGCTATTAATCCCTGCCTGAGAAAGGAGGGGCTCAGAATGCAGTGGTAGTTTCAGTTTCGGAATTTTGATAATGCTACGAGGCTTGAAGATCTGATTTATTTGAGGAAACATATTCCTAGAATCAGACTTCGTAATTTTTCGACGCGTTGCCTCTAATAATCATTAACGGAATTCCGAAACTGGGATTGTGATCTTATCAGCTCCAGATTGTCCGATTCGTCCTGAAACTGACGACGTATCCGATTTATCTGGGTAAGCAGAAAGCTTTTGTGAGTTTGTAGCGTTCGTATGTCTCGGTTTAGATAACATTCCATGCTGTTTCTGCTTTTTATCCTCGGTACTGACGACTCCACTGCCTCCGATACCACCATATTGAGGTTCCCAATATAAAGATCGCGATCGCACTCCTCGTTCATGAGATTGCTTCCATTAGGAACTTCAGAAGATGGTTGGTGATCTCTATATTTTCGGACGGCACACCGCGCAAACTTACACCAATCGGTTTGCATACGTCAATAGCGGGATTTTATTATCGCGGACCGTTTCAATTTGCAATCGCGCGTCCGCGATGCATAAATCAATATATGAATTTCCGGAAGGGAAACTAGGTGTAACTGAGGTATATAATTTAAGTTTATATCCAATTTGGTTGTCTTCAACAAAACGCTTCATGAATCTGCCTCTTCCATTAGCAGTTGAGTTCAACCAAGCAGGATGCCTCGCGTTCGAATCTCCCGCTAAGACGAAATAGTTATTTAAACTATCCAGCCTTAATATTTCAAACAATTTTTCCAATTCGAAGTTAAATTGACTAACGGTTGATGACGCCCCATACGCCGATATTAAATACAGACAACCATTATACCTTAAAGGCAGTGAGGTTTTCTCCAGGCAATTAAAGTCTTTAATATCACGGTGTTCGATTATTTCGAATCTTAGCGGTTTCAGAATGAGGATCGCGGTACCACCGCTTCGAATCGAGTTTTGTCTATCAGTACGTATTAGATTGTAGTCCTTGAATTCCAAGTAATGTCGATCGTTTAATTTTGCTTCGCTTAAAAATAGTACGTCGGGTATGTGATCTGTCGCAAAGCGCAGCACGTCGCCTCGCCTAGCATTAGTAATTACGGAATTGGTATTCAGAGCCACTATCTTAAGTTCCTTACGTGTTCTAGACATTGTTAAAAATATTGATAATGGCATCTAGTTTTGCCGCCAGATTCTTAACATCTCTTGCGAGGTTGTTTACCTGACTCTGCAAATTTTCATTTGTAGAGCGCGAAACAGTATGTGAGCTTTGAGTGTTTTCAGCAATGTTGGCGTACGAAACACCTTTCTTAACAATGTTCTCAACACCGACTCTTTTTTGTCTTGATCTTTCTTTCACCGCTTTTTTTCCGCTCTTGCATCTCGTCTTTGTAGACCTCACATCCTCTGAAAGAAGCGGGATGACCAGACTTTTTGCAAAGGACACAAAATAGCTGCTCTTTCTTTGCGTCCTTTGTCACCTGACACATACAAGGTTCGTGAGTTTCCGCGCATTAAACACATCTAAATATCATGTTGCAGTTCGAAGCAGCATGGCCAAATCGTTGGCACCTATGACGTAGAAGAATATCACCTTTTCGAATTTTTTCAAAGGAGACAATATGGCCTCCAATATGCTTGATTTCCCGGATATTTTGGACTTTACTATTAGGAAACAACTGTACCGTTATAATAGGTAAGGTTCTATTTAGTCACTTAGAACGCGCCGTAGCATACCTGAATGTTTTTTCAAATTTAAGATCTGGGACTTCTAATGCTTGTAATTCTTCAAGAACTTCTTCTGTGCTGAAGCTTTCACTAAAGCCTTTCAACAAAAATGTCTGCAGCTTATCATCTTTAGATGTATACGTGATTTAGTTTCTTGCAAAATTTCTTTAACTTCATTCATTTTTGTTTTAAGTTTTAAAGCTAACTTATTGCTACTTAAATTTTTAATCACAAAATTACCACTTCCAATTTTGTCGTCTAATATTTTGCTTATGTTGCGGCTGTCCTCTTTGTAGATTTCTATTGGTGGAGGTTTCCTTTTGTGCGCCACTGTTGTTGATGTGGTACTTTTTTTCTCTGTATTGTTGTTGTTGGTCCTAGCTGTAATTATCGTCACATCATTTGTGTTTTTCTTTTTTTCCTCGTTCACCCACTTCATTTTCTCAACCAGATCATTTGAAGTTCTTGGCTGCTTTTCGGTCGGGTGCGTGTCCATTAGTTCGTTGCTGTTGTCGTTGTCATCGAGAAGCGCATATTGGTTGCTGCTCTTTTTTTTCGTTACTCCGGGTCTTTCTTCTTTTGCCAGTAGTGGTAAAAGAGCCATAGCTATAAATCCCGGCTAACATTTTTTCCAGCTCTTCGATCTCTTGATTGTTCTTTTGAATAGACATGAGATAGACGTCTAAGTACATCTCTTGCGTTATGACCGTTTGAGCAGGCATCGTCTCTTCATCTTCCGCCCCCACGGGAGGCATGTTTTTTGACACTGCACTTGCACTAGTAATTTTTGTATTTCTCTTCTTTTTTTTTCTATATTTATTTAAAGTTCAGTTAGAACGTTTTAAGTACGTTCTTTAATTCTTTTTATTTATTTTCCTTGTTTTGTTCTTCTTCACTCGCGCTCTCTGAATAACCTTCTGATTTGAAAGATCACAGCAGAATGTAAACGAAGTTGTGTGGACCAGAGAGCTCACTTTGGAACTTCTGTGCCAATATGAAATGCAACCAAATTTATATGTTATAAAACATCCAGATTACATTGATAGGGTGAAGAAGGCCGATTCTTTTCAAATTATTGTGGATTCCCTCAAGCATATACGATTCGACCAGCGTCTGCGAATTCAGATGCTGCGAGAAGTTCCTTCAGTTCCGATATTTTGGAGCAATCATTGGAAAATGTATTTGATGAAAGTGACTTTTTGTAACTTAATAGTTCCTATAAATTATTTTTTCCTGCTGTACAAATAGAATTCTTAAAAATCTAACTTGCTTTCAAATATGAAGTTTTTAAATTATTCCATATAGCTTTGCAAACTTCCGGTATCATGTTGGTTAAAAAAGGCTGTGAAATACGAGTCTAGTAGTCTGTGCTTTTAAAAGATTAGCCTGTTGCTAAATATCTCAGAGATGTAGCTAATTTTTCTGCAGGTGGAATTGCATCCCTCATGATTGTGTCTTTTTTAACAATATCATTTTGTATTAATGACAAGAAAAGCTGAAATGTACTCTCATTCATCCTCAAATAATTACAAAACGATGGTCTGTCATGTTGTTTTAGCTCTTTTGTTAAAAATCTATATGAACCTTGTTCAGATCTTTCTTTCCTCCGTGATTTAACCCACATATTTTTCTTCTTGTTTTCTAGCTCTTTGGAAACATCCTTGCAAAAGCTAACTAACTCCCGTGCAATTTCTTCGTCGTCACTACTATCGGTATCCATTTCCTCTATAAACTTCTCCGTGCATTCCAAAAGATTATCCAGAAACGAGTAATTCATCTTTAAAAACAACGAAAACTCATAAATTACTTCTTTTCTTGATTGGTACTTTATTTCAACACACAACCTTTCTACAATAAATTCTTTATTTATTTAATTATAAAAATTCAAAACAAAATAATCAGAGAAATATTTTTTCTTCCAATTGATTATTTATTTTATAGTACACAGGCCAACACCGAAAGAAAAATAAAGAGAACTGTCAAATTAGATTCATAAATCTGGTTTCATCGTGTAATAGCGCTTGCGACAGAGAATGAAATAACAAAGAAGTGTAATAGCAGACTATGCTCAAGAGCATGCGACCGCACAATTACCACGTTTATATGACCGGATTGAAAAAGGATTGAGTTTCGATCCAGGTTTTCGCTGTAACCGAATTGAGGGATCGAGTTAGAATGGAATCGAAAGAGGATTGAGTTTCACACTTCTCTTGTGTGCGGAGTTGTGTATGCAAGCCAAACACCCTTATCGATTCCCCCTTTTTCTCCATCTGTCAAACTCAATCTTTCGACCCGCGTTTACATGCAAAAACTCAACTCAATCGCCAAAAATTTTGTGATCGGATCGAGTCAATCCTGTTTCAATCCAATTAGAGTTTACATGACACTCAACCCAAATTGAATCCGCATTCAATCCGCCGTATAAACGTGATAAATATCGGTACAGCCATCGATTAGGTGGACACACACTATGCAATGGTCGCATACAACCGCAACTTGGGCCCAACGACTGTACAATGATTGTACCGTATATTTCCTACTTTAGATGATAGGATTGTAAGTGTTCGTGGGTTTAAATATGCGTTCATATGGAGGCGAATGTTGATGTTTACCACGTTTATATGCAGAATCGAGGGATCGAGTTGAGATTTCGATCTGAGTCTTTCTACACACCGAGTCGAAAGATTGAAAAATTCAAACGTGGTTCAACTGACAGATAAGTATAGCAGGCATTCTGCTTTTGTTTGTGTTAGTGCTCTGTTATGTTAGATTCGTTATCTGAAATCACACCCATCCAGAGACAACATGTCAGTTCAACCCCTCAACCCAGGTATACATACATGCATTTTTCTAACTCGATCCAGCTCTGTTAGTTGAGTCGAGTTGCCGAGTTAATCCTATTTCAACTCGATCTGCGTTTATATGAATTTCAACCTGGGTTGAAGCTGGATTCAAGTATGCATATAAACGTAGTAAATAATCTGGTTCAGTTGGCCTAAGCAGTACAATGAATTGCATCGATCTGGTTTAGCTGAATAAAAAATGGAGTTTAGTGCGCAATCGGTTAGGCAGCTTCAGATATATAGAAGTGCTTTAACTCTGAACAGGCCCAATAAGCAAGAATTAGCTTATAAGCATTTGGAAGTCACGGGAAAGATTGATATTTCTTTACTCATTTATTTCTACTTTTGAGGTTGTTGGCCTGGACATCTGGAAAATCATGGGAAGGTTTGCTAAATCTTATGGATTTATATGGGCAGGGAATTGCAAGTTGACCATCTCTTTATGCCTAATTATTGGTTGAAATGTAATTGGTGCAAATGTGTCGAGTTTCAAATTAACTATCAAAATGAAAATCATATCGTTTTTGCAAAGCAATTGGAAGAAAACCGTGGTTGGTCTGGCTTTGGGGACTTACGCTATTCGTTATGGACGAGAAATGTACCAGTAAGTAAGTAGTAATGCACCGATTGCTTTCGTGTTGCAACTGTAATTCTCTGGCCCCTTGCGCCAGCTGTTATTTTACCGGAGCATCCTGAACTCGCCCTTGTAGAAGCATTGTTTTCGTGAAAATATTCGATGTCGAAATTTTAATCAATCTCGACTAATATAATAGAGGAACTCAAAAAAGTGTCGCAATTCTGTCTGTCTATCTACATTCCATTCAAATTGTTGACCATTTTATTTACCGATTTTATATTATATAATTTTGCATGACAGATTCTTAGCAAAATCATAACCAAGATGAGAATTAATATAGTTCCCCATAGTCCAAGATATATGTTGGCTACTATAGTCCAACAGCTTGATGTTGTCGGGGTTGTTCAGGCTTAGTTCCTGCTGCATTTCCAAGGAGAGGCACTCCGACATTTCCTACAGCGGACTTTGGTTGAGCCACTGCGGTTAGGGGCTTGTAGCTAAAAGCTTTTACCTCTATTATATGTTTTACAATTCAACTTAATACCGTCAATTTTACTAGGACATTTTAATATTTGTTCATATTCGATTTTATTAACTACATTTAAATTTTTATTTGTTCTCACTAATAGTGTACGATTGTGTTTGTGCTTGCTGCTATTTTTAATTTTGGGAAGTCTAGTGCTGTCTACATCATACGAAATATTTTCTTCGTCACGTCAATTTTTTGCTAAATTGATTTCTATGATGAATAATACATATGTATGAGTTTATTACTCCATTCTTTGCCCAATGTGTGGCATACTCTATGTTCAACAATTCTTCTTTAATCAATTTGATATTATGCTGTGTACTTAATGCTAAATTATCCTTTATTGTATTACTAGTTTTTAATCTTCTCAGAATATCGTTTGTAATTTTAGCACTATAAGACCGTATGACTTGCATATGTTTAGGATGTCTTCACCTGGAGAATTCCTGGTGCCGTACCTGTGTCCTCTATGGCAGTCTTCATAGTCTTCGTTTGACTTCCCGACATGTCGGTTCAAATCTCCGCCAACAAACAAAAGCTCTTCCTTTGGGATCTTTTTGATGAGGTTATGAAGATCCAGCCAGAATGCATTTTCTGTTCGCATCCGACTGTATCACCAATTTGAGAGACGTTCACTGGACTTTGAAATGGTGAACATGTTGCCAAGTAGCTCTGCCACGAGGATGATAGTAATTCCGTTTTTATCTTGTTCCAATCCATAGTAGAACATCGTGTTAGCTTTTGTCTTAACGTCCGAGAAACACGCCCCATTCCCGGTGTTTCGCCATTTCGTTTTTTGTACACACAAAATGTCCATTTGCCTTATAAACATCATTTTTTTCATGCTCGTAGCTCCACAACTCATACTTCCAGCTCGCGACTCTTAGGTTACGCCTAAGCCGTTGCATTATTTTACTATCAGATTCACATGCACACTTGCGGGACAGTTTTAAGATGGTGTATGTGTCGCTAGGCTCACTTAGATATTTTAAAAATTGCCTAGATGTGATTTTCCCCTTAGTCGCCTTCTTCTATTTTTGGGGGCCGCTGCAGTGATATTCTTAACCCGTCCCTACACGGGGACAATAACTTTGTATCTTACAAAAATCGTGCTCTGATAAACCCAACACAATTTGTAACGAACAAGACCTATGAACTTATTGGAAAACCTGTCTCATTAGTAGAATTAGAAGCAAGTTTAAGCAAATTGGTAAAGACAAACTCTCCTATCCACTGTTTAAGAACTTACCTCTTTCAGACAAAAATTCGCTTTTTATTCTCTACAATGACTTTTCAACACTGGTCCTCCCTCATTTTTGTTTCCTAACCCATCCTATCCTATAACATCCTCAATCCTTCCTATTCCTACTTTAACATTTAAATCGACTAGTATAAATGTGATCTCTTTCTTTTTAGTTAGACACATATACTTGAATGATGGTTAATATTGTACTTTTTGCTTTAAGTTTCATAAGCATTACTCTCTTTGAAAAAAAGAGAGAGTATTACTGATTTTTATTTTTTTCGGGAAAGAGTATACATTTATATTGTAATATGTATTTGTTTCCAGTTGATTTCTTGAATTCGTTGCCATTTTGTTTTACTTATAGCTAGCTTTGTCCGTTATCAAATATTCAAATGGCATCAACTTTCACAATAACTTTGTATCTTACTAAAATCAAACTCTGATAAACCCAACATAATTTGTAACGAACAAGACCTGTGAACTTATAGAACAACCGATATCATTGGTAAAATTACAATAGATGCAGGTTTAAGCAAATTCGTAGGTAAAACATCAGGTAGGGGTAGGCTCGCCTATCCACTGTTTAAGAACTTACTTCTTCCAGTCAAAAATGCGCTTCTTATATTCTACAATAACTTTTCCAGCACTGAGAACATTCCGCAAAGCTGGAAAACGGGTACTGTTATTCCGTTACCAAAACCAGAAAAGGACATTAACAGTGTTGATGGAAATAGGTCAATTTCTTTATTGCCGTGCATATCCAAAACTCTGGAAAAGATCATTGCCAAACACCTCATTTGGTGTACAGAGAACCACGGCTGCCTCGACGCGTTACTTCGCATTGACTTCTAAGTTTCTAATGCAATATCAATCAAAAATCATGTATCCATCCTCTCCATTAGACTTTGAAGAAGCCTTTGATAGATAGTCATACACATAGTTCTAAACAAATATTGAATGGAATATTGGGTGAAAGATTTGTGCCTTTATAAAAGCTTTCGTCTCTAATAGAAAGTTTTGTGTTAAGGCAAACCGCACTTATTCAAATACGGCATCCCACAGGGATTGCCTTTACCGATGATTGTTTTTGCTTTTGCATTTGCTGACGTTAGTAAAATTATTTCAAAGTATAAAATTGTAGTTCATTGTTGTTATGCTGACCGTGTATCTATTTTATGTAAAAACAACGACAATGAAGTAACAAATAAGTGGTCCGAATGCTAAGGTACCAACCTCTCTCTATAGAAGTGTAAAACACTACACATTTATAGAGAAAGTGTTTTAACATAAATGTAACAATCAACTCCGGTTAATTAAAAATTGTTGATAAGCTCCGAGTACTCGCTTGAAATTTTAACAATAAGTACAATTGGAGATATTGTATAAAACTTAAGAAAACTTTAACACTTAGGCTTAATGTTATAAAATATTTTTCCTCTTAAAAATTGAAAATTAATTTAAATACTTTATGCCATATTACTAAAATGCTAATTTTAAACAAAATAGACTATGGTTTAAGCATTTATGACAACTGTCCATAATCAACTTTCAAAATTGTGAAACCATATTACCACCAAGTTGCAAGGAGATCAATATTCGCTTCCCAACAACGCCAGTCGGGAACATTTTAGCAGAGTCTGGCCTTATGTTTAAACTTGTCACAAAACTGCTGTTTTCCTTCAACTCTATAACGGCTAAAAATGCGGTCAAAGCGCCAACAAAAAAATCCCTCGGTCATCTTTTGCAGGTGGAACCGGATACAGAAATTCAATATACCACCAAAAATTCTCCACTTATCTTCACTACTGTACCCACCATGACTGCTAAAACCTGAATCATTTGAATTGACGTTGGCAAATTACCAACAAGATCACACACCATCACTAGTATTTCGTTCGATTTTTCAAAGTCCTGAGAGCAAATTTAAATGTAGGGGCTGGAAATTTATTTTCTTCGATGGTTCGAAAACACAATACCACACCAGTTTCGCTGTAACAGCGCAAGACGGCGCACTAATTAAAAACGGTCTTCTTCCTGTTTATTTTTCAATTTTTGTCACAGAACCGCTTGCACTTTTGGAAGCTATAAAACACGTCAGTAAAATAAAAGGCCACTGGGTCCTTTACACAGACAGTCTCTCAGTTATAAAAGCTACATTGAACCCAAACAACACCTACGCAGTTATATCCAAGTTAAGAGAAATAGTTATCAGAACTCCTAAAACACAAAAAATCATGTGGGTCTCACTGGCATGTTAGGGAATGAGAACGCCGATAATGCAGCCAACTCAGCCAAAGATTGTCCTATTTTGGCATTCAACGCCTACAACAAACTTGAGTATTTAAAGCTTATCAATTGCAAAATCAAAACTAAGGAATGTAACGGTTGGTTGGCATATACTCTATTACAAAAGATTAAACCCGAATTAAACACAGGCCATATATGCTCTACAAGATCATCAAAACCAATTATTAACAACTTTGAACGCCTGCGACCAATACCTGCTATAAGAAGATAACCCTTCCAACTGCTAGACCTGCAACCAAGTGTTCAATTTGCAACATCTAGACCCTTGGTCATAAAAGAAAACACCCTACGCAAATGATATAAAATGCCGTTGTATCTGAAAAATTCAATGTGTATAAATAAAAAAGGAATTAGTATGTGGACGAATATTTAATTTTTTTTATAATTTAATATTTAGTTCGTCCTCCCTTGTCCTTTATCACTGCAACACGAGGCATGCTAGCAACTAAATTAAAACATTCTTCCGAGCTGATTTTTTTCCGATTCTCGTCGTATAGCGCTCTTCAGGCCTACTAAGGATGTCGGATTATTGTTCTTTTTTAGAAGTACCCACAGGTATTTAATCGGGTTTATGTCTGGCAATTGAGCTGGCCACTCCAAGACCTGAATGTTTTGATTTGAAAACCATTCCATTGTTTTTCAGGATTTATGGCATGGAGGGATTTATGCTCAATGTTGAATTATATTGTAACATAATGTAACATAATGTAGCATAATAACTACGCCCTCGAACTGGCATAATTGTGTTCCGAAGTGTCTTTTCATTCGAGGTTCGTGTCTGCGGTTAGTGTTCACGGTTCGTGTCCACGATTAGAGACGGATGATGTCTAAGACGACGTCACGGATAAGAGAGAATTATAACTTCAAGAAATTATTGTAATCTTGGAATTATTACATCAGAATTTTCGTTTTGTTTGCGTATTAATGAAAAACTTAGTTTAGGGCTTGATGAGAACCACTCGACACTAAGTAGGTTATGTCCAGTATACCTAAATAAGCTCGAGACCAAAAAGAAAAGAATTATATACTAGCAATCAAATACTGTAAAAGGAATTTATGTCAATATTCAAGGTCTTACAAATAATTTTGAAGAATTGGAAATATTAGCTGACACTCAAGAATATGACTTTATATTTCTGTCAGAAACGCACCTTACAGATGAGACTGATGAAAATGAAATTAGAATTAATGGTTTCAATAACGTGTCATGTCTATCTAACTCAAGTAGAACAGGTGGCGCGACAATATATATTCGAAATAAGTGGAATATAAAAAAAATAACGAGAAAAGCGATTGATTGGAAAATGTGGTTATTGGCATGTAATGTTAAATATAAAGATCTAGAAATGGTAATTGTTGCTATATATAGATCGCCAAGTCACAGTGAAAGAAGTTTCTGTGATTTTTTCGAAGGAAACCTTGACTTTATAACTGAGTCAACAAACAATGTACTAATAACAGGAGACTTTAACATTGACTGGTGCAAAAACGATACATACAAGCGGGAGATGGAAAGAGTTTTGAATGATAACTGTCTAACGCAAAAAATGCAGGAATATTCAAGAGTAACACAAACATCAAATACAATAGTCGACTACGTTATAACGAACATGGACAACAACGAAAAAATAACAGATCATGAGAGTATCGAAGTAATAATAAGCACGAAAACTAATACGAAGAAAGATGAAAACGACTACGAATCTTTCAAATATTGCAAGCAGTTATTTACACAAGAACTTAGAAAAGCAAATCTGTCATACAACGAGGCGGAGAATATACACAAAAACGCGGAAAACATCAACACGGCTCTTAAAACCACAGTTTCAAAATTTATCAATAAAAAAAGGACAGTAAAACTAATCGGTGGTTTAATAATGAACTTAAAATTCTAAAAAATAGGAAGATCAAAAAGTATCAAAAAGCAAGAATGGTCAACAATAGCCGAAGCTGGGTGGAATACAAAGCTTTAAGAAACCATTATAAAGTCAAAATTAATAACGCCAAAAATCAATATATAAACAATAGGATTAGCCAAGCGGTTGGGCAGAAACAAATGTGGAAAGAAATAAAAGATTTAGTCTTGAAAGAGCACAAAAACAGTATTAAAAGTGTTATCTTCAACGGGAAAGAGTACAAAAATGAACTAACAATCGCAAAGAAGTTTAACGAATATTTTATTGAAAGTGTTAAAGAAATAAGAGAATCGATAGAAGATCTAGAGTATGTGAATTACGCTATTCCTACAGCATCAAAATTCAAATTTCGTCAAATTACTATAGATGAGTTGAAAGAAGTCTGCAAGTCGGTAAAGAACAAAACGGATTTTTATAGAATAAGTCCTAGAATAATACTGGATAACTGGAATTCGTTGGGAAAAATTCTACTAGAGATGGTAAATAGATCGATTTCCACGGGAGAATTTACAAACTCTTGGAAGGACTCAATGATAACACCAGTAGAGAAAGTACCAAACACCAAAAAGAATGAAGAATTCCGACCTATTAATACACTGCGTACTGCCGAGAAAATTATTGAAACAGTAGTAAAACAGCAACTCATGAAATATATGGAAGAAAACAATATTTTCTCGGAATTTCAATCGGGCTTTAGAAAAAACTACTCATGTGAGACAGTAGTAAATCACGTAATTAATGAATGGAAAGATGGGGGCAAACGAAAAACAGTAATAGCACTTTTCCTCGATTTCAAAAGAGCGTTTGAAACAATAGACCGTGAAATACTTATTAAAAAAATGTATAACTATGGCATTGCAGATAAGGAACTGAGATGGTTTAGGACATTCCTGAACAACAGAGTACAGCGAACTAAAGTAAATAACAGTGTGTCTGATGTTGCCGAAGTGGAACTTGGTGTACCGCAAGGGTCGATATTAGGTGCACTGTTATTCATTATATATATAAATGATATGCCGAAAATAGTGAGAAAATGTAAAATTGTCCTATACGCGGATGACACATTGATTTACGCTGAAGGAAAAGACGCAGAAGAATGCAAATACAAACTGACATGCGACATTGAACTCATAATTAGATGGCTAAAGATGAACAAATTAAAATTGAATGAACAAAAAACAAAGTTAATGAATTTGAATTCAAATAACGAAACTTGTATTGAAATAAATGGTAAAAAAATTGAAAACGTCAGTAGCATTAAATACTTAGGAATGATTATTGATAAAGAGCTGAACTTTAATGAACATGTAGATTACATATGCAGGAAAATTGGCAAAAAAATTGGATTTTTCAAACGAATAAGAAAGAAGATGGATAGGATAACAGCTGTGATAGTATACAATACCATAGTGAAACCACATTTTGAGTACTGTGGCACAATTTTATACTCTTGCTGCAACCAGGGTCAACTGGAAAGGCTCCAAAAGCTTCAAAACAAATCGATGAGAAGTATTTTAAAATGTAATAGATATACACCAATCAGATGCATGCTGGATGCCCTTAAATGGTTAAGTATAAAACAAAGACTTGAACTTAATACACTTTTAGCTGTTTTCAAGGTTAAATACGGAGTCGCACCAAGGTTTCTAACAAGGGGTGTCAGACGAGTCGGAGAGGTGCAGCCATACCCTTTACGTAATGCCAACAACTTCAGAGTGGGATTTCAAAATACAGCGGCAGGTCAAAACACTTTTATTTATAAGGGCTTATGTCTTTTTAACACGCTACCAAATGATATAAAAAATGAAGCCAATCCCAGAATTTTCAAAAGAAAATGCATTGAATTTGTCAAAACTGCACCTGTTATTACTAATATTATGATTTTCCGATTATTTTTTTTTTTTTTTTGTGTATTGTATCACTATTAGATAATACTTTAAGTAAAATTTTTTATTTTTTTTTTTTTATGTAAATTTGAAAGTATTTAAAATACTAATAAAAAAAATTGTGGTGAATCCACAGCTAACCCACCACCCGTCGGTCCAATAGCTTCCATTATGGATGAGGGCTCTTCGGACGGGTTGGCCGTGGTTTTTTAACCACAAATGAATGAATGAATGAATGAATTTTCTCGTTCCAGTGGTCGAAGAATTTGCTAGAAGTTTCTGGCTATCAGAAATTCTGCTATATAAGGACAGATGGCGATCAAGGCCAGGCAGTTGGTTTTGAACCGCACGAGGAGATTGGAAAAGTGATAACAGCCGAAGTTGTAATTTTGTGATAAATTGAAAGTTGAGAGTTAACAAGAAGAAGTAATTAGTTTCGATTTGTGAATTAAGTAATTGAAAAGAGATAAAGTGATTTGAGAAGAAAGAGGTCTTGTAAGGAAGGAGTTTGCGAAGAATAGTATAGTGTGAACTTGAATTGTTCTATAGACTAGAAAATAAAGAAATAAATTTCACAGAATATCGTTTTATCTACTCGAGCCGTAGCTCGCATATTACATTGGTGTCAGAAGTGGGATAAAACTTATTCTGGGAATAACTATTTCCGTGGTGTGAAATTGCACAAGAAAAAAAAAGAAAAAAAACCATTTCTGTGTTGAGTTAATTAGTTGCGCCAAATGGGTCGCAAATTGGGAAAACAACTATAATTCAACTAAAGGCAGAACTCAGTAAGCGGAATCTCGACACAACTGGGGGAAAAGATGCCCTACTGATTCGTCTGGAAGAAGCAGTAACGCAGGAAGGTGAAAATCCGCATGACGTAGAGTTTGACGTGGAAGAGGAACCAGTAAGTACAGTAGCCGACCCGGGTGTAACAAGTCTGCTCCTGCAACTTAAGTTAGTCATGGACGAACAAAAGAAAGCAATAGAAGACCAAAAGAAGTCTCTGGAACTTAAGCTCGATGACCAAAAGAATTCTCTAGATGCTCTGGAAAGCAAACTTGATGAGCAAAACAAGAACTTGGAGTCCAAATTCGAAGCGATCGAAGAGAAAATCGAGAAGGTCGAGACGCAACTCGAAAAAGTCGAAACTAGATTTGATGAAAACTTTGAGAAACATGAAACTCAGTTCGGGAAGTTAGAGATAGTTTGAAAAAGTGGATACGCAATTCGAGAGAGTAGGAAAGCAAGTCGAAAATCTTGCTAAGGAACTCAGCAACGTGAAGAGACAGAAAGCACGGGAATATTCCACTGACGGTCTGAGAAGAAAGGAGATGCAGCCTCCTATCTTCGATGGTCAAACATCATGGCCAATTTATAAGAGGCAATTCGAAGCGGCCGCAATGACCTATAGCTGGGACGATGAAGAAAAGTCTATTGCACTCACGCTTGCACTGAGGGGTCCAGCTGCGGAGCTCTTGCAGACCATCCCGGAAGATAAACAGCAGAACTACGACTCTCTGGTTCAGGCTATCGAGATGCGGTTTGGGGATGAACACATGCAGCAGGTGAAGAGGGTTTAGCTGCGTAGTCGAGTCCAGAAAAGGGGGGAAACGCTCCAACAGTTGCAAGCGGATATAGAACGACTAGCCCATCTTTCATACCCTAAAGCCGGTGAGGAGCTTATCAACGAAATGGCGGTGGAAGCTTTTATTCAGGCCATAGAGGACGGACAACTGCAAATGGCTGTAAGGATGGCTGAAAAGCGAACACTCCCCGAGGCATTGGCATTCGCTTTGTCAATGAAGGCTGCGGACCAAGCATACCAGGGAATACACCGTGTCAGGGAAATGTCCGTCGTGGAATCCGTCATGGATGAAGACAAAGCTCGCGGAAGTCAAATCCGTTGCTTGAATTGCAACCAAACCGGACACCTACAACGGCAGTGCAGAAGTGCACCTAGACGAGGAAATTGTCCACATTGCGGAAGTAGGAGAAGAAGAGAGGAAGCATCCGGCGGTGATAACATCCATCCTGTCGATCAGTATTTAAAATACTAATAAAAAAAATTGTGGTGAATCCACAGCTAACCCACCACCCGTCGGTCCAATAGCTTCCATTATGGATGAGGGCTCTTCGGACGGGTTGGCCGTGGTTTTTTAACCACAAATGAATGAATGAATGAATGAATTTTCTCGTTCCAGTGGTCGAAGAATTTGCTAGAAGTTTCTGGCTATCAGAAATTCTGCTATATAAGGACAGATGGCGATCAAGGCCAGGCAGTTGGTTTTGAACCGCACGAGGAGATTGGAAAAGTGATAACAGCCGAAGTTGTAATTTTGTGATAAATTGAAAGTTGAGAGTTAACAAGAAGAAGTAATTAGTTTCGATTTGTGAATTAAGTAATTGAAAAGAGATAAAGTGATTTGAGAAGAAAGAGGTCTTGTAAGGAAGGAGTTTGCGAAGAATAGTATAGTGTGAACTTGAATTGTTCTATAGACTAGAAAATAAAGAAATAAATTTCACAGAATATCGTTTTATCTACTCGAGCCGTAGCTCGCATATTACATTGGTGTCAGAAGTGGGATAAAACTTATTCTGGGAATAACTATTTCCGTGGTGTGAAATTGCACAAGAAAAAAAAAGAAAAAAAACCATTTCTGTGTTGAGTTAATTAGTTGCGCCAAATGGGTCGCAAATTGGGAAAACAACTATAATTCAACTAAAGGCAGAACTCAGTAAGCGGAATCTCGACACAACTGGGGGAAAAGATGCCCTACTGATTCGTCTGGAAGAAGCAGTAACGCAGGAAGGTGAAAATCCGCATGACGTAGAGTTTGACGTGGAAGAGGAACCAGTAAGTACAGTAGCCGACCCGGGTGTAACAAGTCTGCTCCTGCAACTTAAGTTAGTCATGGACGAACAAAAGAAAGCAATAGAAGACCAAAAGAAGTCTCTGGAACTTAAGCTCGATGACCAAAAGAATTCTCTAGATGCTCTGGAAAGCAAACTTGATGAGCAAAACAAGAACTTGGAGTCCAAATTCGAAGCGATCGAAGAGAAAATCGAGAAGGTCGAGACGCAACTCGAAAAAGTCGAAACTAGATTTGATGAAAACTTTGAGAAACATGAAACTCAGTTCGGGAAGTTAGAGATAGTTTGAAAAAGTGGATACGCAATTCGAGAGAGTAGGAAAGCAAGTCGAAAATCTTGCTAAGGAACTCAGCAACGTGAAGAGACAGAAAGCACGGGAATATTCCACTGACGGTCTGAGAAGAAAGGAGATGCAGCCTCCTATCTTCGATGGTCAAACATCATGGCCAATTTATAAGAGGCAATTCGAAGCGGCCGCAATGACCTATAGCTGGGACGATGAAGAAAAGTCTATTGCACTCACGCTTGCACTGAGGGGTCCAGCTGCGGAGCTCTTGCAGACCATCCCGGAAGATAAACAGCAGAACTACGACTCTCTGGTTCAGGCTATCGAGATGCGGTTTGGGGATGAACACATGCAGCAGGTGAAGAGGGTTTAGCTGCGTAGTCGAGTCCAGAAAAGGGGGGAAACGCTCCAACAGTTGCAAGCGGATATAGAACGACTAGCCCATCTTTCATACCCTAAAGCCGGTGAGGAGCTTATCAACGAAATGGCGGTGGAAGCTTTTATTCAGGCCATAGAGGACGGACAACTGCAAATGGCTGTAAGGATGGCTGAAAAGCGAACACTCCCCGAGGCATTGGCATTCGCTTTGTCAATGAAGGCTGCGGACCAAGCATACCAGGGAATACACCGTGTCAGGGAAATGTCCGTCGTGGAATCCGTCATGGATGAAGACAAAGCTCGCGGAAGTCAAATCCGTTGCTTGAATTGCAACCAAACCGGACACCTACAACGGCAGTGCAGAAGTGCACCTAGACGAGGAAATTGTCCACATTGCGGAAGTAGGAGAAGCAGAGAGGAAGCATCCGGCGGTGATAACATCCATCCTGTCGATCAGACTTCCCAAAACCAGCAGTCGGGATATGCGTAAGGACCAACTTCGCGGGGCAGAAGTTGGTTACTGGAATCGAGGCCCCCAGGGCCACCATTCAAGTTTCGCAAACCAAACGGGGTAACAAGAGCCACTAATCAACAAGAAGAAGTGCGTAGCCACCATCGACACAGGTGCCACCGCCTCCATTGTAAGGAGAGATATCGTCAGAAGCTCCTGGCTGCACAACACCAACAGCTACTGCCTGCGGTCCCCAAACCGCATCTCGATAGCCTGAACCAGAGAGTCGTAGTTCTGCTGTTTATCTTCCGGTATGGTCTGCAAGAGCTCCGCAGCTGGACCCCTCAGTGCAAGCGTGAGTGCAATAGACTTTTCTTCATCGTCCCAGCTATAGGTCATTGCGGCCGCTTCGAATTGCCTCTTATAAATTGGCCATGATGTTTGACCATCGAAGATAGGAGGCTGCATCTCCTTTCTTCTCAGACCGTCAGTGGAATATTCCCGTGCTTTCTGTCTCTTCACGTTGCTGAGTTCCTTAGCAAGATTTTCGACTTGCTTTCCTACTCTCTCGAATTGCGTATCCACTTTTTCAAACTATCTCTATCTTCCCGAACTGAGTTTCATGTTTCTCAAAGTTTTCATCAAATCTAGTTTCGACTTTTTCGAGTTGCGTCTCGACCTTCTCGATTTTCTCTTCGATCGCTTCGAATTTGGACTCCAAGTTCTTGTTTTGCTCATCAAGTTTGCTTTCCAGAGCATCTAGAGAATTCTTTGCAACAGGGGAAACGGCGAAGGTGTTTGGAGAAGTTCGTCTTACGATTACTCTGGCGGGACTGACGTTCTCCCATGCGTTTCTGGTGGCAGAGTGCATCATCGGAATAGACTTCATGAAAGCAAATGAAGTAATCTTGGACATCGGGATGCAAGTACTGAGGTATCGAAATGTGAAGATTCCGATGGTGTACGGAAACGAGAATGCCGTAACTCTCAGGACAGTCATCAGCAAAGACGAAGTTTTGCCGCCGTCTTCAGAGACAATCATTTGGACGAAGCTGGAAGGTGATCTTGGGAGCCACCGATTCTACATAGTAGAACCAGACCCATAGAAGAATTCTCAAGACTACATCGTGGGAAAGACGTTAGTCGAACCAAAGAACACCATGGTTCCAGTGAGGGTTTTGAACGCAAGACCACACACTGTCAAACTAAGGCGAGGTGAGGTGACTGGAAAATGCACGCCGATTACCGCCGTCGCAACAATATCTGAACGTGATGCTCCAAAACCTCTCCCATCACCTTGGACAGCGGAAACGAGAGAGACGATTCTCCGTCCAGTGAGCTGAATCAGGAGCAGCGAACTATGGCAGAGAATCTTATCAATGAGTACGCTGATGTATTTGCCTCACAGGACGGAGAATACGGCCGAACACACCTGGTACAACATCGAATAGACACTGGTGATACTAGACCAATTCGTCAGCCCGCTAGGCGCCTTCCATTGGCAAAGCAGACAGAAAGAAGGTCTGATTGAAAGTTCCAAAAGTCCATGGGCATCACCGGTTGTATTGGTTAAGAAGAAAGATGGCAGCACGCGGTTCCGCGTGGACTATCGGCAGCTCAATTACGTCACCAAGAAAGACAGCTATTCTCTGCCACGGATTGACGACACGCTAGACACACTATCAGGAGCCCGACGGTTTTCCACTTTCGACTTGAAGAGTGGCTACTGGCAGGTACAGATCCATCCAGAAGACCGGGAGAAAACCGCCTTCACCGCAGGAAATGGGCTATGGCAATTCACGGTAATGCCATTCGGGCTGTGCAATGCTCCGGCGACTTTCGAGCGATTGATGGAATGTGTCCTGCAAGGGTTAACATGGAAAACCTGTTTGGTATACTTGGATGATGTCATCGTCGTAGGAAAAACGTTTTCGCAACACCGAGACAATCTAAGGGATGTGTTTCAAAGGCTTCGATGTGCCCACCTGAAGCTCAACCCCAAGAAGTGCGCCCTGTTTAGAGCGGGAGTCAAGTACTTGGGCACCTAATTTCAGCGAAAGGAGTGAGAACCGATTCAGAGAAGGTCGAAGCGGTGAAAAACTGGCCAGTCCCCAAAGACAAACACCAACTAAGGAGCTTCCTGGGCCTAGCCACCTACTACAGACGGTTCGTGAAGGATTTTGCCGGGATCGCAAAGAGCCTGCACCAGTTGACGGAAAAGGGAAAACAATTCAAATGGTCAATTGAGTGCGAGAAGAGCTTCAAGGCAATTAAACAACGGCTATGCAATGCCCCGATACTAGCTTACCCCACTCCCGGGGAAATGTTCATTGTGGATGCAGATGCTAGTAATATCGGGGTAGGAGCCGTGTTCGTTCTTCGCACAGACCATGCAGCCTTAAAATGGCTATTACAGTTCAAGAGTCCTGAGGGTCAGGTCGCAAGATGGGTCGAAAGGCTGCAAATATTCGACTACGAAATACAGCATCGTAAAGGAAAGCTCCACTCTAATGCGGATGCACTGTCCCGGAGACCATGCAGAACGGATTGTAAACATTGTGCGCGTCAGGAAGAACGGGAGCTGGTTCCAATCCAAAGAATGAGAGCCGAACCTATCGCCGGCTGGAGCGTAGATGAGATCCGGAACGCTCAGAAGGAAGACCCGGATATCGAACCCATTCTGGCCTGGAAGGAGAACATGGAGAAACCGGATCATCAGAACATCTCTCAAAGCCCGACCTTAAAGGCGTATTTTGCGCAGTGGGACTTTCTCCATGTCCAAGAAGGTGTCCTGAGAAGAAAATGGGAATCCTCCGACGGAAAGTAGTTTGTAATGCAGCTTGTCGTGCCGCGGACGAGGGTCAATGCATGGCGGGGCGCCCGGAGGCCACTTGGGAGGGAATAAGACGCTAGAAAAGGTACGAGAACGTTTTTATTGGATAAAAGCGAAGGAAGATTTATTTATTTATTTATTTATTTTATTTCTTTATTTCATATCAAGACACTTAAACATAAAGTACAATGCAATCATGTTAATTAGCTTTAAGGTTTTTGAATGAAAT
Organism: Pocota personata; assembly: GCA_963082735.1. Taxonomy (NCBI): domain Eukaryota; kingdom Metazoa; phylum Arthropoda; class Insecta; order Diptera; family Syrphidae; genus Pocota; species Pocota personata. Next base: position 101,082,088 of record OY720431.1, on the reverse strand, counting down.
AGCTTTGTACAATCTATTGTCTAAAAAATGACAAGAGGCGAATGTACCTAATGGTTATATAAAAATGAAATATAAAAAAAAAAACTATTGATGGGGAAAACAAAAGTCAGGAATCATTTAAAAAAGAAAAGTTACATACAGTATTTAAAAAAAAAGAAAAAGAAAAAGAAAGAAAAAGAAAGAAAAGAAACATCAAATTTGTTACATCAATGGTGTTAAAAAAGCATCTATTTCAGAATGGCTAAATGAGACAAGCCATTTCTTTATACTATTTAAGAATACTGTTTTCACTCTCTCACACCTAAGTTTTTCTGGCAAATTATTAAACAAACGAGGAGCAGTAACATAATAAAAGCGTGAAAAATGTGTTTTGTGGATTGTTGGAACATTTACGAAGTTTCTGGTATTGACTCGCAAGTTATGACTATCGTGAATTCTAACATCATAGTACCCGGAATTTTCAAAAAATATCTTTAAAACTTTGTAGCAGTACAGGTGCCTTAAAGGAAGAAGTTCGAGACACTTGAACAACTCAAAACTGGGTGTTCTGCGATTGACTCTACACATAATTCTTACAGCATGCTTCTGTTTAATCAGCAGTGGTTCTATAGTATTAAAATAAGTGCCACCCCAGCAGGAAATTCCATACTGCAGTTTTGATTTTAAAATACCATTATAAACCAATTTTAAAATTGGTAGTTTGCAGTACATGCTAAGGTGGAATAATTGCCTTACAATTCCATTTAAATACCGTTTCAAATATGACGTATGGTCTTTCCAACTAAACTTATGGTCCAATATAATACCTAGGTATTTAAAGCTGTTAACACGCTCAATTAAAAAGCAACCGTCACTACAGCTTACCAGACTATTAAATGATATTTGCCCATGTGAATCTCCCAAACTAAATCGACAACAGCTTGGTGAGTGATAATATAAAGGCAACTCTTCGCATACATCACCCTTGATATTAAATACCATAAATTTCGTTTTGTTGCTGATGATTAGTTTATGAGACTTGAACCAACGTCGTAGTATATCTAGGTCATAATTAACATCGGCAAACATATCAAGAAAGCTCTTATTGGAATAGGAAAGAGCAGTATCATCAGCAAATGCCGTGATTCTGCCCTTAAAAGGTTGAATAAAGAGCGAGTTAACATAAATTAAAAATAGTATCGGGCCCAAGACTGATCCCTGAGGAACGCCTATATTTAAATAATTTTGTGAGCTAAAAACATTTTTGACCTTTACCACTTGCTTACGATTTGTTAAATAAGAGGCAAACCAGTCATGAATAAATCCTCTGAAGCCTGCATTAAATAATTTATTTAATAACAGAGTATGGTTCACCATATCAAAAGCCTTTGTAATGTCAATAAATAAAGTAGAAGAAATTTGAGAAGCATTCAAACTGTTATATATTTCCCCAGATAATTTTAGCAAAGCACTTTCAGTTGATCTACCGCTTCTAAAACCAAACTGGGAATCATTAAAGAAATTAGTTTTGTCTAAGAATGATAATATTCTAGATTTAATTCCTTTTTCAATAATCTTAGAAAAAACGGATAAGATGGAAATTGGACGATAATTATTTAATGACATTGTATCACCTTTTTTATGCAGTGGTAACACTACAGCTGTTTTCAGAGACTCAGGAAAAACACCCTCTAGGACACAAAAGTTAAAAATAAAACATAAAACATCAGAAATATGAAACGCAATATTTTTTAATATGAAACTTGAAATATTATCAAAAGACGACGAATTAGATGTTTTAAGTGACATCATCATTTTATAAACTTCAGTCGATGTAAACTGGTCAAAGAAAAAGCTCTCTGGTTGAATACTGCTTTGTATTAAACTGTTGTCACAGTGACTGTCACTTGAAACACTGTTACAAGAACCAACATAAGCAAAAAAATTATTAAATAAATTAGCAACTTCTATAGGCTCAGACACAGTTAAATTATTATTTGAAATACTTATATCTGTATAAGATAAATTTTTGTTAAGTATTTCATTAACAACTCGCCATTCCTCTTTCGAGTTACCAAGGTTTCTTGCCAATCTATTGCTAAAGTATGTATCTCTACATAGCGGTATTTCAATCTTGACTTCTTTACATAACTTTTCATAATAGTTCTTAAGTCTGTGATTATTCGGATGTGAGACAATCGTTGATGTAGATGTTGCTGCTGCTGTTGTTTTTGTTGTTGCTGCTGCTGCTGCCATTGTTGTTGGTATGACAAACACCGAAAATATTGGAAGAAATTTTGCTTTTGTTCTCCCGCATTTTCTTCATTACAGCTTTTTTTCGTAAGACAGTTGAGAACTTCACACACACGATGTTAGGAGCAATTTTTGTGTTCTTTCCTTTTACACTCTTAACAAAGCATGAGTCAATGTCGCTGGAGTTCACCTCTTCACCAAGAACAGTGCCAAGTAATTTGTTGACTCTCTCTTTTACGTTAGAGTTGTTAACGTCGGGTATGCCAATAATATCAACTGCACATTGTTTCTCCCTCTGCTCCAGTACATTCAGCTTCGACTCCAAATAATCAACTCTCTTATTAAGAGAAGTATTGCACTCTTCAAGAGATTTGATTCTAGTAAGTGCCTCGGTGTTAACTTGCTTAAGCTGAATAATTTCGCTGTACAGCATTTCCAAAGTTATTGTTTGTTGACCCGTATTGATGTCATCATGGGAAGCAATATTTGGGATTACAGCTGATGAACTTTTGTTTACTGTAGACGGACTAGCAGTTTTTTTGTTTGTGGAGATACTACCACTAGTAGAGGTAAAAGAAGTAGCACTCAGAGAAGAGATAATGTTTGCAGGTGAGTTAATGGGAGCATCTCCCAATATTGACTTTCTCCGCTGAGTGACACAACTATCACACTTGTACCCTTGACTACCTTTGTCATAAAACTCTATCTCTCTTTTCTCCATTTTGGCGCACTTTCCATGATAGTATTCTTGACAAATAATGCATTGAATCTTAAGTTCATGTCTATCGATTTTTAAATAGCACAAACCGCACTTCATTTTTGCACTATTAGTTATTACAGCAGACTAATTGAATTATAGTGTTAAATAAAAAATTGAAACTACTTTTCCTTAGATTTTAAGTTAAAAAAAATACTTTTAAGTGGAGCAATTCCCAATGCGTGTGTGTCCCCATCAACACCAATTGGATATTGGATATATAGATGTCGAAGACTGGTGCAGAAAATGCGACGTGTGTGCAGCTAGCAAGGGTCCGAGAATCAAAACTCGAGGTAAGATGCACCAATACAACGTGGGAGCACCTTTCGAACGAATCGCCATTGACATCGCAGGGCCCTTTCCGGAAACCGACAATGGTAATCGGTATATACTCGTAGTAATGGACTACTTCAGTAAGTGGCCGGAAGCGTTTCCGATCCCTAACCAGGAAACCAGGAAACCAGAACCGTGGCGGAGCAGATCGTCTACAATTGGGTGAGCAGATTCGGTGTGCCCTTGGAATTGCATTCTGACCAAGGGCGAAATTTCGAGTCAAGAATCTTCCAAGAGATGTGTCAACTACTCGGAATCAAAAAGACACGGACAACCCCGCTTCATCCACAGTCGGACGGTATGGTGGAGCGTTTCAATAGGACTTTGGACGAACATCTCTCGAAGGTCGTAGGTGACTACCAACGGGATTGGGACCGGCAGATTCCCTTGTTTTTGATGGCCTATAGAAGTGCCGTGCATAGCACTACTCGACATACGCCGTTCGAAATCTTGTTTGGTGGAATAGCTCGGTTACCCAGTGAGGTGAAATTTGGATCTCCTACCAATGAGCCCAGAAATGAAGAAGAGTACGTGGCGGACCTTAGGGAAAGGCTTAGGGAAAGGCTTAGGGACATACACAAAAGGACCAGAAGCCAGATTAAGATAACGAGCGACCGCATGAAGACCAGGTATGATGCCAAGGCAACAACGTCAGGATTCCAGGAAGGAGATCTAGTGTGGCTGTATAATCCATCCATCGCCAAAAGGGGAAATCACCTAAGTTGCAGCAGAACTGGGAGGGTCCCTACAGAACAATAACCCGCATCAACGATGTTGTCTACCGCATCCAGCGAGGACCAAGGGCCAAAATGAAAGTGGTTCATGTGGACCGACTGAGTCGATACAATGGCTGAAGTGAGGACGCACTTGTTCGGGACGAACAAGTCTAACAGGGGGGCAGTGTAACATAATGTAGCATAATAACTACGCCCTCGAACTGGCATAATTGTGTTCCGAAGTGTCTTTTCATTCGAGGTTCGTGTCTGCGGTTAGTGTTCACGGTTCGTGTCCACGATTAGAGACGGATGATGTCTAAGACGACGTCACGGATAAGAGAGAATTATAACTGCAAGAAATTATTGTAATCCTGAAATTATTACATCAAAATTTTCTTGTTCCAGTGATCGAAGAATTTGCTAGAAGTTTCTGGCTATCAGAAATTCTGCTATATAAGGACAGATGGCGATCAAGGCAAGGCAGTTGGTTTTGAACCGCACGAGGAGATTGGAAAAGTGATAACAACCGAAGTTGTAATTTTGTGATAAATTGAAAGTTGAGAGTTAACAAGAAGATTAGTTTGGATTTGTGAATTAAGTAATTGAAAGGAGATAAAGTGATTTGAGAAGAAAGAGGTCTTGTAAGGAAGGAGTTTGCGAAGAATAGTATAGTGTGAACTTGAATTGTTCTATAGACTAGAAAATAAAGAAATAATTTTCACAGAATATCGTTTTATCTACTCGAACCGTAGCTCGCATATTACAATATTATTCTTTGGTGAGACCTGTTCTCAAATATCTTACGATAGAATACGTTTAAGGAGGTCCCTAAAACATCAATATAGCTGTCGCTATTCATTCTCTCTCGTATGCTTCCTGCCGCCATGCAGCCCCACACCACGCAACTACCACCACCAAACTTGACTGTGGGTATCACACAATAGGGATGATACTCTTTTCCCATTCTCCTACGAACGTAGACTGCGCCAGGAGTCCCGAAAATCTGTAAAGACACATTCTGATTTAATGTTCAGTTCGGACCCACTTTTATTAAAAAATCGTGCAAAGTTTCGTAAATCTTTTGGTTTTGGTTTTAGAAGTATACAATTTACTTACCTCAAAATTTGCATCGTCTGAGCACAAGACATTGTTCCAATCCTTATGCAATTCGGCCAATCAAGACATCGTTTCTTGTTCTCCTCAGAAAGCCAGGTTTTTTTTCTGGCCTTGCAACCTCTAAGGCCGGCTTCTGTTACCCTTCTTCTAAACGCTCTCGCAGATAGCGTAACATTTTGGTGTTCCTGAAGCGAAGCAGCTAGTTCAGAAGAGGTCTTTTGACGATTTTGTAAAAACTCCCGGGCAAGAATCCGATCTTCACGAGCCAAAGACTTTCTTTTTCTGACTGGACGCGGCTAAGAAATGTACTCTCCAGTCTCCTTGCGTAGCGTTCAATTCAATTTCAGTTTTATTCATGTGACTTTACATATTAAGATTAAAATCTTATAAATTTGTACAAGCTTACGTTAAATACATAATTTAAAGGAAAATAAATAATTAAGATTTAATGAATTATATTTAGTATATATATTAACATCAGAGGAATGAAGAAAAAATAAGAATGGTCATTGTGTTTTGCATCTCTTACCCTTCTCACTACAAGCGAGAGAGAGTTCTAAAAGTAGGTGATATAAACGAAAAACTATCGTTCTGAGGTTAAGCAACGATAACAATTTTGAATAAGTACATGTGACCTTTGCCATACCGGAAAAATTAGCTTACTGTGCAGGTAGAAAGGTTCACGAGTTTGCATGATTTCATGCATATAAACTAGTGAGTCCCACGATTTTTCTGGAATAATCTGAAACATGATCGTATCTGCCCAGATTGTAGATGTAGCAAGTTATATTGTTATATGAACCATTGAGCTTTTTTCTGCTATCGGAATCAGGATTGCAAAAAATTTCTCATTTCCATAAAGCAATATGGGCAATACCAAAGTTTTTGCTAAAATTAATCTAATTTTAATGTGTATAAACTAATGAGTAGTCCAGAGGAGGCGAAGAGCACCATATACTTTTCCGATCGCTGTATTAATATGGTCCGTCTATGTGAGTGTTCTGTTGAAAACCAAAATTGACAGGTGAAGAAATCGACACGTTCATTAAGCCTTAAGGCATATTGAACGGCTGCACGCGAATGCTTAAGAGTTTTTGAAATTTTTTGCTGAGACATGCCTTGGGAGGCCAAAAGGACAATTTGGGTTCTTTCAACTTTACTTAATTCGTGTGTTTTTGGCTTAGCCATCTTTAGGTTGATTACTTTTATTATCTATACATAAAAAACTACGAATGAATAATACGGTATCCGCAAAAAACTGATGTGCACACTTTTACTACTATTTTCGAAATGAAAATTCAGAAATAAACTCGCAGGAATTCTCCATAATTCAGTCATTAATGGGTAACGGATCCTAGGAAGTCGAAAATATTCACCTATCTGCAGTTGCGTATTTTACAGGGGTGCTTTTCATTTATGATGAAAGCTGTACTATCCCACCTGTCAATCCCCTCCATCTACGAAACCTAGACAAAACGTAATATTGTAATATAGCCATTGATGTTAGAGATCAATACTTCAGCCTGACCTATTAATTCGTGATTATTAATTAAGGATTAATAAATAAATAAATAAATAAAATATTTTCTTCGTCTTCAACGATTCGGTTTGTTAAGTTAAGTGGTTAAGTTGTTAAGTGGTTAAGATTTTAATTTAATTTTGTCTTTAGATTTTTTTTTTATTTCTTGATATTTTTAGTAGATTCAATTCTAGATTTTTTGTTTGAAACTCTTGAATTTTTTTCATTCTGATATTGATGTTCGCGACAATTGCATTGTGGTCTGGCCCTACGACTGCAGCATTTACCGACTTTATTCAACCACATCTATCTATACATTGTTGGTCCGTCCGAGCCGGATTGCAAAAGTTTAATTTGTCTCACGTGTTTAGCCATCATGCACTGGAAAATGCCGTCACACGAGGCATTACTTGAAAAGCAAAAGGAACGCTTCGAACTAATTAATTGTGCCGTTGAAAATTTCCGTGCTCTTGGAGATGGGAACATAACCAAAACACAAATAGAAACACGTCTGCAGATTTTAGACACCAATTGGGACAGATTTCAAGTTACACGAACGCATAAACAATTCGCGTCGAACAGATGTTTTCAGATTACTTCCGTACTTCAAAGAAGGGACTTACTCAAGATGTGGGGAGAAGTATGCAGACTCCAGATCGATCATGCTTGCCATGCTAGACCAGATTACTCACACTCAACCTGCAGATAGAAAAAACTTATCGGATCTCTCCCTTGGTGGGGAACAAAGTCATTCACACCAGGTACGTTCTCTTCCAAAAATAACCCATCTTTAGTGGAGAATGTCAACGTTGGCGTAGTTTTCACGATTTATTTACATCATTAATTGGAAACAGTTCAGAGCTGTAAACCGTAGAAAAGCTTTATTATTTAAAAACGTGTTTAAAAGGTGAAGCTGCATTCCTTGTCGGCAATCTAGCTATTTCAGGAGAAAACTTCAGCCTTGCAGCTAGATACGAAAAGAAGCTGCTGTCGATACCCATCTTGATACCATGTTCAAGTTAAAACCCATCCAGAAAAAATCGTCTGCCGATCTCAAGCATATTCTCGCTGTCACCAAAGAGTCTTTGGGAGTGTTAAATGCTCTTGTTGCTTCAACAGAACACTGGGACTACATTATTGTCTCATCGTTCGTCGCCTAGACTCATCCTCGCAAGAAGCTTTGGAAGTCCACTGTGGTGTTTCTACTGACCCAGCGACTTTCACTCAATTCGAATAAAATTTTTCAGTGGAAGAATACGTGCTCTCGAAATTGTCGAGATTCGTATTCCACTTTCATCAGCAACTAAGCCGCATAAAGTCGATACTCAAATGAAGAATTCCTCCGCAAGAATCCATGTGGCTTCTCTCGAAAACCCAGCTACGTTCGCAACTTCAAACAACACTCATCCTGCGTATACTTAACGTTGTTCAATGTGAAATAGTTCTCACTATATTTTCACGTGCACATCCTATCGAAACCTCAATCCTTACAAGCATTATGCGCTTCTCATAGAAAAGAAACTCTGTTTCAACTGTCTCCGGTCAACAAAACGTCAGTTATGTAACCTTCAACACCACACCTCTATTCATGAACCGATCTCTAATACTCGTCAATCGCAGCTCTCACTCCATGTACCTCCGAAAGCGAGCAATCAAGTGAATTTAATGCAACACAATAAACCTGGTGCAGATTGCTTATCGGCACTCTCTCATCAAGCGATACTTTTGCCTATTACCATACGCATTATAACATTATTGGCCACTTCTCTTGTACGTGTATGTTCCCCAGAAGGTAAAGAAGTCCAAGTGCGTGCCCTCTTCGATCCTGGTTCTCAGCTCACTATCATCAGAGAATCCGCCACACAGCCATCGAGCAAGTATACCTCTTTGGACTAATATTAGCAAACTTAAAATCAGGGAAGATTGATCTCGTAATAGATGTCGATTTATACTGACAGCTTATAGAACTCAAACTCGTGAAAGGACCTCCTGATACACCCTTTGATAGACGCACTCTCCTTGGCTGGCTAATATCAGGTCCGGTATCAACTTTTTCCAATTTTCAAACAAAGACTCGTTCATTGCAGATATATCAATGTACAACAAATCCAGATTTGCTCGAAACACTTTAGTACTTCTGGTCGCAGGAAGAAGTTCAACCATCCACGCAATTAGTACTGTCACAGAAGTGAAGAAGAATGTGAAAATCATTTCTCGCTACATACTCAAGGAATGCATCAGGAAGATACGTTGTACGTCTTCACTTCAAGAGTTCACCTGAGAACCTTGGAGTATCTCAACCGGCTGCTTCTCGAATGTTATCAAAAATGATCACAAGCCACTCCACATTCAGATCTCTGTACTCAGATTTTCCCAAAGACTATTTCTCTCTCGGAGATTTGCGTCGTGTTACTGACGATGTACCTGAACCACAAATCGCGTATTATTTGCCGCATCATGGAGTTCTTAAGGATTCAAGCACGAGTACCAAACTAAGAGTGGTGTTTAATGGATCATGTCGATCTAGTAATGGTAAATCACTTAACGATTTTCTCCACTTTGGTAAAAAAACAGACAGATCTCTCGGATGTCATAACATGGTGGCGGCAGTTTTCATGTCTTTTCAGCAGACATGGAAAATATGTTTCAGCAAATCCTGATCCATGAAGATGACTGGGACTTTCAGCGAATACTACGAGTTGGTCACCAAACTTGACGCAAGAGTCAGTTAATAAATATCAATTATCTACAGTGGTGTATGGACTGGTTTCAGCTCCCTTTCTTGCTAATAGGGACTCCAGCAATTAACAAAGGATGAGGAGCATCGATTTCCACCCTCAGCAAATGTTCTACATAGAGGTACATATAATGATTGCTTGCTGGTGTAGACTCCATTGATGAATCTACCAAATTAGTTCAACAACTCGACAGTCTCTACATGGCGACTTCAACAGAACGCGACGCATCTTCGGTGAGTAAATATATTAATGGAAATCCTTTCTTTAAGACATTAGGACTTGCTTGGCAACCGAATATAGACGGTTTCGGCTTTTCAATGCTTTGAGATAAGGACAATACTTCACCAACAAAAAGAAAAGTTCTCTGGCTGGCACCAGTAGCTATTCGTGCAAAAATATTTATGTAAGAAATCTGGCTGGAAAAGGCTGATTGAGACGAAGGACTCTCGGACTCATTCTGTCAGCGCTGGAATCAATTTATCAGTTTCAAGATCTCACTCTCTTATCCATACCTCGTTGGCTTGGGACAATTACTGGTGATTTTGGAGTAGAAATACATGGCTTCTCAGATGCCTCTCAAGATGCAATGGCAGCTGTTCTTTATCTACGTGTGCTTAGAGACATGCATGGTATACATACATGTTTCTCTGGTTTGTGCAAAAACTAAAAACTTCATCAAAGTTTTCAACCTTTAAAACGATCCAGTACATCTGTGGATTTACTCGTCTGTAGCTCTCACGTGGGTTCAATCTGATCCTTCTCGTTGGAAGTATTACGTACAAAATCGTGTCGTTCTAATACAAGAAACTCTTCCTTTAGCTAAGTGGCATCCTGTGGCAGATAAAGAGAATCCTGCGGACTGCGCTTCTAAGGAAGTGTCAGTTTGCCAACTCAGCGAAAGTACTCTATGTTCGAAAGGCCTACTCTGGCTGTCTCAACATTCGACTTCATGGCTTTCTATGATACTATATCTCGATTAGAGCACGGTTTTGATCTGGAAGAACGAATTCAAACTCTAATCACTCTCCACGTTGAAGAAACTCATTGCAAGGTACTCGACTTTAATTCGTTTTATCAGAATCACTGCCTTGTGTAAAAGAGTGATCAATGTATTTAAGAGAACAGCAACTGGACCTAAAACTTGCCCACTGATTCCAGCAGAACTCGAAGCAGCAAGACTCATATGGATAAAGTTAACTCAACAAGCCTACTTCTCAGCTGAAATCTCAACACTTTCGCAATGACATAGCTTATCCAACAAAAACTCTCTAATCAAACTCATTTGTTTTATAGACTCTTCTGGCTTACTCAGTATTGATGGAAGTTTCCGCAATTCGCTTCTGGATCCAGACACAAAACATCCTCATATCCTACCTCGAGATTCTCATTTTACCAAATTAATAATAAAAGACGCCCATGAGAAGACACTCCATTGAGGAACTCACATCACACTCGCATATATTCGAAGATCTTACTGGATTCTAGGTGATAGAACGCCAGTTTGATCATTAATCTATGTGTTCGTTGCGCTAGATACCGCTGCACCACTGCCAAACAATTTAGGGGCCATCCACCAAAATTTCTGCATCTAGACCGTTTCTCAACACATGCGTTGACTATGCCGGCCCGTTCACAATCAAAACATGAAGGGAACGGGGGGCAAAGGCATACAAGGGATACATTGCTCTCTTTGTTTGCTTTTCAACGTCAGCAATGCATCTTGAACTCGTGACAGATTACTCAACTGAAGGGTTTATCGCAGCTTTTAAGAGATTCACTGTTCGTTGTGGAATATGTGCAACTATCTACAGTGACTGCGGATCAAATCTCATCGGGGCATACTCGGAGCTAAGAAGACTTTTTCTCGCTCATCAGAAGAACTTGGCAAGCTCTCATCTCTACTTGCAAATGACGGAACACAGTGGTTATTCAACCCACCAGCTCCTCACTTTGGGGAAAGTGGGAAGGTGGGGTAAAATCCGTTAAGTTTCATCTCAAACGAGCCATTGGTGATAACATCCTGACATGAAGAATTTTCAATTTTGCTGATACAAATTGAAGCTGTGCTGAACTCACGGCCATTATGCCCACTATCTGATTACCCTGCGGATTTAAATGCTCTTACACCTGGGCATTTTCTCATTGGATCAGCACTCAAACACATACCAGAGCCATCACTATCTGACGTATCATTCTCAAGACTTTCGCGATGGCAACTTATAAGAAGCGTGTTGGAGCATTTTTGGACTCGATGGTCAAATGAATGCATTCAACGATTTTAATCAATCTCCAAATGGGAGCAGGTAATAGATCCAATACGAAAAGGCTCACTCCAAGGATTCGATTTCCAAGAGACCAATTGTTAAGTTATGTCTATTACCAATACAGTCCACTGCTTAGATTTTCGAACTCAATTTATATCCATATTCTAACGTTAAACTCCTTTGCTTTAACTTCTATATTTAAGCATATATTATCTATGTAAAGGGTGGTTAAGTTTTAAGGGCCGATGTTGATTTTGAATAAAACACAAATTATTTAGGAAATTACTGTCATTTCTTTTTATTATGATAATATTGGTATGGTTCAATTATGTATGGAACAAAATATCGGCCAAATGGCCGCCGCGACCTCGGCGGCACACCTCCATCCGGTGGTCCAAATTTTCGATGACGCTGAGGCATAATTGAGGTTCTATGCCGTTAATGTGCCGAATTATGTCATCCTTTACCTCTTGAATTGTTGCTGGCTTATCGACGTACACCTTTTCTTTCAAATAACCCCAAAGAAAGAAGTCCAACGGTGTCAAATCACATGATCTTGGCGGCCAATTGACATCGCCACCACGTGAGATAACACGGCCATTGAATTTGTCGCGCAAAAGAGCCATTGTTTCGTTAGCTGTGTGGCAAGTGGCACCATCCTGTTGAAACCATATATTGTCCACATCCATATCTTCCAATTCGGGCCATAAAAAGTTCGTTATCATCTCACGATAGCGAACACCATTCACAGTAACTGCCTGACCGGCCTCATTTTAGAAAAAATACGGCCCGATGATGCCGCCAGCTCATAAACCGCACCAAGCAGTCACTCTTTGTGGGTGCATTATATATACAATCACTCTTGGATTATCATTCGCCCAAATGCGGCAATTCTGCTTATTGACGAATCCACTGAGGTGAAAATGTGCCTCATCACTGAAGATGATTTTCTTCGAAAATTGATCATCCACTGTTGCCATTTCTTGCCACCTTTGTGACCATTGACGACGCTTGAAATGGTCAAGAGGCTTTAGTTCTTGAGTCAATTGCACCTTGTAAGCGCGTAAATGCAAGTCTTTATGCATAATGTTCATCAACGACGAGCGTGACGACGACGAGTTGAGGTGGACGGCTCTTCAGCCACACTATCGCGAACAACAGCAATATTTTCTGCAGTACGAGCTGTACGAGCATGCACTGGTGTTTTCACATCTCCTACAGACCCGGTTTGCACAAATTTGTGCACGATTTTTCCGATTGTACGCACATTTGGACGATTAAATTGACCGAAAGAATCACGAAATGCACGATATGCATTTTGATTTGAACGCCCATTTTCATAATAAGCCTGAATAACTTTAACGCGTTGCTCGATTGTGTATCTTTCCATGGTTCAAATTGGGTTAGTCTGAAATTGAGAAATGTCAAATGAAATGCAGAAAAAAACTTGACGTTTATGTGTGGTTCACATTCAACATCGGCCCTTAAAATTGAACCACTCTTTACATTAATATCTACGTTATTTTCAAATTAAGTTGAATTCATGTAAAGTATTTAATCTCATATTATTGTTTACGTTATTTTATCTGATGATTGTTAGTTTTACATACGCACATATAGTATTCCCACACTTGTTTATGTTCAATTTCGTCATCTCTTCAAGGTAACGAGACGGGAGGAATGTTTGAGCAAAATGTGCTACTTATAAAACCAATTTATGGCAATGCCACCCTTTATCCCTTTTTTTTTAAATTCGATAAATATACATTTCCTGTTTTTTGTATTCATTTCTTCTTTGTCTTCTTATCATATAAAGACCTGTAACTCAAGATCTCTAACTCAAAGTATTTTTTTCTATTTGAACAAAAGCGCAGTAATCGAAAATAAAGAGTAAATCAAACAAAAAAGTATCGTATCTTTCTTCAACCACATCTATCTGTACAACTACTATTACTGATTTTTGAGTAATCCTACATCGTATCTATTTCGGTTTGCATTCGATGAAGAGTAGTAAAGTTAGTCGTCTTTTATAATCTCCATTTCCTTTCCACTGTAATCTTTTTTATTTATTTTATAATATTTTCTAGTTTGCATGCTTTACAGACTTCGAACATTCTATGTTCCTATTTTAAAATACCCTCTGATCATTTAAGGTCTGCAGTAGACTCAGGGCCATTTGAATTATTTGACTCAGCACGATGTTTTTTTTTAGGGGATAATTTTATTTTATTTCACTGCTTAGGAGAGGTGGTTTCCGGTATATGTATTTAGTTTTAGTTGATTTCTGCAATTCGTTGACTTTTTGTTTTACTTATAGCTAGCTTTGTTTGTTACCCAGTTATCTATGTAAAATGTTGAGAAGTGTAGCTTTATGTCCTGATCATTGCTGCTGATTGTCCTCTCGATTGTTTTCTGCTGTTCTTCCTTTACTATTTGCGCTTTTTTGCTTTATGTTCTTAGGTAATTGATCTATTAAACCTGGTTTTATTTTCTTGATATCCTTTTCTTCTCCTTCTGGTGATCGAATTCTTTTCTGAATTGTGTCGATATTGGTATCAACTTTTTTTCTTTTATTTTGGCTGGATCCACTTCCTTTCCGCGGTAAATATTTTGTTTCCTTTAATCTCCACGTTTATTCATTTATTTCGTAGTTCCTGTGCAATGTTTAATATTCCTTTCTTTTTGATTCGCTCTGGTATCGATCTATCATTTGTCATGTATAAACAGCGCCATTTAGTTTAGATTTTGCACTCATGATTGCTATATTATATATATATTAGTCCTATATTTATTTATTTTTGGTATTAGTGCTACTCGAACAGGCTTGGTTTTAATTTCTGATATTTTTCCTATTCTTTTGATACAATTAATTTCCGAATCATGCAATGTTATGTTTTATTTTCATTAGATTTTTTACTGGGGTTGTCAGTTTCCCCTGTTTATCTTCGGCTTCTTTCATATAAATATTAAATTATTATTTCACCGAGGTGTTCTTCCATTTGCTTATATTTATATATTTATTTCGTTTTTGAGGTCTTCTACTTCTGTTTCAATTATTGCTATTTTTTCTACCGCTTCATCAAGGTTTTTGTTTAGTTCCTCATATTTATTATTTATTTCACTTTTTATACCTTCTCTCATTCAGCTTGCACTCTTCATTTAGTTCAATTTTCAATTCTTATTTTAAATCATTTTTGATATTTTCTTTAAAGTTGTTTAGAGCAATAATCATTTCTTGTTTGTCCGTTTTTTAACGATTGAAAGTGAATTAACAAATAAATAAAATAATAAATTACGCAAACCCCTCTCCTAGCACTTGTCGATTTATATTCTTTTTTGAACTATGTTCTTCTAGATGTCATTCTCCTCGACAGGAAGGACATCCTTCTGGTTATTTTTATGTTATAAAACACAAGAGAGTTCCAAATCCTTCAATCTGCTGAGTTTTGATGAAATCTGCTAAATGATTCAAATTGAACTCCGCATTTCTTTCTATTTGCTTTATTTTGACTTTTTCCTTTCATACACTTTATATTTCTATGATTTTGCACTGTTTTATGTACGTCCTCACACTTTAACATCTTTCAAGTTAACATTTTACACATATCCATTTTTATTAATACGTAATCAGTTAACGATTGATATGTATCAGCCTTGCTATTTGTATTAGACCTTGATCCGTAATACTATCTATCATTTCCACTTTATTACAATTGCTCGGAAACAAATTTACATTAAAATCTCCCGTAATAATAATATGACTTTCATTTTGCAGACATTCAGAAAACCAATTTGTATAAAAGCACATAAAATCATTCACACATGAACTCGGTGACTTATACACAACATCAAACTACCATTTTTGTTTATCAATTCATACAAACAGTTTTAAAAACCATGCAATATATTCGAATTTGTTTTCATTTGCCACCTCATATTGTATTTCCTTCCTTACACAAACCATTATTCCTGTAATTTATATGAGCGTAGTTACAAGCTCACTCTCGTCAATATTATCCATTTTGCGCATTTCTGATAGCAACAATAATCCTGGGCTGTGCTTTCTTAATAACGATTTAACTTCATACTAAATAAGAAGCCATTAATTTTTTATGGTTATATAATTGCTACAAGTTTACGTTTAAAATCTTCGCACTAATTGTGAAAGGCACTTTGACTACTACTTCGTTTTAAATTTAACTCGCTGTTTATTAGGTCGTTACATATGAAGTTGCCGATTTTTATGTGGAAAGTTAAACAACCCTATTTCGAAAATTAAAAAAGTTTGTACCAAAAAATACTCTCCATCTACATCTCTGTCATTTTTTCTACGTTCCACCAAAGCAAAAATGCCTGTTTTGAAAAAATCCTTATCCTTTCGGGCTAAGAAGACCTTAAAGTCCTGTTTTATGGCATCTGGGCTTATGAATTGTTTATTTTGGAGGTGATTGCCCAAACTTCGGAAAAGGTGGTAATCGGTCGGGGGTAAGTCTGGTGAGTAAGGCGGATGAGGCAAAACTTCATAACCCAACTCCGTCAGCGTCAGGAACGTCGACTGTGCGGTATGTGGTCTTGCGTTGTCATGCAGCAGTATTGGACCATGCCTATTTACCAGTGACGGCTGTTTTTGGAGCAATTTGTTGTGCATTATTTCGATTTCTCTACAGTACGACTCGGCCGTGATTATTTCTCCGCGTTTGAGAAAGGAATAATGGACAACTCCCTCACTCGTCCACCATACTGTAATTTACTGAAAATTACCCTTACATTTGTTGGTGAAAGCATTTTCCATGCAAGGAAAACAGTCAACTCAATGAGCTAATAGCGTAAATTAATTTTTATCGTTAGAAAGATTAAACCGCACTCTTTTTTTAAAAAAAAACTTTACTTTCTATTTCTCTGCACAACTTCACGCCACAACGATCACTTTAGGAATGATCGTTAGGTCGGCAATTTCATATGTAATGACCTAATATTTTAACTCAATTCATACATCACATTGGGCTTGACATTCATACCCTACCATATTTTCACACTTATACAGCCGTATTCATTATATTTCCCTATTTGCCTTTTGATTCATGGTTAACTAATTCGGGATTAAAAAGTTGATCACTGTGTTATTCATAACACAATTGTGAACTAATAATAAGTAACTTTGCTTTAATGAACGGTTTTGGAAACACTGTTTGAAAATTGTATTTGAATAATGTCAAACAATGCAATGAATCGTGATCACAAAACAAAAAGATGGAGACAGGAACTAAAGGTAAGCGCGCTGAAAATTGGGATTCAGAAGAAAAAGTAAGTTTAAAATAATTTTCAAAAGAATGTTTAGATACTATTACGTTTTAATATTTTTAGAAACTCTTAAAATAGTTAATAAAAGAGCATATTGATGTTGTAGAGGACAAAAGAACTGACAGCAATATGAAGCGCGATGCTTGGACGAACATTTTGAAACGGTATTTAAATATATTTTTAAAATTTCATGTTATGCACATACAGGTACTGAATGACGAATATTATAAGAAAGAACTTTTTCTTATAGGTGAGGGAGAAGGAGCTGGAGTACATGAAGGAAGTACACGAGGCTCAGATGAAGAGCATTGCAATGGAAAGAGAGCTTAAAATGCGTCTTATGCAGGAAGAACACAATGAAAAAATAAAAATAATGAATAAAAAACAATAAGTAGCAAAAGGATTAGCGTTTTTATTATTATAAAATAAGATTCATGTTTTTTTTCAATAAAAGTGTTCGTTAATAAATGCCCTGCGGCTTATTTCCGGTAAATCGGCTTGTTGTTCTAGAGGCGGTTGCATATAATAATTTGGGGTTTCCAAATCATGCAGATCTTCTAAAAGAAAGAAAAAAAAGTAGAAAACAATACATATTTACTAAGGTAAGTCCAGTCAAATTGCTTTATACTCGTAGTTACCAAGAGCATCATTGAAATCAATGGCTAAATTGAACAAGACTGCTAGATCAATTACTGTTCTTTTAACTGATTCTCTTGGACCTCTCATGCCGGTAAGAAGGATGCGGAATCTCTGTTTCCACACGCCGAAACATCTTTCAACAGCATTTCTAGTTCCAATATGAGCATTATTGTATCTCTGCTCTGCCGCGGTTTGGTGATTAAGCAGAGGTGTAAACAGATACGGCGTGCAGGCATATCCACCGTCACCCTCCAAGCGTCCTCTGAATTCGCCACTTTCTAAACGAGTTTTTATTCTGCTCTCTCTAAATATCCTAGAGTCGTGAGTACTTCGACGCCAGTGACACACAATATCTCGTATCATTGTGGGCTGACTGAAGCCATGAATTTGAGCAGCATCGTTTTGAATCTTCCAAGAAATTGTGTCGTGCTATATGAGTCTGTACACAGATGTGTATGTTATGTTATGAATATGGTTAACTTACTTCATTCCGACCCCAGCATCGAATCGCTGCCATTACCTCCAACTCAACAGGGATACACCCACCTCTATTATCGCCTTCCAAATCATTACGAACCAAATCAATTAATCTTCCGATATTTTCCTTCGAGAATCTATATTTGTTTCGGAATTCGTGCTCAAGGAGATCTTAAAGAGGATTAATCCGTTGTTTTTATATAACTTTGGACGTTGCGTGTTAATTAAATCATTTAACATATCTAAATGATTTATAAAACTTGTAAAACTATCCATTTTGCCGTGAAGAATATTTTCCGTAATTATTAAATGAAAAAATAATTTGCAACTGTCACTTTGACTGAACTTTGAGTGCGAAATTCGGCATTTAAGTTAATGAAGACTTGATCAACGTTGATTAGCTACGGAAAAATGTAATGAATAACGAATGACGTATTAAAGGGTAATTAAACTATAGTCAGGGTTAATTCGTAGTTGATGATGCTTTATGAATGACGCCGCCGATAGTCTTTACTCACATAATTACAAACTAGACACTTGTAATACCCCTTAACATAAATTACATCAGTCACTTTACATTTATTACATCCAACACGTTTGTCACTTAGAATTATCAACATCCAATTCAATCACTACAACAAACGTCGAATTTCTCTTCAACTCGCATACGATTTATAACTTATTTTTCGGTCCAAATATATTTTTTTTTTAACCTCGCATAACGTCCTTAAATTTATTCACTATTTCAGTAAAACTTTTCTTTAATTTAATTAATTGTGATCGATATGATACGATAGTAATTTCTCACACAAAATTACTAAATTGTTCGATTGTGGAAGCGCGGCAATTTCGTAGTCTATTAACGTGATACATTTCGGAGCAAGCACTGCACCACAATCGTTCTGGCATAATACGATCTCAGCAACACTGCTACTCATTTTGCAAGAACCGGAATTCAAATTCACGATAGCTCTCACTCACACACTCTCTATAGCTGATACTAGCTTTTTTACAGCAAAAACTGATGCTGTAAAATTGGTACAAATCTTTCGCAGACAGAAATTGATTTAATTTCGACAAACACTTATGCACTTTTCAATAACACTCAAATTTCTTGATTTTGGTTTTGTATAAGGCCCAATCGGTCTCTTTACTTGACCTTTTTGCATTTTTATGTAATGTTTTTCGCCTCTTTCCGGTATTTTATGAATTCACTTGACCAACCTACGGGGATGGGACGTGTTTTCTTAAATATCATAAATGCTCTGTCGTACGCTAGGACAATTTCACTGGCCATTTTTTCTATCTCAGCTATGTAATTGCAGCTTTCGTCAAATTTGTGTAGGAAAGTTATTCCAGTGAGTCTTGTTCAGGTTACGGTACGATTGCGGTGGATACCATATATGGCGAATTATGAATTCTATTTTAGTCCGCAAATTGTTCCCTTAGATATCCAGGGTTCCTGAAGGAGGGCTATATTGGCTTTATTATTTATGATGTGCTGGGAGAGATTTGAGCTGGCTGCTTTACTGTGATGCAGGTTAAGTTGTAGTGCCTTCATTACTGAGTTGGTTTCTTTACATCTTTGTCGGGGGCAACTCTATGCTGCCCCATCAGCCTTAACTTCACCAGGCTATTTTTACATTTTGGCTGCAATTTGCATAGAGTTTCCTCTCCAGTGTCCGATTGTTCAAAAACACTATGATCTCTTGGTCCTTGGGAGTTGGATAATAATTTCCAGCTGTACTTATGCGATATTGATAGTAATAAAGAAGACCGAAGTCGAAGCTGAGCTCTATCGGATAAATTATTTGAATCTTTTTTTTTTATTTTAGACAATTGAAAGTCATGAAAATCGAGACTTCTCGTAAGATCGAACTGAGTCTAAGTCAACAAAATGTTTGCTTTGGTGTGCAAGACAGCAAAGGCGCCTTAGACCGGTCTAAGTTTCGACTATCAATCTCACCTTAGTAATACGAAAGTTGGATTTAATCATTATCAAATCAATTACATTTTTAACAAATGTCAGAATACCTTTCTATTCATTTATGTTGACGTTAGTCACTGACATTTCAGAGCTCGTAACAAAATACGGAAGTTGTGGGAAGATGATTAGCAACAGATTGCATGTTTTTCGATAGGGTTAGAAAGTGTCAAATCAAATTAGAATCGAAAAACACTTTAGAATAGTTTTATAGATCTCACCGAATTGTTCTTTTTTTCCTATTCGAACGTAACATTTGAATTTAACATGAATGTAGAAATTGATTTAAGCAAATGAAATATAGAGTAGGTGTAGATAGAAGAATTCTGGACTGTGCAGAATAGCGTCACTGAACAAAGCTAATGTTACCTATTACTCCTTGAAACCCAGTTTCGATATTAAAACTATCCGCAGGATCTTTGTAGGAGTAAGCTTCATGTCTAGAAAACCACAGAGAGAGTGCATTGTACATTTCTTTAGAATTGGTCTTACAGGCTCCAACTTGATATATTCCTCCGAAATACGAGTAGCATAATTTTACGGTAGACACGGAAATGTGTAATAAATTCCTTATCTTCATATGAAGGAACTACTTTTAAATATTTTATTTACGATGCTTAAAATGCTCCTGCGTTCCTGATTCGTCCATCATTTCAATTAATAATATTTCAGCGGTATTCATATCCATCCCACATTCATTTATAAATTTGTTAATTTATGGTTTGGATTTCATTATTGTTAAACACGAGAAACGTTTGACAACTTAATTAAATGACTTCCGACATTTTAGCAGCTGAGAACATACGAGTACGTATGTTGGCACATTGAATATAAGGCTGTACTTTTCTGTTCTAAATTCTTACGACAGTTCCACTCATTGGTGTGTTCTGTGCTACTTTTGGTTTGGTTGCACAAAACTTTTATATTGTAATATGCAGGCTACGGCTCGAGTAGATAAAACGATATTCTGTGAAATTTATTTCTTTATTTACTATTACTTCGCAAATTCTTTTCTTACAAGGTCTCTTTCCTCTCAAATCACTTTATCTCCTTTCAATTACTTAATTCACAAATCCAAACTAATTACTTTTTCTTGTTTACTCTCAACTTTCAATTTATCACCAAATTACAACTTCGCCCATTATCACTTTTCTAATCTCTTCGCCACGGTTCTAAACCAACTGTGTCTTTTTTTGATCGCCATCTGTCCTTATATAGCAGAAGTTTCTGATAGCCAGAAACTTCTAGCAAATTCTTCGACCACTGGAACAAGAGAAATAATTCTTGCAGTTATAATTCCCTTTTATCCCTGATATTATTCGTCTCTTTCGTTGACATGAGCTGTGGAGACTTCGTCCCAGACACGAACCTCGAATGAAAGGACAGTTCGAACCAAAATTCTGCCAGAATGGAAAGTCACTTCGGAATTTGCTGCATAGACATAGGAGCGTAGTTATTATTATGCTACACTGCCCCCCTCTTAGACGTGTTCGTCCCGAACAAGTGCATCCTCATTTCGGCCATTGTATCGACTCAGTCGGTCCACATGAACCACTTTCATTTTGGCCCTCGGTCCTCGCTGGATGCGGTAGACAACATCGTTGATGCGGGTTACTATTCTGTAGGGACCTTCCCAGTTCCGCTGTAATTTAGGTGATTTCCCCTTTTGGCGATGGGGATTATACAGCCACACCAGATCTCCTTCCTGGAATCCTGACGTTGTTGCCTTGGCATCATACCTGGTCTTCATGCGGTCGCTCGTCATCTTAATCTGGCTTCTGGTCCTTTGGTGTATGTCCCTAAGCCTTTCCCTAAGGTCCGCCACGTACTCTTCTTCATTTCTGGGCTCATTGGTAGGAGATCCAAATTTCACCTCACTGGGTAAACGAGCTATTCCACCAAATAAGATTTCGAACGGCGTATGTCGAGTAGTGCTATGCACGGGACTTCTATAGGCCATCAAAAACAAGGGAATCTGCCGGTCCCAATCCCGTTGGTAGTCACCTACGACCTTCGAGAGATGTTCGTCCAAAGTCCTATTGAAACGCTCCACCATACCGTCCGACTGTGGATGA
Organism: Pocota personata; assembly: GCA_963082735.1. Taxonomy (NCBI): domain Eukaryota; kingdom Metazoa; phylum Arthropoda; class Insecta; order Diptera; family Syrphidae; genus Pocota; species Pocota personata. Next base: position 101,059,937 of record OY720431.1, on the reverse strand, counting down.
AGCGGGGTTGTCCTTGTCTTTTTGATTCCGAGTAGTTGACACATCTCTTGGAAGATTCTTGACTCGAAGTTCCGCCCTTGGTCAGAATGCAATTCCAAGGGCACACCGAATCTGCTAACCCAATTGTAGACGATCTGCTCCGCCACGGTTCTGGCTTCCTGGTTAGGGATCGGAAACGCTTCCGGCCACTTACTGAAGTAGTCCATCACTACGAGTATATACCGATTACCATTGTCGGTTTCCGGAAAGGGCCCTGCGATATCAATGGCGATTCGTTCGAAAGGTGCTCCCACGTTGTATTGGTGCATCTTACCTCGAGTTTTGATTCTCGGACCCTTGCTAGCTGCACACACGTCGCATTTTCTGCACCAGTCTTCGATATCTTCCTTCGCTTTTAACCAATAAAAACGTTCTCGTACGTTTTCTAGCGTCTTATTCACTCCCAAGTGGCCTCCGGTCGCCCCGCCATGCATTTCCTGTAACACCTCCTTGACCCTCGTCCGCGGTACGTCAAGCTGCATTACAAACGACTTTCCGTCGAAGGATTCCCATTTTCTTCTCAGAACACCTTCTTGGACATGGAGGGAGTCCCACTGCGCAAAATATGCCTTTAAGGTCGGGCTTCTGTGAGAGATGTCCTGATGATCCGGTTTCTCCATGTTCTCCTTCCAGGCCAGAATCGGCTCGATATCCGGGTCTTCCTTCTGAGCGTTCCGGATCTCATCTACGCTCCAGCCGGCGATAGGTTCGGCTCTCATTCTTTGGATGGAAACCAGCTCCCGTTCTTCCTGACGCGCACAATGTTTACAATCCGTTCTGCATGGTCTCCGGGACAGTGCATCCGCATTAGAGTGGAGTTTTCCTTTACGATGCTGTATTTCGTAGTCGTAGATTTGCAGCCTTTTGATCCATCTTGCGACCTGACCCTCAGGACTCTTGAACTGTAATAGCCATTTTAAGGCTGCATGGTCTGTGCGAAGAACGAACTTCCTCCCGTAGAGGTATTTGTGAAAATGCTTCGTAGCCAAGATCAAAGCTAGAAGTTCCCGCCTTGTCACGCAGTAGTTCCTTTCTGGCTTAGAGAGCACCTTGCTGAAGTACGCAACCACCTTCTCTTGGCCGTCATGCACCTGGGAGAGTACGGCTCCTACCCCGACATTACTAGCATCTGCATCCACAACGAACGTTTCCCCGGGAGTGGGGTAAGCCAGTATCGGGGCATCGCATAGCCGTTGTTTAAGTGCTTTGAAGCTCTTCTCGCACTCAATTGACCATTTGAATTGTTTTCCCTTTTCCGTCAACTGGTGCAGGTTCTTTGCGATCCCGGCAAAATCCTTCACGAACCGTCTGTAGTAGGTGGCTAGGCCCAGGAAGCTCCTTAGTTGGTGTTTGTCTTTGGGGACTGGCCAGTTTTTCACCGCTTCGACCTTCTCCGGATCGGTTCTCACTCCTTTCGCTGAAATTATGTGTCCCAGGTACTTGACTTCCGCTCTAAACAGGGCGCACTTCTTGGGGTTGAGCTTCAGGTGGGCACTTCGAAGCCTTTGAAACACATCCCTTAGATTGTCTCGGTGTTGCGCAAACGTTTTTCCTACGACGATGACATCATCCAAGTATACCAAACACGTTTTCCATGTTAACCCTTGCAGGACACATTCCATCAATCGCTCGAAAGTCGCCGGAGCATTGCACAGCCCGAATGGCATTACCGTGAATTGCCATAGCCCATTTCCTGCGGTGAAGGCGGTTTTCTCCCGGTCTTCTGGATGGATCTGTACCTGCCAGTAGCCACTCTTCAAGTCGAAAGTGGAAAACCATCGGGCTCCTGATAGTGTGTCTAGCGTGTCGTCAATCTGTGGCAGAGGGTAGCTGTCTTTCTTGGTGACGTAATTGAGCTGCTGATAGTCCACGCGGAACCGCGTGCTGCCATCTTTCTTCTTAACCAGTACAACCGGTGATGCCCACGGACTTTTGGAACTTTCAATCAGACCTTCTTTCTCCATTGCCGACACCATCTCTGCAACTTCTGTCTGCTTTGCCAATGGAAGGCGCCTAGCAGGCTGACGAATTGGTCTAGTATCACCAGTGTCTATTCGATGTTGTACCAGGTGTGTTCGGCCGTATTCTCCGTCCTGTGAAGCAAATACATCAGCGTACTCATTGATAAGATTCTCTGCCATAGTTCGCTGCTCCTGATTCAGCTCACTGGACTGGAGAATCGTCTCTCTCGTTTCCGCTGTCCAAGGTGATGGGAGAGGTTTTGGAGCATCACGTTCAGATATTGTTGCGACGGCGGTAATCGGCGTGCATTTTCCAGTCACCTCCCCTCGCCTTAGTTTGACAGTGTGTGGTCTTGCGTTCAAAACCCTCACTGGAACCATGGTGTTCTTTGGTTCGACTAACGTCTTTCCCACGATGTAGTCTTGAGAAATCTTCTCTGGGTCTGGTTCTACTATGTAGAATCGGTGGCTCCCAAGATCACCTTCCAGCTTCGTCCAAATGATTGTCTCTGAAGACGGCGGCAAAACTTCGTCTTTGCTGATGACTGTCCTGAGAGTTACGGCATTCTCATTTCCGTACACCATCGGAATCTCCACATTTCGATACCTCAGTACTTGCATCCCGATGTCCAAGATTACTTCATTTGCTTTCATGAAGTCTACTCCGATAATGCACTCGTCGCATATATCTGCCACCAGAAACGCATGGGAGAACGTCAGTCCTGCCAGAGTAATCGTAAGACGAACTTCTCCAAATACCTTCTCCATTTCCCCTGTTGCAGTCTTCAGGCAGTAGCTGTTGGTGTTGTGCAGCCAGGAGCTTTTGACGATATCTCTTCTTACAATGGAGGCAGTGGCACCTGTGTCGATGGTGGCTACGCACTTCTTCTCGTTGATTAGTGCCTCCACTGTCAGGCTCTTGTTACCCCGTTTGGTTTGCGAAACTTGAATGGTGGTCCTGGGGGCCTCGATTCCAGTAACCAACTTCTGCCCCGCGAAGTTGGTCCTTACGCATCTCCCGACTGCTGGTTTTGGGAAGTCTGACCGACAGGATGCTTCCTCTCTGCTTCTCCTACTTCCGCAATGTGGACAATTTCCTCGTCTAGGTGCACTTCTGCACTGCCGTTGTAGGTGTCCGGTTTGGTTGCAATTCCAGCAACGGATTTGACTTCCGCGAGCTTTGACGGCTGTTCTCTGGCATGAGCATTCCACGACGGACATTTCCCTGACACGGTGTATTCCCTGGTATGCTTGGTCCGCAGCCTTCATTGACAAAGCGAATGCCAATGCCTCGGGGAGTGTTCGCTTTTCAGCCATCCTTACAGCCATTTGCAGTTGTCTGTCCTCTATGGCCTGAATAAAAGCTTCCACCGCCATTTCGTTGATAAGCTCCTCACCGGCTTTAGGGTATGAAAGATGGGCTAGTCGCTCTATATCCGCTTGCAACTGTTGGAGCGTTTCCCCCCTTTTCTGGACTCGACTACGCAGCTGAACCCTGTACACCTGCTGCATGTGTTCATCCCCAAACCGCATCTCGATAGCCTGAACCAGAGAGTCGTAGTTCTGCTGTTTATCTTCCGGGATGGTCTGCAAGAGCTCCGCAGCTGGACCCCTCAGTGCAAGTGTGAGTGCAATGGACTTCTCTTCATCGTCCCAGCTATTGGTCATTGCGGCCGCTTCGAATTGCCTTTTATAAATTGGCCATGATGTTTGACCATCGAAGATAGGAGGCTGCATCTCCTTCCTTCTCAGACCGTCAGTGGAATATTCCCGTGCTTTCTGTCTCTTCACATTGCTGAGCTCCTTAGCAAGATTTTCGACTTGCTTCCCTACTATCTCGAATTGCGTATCCACTTTTTCAAACTGAGTCTCTATTTTCCCGAACTGAGTTTCATGTTTCTCAAAATTTTCATCGAATCTAGTTTCGACTTTTCCGAGTTGCGTCTCGACCTTCTCGATTTTCTCTTCGATCACTTCGAATTTGGATTCCAAGTTCTTGTTTTGCTCATCAAGTTTACTTTCCAGAGCATCTAGAGAATTCTTTTGTTCGTCCATTGCTTTCTTTTGTTCATCCAGCTTAAGTTCTAGAGAATTCTTTTGTTCGACCAGCTTAAGTTCTATAGAATTCCTTTGGACTTCTATTGCTTTCTTTTGTTCGTCCATGACTAACTTAAGTTGCAGGAGCAGACTCGTTATACCCGGGTCGGCTGCTGTACTTGCTGGTTCCTCTTCCACGTCAAACTCTACGTCGTGCGGATTTTCACCTTCCTGCGTTACTGCTTCTTCCAGACGAATCAGCAGGGCATCTTTTCCCCCAGTTGTGTCGAGGTTCCGCTTACTGAGTTCTGCCTTTAGTTGAATTATAGTTAGTTTTCCCAATTTGCAACACAGAAATCGTTTTTTTTTTTTTTTTTTTTTCTTGTGCATTTCACACCACGGAAATAGTTATTCACAGAATAAGTTTTATCCCACTTCTGACACCAATGTAATATGCAGGCTACGGCTCGAGTAGATAAAACGATATTCTGTGAAATTTATTTCTTTATTTTCTAGTCTATAGAACAATTCAAGTTCACACTATACTATTCTTCGCAAATTCTTTTCTTACAAGGTCTCTCAAATCACTTTATCTCCTTTCAATTACTTAATTCACAAATCCAAACTAATTACTTTTTCTTGTTTACTCTCAACTTTCAATTTATCACCAAATTACAACTTCGCCCATTATCACTTTTCCAATCTCTTCGCCACGGTTCTAAACCAACTGTGTCTTTTTTTGATCGCCATCTGTCCTTATATAGCAGAAGTTTCTGATAGCCAGAAACTTCTAGCAAATTCTTCGACCACTGGAACAAGAGAAATAATTCTTGCAGTTATAATTCCCTTTTATCCCTGATATTATTCGTCTCTTTCGTTGACATGAGCTGTGGAGACTTCGTCCCAGACACGAACCTCGAATGAAAGGACAGTTCGAACCAAAATTCTGCCAGAATGGAAAGTCACTTCGGAATTTGCTGCATAGACATAGGAGCGTAGTTATTATTATGCTACAATATCTATGTTACAAATTATTCGTCAAAATTAATATGGGTGGAGTAAAAAAAAAATAAATTTTTTCCCAATGGAAAACGACATAATATATGCCTACAAATTTTAAAATTACAAAGTAATATCTTATTTATTAATGATTTATATATATATTTTTTATTTGTCAGAATATCAGATCTCATGAAGTCATATAGCAAAGTGGCAGCGTTTTACGGAGAACAAAGTGACCATTATCCAAAAAGGATTATTGTGCTTTTAAATCCCGCAGCTAACAAGAAAAAATCGGAAAAAGCTGTAAGTTTAAATTAAAAAAAAATATAAATTGAAAAATGACTGTTTCATATATTTCTAGTTTAAGAAGTATTGTGAGCCTATATTTCATCTAGCTGGTTTTACGGTGGACATAGTACGAACTGATTCTGAAGGGTATGCAAAGACATATATGGAACAGTTGAAATCCCTTCCAGATGCTGTTCTAATAGCCGGTGGTGATGGAACTGTATCAGAGGTTTTAACTGGATTGATGCGACGCAACTCGGACCGGTGTCCAATTGGACTACTGCCTTTGGGAATAAGAAATGACATTGCTAGGAAATACTTGAATCTATCATTTTCCTCTAAGTTAAAGGAGGTTGAGTCTCTAATACATGCTTCAATGACCATTGTACGTGGATGTATTGTAGAGAAGGGTGTTATTAAAATCGAACAAATTTCCATCGGGAAAGATGAGCATTCAGAAACTAGACCTATTTACGCTATGGGATACCTACAATGGGGGATTAATCGTGATATAAAGTCCTTGCAAGAAAAATATTGGTATTTTGGAAATGCAAAGACATGTTGTTCGGTCTTACTAAATGCTTTCAATACTGACCTTTCTTGGAGCTGCAAAGCAAACATTTGTTATTCCTTACCTTGCATTGGATGCGCTAATTGCGTTAACTCAGATAACAAGAGTAAAATTAGAAGAACATGGTGGGCCAGTTTTTTCTTAAATGATGTTTCAAATCGAAGAGAGTCAGTTTCAAACAATAGCGACTGTGAACTGCAATACAACGATAAAATTGATTCCAGCAATGTTCGTATCTACGTGGACGAAAAATCTGAGTTAAATAAATTAGTGTTAGAACAGGAAGATAATCTAAAGCCTGGTTACAATTTTCTTTACAAATATTTACAACAGCTGCAAACGTTATCGGCTGAACGCAAAAAACGACAATTAATCGAGTGTCGTACAATGTCATTGGTTCCCGAAGATGACTGTAAGGGATCTTCGAAATTTTATTCTATTGATAACGAGATATATGATGTTCGTCCTATTAGCCTAACTCTAATTCCAAAGGCAATTCAAGTGTACATGCAAATGTAATATATATTGAAAATAAACATTTGAATTGCAAACAATATTTGTTTGCTTAAATATGAAGATCCTCCACTTTACAAGCAATTTAAGGCATGATCTATCTCAGCAGCAATTCACAGCATACCATTTATTCATCCTTGTCAGAGATGAGAAAGTGAATTGAACTGACTTTTATTCAGGCATTACATTTTTTTTTTTAAGAAATGGTTCCCCTCGTACGTCAAACTTAGGACTATAACTTATTATCGTTTTGCAAATCTTATGCATCACTTAAGACTGTTTTTTTACAGGTCGCAGTGTTTGGAAAGGCTCTGAGCACAGATAATAAACTTACCCAGATGTCGCATCCCCATACAAAAAAATGTTGATCTTTTTTGCGATGAGCAAACAAAAAGCTTTTCTGCTTCGCAAAGAAAAAAAAAAAACCGAAAATAAATTTTCTGTGCGAAAAACTTTTTCTTTTGCTTTGCGAAAAGCTTTCACCACCAGCGTAGAGTTTGTGCCATACCCACAGCAAAATGTATTGTTTGTTTTGTTTTGTATTCTCCTATTTTTTGTCCTGGCCTGCGGCTTTGGCACGGTAAGGAACAGACAGCAGAAATATACCTACATATGTGAGTATACCTACACATGTACATTAAATTAGGGTAGGTTAAGATCCGGAATAATTTCAATGCGATCTGCGATGATGTCAAGAATTTGTAGGTACAGTACAAACAATTTAAATAGTAGATACTGTAGGTATTGTAGGCTAACTTTATTTTACTTTACTTTATTCATATGTATGTAGGTATGTACGTATTATAAGATTGAGGCTGAGACAAATAACTATGTTTATTTATTTCCTAATTGTTTGAATACATCTGTTTTTTTCAAATCCGTGTGGTACTTCTACTCTCATTTACAGTATGTTTGATGTTTGGTCCTTACATTTTACATAAAAGGAGTCTGATAGGTAGCCATTGCCACTCTTTTATTATTATTTTGTTCATGCACGTTAAACAATAGGAAAATTAATCAACTCTGCTCTTAGCCCACTTTAGTTAAAGTCATTTATGTGAAAATGCATTTGCAAAATATTTTTGTCTTTAGACATTTACATAATACATATTAGAAGTATGATTTTTGGCTATTCACAGTGCCTTAACCAAAGTGGTTTCCAGGGGACACGAACGCGGACGTAGCAGAATATTGACCCCCACCACCTCCCTTACCTCACCACCGCCTTATTTTTTTTCAAATATTCATACATTATGTATGTACCAGTGGCGTGGGGTGAAATTTCAAGAGACTTAAGATATGCAATCTAAGCCACCTTTGTTATACTTTAAGTCATTGGAATTTACGTAGTCAATGAGCTCATCGCATAAAAAAGTGACTTCGAAAGAAGCTGTTCTGGGCAGAATAATCTGTATAAGTTATTGATAACTCGGAGCGTTGTTAAATATAAAAATTTTGCAATTACAATTATGTACTACCTACATATTTGTACTCTAAAGCTATCCTACGATTCTTTTTTTATGAATTCTGCTAAAACTATTTCATAAAAATAATAGATAAAAGTGCCAGGTCTGAGAATCTTTCTTCTTTTTGGGAATTTCTTAATTAAGTGTGCACTCTTTTTAAAGTCGAAAAAGATCCTTTGACAAGAGGCCACAGTCAAAGGCAGGGTTGAAAAGATTTCACACAATGTTAGAGTTTGAGAAAAGTATCTCTAAGCATTTCCGTATTAAAATGCTTGTAAAGTTGAAAAATTCGGCTATAATTTGTATTTGAATCAATATTAAGTAGTCGCCGTTTGCGTGGATGTTCTGAGCAGTTACTTACGCTCTCATAGATTGAGTCAAATGAGTTTAAAAATTCAGAATGAATCCATGACTCAAAACCCTCGTTCTCTTGCTTCGCAAGCTCTATGTCTTCCCTGCAATTGAATAAGACGTTCACTATACGCGAATGATATTGCCATCGACTCTCTGATACCCCGAAATGCCAGCTCTTGTTTTCCTAGAAGAACTACTGTGTCTATGAAACGCTTCATTAAATCGCTATCGCGATCAACTTTTCTATTATGAGCCTCGTAAGAGTTTTCTAAATAAGTCTCTATGCGATATTCTCCAAATTCATGCAAATGCAAGCAGCTGCGTATATGCTTTTCCGTTTGAATATGTTTTTTGGAAGAATTAATAAAATTGTTTATATCAAAGAAACCTGTGTGACTCCAAACACTAGGAGAATTATAAAAAAGAAGACAAGGAAAACAAAACATTCATTTAATTTGCAACTGCTAGTCAGCCATGGATTCTTTTTGTTTTGTAAAAAGACTCATGAAAATGTTTCTGATACACATCCTTTCGCGTATACGAGTAATCAATTTTCATTGATGGTGTCGAGCGACCTAGTTCTATAACTTTTTTTTTTTTTTTACAAAAAAGAAAGTTTGCTGAACTCGTGAGTTTCTTTTAGAAGAAAATCAGTTAAACAACACTCAAAATTAACTAGAGACATCTTGTCTAAGAATAATAAGAATATTCAATGGGGCACCTCTTGAGTAGATTTATAATAATTTAATATTTTAAAACACTATCTTAACTACCAATATATAATTGCTAAATTTTTAAAATTTTCTTATAATTAGCAGTCACAAAAATCACTAAAATTTGCATCCAAATTTTAAATATATCACGCACAATTACACAACCGATTTGCATCTGTCATTTCAAATTTGCAAAAAAAAAGTACCCAACAAGTAAGAGAAACCTCAAACGCCGTTCGAACCACTACATCACCCAATAACCCGATTTTCGTCGGCTTATTTTGTTTCCTACAATAAAAAAAAAAACTCCTTCGAACTAAAACCTTTCTCCTCCACCAATGTTCATTCACAAAAGCCGAGAAATCGCGGGTTATTTTCCTCATAAGCGAATGTATGTTAGACAAAGAAATCGGAAATAAACATCTACTATATGCCAGAAAGGAATAGAGTTGAAAGTTCGTACTGTGAAGAAATGAATGCATAAGCCGGAAAATGAACGGCTTCTCAAAAAAATTCATTGCACCCTCTCTCGCTAGAGGAGTTCATACTTGTCTCGCCTATGTGTGCGAATTTGTGTATGAGTAAAAATGAATAAACAACCGAAGTGGTCGCAGCATTTCATCTTCGAGCGTGTATAAAGTTATGAAAAATGGTTTGATGAACAAATAATTGAAAGTGATGGTTGGCAAGTGGCAAAATTAAAACTGTTGATATTTGAAAAGGGAAGCCGGAAGGAATCGGCTTGTATGGACGCCACGCCACTGGTATGTACATATGTAAATATTTATTTTAGTTTACATATTCATTAAATTTTGCAACTTTTTTGTCTTTTGTTTTGGATTCCTTTTTTTGTTTATGCTATTGTCAATAAACCACTTACAATTTTTCCAAAGCAGAACTACCACAAGGAAATTGACTGTATCAATTTTGTGCGAATAACATTTATTTGTCGTTTCAAACCAATCTGGATAGTGCAAATTTGTTTTTGAGATACATACATTGATTTACTATATTTTCTCTAAGATTAGATGCAAATGGACATATTTTGAAGTACTTGTCTGATGGCCAGACAAGTATTGAATTTTCATTCAAGTGATCATATTCTTTCAATTTGATCAATATTTCCGTGAGATCGAAATTGGTTTTGTCCTTTGTCATTTCTTTGACACAGTTCTCACAAACAGCATTCATTTTTTTAAGTGTTTTAAAAAAACAGTAACCTGCAACATACCTTGTGGCTATGTCATTCATTTCTGTCATTTTTATTGAAATTTAGAGCCAAATTCAGACGCGTTTGGATTATTTTTATTAAAAGATTTTCAAGTGGGTCCTGATTGAACTTGTTAACATACATATATATAATGTAACTCACAGTAATCATTGAATCTTTTTTTTTATTATTAAAATACTTTCAATTGTCATAATCAGGCCCTTAAAGGAGAAGGGTTTACATTTTGCATTGATTGGCTGAATTTGTTTTAAATATGATTGCATTTCTTTTAAAAATCCAATATTTGCGTCATTTCGAATAAGTGCAGGTCTTCCATTCAATAAATCAATTATTTTATTGATTTTATTTATAAATTCTGCTGTTGGTTGCGCAAACTGTGCAATTTTCTCTGGAAATTTATTCAAGCGCTGTAATGCATAAACGGATCTGCTAAGTACTTGTGCCGCTAGTTTCACATTCATTTGTTTGAAATTCTGTAGGATCTATATGAGCATATTCTAGTTTTAGACACATTTTTGTGGTATTTCTTTCTGTATTATAGATATACTCAATTATTTTCCAGCTTACAACTCCATCCAGAGTTTGTAAGTCTGATCTTAAAAGATTGTTTCTTACTTTTTTTTTGCACACAAATCTAATCTTTGATTTTCTCCATAATCAACGAAGTCCTCGATTATGTCTTTATATTTGTTGTATGTTAAATTCGCCTGGATACTCATCTCATCGAATACTAAAATGACTTCCTTGTCTTTTGGTTCCAATGTTAAAACATTTTTTTGTATTTCCTCAAAAACATTTTCGTTTAGACCAGGAGATAAACTTTTAAGTTTTATCCATCTATGCAATGAAGCTGGGTGTGGCAAGTGCAATTGCAGCTGATCGGGAAGAAAATTATATCTAGACGACGAGCGGAAAAATATACATCCACCTTTCTTCTTGGGTATATTATCGTTTGGGTGGCCTTGGAATAAATAAAAAAGTCGATCACTTGCGAAAGCTAAGTCAACTCTACTGTGAAGGCATAACACTGGCAGTAGGGTGGTCATATGGCTAAAATGCAACTTGATCGTGATGATATTAGGAGGACTTAAAAAAATACTGTGAATCATAAGCAACGACAATAATAGCGAAAACAAACAAAATACTCCCCAGTTATCTGGACAGCCACCCTTGGAGTTTGCAGAAACTTAATACCACCTGAGTTTAAGACTACACCCACTCTGTCCTTCTCTCTGTCTCTTCCTCTTCCACAAAACGCACGTGTTCTAAAAAATTAGTATAAGGGTATTCATATCCCCTTTAACACGTGCAAATTATAAAAAATTAAAAATATTATCGTTTGCCTTGTGATAAAATGAGTTTGCAAAATGTTTTCGAATTTTTATTTATATCATATAAGAAATCTATTTTTTCTTCTATTGTTTGTTTTTGATATTCTCTAAGGCTGTGCTTTATCTTTTTTTAGCCTGCGGACTTTAATTGCCAGGTTAATGAGTTTGCAAAATGTTTTCGAATTTTTATTTATATCATATAAGAAATCTATTTTTTTCTTCTATTGTTTGCTTTTGATATTCTCTAAGGCTGTGCTTTATCTTTTTTTTAGCCTGCGGACTTTAATTGCCAGGATAATTCTGAATTTTAGATTTTTTTAGCTCTCTCTTTGATGATTTTGTTAATTTTTTTTAGTCTACTTAATTGTTGAATATAAAAAAAATGCTTTTTTGTGTTCGCTTTGCATTTCTTACATACAGATTTTATGGAATCTATAGATCTGTTGTAGTCTATAAGTGCTGAAATTTCATTTAGTTCATCAATGGAATGTGTTGCACTTTTAATCTTTTGTGAATAGAGTAGTTTATTTTGGCTTCCTTAGGATCAAAAGCAAGTTCATTGTCATTAGATTCCAAAAAACATTTCACTCCTTATCATAAAAAGTGTAGGAACAGCGTCGTGTTTTAATTTGTTTCCCAAAAAAATTTCAAATCGAAATGTTTACTACAAATGTATGGCCGTTTATGATTTTCAACATTATCACGGGATTCTTCTGCCTGTGCTAGCCAGTCATTATATTTCTTAGTTCCCTTTTTAGGAAATCTAAGCATTTTCCTTTCTGGAAATTGGCCAGTTGTTGCATTGCAGCATACTACACATAATACAATTTAAATATTTTTTACCACACCACAGATTTACACAGATCGAAACTTCGGGCAATATAGCAAAATAAAAGGGAAAATACGTACGTATTACAAATGAAATTGTGTCTCGCGGTCGCAGGTCTCAGACGGTACAAAGAGTAGCAAAAAAAAAAAGCTTTTCACACAGAAAATTTATTTTCGGTTTTTTTTCTTTGCGAAGCAGAAAAGCTTTTTGTTTGCCCATCGTTGTTTGCTCATCGCAGAAAAGATCAACATTTTTTTTGTATGGGGATGTGACATCTTAGTAAGTTTATTATCTGTGCCCTGAGTATATCGCCCTTCATATTAAAAAAAAAAAATATCTTGAAGTTTATTAACTAAGTTAAGAGGGTGGCCATGGTGTAGTGGGTAGTGTATTCGCTTGCCAGTCGTTCACAGACTTTCAGAGTGAATACACGTGTTTCGGCTTCTCATTTAAAATCGGGTTGATTTGAAGTGCAGTATTAGACAGTGTTATTTCAAGTGGCGAATTAGCCTAGAGGTGGTGGTGGTGAACCGGCAACCCAGGGACCTCGGTTCAATCCCGGACTGGGAAATATTAAATTGTGGACTTTTTTTTTCATTTAACAAAAATAAGTGAAAACCAAATAAACAGAAACAAATATCAGGCGATGGAGAGTGAGCGGTCCGCGCTCCCATTAGCGGGACCAGCTGGTGGGGTGACAGCATCATCCGATGCAATGCAGGCAGGCCACTCAGCAACAGTGGCAACCGCAAGTAAGGGGAAAAGGAGAAGGAAGTTAAAACCTTCTCCCAACCTTGTAAAGCGTCCCTCCACATCAGCTCCAACTGAACAGCTGCCCGGTGGAGTGAGTGAAGGGGCGCCGTGCACAACAACGACAGTAGCAGCAGAAAAAAAACGACAGAGGTCCGATGACTCTGTCGAGTTAGCGTACGTCTCCGACGGTGGGGAAGGCCACTACGTTGGAGATGAGAAAAATAGCTTCGGAGTACTGGCGTCCTCCGAATCAGATGACGAGGATGAAGAGGTCGAGAGTCTGACTAGCAGCATCAGGCAGCTCGAACAGAGGGTGCGTGCCATAAAGGCCAAACAAATGGCCAGGCGAGAGAGGGAGCGGCAGCTAGAGCTACAGCGCGCTCAACAACAACAACTACTACAGCAGCAGCCGCCAGAAAACCAGCGGCAACCAGCAATACAGCCGCAAATGCTGCAGCAGAAGCAGCAGCAACAACAACAGCTGAAAAAACAGCAGCAACTACTACAGCAGCAGAAAACGCTGCAAGAATCTCAACTGCAACCGCAGCAGCAGCAGCAGCAGCAGCAGAAACAACAGCAGCAGAAACAACAGCAGCAGCAGAAACAACAGCAGCAGAAACAACAGCAACAGAAACCGCAGCAGAACCAACAGCAACCGAAGACGACGGCAAAAGCGAGGGTACCGCCAATAAATACCTACAAGGTGGAGTTGAAGGATACCATCGAACTATGTAAGTCGGCCATAGGCAAAAATTTCAATATTAAAAGATTAAATGAAAATAGGCATGCTATCCACTGTAATACAGTGGAAGATTATAAAAAAATTAAGCAGTTACTTAGGGACACGACGACGGAGTTCTTCTCCTTCACCCCGAAGGGGGAAAAGCGGCAAACAATGCTGCTGAGGGGGATAGACCCGTCTACTGATCCGGAGACGCTCCTTGCGCTGCTTAAAGAGAAAGAGTGCAACGAGCTCGAATTCGTAGGGGTCAAGCCATTCACCACAGCTAAGGCAAAAAGGGAGAAGCGGAAACTGCCGTTCTTCCTGGTTCAACTTTCACCCAATAGCAAGTTGGATGGTCTAAGGAGTATTAAAGTCCTAGACTACCAGGTTGTCGCCTGGGAAAAATTAAGAAGGAGCGAAAACATTTTACAATGTGTTCGCTGCCAAAGGTTCGGTCACGCCGCGTCGAACTGCGAAATGCAGCCTCGATGTGTTAAGTGTGGAAAGAACCACAAAGCAGAGGAATGCACTCTAGGTAAGGATGGAGTTGCAGATAAGAGCCAGCTCTCGTGTGCTTTATGCAGGAACTCGGGACACACCGCAAACTATCGGGGTTGTCCTAAGTTCCAGTACATTAAGAAAGTAAATTTAGTTCGCCAGGAGAAGGTCGTAGTGAAACGTCCACCTGCTCCAATTCAAACACCATCCGTGACTCCCCAAGTGACCTACGCCCAAATGGCGGCAGGTCGGGGAAACGCGGAACAGAAAAGACCGAAGGTTACTTCTCAGGCCCCAGCGCCTAGAGCACCGGAGGCTCAAACTGACTTGCTTACCATCTTGCTCTCTATCCAAGGGCAGATGGAGCAGCTTCAACGTCAGGTACAGGAGCAGGCGAAGCGGGTGGACCAGATCTACGCACTTCTGCCGGGCTTAACGCACCTTCAGTCGTAATGGGTACGAACATGGAGGAGCAATCCTTGAAGATCCTTGCGGTGAATGTGAATTCACTGATTAGGATCGAGCGAAGAGCCGTATTGTTTAAGTTGCTTGAAGACCAAACCCCTGATGTGCTTATGGTTAGCGAAACAAAGCTATCCCAGAAGCACAAATTGGGGCACAATAAATACAATATTGTTAGAAGAGACCGACCCAACTCCACACAAGGAGGAGGTGTTGCGATCTTCATACGCAAACAACTGCAATTTAAAGTTATGTACAGCGGTGAAGTGCGAAGGTTCCAGGAGCTGGAAGCATGTATCGTGTGCATCCCTCTCCGTAGTGGAAAGAGGATGTACTTGGTCGCACTCTATGCACCTGAAGCTACTCAATCTACTTTATTTATTTCAGAGCTCGAGACACTTTTTCGATTCCTAAGGCTGGAGTCGGAGGAGAATTATTTCATCATGGCCGGAGATCTCAATGCCAAACATAGAGATTGGGGAAATAACACACCAAATCCTAGAGGGAACCTACTATTCAATTGGTGGGGTCGGCACAGTGTCGAGTATAAACTCGATTTGAAAGCTACAGATAGTCCGTCGTTTCCTAGAAGCGGCTCCTATCTGGATCTTATGCTGTTCGACGTACGGTTACAACTGACCGACATGGACCGACAAACTATAAACTGCCTGCACACTTTTGTGTATGACAGCGACCATTGCGGACTCAGTGCCGTAATAACGATTCCCAACGAAATTGCGGAGTTGGAGGAGTTTGTCCAAACGTACTCCTACAATTATAGTAGGACGCGTTGGACTCGCTTCTCAAGAACTTTAACAAGAGCACTATCCTCGAATTCGCTCTACCCACCGTCCAATAGGAATCTGTCAAACGAGGAGATTGACTGGTACCTAAAACAAATGGACGAGACAATTAAACGAACTATGGACAATACGATACCTCGGTATCAACATACTGACAACGCAGACATATTCCGCAATGCAACAATTGACGCACTACACCAACACAAAAGTAGACTGCTGTCGAGACTAAAAACCTTGTACAGACAGTTTACTGACAGACAGAACTCGGAGGTTAGGACACTGAAGTCTTTGATTAAAAACCTCCAAAAATTAATTAGAGAAAATTACAGACTTTCTGTAAATTTGCATTGGAACAACAAAATTCGGGCTGTAAAATCCAACAACCCGAGTATGTTCCCGCAAATAAATAAAATATTTCGGAGGAATAATCAAAACGACCTTCCGTGTCTTAAGATCCCCCGAACGACGAACAATGGACGAATACTTATAACAGCAGGTATAGATCCAGATAACGCAGTAGAGGATGACAACTTCTTTGTGATCGAAGATCCGCAGGAGAAGGTAGAGGCTATAGGAGCGACTTTCCAGGAAGTGTACAAGGTGAATGATACCATTTGCCCGAACCACGACCTGGAAAATCGCGTCCTTGTGCACAACTTCTACCTTCGAAATGATATAGAGCACTGGCGATCCGAGAACATAGGTTTTACCGAGTTCAATGACGATAACATGGCAAATAATGTCATCGCCGATGAAAGGGTACATCCCCCGTACATATCGAAGGTGGAGCTCCAAGCGATCTTCGACTCATTGAGGAGGAAGAAATCTGTAGGAATCGATGGAGTGTCGAACATTGTGCTTCGACATCTCCCTCTAGAAGCGGTGGACATTTACACCACTCTGTTTAACAATGCACTGAATAATGCACATTATCCAGTGCATTGGAAAACAGCAGTGATACAACCCATCCCCAAACGGGGTAAGGACACTTCCAATCCGGCAAATCTCCGGTCGATAAGTCTCCTTCCGAACATCAGCAAGGTATTCGAGAAAGTGATCAATAGAGCCCTGCTTAAGTGGACTGAGAACAGTAATATAATTCCGGATAACCAATTCGGTTTTAAGGCGGGGCATGATACAATACATGCCGCGTCTAAACTGGTATCGGATATCCAATGGAACAAAAGCAAGAACCAATGCACGGGAGCCTGCCTGATTGACTTGGAGAAGGCCTTCGATACCGTATGGTTAGAGGGACTCTTCTACAAGCTGAGCAGGCTGGGCATAAGCAAACCACTGCTATACATACTTTATAACATGCTCACCAGTAGACAGTTCATCGTCAAAAATGGCAATGTGACTTCTGCTGGAACATTTCTAATTAAAAACGGTCTGCAACAAGGTGCGGTTAATTCACCGATCCTTTTCAACATTTACACGAGCGATCTCATAGGATCACTTCACCATGCCATAGCGTACGCGGACGACTTGATCGCGTACAGATCAGGACCAAAAATCGAGGTCATTGCAATTCTCTTGCAACGTGACTTCGATAAGATTCAGCGATATTGCGATGACTGGAAGTTGAAGATCAACTTCCAGAAATCGGAAACCATTCTTTTTAGGACGCCGTTGTCTGGGGCTCTAGGGATACCAGAAAGAATTGGCGAAAGTTCTCAATCGTGGGACCGCACGGACAGCCACTTGCGAGTCGAAGTGTAGTCAGATACCTGGGGCTCTGGTTAGACCAATATCTATATTTTAACAAACATATAGATGCTGCTCTGGCCAGAGCCAAAGGTGCTTTTGCCCTTACAAAGAGACTTTTTTATAGCAAGCAACTCGATGCAAGGGTAAAGGTAATCTGCTACATGGCCCTCATTAGGCCCATGCTCGTATATGGATGCCCCGTGTGGTTCAACGTGGGAGCAAGCTTGTTGGAAAAGATTCGGGTGTTTGAGAGGGCTTGCCTTCGGGCTTGCCTTCATTTGTACAGAACACCAGAGTCCCAGTACATAAAATTCTATCCCAATGAGGTCCTATACAACAGGGCTAACCTAATAAGAGTGGATAATTTCGTTATCAAGCTGATTCGAAGGCACATTGCAAGAGCAATGAGCTCGACGAACAACCTGATCTTCGGGGCTTATTACCCCAATTACGAGTATCACGAGAGAGTGCGCCTTAACGGCTTTGTTCCCCCAGAGGCGTTCCTCTATTTTGATGAGAAAGGTCTGATCCAGGACAGATTGGCGGTGCCGCTAATCTTCCACGTTGCTCGGACAGTTGTGGATAGGCGACTCAACTACGACAGAGACGTTGCACACGGCAGTGTGGAGCGTCTCCGGTTTAGTAGGGCGGTATCGGGTCGCGATATTGAGGACGTACAACGTCAGTACGGTCATTTCTGGTGGCTTGCCGAAAGAGAGGAAACTCCATCGTCGTTTCCTCCTAATCCAGGGTAGCCTTTTGAAGTTGAAAGTTGGCTGTTCTTGCCCATGGCCGACTTACATAGTTTAGGTTTAGGTAGTTTTTTAGGTTTCGGTAGGTGTAAGTAATAAATATAAAAAAAAAAAAAAAAAAAAAAAAAAAAAAAAAAAAAAAATTTAAAAATTCATATCCACAGCACTTGGATAAAAAAAGTACAAAAAAAAGCACAAAAACATAAAAAACATAAAAAAAAAAATATAAAAAAAAACAGCACTCGATATAAAAAAAAAAAAAAAAAAAAAAAAAAATTTACGTATAGAATACGTAAGGTAGAATAAGATAGGTTAATTTAGAATAAGATAGTTTTTTAAGATTTATTTTAAGGTAGTTTATAAGTTTTATTTATAAGAACACAAAAAACGTTCATTTACTAAGTTTTTTCTTTAATTTTCTTAGTAGCACTTATTTAAATTTAAAAGAATGAATTAAATAAATATTTTTCACGTACGTTACGTCGAAAGACATAGTTTTAAGTATTAGGATTAGCTTAGAGCGCCCGCATAGGGCCAGTAAGTTAGAATAAGAATAGTTAAGTTAGTTAAGCTAGTTTTAAGCGTTTTGTCTAGCACGTAAGTAAATAAATGAATTAATAAAAATGCACTAAAAACGAAAACGAAACGAGTGTATTCGCTTGGTAGTGGTGGTGAACCGTCAACCCAGGGACCTGGGTTCAATTCCCAACCAGGGAAAATTTCAATATTAGACTTTTTTGTAAATTAAACAAAAATAGTGAATAATAAATTATTAAGAATTAAGAAAGGCGATGGAAAGTGAGCGGTCCGCGCTCCCATTAGCGGGACCAGCTGATAAGAAAACATCAGCCGATGAGGCAGTAATATCAGGCCACTCAGCAACAGTGGCTACAGACAGTATATCAAAGCGGAGAAGGAAACTTAAACCATCTCCCAACTTGGTAAAGCGTCCCTCCAAATCAGCTACAGTTGAACAGCTGCCAAGTGGAGCGAGGGAAGGGGCGCTGAGTACAGCAACAGCAGCAACAGCAGATAAGAAGCGGCAGAGGTCGGATGACTCTGTCGACTTCCCGTACATCTCCGACGGAGGGGAAGGGCGCTACGTCGGAGACGATAACAACTGCTTCGCAGTTCTGGCTTCCTCCGAATCGGATGACGAAGAGGAGGTAGTCCAAAGTCTGACTAGCAGCATCAGACAGCTAGAGCAGAGGGTGCTTGCCATTAAAGCCAAACAAATGGCAAGAAGAGAAAGGGAGCGGCAGCTAGAGCTCCAGCGCCCTTCCGAACAACAACGGAAGCAGCCAGAAGGCCAGCTGCAACAACAACAAATGCAGCCGCAAATGCAGCAGCAAATACAGCAGCAGAAGCAGCAGCAAGAACAACAGCAGCCGAATAAGCTGCAACAACAACAGCAGCAGAATAAGCAGCAACAACAACAGCAGCAAAAAACGCTGCAACAACCACAGCAGCAGCAGAAAAAGCAGCAACAACCACAGCAACAGCAGCACCAGCAGCAGAAACAACAGCAACAGCAACTTCAGCAACAGAAGACGAGTACGAAGACCAGGGTGCCGCCAATTAACACGTACAAGGTAGAGTTGAAGGACACAATTGAACTATGTAAGTCGGCCATTGGCAATAATTTTTCAATTAAACGTTTAAATGTAGACAGGCATGCTATCCACTGCAATACAGTGGAACAGTATAAAAAAATTAAAGATTTGTTAAAGGACACGACGACGGAGTTCTTCTCCTTCACCCCGAAGGGGGAAAAGCGGCAAACAATGCTGCTGAGGGGGATAGACCCGTCCACTGATCCGGAGACGCTCCTTGCGCTGCTTAAAGAGAAAGAGTGCAACGAGCTCCAATTCGTAGGGGTCAAGCCATTCACCACAGCTAAGGCAAAAAGGGAGAAGCGGAAACTGCCGTTCTTCCTAGTTCAGCTTTCACCCAATAGCAAGCTGGATGGTCTAAGGAGTATTAAAGTCCTAGACTACCAGGTTGTCGCATGGGAAAAATTAAGAAGGAGCGAAAACATTTTACAATGTGTTCGCTGCCAAAGGTTCGGTCACGCCGCGTCGAACTGCGAAATGCAGCCTCGATGTGTTAAGTGTGGAAAGAACCACAAAGCAGAGGAATGCACTCTAGGTAAGGATGGAGTTGCAGATAAGAGCCAGCTTTCGTGTGCTTTGTGCAGGAACTCGGGACACACCGCAAACTATCCGGGTTGTCCTAAGTTCCAGTACATTAAGAAAGTAAATTTAGTTCGCCAGGAGAAGGTCGTAGTGAAACGTCCACCTGCTCCAATTCAAACACTATCCGTGACTCCCCAAGTGACCTACGTCCAAATGGCTGCAGGTCGGGGAAACGCGGAACAGAAAAGACCGAAGGTTGCTTCTCAGGCCCCAGCGCCTAGAGCACCGGAGGCTCAAACTGACTTGCTTACCATCTTGCTCTCTATCCAAGGGCAGATGGAGCAGCTTCAACGTAAGGTACATGAGCAGGCGAAGCGGGTGGACCAGATCTACGCACTTCTGCCGGGCTTAACGCACCTTCAGTCGTAATGGGTACGAACATGGAGGAGCAATCCTTGAAGATCCTTGCGGTGAATGTGAATTCACTGATTAGGATCGAGCGAAGAGCCGTATTGTTTAAGTTGCTTGAAGACCAAACCCCTGATGTGCTTATGGTTAGCGAAACAAAGCTATCCCAGAAGCACAAACTGGGGCACAATAAATACAATATTGTCAGAAGAGACCGACCCAACTCCACACAAGGAGGAGGTGTTGCGATCTTCATACGCAAACAACTGCAATTTAAAGTTATGTACAGCGGTGAAGTGCGAAGGTTCCAGGAGCTGGAAGCGTGTATCGTGTGCATCCCTCTCCGTAGTGGAAAGAGGATGTACTTGGTCGCACTCTATGCACCTGAAGCTACTCAATCTACTTTATTTATTTCAGAGCTCGAGACACTTTTTCGATTCCTAAGGCTGGAGTCGGAGGAGAATTATTTCATCATGGCCGGAGATCTCAATGCCAAACATAGAGATTGGGGAAATAACACACCAAATCCTAGAGGGAACCTACTATTCAATTGGTGGGGTCGGCACAGTGTCGAGTATAAACTCGATTTGAAAGCAACAGATAGTCCGTCGTTTCCTAGAAGCGGCTCCTATCTGGATCTTATGCTATTCGACGTACGGTTACAACTGACCGACATGGACCGACAAACTATAAACTGCCTGCACACATTTGTGTATGACAGTGACCATTGCGGACTCAGTGCCGTAATAACGATTCCCAACGAAATTGCGGAGTTGGAGGAGTTTGTCCAAACGTACTCCTACAATTATAGTAGGACGCGTTGGACTCGCTTCTCAAGAACTTTGACAAGAGCACTCTCCTCGAGCAGCTCTACCCACCGTCCAATAGGAATCTGTCAAACGAGGAGATTGACTGGTACCTAAAACAAATGGACGAGACAATTAAACGAACTATGGACAATACGATACCTCGGTATCAACATACTGACAACGCAGACATATTCCGCAATGCAACAATTGACGCACTACACCAACACAAAAGTAGACTGCTGTCGAGACTAAAAACCTTGTACAGACAGTTTACTGACAGACAGAACTCGGAGGTTAGGACACTGAAGTCTTTGATTAAAAACCTCCAAAAATTAATTAGAGAAAATTACAGACTTTCTGTAAATTTGCATTGGAACAACAAAATTCGGGCTGTAAAATCCAACAACCCGAGTATGTTCCCGCAAATAAATAAAATATTTCGGAGGAATAATCAAAACGACCTTCCGTGTCTTAAGATCCCCCGAACGACGAACAATGGACGAATACTTATAACAGCAGGTATAGATCCAGATAACGCAGTAGAGGATGACAACTTCTTTGTGATCGAAGATCCGCAGGAGAAGGTAGAGGCTATAGGAGCGACTTTCCAGGAAGTGTACAAGGTGAATGATACCATTTGCCCGAACCACGACCTGGAAAATCGCGTCCTTGTGCACAACTTCTACCTTCGAAATGATATAGAGCACTGGCGATCCGAGAACATAGGTTTTACCGAGTTCAATGACGATAACATGGCAAATAATATCATCGCCGATGAAAGGGTACATCCCCCGTACATATCGAAGGTGGAGCTCCAAGCGATCTTCGACTCATTGAGGAGGAAGAAATCTGTAGGAATCGATGGAGTGTCGAACATTGTGCTTCGACATCTCCCTCTAGAAGCGGTGGACATTTACACCACTCTGTTTAACAATGCACTGAATAATGCACATTATCCAGTGCATTGGAAAACAGCAGTGATACAACCCATCCCCAAACGGGGTAAGGACACTTCCAATCCGGCAAATCTCCGGTCGATAAGTCTCCTTCCGAACATCAGCAAGGTATTCGAGAAAGTGATCAATAGAGCCCTGCTTAAGTGGACTGAGAACAGTAATATAATTCCGGATAACCAATTCGGTTTTAAGGCGGGGCATGATACAATACATGCCGCGTCTAAACTGGTATCGGATATCCAATGGAACAAAAGCAAGAACCAATGCACGGGTGCCTGCCTGATTGACTTGGAGAAGGCCTTCGATACCGTATGGTTAGAGGGACTCTTCTACAAGCTGAGCAGGCTGGGCATAAGCAAACCACTGCTGTACATACTTCATAACATGCTCACCAGTAGACAGTTCATCGTCAAAAATGGCAATGTGACTTCTGCTGGAACATTTCTAATTAAAAACGGTCTGCAACAAGGTGCGGTTAATTCACCGATCCTTTTCAACATTTACACGAGCGATCTCATAGGATCACTTCACCATGTCATTGCAATTCTCTTGCAACGTGACTTCGATAAGATTCAGCGATATTGCGATGACTGGAAGTTGAAGATCAACTTCCAGAAATTGAAAACCATTCTTTTTAGGACGCCGTTGTCTGGGGCCTCTAGGGATACCAGAAAGAATTGGCGAAAGTTCTCAATCGTGGGACCGCACGGACAGCCACTTGCGAGTCGAAGTGTAGTCAGATACCTGGGGCTCTGGTTAGACCAATATCTATATTTTAACAAACATATAGATGCTGCTCTGGCCAGAGCCAAAGGTGCTTTTGCCCTTACAAAGAGACTTTTTTATAGCAAGCAACTCGATGCAAAGGTAAAGGTAATCTGCTACATGGCCCTCATTAGGCCTATGCTCGTATATGGATGCCCCGTGTGGTTCAACGTGGGAGCAAGCTTGTTGGAAAAGATTCGGGTGTTTGAGAGGGCTTGCCTTCATTTGTACAGAACACCAGAGTCCCAGTACATAAAATTCTATCCCAATGAGGTCCTATACAACAGGGCTAACCTAATAAGAGTGGATAATTTCGTTATCAAGCTGATTCGAAGGCACATTGCAAGAGCAATGAGCTCGACGAACAACCTGATCTTCGGGGCTTATTACCCCAATTACGAGTATCACGAGAGAGTGCGCCTTAACGGCTTTGTTCCCCCAGAGGCGTTCCTCCATTTCGATAAGAAAGGTCTGATCCAGGACAGATTGGCGGTACCGCTAATCTTCCACGTTGCTCGGACAGTTGTGGATAGGCGACTCAACTACGACAGAGACGTTGCACACGGTAGTGTGGAGCGTCTCCGGTTTAGTAGGGCGGTATCGGGTCATGATGTTGAGGACGTACAACGTCAGTACGGTCGTTTCTGGTGGCTAGCCGAAACTCCTTCGTCGTTTCCTCCTGATCCAGGGTAGCCTGTTGCATGTTTGAGGTTGGCTGTTCTTGTCCATGGCCGACTTACATAGTTTTAAGGTTTAGGTAGTTTAGGTACATTGTATATAGGTTAAAAAAAAAAAAAAAAAAAAAAAAAAAAATCAGCACTTGGATAGAAAAAAAAAAAAAAAAATCAAAAAAAACAGCACTTGATAAAAAAAAAAAAAAAAAAAAAATAATAATTTAAATTAAAAAAAAAGAAAAAAAAAGTACGTATATAATTACGTAAGCTAGAGTAAGATAGATTAAGGTAGAATAAGATATTTTAAGGTAGATTTTAGTTAAGTTTTATATATAAGATCAATTAAAAAAAAAAAAGTTCATGTACTAAGTTTTTTGTGTAATTTTCTTAGTAACAATTAAAATTAAAAAATAAATAAATAAATAAAAAGTTCGTTACGTCGAAAGACATAGTTTTAAGTGTTAGGTTTAGCTTAGAGCGACCGCATAGGGCCAGTAAGTTAGAATAAGAATAGTTAAGTTAGTTAAGCTAGTTTTAAGCGTTTTGTCTAGCATGTAAGTTAATAAATGAATTATTAAAAATGCACTAAAAAAAAAAAAAAAAAAAGTGTATTCGCTTGTGACTCGAACTGTGCAGGTTCAAGTCCGGACGGGGAACAGCAACCAGACCCACCCTAGCATAAAAGAAAAACGAATAAAATCTAAGTTTCGCAAACAACTACACCAAAAGGAGTCCTGCTTGGTAGTAGAGTGGACTTCGTTTGAGTCTGAATGTTCCGCGCTTGGGCGAAAAGGATAGTATATAGAGAAGAATTGAAGATTAGAGAATAAAGAATAGACTTTAAAAAATAAAAAAACGCGGTGCCAGCCCTGCGTGCTGGAGAGTTCATAAATTTTAGCCGCACATAACCTGTAGGAACAGGCGCTGTTCGCAATCGCCCATTTGTGGGTAGACTCTGCAGAAGGATGCATGACTTGGTGTTTATTTGAAGGCGACATCTGCTCATCTGATTGATATTGGACCCAGATATTTGTTTTTTTTAGGAAATTGGAAAGGCAAACTACAAATTCCTCCATATCTATCCAATATTTAAATGTCGTTCTTAAATAGCTTGCAATTCGACTTTCGCAGAATTCCCAAATTTACAAACTGGGTGTAGAACACTTTGTCTCTTTCTTTTTGTGTTAAAAAAGTGTTCCATTTACCTTTGACGTTAGTGTCATGACCCCTTTTCTTTAAAGGGAGTTGTCTGTTGCCTGTCGTGCGCGCACATAGTTTAAGATCGCTAAAAAAAAAAAAAAAAATTTTTAATATCATCAACAATAATTAATAACTGTTCGCGCGCGTCAAATTATACTCAGTGTGGTGCAGTGAAAAAATAAATAAATAAAAAAACAGGGCCATCAAAGTGCAGTGGAAAAAAAAAATAATTCAGTGCTGGTATTTCCCATCTTACACCCTCACTCACTCGCTGTTGTGCTTCTTTGTTATCGCAATTGGAGCTCGTGCAATGTACGCACTTAAAAAAAAAATTGTGAAAAATTTTAGAGTTTATTATCTCTGAAACTATTTGCACCAGTGAAATAAAGTAAGTTGCAAAATTTGTTATATTTTTATAGTTTTAAAATTATTTTTATTTGATAGCTTTAAATAAACAACTTTCCTTGAAAAATAACAAGAAATGTTAAATCGGTTTTTTCTAAAGTAAAAAAAAAAAATTGTAAACCCCTATTCGTCTGCATTTAAAATAGCGTTATCTTTTATTTTAAAATTATCTCGAATTTCATTTTTTTATGTTTTTTGACTTGCTCAGTTTCTTCTTTGTTTTGTGAGTGATCGGAAGTCAAAATTGTGGAACAAACGTCCTTTGAAATGAAAGAAAACTTATTATAAAATTGTGGGAAGAAAAAAAAAAGTACGAGACAAATTTCGGAAATTGTTAAAAAACCACATTCTGCACTGCATTATATATATGTACAAAAAAAAAAAGCTTTTTTATCAAGGCCAAGTGAAAGTGGACACCCGAGTAAAATTGTTTCTTCACAAACTAAACGACAAATTGTATGAACAATTAAGGAAGATCATAAAATTTCGACGGTCAAAATAGCAGAAATCTTTAGTGAAATCAAATCGTTAATGTCTATCCACTTTGTTACATTCCGCGGAATACAGAGGATTTACATCTAGAAATAAGCCCCTATTGTCCGCAAGGAATATAAAGAAGCGATTGGAGTATGCAAAAGAATACATTAAAAAGCCACCAGAGTGTTGGACCTCCGTTATATTCACCGATTAGTCAAAATTCAACATTTTTCGGTAGGATGGTCGACGTTTTGTATGGAGAAAACAAGAAAAAGCGTTGGATCCAAAAAAAGTTAATAAGACTGTGACACGGTGGTGGTCAATAACGGTTAGGGGTGCGATGGGGCAAACGGCGTGGGTAATTTTCAATTTATTGAAGGGACGATGATCCAAAAGGATCGTCAGTACTCAACCTGATAATGCTAACAGAAACTTCACGTCTAAAAGACAGAGACAGAGAGATCGTTGAAAGAATCCGGGTCGGATTCAAAAAGACCTAAGGTGCACAACACCAGCACCTCCTCCAGGCCATCCAACGTCACATCCAAGCCTTACAGTGAAATCCTCAAAGCCAGGTTTATACTGGCTGTCATCGATAAGAACGATATCGATGGTACAATCACTCCCGATAAATGGAGGATGATCCCAGCCAAACTGGCGACTTGCTTCCTAGACATCGTGAAGGAAAATCCCGGCCCTCCTCCCAACTGTCGTGACGGCGGTTGGCATCAAGGCCATGTCAAGCTGATAAGAGATCCTGTGATCTCCATAAGTTACCGATTAGCAAACTAGGTGAGGTTTGGCCCGGTGCTAAGCTTGAAGTTGTAGCTAGAGAGGATATCCCATGCTGACCAAGAACTCGCACCTGGATCCCAGCCGAACCCTCTAACACGGAGGATATTATCCGTATCCTCCAAATCAGCAACCCGTCGCTTCCTACTCACAACTAAAAAGTCGCCAAGCTGGAGGTGCAGAGAGGCCTTTACAGATGTGCGCTTATTGTGATCAATAAGAAATCTCCTGCTCCTTTGGCGAAGACTGAAGGTCTGATTAGCAATGTTGGGAAAATTCCCCCCCGTCCTTCAGACCCTATTATAAGTATCAAAGACCCTGAGAAATCAATCTCCTTCCCTTTTATGGAGGATGATGACTCTCAATCTGCCATACAATAATCTTTAGTCCATGACGGTTCGCTATCAGACTTGGAGGCGGGTGATATTTCAGACAAAGCACCTTTAAGTGAGGATGAACTTCTTGGCTTGTCCTCAGACTCGGAGGGCTTGAATATTACTGTGGTGGAAGTTTCTCTGCATGATTGTAGCAACAATGCTGCAGTTAGTTCAGATTAACCCTCCATCACCCAAAAACGGCTTCGGCCAGCTTTCTTCTCCGTCTCTCAAAGATAGGAAAGATATTGTCTTGATCCAAGAACCTTGGGATGTTAACAATCTGGTTTGTGGACTCAGGACTCCGGATACTATTCCCTGTATGTCAAGGATAAACGTAAACCTAGATCGTGCATATTGGTGAAAAGTAGTATTAAGCTAATTTTACTTCCTAATTACAGTGATTGGGATATAACTGTAGTGTTGCTAGAAACAAGTAAACCCTCCTATTATCTAGCATCGGCTTATCTCGCCCACGACATCATAGACCTTCCTGGACCCAATATGGGAGGACTGGTCGCAGACGCTGAAAGAAGTAAAACTCCGCTTGGGGTAGCTCTGACTTTAACAAAAGAGGTGAGTTGCTTTTTGACTATATTCTAAAAACTAACCTCATTTTGTGTAACATCGGTAACGTTCTAGACATAACCCTTGTCTCCGACAACATTAATCAAATGATCAAGAACTGGAAGATATCTGGTGAACACTCTTTTTCTGACCACCGATACCTTCAATTTAGTCTTGACGACGAAGAAAAAACCACACTGGTGGATCTCTGATCTTGGACGACTCAGAAATACTTGCAGAAAACTTTTCAACAAAGGCTCAAGAGATGCATCTGACTATGACTTGTACAAAGAATCCCTAAAAACATATAAAAAAGAATTGAGGGAGCCAAACGTAATTCTTGGAAACTCTTGTGGTAAAATAGAAGAATCTTCTGAGGCGTCTAGTCTGAGAAAAATCCTCTCGACTATTCCTTCAGTGTCCAGCTGTTTATTAAAAAACAGATGGGTTTTGGACAACTTCTAGTGTAGATACGTTAAATTTACTTATTGATACACACTTCCCAAGTTATTCCCTGACTGCCAACAATATTGACTGTATCAAGTCAAATGCTCAAAAAACC
Organism: Pocota personata; assembly: GCA_963082735.1. NCBI lineage: Eukaryota > Metazoa > Arthropoda > Insecta > Diptera > Syrphidae > Pocota > Pocota personata. The sequence continues at coordinate 101,031,776 of OY720431.1, read as the reverse complement.
AACTTCTCAAGTCTGATTGCGCAGGACAAACTCCTTTGGGCGCTGCATAGCTTCAAGCCATACAAATACGCTGGACCAGATGGCATAACACATGCTGAACTACAAATGTCATCTGACATTATCCTGCCAGTTCTAAAAAATATTTTTCAGAGCTGTCTCCGCATATATGGAGAAAAGTCAATGTGGTATTCATACCCAAAGCTGGTAAATATTCACATGCCAGTCCAAAAGACCTCAGACCTATTAGTATATCATTTTTCCTTCTAAAAACACTAGAACGACTGATTGATATCCATTAACGTGACAGTATTAACACCCAACTACTGTTCACGGCTCAACATGCATACAGTAGAAACAGCATTGCATACGTTAGTCAATAAGATCGAATACTCCATGTATCATAAGGAGTACACCATGGTAGCTTTTCTAGATATTGATCTGCGATAATCAAAGCACTCATATCTGAAGATAGATAGCTCACTTGGCGAGCTGATTAATTTACTGGTTAACAGTCGGATTATCAACTCTAAGCTGGCTGGGACATCTGTTAGAAGATATGTCAGCAGGGGTACCCCCTCCCCCCACCAATTTCTTTGGAATCTGGTGTTCAATAAACTACTGTTAATTCTGGAAGCTGAAGGTTGCGAAGTTATCGCCTATGCGGGCGATGTTGCTATAGCAGTCTCCGGTAAACACATCACTACCTTAAAAGAGCTCCTACAAAACGCTTTGAATAAACTATCTAGATGGACAGCTCGGTGTGGTCTAGGAGTGAATCCCCTCAAAACCGAACCAATCCTCTTCTCAAGGAAATATAAAATGCCACCTATTGATCCTCCATTCCTTAATGAAACAAGCTTAATTTTCTCCAACGAAGCAGAATATCTGGGTCTTATTTTGGATAGAAAACTAAGCTGGAAACCTAATATACTGGAAAGAGTTAAGAAAGCCACTGTCGCACTCTTCTCTTGCAAAAAAGCCATTGGGTACAAATGGGGCTTACAACCCAGACTAACTCACTGGCTCTATATCTCGGTCATTAGACCGATCCTTATGTACGGGGTAGTTGTCTGGTAGATTGCCTTGGATAAGGCAATAAACCAGAAGTTATTAAGCAAAGTCCAACGTTGAGCATGTCTGTGCATTAGTGGAGCACTGCGGACGACACCTTCCGCACCTATGGACATTCGTTTTCATTTAACAGCCCTTAACATTTATGAAAGGCAAATGGCAGCTAACAGCTATTCGCCTTAAACCTACTTTACAGAGGTCCAAAAAAATATGTAGGCACTCCTCCATCTTAAACAAGTTTAATATCTTCCCTGAAGACATTGACTACACTATACCCAAGTTAGATTTTGACAAAAACTTCCAAATTGGCATCCCTTCCAGAGCATTCTGGGAAGAAGGTGGTTTTACGGAAGATAAGTCGGTACATTTCTATACCGACGATTCATAAACTAACGACGGGGTGGGTGGTGGTGTCTTCTCTGATAGGCTTAATTTAAACCTCTCTTTTCGTCTTCCAAACCATTGTAGCGTGTTCTTGGTGGAGATAATGGCAATAAGGAAGTTTTGTCTTGGCTAAAGAAAAACGTGATATCGTCCATTAATATCCGCATCTTTTCAGAGAGCCAAGCCGTAATCAAATCCTTGTAATCATCCTCAATAAATTCTTTAACAGCTCTAATGCCGATCGTCTGTTATAGAGATGGTGGAGCAGTTTAATGTTCACCTAATTTGGGTGCCGGGGCATAAGGATATTCCAGGGAAATGTAAGGCTGACGAACTGGCCAGACATGGAACAACAATACCCATCCTTCCAGGCAAAAGTTTACTGGGTATGCCTATCGCTACATGCAAACTTAAATTAAAGCTGGCTGCTATCGTAAAGACAAATTCTAGGTGGACAAAGGGTACAACTTGTCTAGCGACAAAACAGATTTGGCCTATGGTGGACCTGAAACGCTCTTGGAATTTGATTTCTATAAATAGAAAGCATATTAGCTCTGTTATAGGTGTCATAACTGGACACTGTCTAAAACGCTTGGCGTTTTCTCTAACGATTTCTGCAGAAGCTGCATAGACGAGGAGGAGGATGATACTATTCTTCACCTTCTTTGCACCTGTCCAGATCTCTCCCAAAGAAGCAAACTCCACTTAGGAGCCTTCTGTTCCTAAATGATCTGAATAATATTGACGTTAGGGAGCTTCTACGCTTCATCAGAAGCTCCAAATGGTTCAATGAATAGGCTTGAGGCCGCGTCTCAAACCCATATGGTATCAGAATGGACCTATTATTGGTCTATATGTGTTGGCTTCTTTTTTGCTGGCAGCCACTTCAGCTTAACCTAGTTAGAGAATGGCTGTTGTACAATATCAAAAAAGTACTTCCCCATTCACCCCAAAGTCCCGATTTGAATTCATTCGAGCATTTCTGGGCTGATATGGAAAGAAAGTTAAGAGAAAAAAAAGTCAAGAATAAAAATGAGCTACGAGTAGAGCTTCAAAGGGTCAGCGATACAATAATTCTGCTCCAGCGAGATAGCCAGTTGCATTCCTTCCCTTCACAATTTCTCCCGCAATACGCGACATGTTTCGAATGCACATCAGTTCTTCCTGAAGCCTAACTTCGGCAATATTGTCAAATACTCGTATAGGGATTCGTTTATAAGCCGAACGACCCGAATATGGAATGATCTACCAAGCTCTGTATTTCCCCATCACTACAACCTTCAAACATTTAAAGCCAACGTGTACAGGCTTCTCCTCTTTTTATAGTTATTTATTTCTAAGTTTCAAATAAAGACTATTCAAAAGTCAAGATAAGAAATTATCTATTGAATTTATCCCACTTTGTTGTCGTGTTTCGTTCTGGAGATGATGCATAATGAAGGGGTCCGGTGTACAAGTTTTTTTTGTTGGTTCACTGTACATACTTCCAGTTGCGGTGACTGAGAGAGTGTAAAATTTGATGCATAGCGGACTGTGGACGTTTATCCGAATAGCGGATCTTAGCAGATTGTCGATTGCTATGCCCAATAGCACAATTTGTTTTGGAAAACTATTCTTTGGATCTCCACTTCACAGCTTCGCTTAGTTACGTCCGAGTTGTGTCTCTTTGTGTTTCTATGTTGTAGTGATGAGGGAATTTAGGGTTGATTTTACCAATATTCGTGGGCTTCGAACAAATTTCTTCGACATGTACACCCACGCCCATTTCCATAAACCTGCTGTTTTGGCACTAAGCGAAACAGAGGTAGTTGAAGAATCTCCTAATTTGAAACTGCCTGGATATAACTTAATGTCATTATTCAGTCCCCACCGTGGCCTCGCCATATATGTCCGTAGTCATATTACTTATCGAGGTCCACTACAGTATGGCCATTGTTCCAACCTAGAATTTAATTCCAAATTGCTAAAATTCACCGTCCTTAAGCAACTATTTCACTAATGCTTTATTTACAGAAATCCTAGTGCGGTCAGTAATCCATCTTTTCCATCATTCTAATTGTCTCCTTGTATACTCATACTGAAATCGTCATTGCGGGCGATTTCAATATACACAATTCGGATTGGCTTCAACATTCTTGCCAGACAACACCCGAAGGAAGGTATGCTGAACTTTTCGCTGAGGTAAATAATTTGACTCAGCTTGTAAATGAGCCTACACTTTGGACTTGTTTCTTACTTCGCATCCTGATAAATACACCATTAATGTTTTAGCGTCTCTTGGTCGGTCTGACCATCGTGTTAGCTAAAATCTCGTACTCCGACCACTCAGTCAAATAGTATGACAATACGAGAAGCCAACTGGGGCGGCCTTAATAGCTTCTTTAGGAGTTTTAACTGGTCGCTATGATTCCTCGACAGCGTCGTGGATGCCGCTGCTACTATTCCCTTAGGTATGAATGACTTTATTCCTAACAGAATAAAGGTCATTAAACCTAAGGCAAACTCGTGGTTTGACCAGAGCTTGAAAGAGGTTATTAGGTTGAAAGAAGTAAGTTTTCGGTCTTATATAGCCAACAAATCTGAGGAAAACCGAAAGAAGTTTAAACAAGCCAGAAAGGTTTGCAATGCCCATATTCGACGTGTAAAATTCTTACATGACCAAAAATTGAGGCAAAAAATCCTACAATCTCCGAAAGGTAGTAAAATTTGTTGGTCATTCGCCAAAAATATTAAAAACTGTCTCGTCTGCCATCCCCACGCTCATTTACAATGACATCCCAGCTGTCAGCTAGTTAGACAAACCCAATCTGCTTGCTGCTCACTTTGTAGCGAATTACACGCTGCCAGATAATGCTTCGTCTCCAGCTGTATTTGAGATCGTCAAATTTTCCATGACAGGTCCACTTTCGCACTCGTACAGTTGCAGTGCTCAAAGGTCTTAACATACACGAAGAGGTGTTCTTCTACGCTGGCAAAACCTCTGCGTAAGCTTTTCGGTCTATCCTATTCTTCAGGGCTCTTTCCGAGTAGATGGAAAACAGCATTTGTCCAGCCCGTCTCCAAAAAAGGCGAATCTTTCTACCTGTCCAATTACCGACCCACTGCACTTACGTCACTTCTTTTCAAGGTTATTGTCACCAGAAGTCGCCCAAATGAAATTGTTTCTGAATATAACTTTTATAACGAGTTTATTCTCTGAAATTAATTCGCTATAATTATGTACATATATATTGGCTTAACTTATTTCTTGGCAACAAACTGGCTCCATCTGTCTTGGGTGACCACTGATTCCAGAATGAATCTATACATATAAATGGAAACTACCCGAAGCATAAAAATGTCGGCTTGTCAAACTTAACGAGTACTGGGTACTTGTTTTCGCATACGATGCGAACCAGTTTGTTCCACGATTACATCTTTACGAGTAAATATTTTATGACACCCCACCCCTGTTTGAGGCGTCCGAGTTCTATTCGGAGGTCTCACCGACCGCCAAAACCGCAAGCTTCACTGCACCGTCGTATACGAGGACAAGTCTCCAATTTTAAGTGGAGCGACTTTTTGAAACCATCTGCACCTCTTGGTTAGGACAGGAAGGTACTTCCGCAACCATCTTCTCCAAAACCGATTTTTACTTAGGTGGCGCTACAGTCCGGGGTGGACCTGCGCCTCAACCAACAAACCTCTCCAGCCAGCCCGGTTATGAGCCAGCTGCCGCCAGTTGCGCACGCCAAGTTGGTTGAGGTCCCCCTCCACTTGATTGCGCCACCTACCACGAGGTCGTCCTCTACTGCGCTGTCCATCCGGGGTGAATTCGAAGACTTTCTTGGCAGGAACGTTGGACTCCATCCGCTCTACATGACCCAGCCATCTTAGACGCTGGAAATGAACTCTTCTGGCTAAGTCGATGTAATTATATATGCCGTATTATTCGGCGCTGTATCTTCTCCTCCACTCACCGTCTATGTAGACGGGACCAAAGATTACTCGAAGAACTTTTCTCTCGAAGTAACCAAGGGCATCCTCATCCGATTTTGACAAGGTCCATGCCTTTGCGCCATACAGCAGGACTGGGGTGATTAGTGTCTTATAAAGAGTTGCCTTAGTAGTTCGAGATAGGGCCTTGTTACTCAATTGCCTTCTTAGCCCATAGAAACACCGATTGGCAAGAGTAATTCTTCGTTTGATCTACCCACTGGTGTCATTTGCGGAGCTCACCAAAGAGCCTAGGTAGACAAAGTCCTCTACTACCTCAAAATTATATATATATATTTTTTTTTTTTTTTAGTTTGCACGTGTGAAAGGGGTTATGAATACCCTTATACTAATTTTAGGACACGGGCGTTTTTGAGGAAAGGGGAATAGACAGAGAGAAAGACAGATTGGTTTAGTTGGTTTGAAACTCAGCTGGTATTAAGTTTCAGTGAACTCCAAGGGTGGCTGTCCAGATAACTGGGGAGCTCGTTTGTTTTTGCTTTTGTAGTTTGCTCATGATTCACAGTATTTTTTTTCCGCCCTCCTGATGTTATCATCACGATCAAGTTGCATTTTAGCCATATGACCGCCTTACTGCCTTCGCAGTAGAGTTGACATAAGCTTTCGCAATTGATCGACTTTTTATTTATTTCATGCGAAATAAATAGATGATTATTGTGGCGTTTTGTCCAAGACGCCGATGTTGGGTGTCCTTTTTTGTTGACAGCATATATTTTGTTTTGCTTTCATTGACCGCTGCCTCGATCTCAATACTCGAAAACGCTAGCCTGTGACGGCCCGCTGAGTTCTTCCGACTATGTCAATGTCATCGGCGTAAGCGAGTAGTTGTACAGACTTGTAAAAGATTGTACCTCCGATGTTGGCTTGTGGGCTTCGTACAATTCTTTCAAGTACTATGTTAAAGAGATCGCATGATAGCGCGTCACCTTGTCTAAGACCTTTCCTGACATCGAACGGTACGGTGGTGTTTTTACCAACTTTGATAGAGAAGCGAGAGTTATCCATTGTCATCCTGCACAAACGAACGAGCTTGGCAGGGATGTCAAGACTAGACATGCCTCTGTATAACTCCTTTCTATACACGCTATCATAGGCAACTCTAAAATCGATGAAAAGGTGATGCGTATCGATTTTATATTCATGGGTTTTTTTCAAAATCTGCCATAGTGTGAATATTTGGTCAATGGTGGACTTACCAGGTCTGAAACCGCACTGATAAGGATCTATCAGGTTGTTGACGATCGGTTTTAGGCGTTCACATAATACGGCAGACAGGATCTTATAAGCGATGTTGAGAAGACTTCTGCCTCTGTAGTTGGAGCAGTTCAAAGGGTCTCCTTTCTTCAGGATCGGGCAAACGATGATGAGGTTCCATTCTTCGGGCATACTTTCGTCCGACCAGATTTTACAAATGTGCTTTGTTGGCTTTAAGCTTAGATATCGCTATCCTCACTTCATTCTGATCGGGTTGACGAGAAACTTGACTATCATCGTCACTGTTGAATGGTTCATTCTGCCCGACAGCGGAGTAGTGGTCATCATCGCCGTTTAGCAGTCTGCAGAAGTGTTCCTTCCACATCCTCAGCACTGACTGCGGTTCTACTACTATGTTACCATTTTCGTCCCTGCACGCTTCTGTTCTGGCTTTGAAACCCTGGCATGTTCTTTTTACCTTTTGGTAAAATTTTCGAACGTCATTCCTGCAATAAAGCCTCTCAATCTCCTCGATCGAACGCTACTCATGCTTCTTTTTCTTCTTTCTTAGAAGTCGGTGTTCCTCTTTTCTCCTCCGCTCGTAGAGCTCGTGAGCAGCTCTAGTCCTTCTAAGTAGCGCCGCTTTGTACGCCTTTTGTTTTGCTGCATGTGCTTGCCGGCGTTCATCATCAAACCAGGGGTTTCGTTGTGGTGGTCGAGAGAAACCCAATACATCACAGGCGGCATCTCTGATGGCTTGTTGACAACGCTGCCACTGGTCTTCCGCATTTGCTGCTGGCGTCATAGGACTTAGATTGAGATTAAATGAGACTCGATCGGCAAAGGCTCTGGCGGTATCTTGCGATTGTAGCCGTCCGACGTCAAATTTCCTCACAGTCCTTCGTTGATTTCGCTCCATTCTGGATATCCGCATCCATACCTTGGCTACAACTAGGTAGTGATCTGAGCCCACGTTGGCTCTTCGGAAAGACCGGACACCCAGAATACTGGAAAAGTGCCTTGCGTCGATCGCAATGTGATCGATTTGGTTGACGGTTTTTCGATTAAAAGTTAGCCATGTCCCCTTGTGGATATCAAGACGTGGGAACCGCGTACTAGCTACGACAACATTTCGCCCCGCCGCGAAGCCGACTAGCCTGAATTTGTTGTCGGATGTGATGTCGTGTAAGCTGTTCTTTCCAACCACGCTACTAAAGACGACCTCCTTTCCTAGCTTTGCGTTAAAATCACCGAGGACAATTTTAACGTCGTGGCTAGGGCATTGCTCATACGTTTTGTCCAAAGCTGGTAGAAGTCATCCTTCGTCGCGTCGTCCATCTTTTCGTGAGGGGCGTGAGGGCATATTAGGCTAATGTTGGCGAATTTAGCCTTGATGCAGATTGTCATGAGGCGCTCGTTCACATGCCGGAAACTCAAGACTTCTTGCATAAGTCTGCCTCCAATGACGAATCCGCACCCGAGTAGACGCTGACCTTGTTGTCTGTAGCAATCGCCGTAGTAGATGTCGCAGTTTTTCATCCTCCTTTTACCCGCCCCATCCCATCGCACTTCTTGGATGGTGGCAATGTCTGTTTTACAGCAGCATAGGGCCTCCGCAAGTTGTTCGGCTGCACGTGGTTTGTAGAGGGACCTAACATTCCACGTGTAGACTCGAAAATCGTTGTCCTTTTTCCGTTTGCTTGGGATGTCAAGAGTAGAATCCTCTGTATCCGAAGCTATTGGTTGTTTCGTAACCGAAAGTTTTTTACGTGGTAGGGAAGTTAACCCGACGGCACAACCACCAACCTGGAGGGCCAGTTCTTTTTGTATCTCCTAGGACGTGGGGCCGGGTACACCGGTGCCAGTAGTCCACTACGGTAGTATGAGCGCTGCCGTTGGCCCATTAAGGGCTCCTCCGCCACCATCTCTATCCCAAGGTCCTGACTAACCTTGGAAATTCCTTACCGACCTGTGATCCGAATATGTCGGAGCAGCTCGTGCAAAGTATTCACTAAGTTCAACCTAACTGGAACTGTAGCCGTCACCATCGACTCCATCTAGGGAATTCCTCCGTTGCCGTCTGGAACAAGAAGAAGTACTCTAGTGAGAGAGCACTCTCTCATATGCTGGCGCCAAAGATCCTCCAAACGGGGTTGGTTACCGCTTCTTGGAACAAGGTACTAGGCACCCGGCGGTCACCTCGTGGAGGTTGAGAGTAGGAGTTGGTAGGCCTCAGCTGAGTGAAAACGCTTGTGTTTTCATATATTATGCATGCACTTCCGTTTGACCAACCGATCTTTAAGCTGTTGATTTATTTGCCATTGTTTCCGCAGACACAATGCTCTCTCATCGATTCGCCCGGGAGTCTGAGTTGAGTTTGGAGCTCCTAGGATGAAGTGGTTAGGTGTAAGCGGTTCTTCTTCATCAGCTGAAATGGGCAGGTATGTTAGTGGCCTACTTCAATAAGCACGCATACGTACGGTATCGACTCTTGGCTCTATTTCGGAGAGTGTGCGAACCAGGATACGTTTGATGGATTGGACAAGCCTTTCCCAACAGCCTCCTGCATGCGGATTCGCTGGGCAGTTGAATATACACTCGATGTTCTTTGAGGACAGTCCAGCTTTGATGGCTCCATTATCGAATATAACATTGGTCGTCAGTTCTTTGTTGGCGCCAATAAAATTGGTTCCATTATCACTTCTAATTCGTATTGGAACTCCTCCCCTGTTGACAAAATTGCGTAAGCAGAGAATGCAGGCATCTGTCGATAAGTCGGTTGCAATCTCGAGGTGTACTTGTCTTATGGTGAGACAGGTAAGGAGAGCAATCCATCGCTTCTCCCTTCGACGTCCTACTGTGACGACAACGGCATCAAAATAATCGAAGCCAGTGTATGTAAACGGTCGGACAAGTGGAGTGAGTCGATCCTCCAGCAGTTGACCTATTAGTGGCGGCAGCGGCTTAGCATTCCGAATGTGATACATTGGGCATTCATTTCTGGCGCTTCTCACGGCTGCACACAGTCCCGGCACCCAGAACTTCTGACGTATTTCATTCACCACTGTGTCGTCTTTTTGATGTCCGCAGAGGCGATGAAAACGATCTATCATTAGCTTCGTTACGCTGTGATCCCTTGGCAATGTAATAGGGCGCCTGTTGGAAAATGGGATTGTTGAGGCAGCATCAATTCGGCCTAGGATGCGTGGGAGCCCTGACTCATCAAGATATGGTGTGAGCTTAAAAATTGTGCTATTCTTCCCTATTGACAAATTTTGACGTATCTTTGCTATTTCCCCGCCAAAGACATCCCTCTGAACCTGACAACATATTAAACTTTCGACTGCTCTGCTCGGAGACGGATAGTTCACCTCAATTTCCCGCCTTACGCTGACAATTGGCAATGAAACGCAGTACCCATGCCACCATCCTCTGCAGTCTTACATAGGTAGAAAATCTCGTTCCATGAAATATAGCATCCTCTGCTAAGCTAGATCTTAGCACGTGCTTTGGACGCAACTCGGCTCCACACTCATGATCGACGATATCGTCTGGAAGTTGGGGCCACTCCGCTTCTTTCATCTTGAGAAAAGAAGGCCCGTTAATCCATTTGTTGTCGACTTGAAACTGCGGCGGATACCGCGCTCGGGTAGCTTCGTCTGCCGGATTCAACTCCGAAGGAATCCAATGCCACTGTTTGATTTGACTACTGTCCAAAAATATTCTCGATCCCAAAGGCCACAAGCTCTTTACGACGGCGAGGATCAGATAGAAGCCAATGCAACACCGTCTTCGAATCGCTCCAGAACACGCGACTAGTAAATGACAAGTCGTGGTGTTCGAAAACAGTACTGCAAAGCCTCTTCCCAAGAACAGAGGCTGACAAGTCGAGGCGCTGTATAGACAGGAATTTCTTTGGGCTAGCTCTCGTCTTTCCACAGACGAATGATACAAAAATCTCCCCGTTGAACTCGAACCGAAGATAGGTAACAGCACTGAACGCTTCCTCGCTGGCGTCAACAAATGTGTGGAGGTCTACCCGGCTGGCATTTACTAGGTAGCAGCTATGACATCTAGGAAGCTTCAATCGGGTAAAAGTCGGCAGTTCTGACTTCCATTGCTTCCACTAAGCGAAGACTTCGCCGAGAATCGGTTCATCCCATCCAGTGCCTCGTCGCCATATTGACAGTAACATCAATTTAAGGTAGAGGGCGAAATTGCGAGCATCCTAAATGGGGCATTGATGGACATCGTAAAGTTGAGAAATTCCCTCTTCGTTGGGCATTCATCGTGCAGCATAACGGCTTGACTTACACGGGGAAACTTAAGATGAAAGATGAACATATCAGCCGAGGTGTCCCAAAACATCCCGAGGACTTTCTCCGTTGTCGAATCAATGTTCATGTCTACCGTTTGACTCGAGAGTTCTTTCTGCTTTGAGTTGACTATACTGCGGAGCACCTCGTCGTTAATGGAAGGCCACTTAACTTTGCCGCTGCATTGAAGACCAATCGGATTTTCAATGGGTTGCTAGTGTTCTTGTCCCCGAAGTGTGAGAGGTACCACGTTCTGGGTGTATTATCTTCTGCCTCAGCTTTCTGGCATATCCCTTGTTGATATAACTGGCTATGATCTCTTTGTATGATGAGGCGGACTCTTGATCTCGCTGCAACCTGGACACGAAACTGAGAAGTTGTTTCTTGGCTAGTTGATAGCTATCTGGTAGTTCAAAACTAACACCACTCCACAGGAGGCCTGTGCGGTACCGATTGTTGACTCTTACAGTCGTAGTCGACAAGATCATCAGCGCGCTCTTGTCGATATCGGAAACCAGTTTCGCTTTTGGCTTTTGAACACCGAAGTTCTCCACGTTGTAGTAGTCTTCGATAATACGGTCTAGGCAAAGATCCTGTTCCCGAGACTAGCTCCAACAGAGAACGACGATGGTGCACGGGGAGCGATAAACCAACTTAGAAAAAACACACAAGTTGAATTGAACTATTTATTCATTACTAAAATTAAATATTACTGAAGGTATATAGCGAAAATCGAATTAGAACCCGTCCGACTAGTTGCAATACCCAAAATCGACTGACTTCATCTTCATCATCTTTCTTGGTTTTCAGTTTTCATGGATCTAGTGGCATCGATAATAACTGTGACTTCTGGTGTTCGCATTGTGTGTTTGCTGCTTCTTGTATCCGCTATGGGGGCGAATGTATTGAAAATATTAAGCCGTATTGTATTGGTGTTGTTCACTGAATGTTAAGTGCTTGTTTGTTCTGTTGTGCACGCGACAGATGTGCATTTTCTATTATATTATTATATTTAGTATATTTTAGTATTATACAATAAAGTTGTGATATGATGAAACTCAAGACTTCTTGCATAAGTCTGCCTCCAATGACGAATCCGCACCCGAGTAGACGCTGACCTTGTTGTCTGTAGCAATCGCCGTAGTAGATGTCGCAGTTTTTCATCCTCCTTTTACCCGCCCCATCCCATCGCACTTCTTGGATGGTGGCAATGTCTGTTTTACAGCAGCATAGGGCCTCCGCAAGTTGTTCGGCTGCACGTGGTTTGTAGAGGGACCTAACATTCCACGTGTAGACTCGAAGATCGTTGTCCTTTTTCCGTTTGCTTGGGATGTCAAGAGTAGAATCCTCTGTATCCGAAGCTATTGGTTGTTTCGTAACCGAAAGTTTTTTACGTGGTAGGGAAGCTAACCCGACGGCACAACCACCAACCTGGAGGGCCAGTTCTTTTTGTATCTCCTAGGACGTGGGGCCGGGTACACCGGTGCCAGTAGTCCACTACGGTAGTATGAGCGCTGCCGTTGGCCCATTAAGGGCTCCTCCGCCACCATCTCTATCCCAAGGTCCTGACTAACCTTGGAAATTCCTTACCGACCTGTGATCGGAATATGTCGGAGCAGCTCGTGCAAAGTATTCACTAAGTTCAACCTAACTGGAACTGTAGCCGTCACCATCGACTCCATCTAGGGAATTCCTCCGTTGCCGTCTGGAACAAGAAGAAGTACTCTAGTGAGAGAGCACTCTCTCATATGCTGGCGCCAAAGATCCTCCAAACGGGGTTGGTTACCGCTTCTTGGAACAAGGTACTAGGCACCCGGCGGTCACCTCGTGGAGGTTGAGAGTAGGAGTTGGTAGGCCTCAGCTGAGTGAAAACGCTTGTGTTTTCATATATTATGCATGCACTTCCGTTTGACCAACCGATCTTTAAGCTGTTGATTTATTTGCCATTGTTTCCGCAGACACAATGCTCTCTCATCGATTCGCCCGGGAGTCTGAGTTGAGTTTGGAGCTCCTAGGATGAAGGGGTTAGGTGTAAGCGGTTCTTCTTCATCAGCTGAAACGGGCAGGTATGTTAGTGGCCTACTTCAATAAGCACGCATACGTACGGTATCGACTCTTGGCGCTATTTCGGAGAGTGTGCGAACCAGGATACGTTTGATGGATTGGACAAGCCTTTCCCAACAGCCTCCTGCATGCGGATTCGCTGGGCAGTTGAATATACACTCGATGTTCTTTGAGGACAGTCCAGCTTTGATGGCTCCATTATCGAATATAACGTTGGTCGTCAGTTCTTTGTTGGCGCCAATAAAATTGGTTCCATTATCACTTCTAATTCGTATTGGAACTCCTCCCCTGTTGACAAAATTGCGTAAGCAGAGAATGCAGGCATCTGTCGATAAGTCGGTTGCAATCTCGAGGTGTACTTGTCTTATGGTGAGACAGGTAAGGAGAGCAATCCATCGCTTCTCCCTTCGACGTCCTACTGTGACGACAACGGCATCAAAATAATCGAAGCCAGTGTATGTAAACGGTCGGACAAGTGGAGTGAGTCGATCCTCCAGCAGTTGACCTATTAGTGGCGGCAGCGGCTTAGCATTCCGAATGTGATACATTGGGCATTCATTTCTGGCGCTTCTCACGGCTGCACACAGTCCCGGCACCCAGAACTTCTGACGTATTTCATTCACCACTGTGTCGTCTTTTTGATGTCCGCAGAGGCGATGAAAACGATCTATCATTAGCTTCGTTACGCTGTGATCCCTTGGCAATGTAATAGGGCGCCTGTTGGAAAATGGGATTGTTGAGGCAGCATCAATTCGGCCTAGGATGCGTGGGAGCCCTGACTCATCAAGATATGGTGTGAGCTTAAAAATTGTGCTATTCTTCCCTATTGACAAATTTTGACGTATCTTTGCTATTTTCCCGCCAAAGACATCCCTCTGAACCTGACAACATATTAAACTTTCGACTGCTCTGCTCGGAGACGGATAGTTCACCTCAATTTCCCGCCTTACGCTGACAATTGGCAATGAAACGCAGTACCCATGCCACCATCCTCTGCAGTCTTACATAGGTAGAAAATCTCGTTCCATGAAATATAGCATCCTCTGCTAAGCTAGATCTTAGCACGTGCTTTGGACGCAACTCGGCTCCACACTCATGATCGACGATATCGTCTGGAAGTTGGGGCCACTCCGCTTCTTTCATCTTGAGAAAAGAAGGTCCGTTAATCCATTTGTTGTCGACTTGAAACTGCGGCGGATACCGCGCTCGGGTAGCTTCGTCTGCCGGATTCAACTCCGAAGGAATCCAATGCCACTGTTTGATTTGACTACTGTCCAAAAATATTCTCGATCCCAAAGGCCACAAGCTCTTTACGACGGCGAGGATCAGATAGAAGCCAATGCAACACCGTCTTCGAATCGCTCCAGAACACGCGACTAGTAAATGACAAGTCGTGGTGTTCGAAAACAGTACTGCAAAGCCTCTTCCCAAGAACAGAGGCTAACAAGTCGAGGCGCTGTATAGACAGGAATTTCTTTGGGCTAGCTCTCGTCTTTCCACAGACGAATGATACAAAAATCTCCCCGTTGAACTCGAACCGAAGATAGGTAACAGCACTGAACGCTTCCTCGCTGGCGTCAACAAATGTGTGGAGGTCTACCCGGCTGGCATTTACTAGGTAGCAGCTATGACATCTAGGAAGCTTCAATCGGGTAAAAGTCGGCAGTTCTGACTTCCATTGCTTCCACTAAGCGAAGACTTCGCCGAGAATCGGTTCATCCCATCCAGTGCCTCGTCGCCATATTGACAGTAACATCAATTTAAGGTAGAGGGCGAAATTGCGAGCATCCTAAATGGGGCATTCATGGACATCGTAAAGTTGAGAAATTCCCTCTTCGTTGGGCATTCATCGTGCAGCATAACGGCTTGACTTACACGGGGAAACTTAAGATGAAAGATGAACATATCAGCCGAGGTGTCCCAAAACATCCCGAGGACTTTCTCCGTTGTCGAATCAATGTTCATGTCTACCGTTTGACTCTAGAGTTCTTTCTGCTTTGAGTTGACTATACTGCGGAGCACCTCGTCGTTAATGGAAGGCCACTTAACTTTGCCGCTGCATTGAAGACCAATCGGATTTTCAATGGGTTGCTAGTGTTCTTGTCCCCGAAGTGTGAGAGGTACCACGTTCTGGGTGTATTATCTTCTGCCTCAGCTTTCTGGCATATCCCTTGTTGATATAACTGGCTATGATCTCTTTGTATGATGAGGCGGACTCTTGATCTCGCTGCAACCTGGACACGAAACTGAGAAGTTGTTTCTTGGCTAGTTGATAGCTATCTGGTAGTTCAAAACTAACACCACTCCACAGGAGGCCTGTGCGGTACCGATTGTTGACTCTTACAGTCGTAGTCGACAAGATCATCAGCGCGCTCTTGTCGATATCGGAAACCAGTTTCGCTTTTGGCTTTTGAACACCGAAGTTCTCCACGTTGTAGTAGTCTTCGATAATACGGTCTAGGCAAAGATCCTGTTCCCGAGACTAGCTCCAACAGAGAACGACGATGGTGCACGGGGAGCGATAAACCAACTTAGAAAAAACACACAAGTTGAATTGAACTATTTATTCATTACTAAAATTAAATATTACTGAAGGTATATAGCGAAAATCGAATTAGAACCCGTCCGACTAGTTGCAATACCCAAAATCGACTGACTTCATCTTCATCATCTTTCTTGGTTTTCAGTTTTCATGGATCTAGTGGCATCGATAATAACTGTGACTTCTGGTGTTCGCATTGTGTGTTTGCTGCTTCTTGTATCCGCTATGTGGGCGAATGTATTGAAAATATTAAGCCGTATGGTATTGGTGTTGTTCACTGAATGTTAAGTGCTTGTTTGTTCTGTTGTGCACGCGACAGATGTGCATTTTCTATTATATTATTATATTTAGTATATTTTAGTATTATACAATAAAGTTGTGATATGATGAAACTCAAGACTTCTTGCATAAGTCTGCCTCCAATGACGAATCCGCACCCGAGTAGACGCTGACCTTGTTGTCTGTAGCAATCGCCGTAGTAGATGTCGCAGTTTTTCATCCTCCTTTTACCCGCCCCATCCCATCGCACTTCTTGGATGGTGGCAATGTCTGTTTTACAGCAGCATAGGGCCTCCGCAAGTTGTTCGGCTGCACGTGGTTTGTAGAGGGACCTAACATTCCACGTGTAGACTCGAAGATCGTTGTCCTTTTTCCGTTTGCTTGGGATGTCAAGAGTAGAATCCTCTGTATCCGAAGCTATTGGTTGTTTCGTAACCGAAAGTTTTTTACGTGGTAGGGAAGCTAACCCGACGGCACAACCACCAACCTGGAGGGCCAGTTCTTTTTGTATCTCCTAGGACGTGGGGCCGGGTACACCGGTGCCAGTAGTCCACTACGGTAGTATGAGCGCTGCCGTTGGCCCATTAAGGGCTCCTCCGCCACCATCTCTATCCCAAGGTCCTGACTAACCTTGGAAATTCCTTACCGACCTGTGATCCGAATATGTCGGAGCAGCTCGTGCAAAGTATTCACTAAGTTCAACCTAACTGGAACTGTAGCCGTCACCATCGACTCCATCTAGGGAATTCCTCCGTTGCCGTCTGGAACAAGAAGAAGTACTCTAGTGAGAGAGCACTCTCTCATATGCTGGCGCCAAAGATCCTCCAAACGGGGTTGGTTACCGCTTCTTGGAACAAGGTACTAGGCACCCGGCGGTCACCTCGTGGAGGTTGAGAGTAGGAGTTGGTAGGCCTCAGCTGAGTGAAAACGCTTGTGTTTTCATATATTATGCATGCACTTCCGTTTGACCAACCGATCTTTAAGCTGTTGATTTATTTGCCATTGTTTCCGCAGACACAATGCTCTCTCATCGATTCGCCCGGGAGTCTGAGTTGAGTTTGGAGCTCCTAGGATGAAGTGGTTAGGTGTAAGCGGTTCTTCTTCATCAGCTGAAACGGGCAGGTATGTTAGTGGCCTACTTCAATAAGCACGCATACGTACGGTATCGACTCTTGGCGCTATTTCGGAGAGTGTGCGAACCAGGATACGTTTGATGGATTGGACAAGCCTTTCCCAACAGCCTCCTGCATGCGGATTCGCTGGGCAGTTGAATATACACTCGATGTTCTTTGAGGACAGTCCAGCTTTGATGGCTCCATTATCGAATATAACGTTGGTCGTCAGTTCTTTGTTGGCGCCAATAAAATTGGTTCCATTATCACTTCTAATTCGTATTGGAACTCCTCCCCTGTTGACAAAATTGCGTAAGCAGAGAATGCAGGCATCTGTCGATAAGTCGGTTGCAATCTCGAGGTGTACTTGTCTTATGGTGAGACAGGTAAGGAGAGCAATCCATCGCTTCTCCCTTCGACGTCCTACTGTGACGACAACGGGATCAAAATAATCGAAGCCAGTGTATGTAAACGGTCGGACAAGTGGAGTGAGTCGATCCTCCAGCAGTTGACCTATTAGTGGCGGCAGCGGCTTAGCATTCCGAATGTGATACATTGGGCATTCATTTCTGGCGCTTCTCACGGCTGCACACAGTCCCGGCACCCAGAACTTCTGACGTATTTCATTCACCACTGTGTCGTCTTTTTGATGTCCGCAGAGGCGATGAAAACGATCTATCATCAGCTTCGTTACGCTGTGATCCCTTGGCAATGTAATAGGGCGCCTGTTGGAAAATGGGATTGTTGAGGCAGCATCAATTCGGCCTAGGATGCGTGGGAGCCCTGACTCATCAAGATATGGTGTGAGCTTAAAAATTGTGCTATTCTTCCCTATTGACAAATTTTGACGTATCTTTGCTATTTTCCCGCCAAAGACATCCCTCTGAACCTGACAACATATTAAACTTTCGACTGCTCTGCTCGGAGACGGATAGTTCACCTCAATTTCCCGCCTTACGCTGACAATTGGCAATGAAACGCAGTACCCATGCCACCATCCTCTGCAGTCTTACATAGGTAGACTTACATAGGTATTTCGTTCCATGAAATATAGCATCCTCTGCTAAGCTAGATCTTAGCACGTGCTTTGGACGCAACTCGGCTCCACACTCATGATCGACGATATCGTCTGGAAGTTGGGGCCACTCCGCTTCTTTCATCTTGAGAAAAGAAGGTCCGTTAATCCATTTGTTGTCGACTTGAAACTGCGGCGGATACCGCGCTCGGGTAGCTTCGTCTGCCGGATTCAACTCCGAAGGAATCCAATGCCACTGTTTGATTTGACTACTGTCCAAAAATATTCTCGATCCCAAAGGCCACAAGCTCTTTACGACGGCGAGGATCAGATAGAAGCCAATGCAACACCGTCTTCGAATCGCTCCAGAACACGCGACTAGTAAATGACAAGTCGTGGTGTTCGAAAACAGTACTGCAAAGCCTCTTCCCAAGAACAGAGGCTAACAAGTCGAGGCGCTGTATAGACAGGAATTTCTTTGGGCTAGCTCTCGTCTTTCCACAGACGAATGATACAAAAATCTCCCCGTTGAACTCGAACCGAAGATAGGTAACAGCACTGAACGCTTCCTCGCTGGCGTCAACAAATGTGTGGAGGTCTACCCGGCTGGCATTTACTAGGTAGCAGCTATGACATCTAGGAAGCTTCAATCGGGTAAAAGTCGGCAGTTCTGACTTCCATTGCTTCCACTAAGCGAAGACTTCGCCGAGAATCGGTTCATCCCATCCAGTGCCTCGTCGCCATATTGACAGTAACATCAATTTAAGGTAGAGGGCGAAATTGCGAGCATCCTAAATGGGGCATTCATGGACATCGTAAAGTTGAGAAATTCCCTCTTCGTTGGGCATTCATCGTGCAGCATAACGGCTTGACTTACACGGGGAAACTTAAGATGAAAGATGAACATATCAGCCGAGGTGTCCCAAAACATCCCGAGGACTTTCTCCGTTGTCGAA
This sequence comes from Pocota personata, assembly GCA_963082735.1. NCBI lineage: Eukaryota > Metazoa > Arthropoda > Insecta > Diptera > Syrphidae > Pocota > Pocota personata. The sequence continues at coordinate 101,012,847 of OY720431.1, read as the reverse complement.
TCAATGTTCATGTCTACCGTTTGACTCTAGAGTTCTTTCTGCTTTGAGTTGACTATACTGCGGAGCACCTCGTCGTTAATGGAAGGCCACTTAACTTTGCCGCTGCATTGAAGACCAATCGGATTTTCAATGGGTTGCTAGTGTTCTTGTCCCCGAAGTGTGAGAGGTACCACGTTCTGGGTGTATTATCTTCTGCCTCAGCTTTCTGGCATATCCCTTGTTGATATAACTGGCTATGATCTCTTTGTATGATGAGGCGGACTCTTGATCTCGCTGCAACCTGGACACGAAACTGAGAAGTTGTTTCTTGGCTAGTTGATAGCTATCTGGTAGTTCAAAACTAACACCACTCCACAGGAGGCCTGTGCGGTACCGATTGTTGACTCTTACAGTCGTAGTCGACAAGATCATCAGCGCGCTCTTGTCGATATCGGAAACCAGTTTCGCTTTTGGCTTTTGAACACCGAAGTTCTCCACGTTGTAGTAGTCTTCGATAATACGGTCTAGGCAAAGATCCTGTTCCCGAGACTAGCTCCAACAGAGAACGACGATGATGCACGGGGAGCGATAAACCAACTTAGAAAAAACACACAAGTTGAATTGAACTATTTATTCATTACTAAAATTAAATATTACTGAAGGTATATAGCGAAAATCGAATTAGAACCCGTCCGACTAGTTGCAATACCCAAAATCGACTGACTTCATCTTCATCATCTTTCTTGGTTTTCAGTTTTCATGGATCTAGTGGCATCGATAATAACTGTGACTTCTGGTGTTCGCATTGTGTGTTTGCTGCTTCTTGTATCCGCTATGTGGGCGAATGTATTGAAAATATTAAGCCGTATGGTATTGGTGTTGTTCACTGAATGTTAAGTGCTTGTTTGTTGTGTTGTGCACGCGACAGATGTGCATTTTCTATTATATTATTATATTTAGTATATTTTAGTATTATACAATAAAGTTGTGATATGATGAAACTCAAGACTTCTTGCATAAGTCTGCCTCCAATGACGAATCCGCACCCGAGTAGACGCTGACCTTGTTGTCTGTAGCAATCGCCGTAGTAGATGTCGCAGTTTTTCATCCTCCTTTTACCCGCCCCATCCCATCGCACTTCTTGGATGGTGGCAATGTCTGTTTTACAGCAGCATAGGGCCTCCGCAAGTTGTTCGGCTGCACGTGGTTTGTAGAGGGACCTAACATTCCACGTGTAGACTCGAAAATCGTTGTCCTTTTTCCGTTTGCTTGGGATGTCAAGAGTAGAATCCTCTGTATCCGAAGCTATTGGTTGTTTCGTAACCGAAAGTTTTTTACGTGGTAGGGAAGTTAACCCGACGGCACAACCACCAACCTGGAGGGCCAGTTCTTTTTGTATCTCCTAGGACGTGGGGCCGGGTACACCGGTGCCAGTAGTCCACTACGGTAGTATGAGCGCTGCCGTTGGCCCATTAAGGGCTCCTCCGCCACCATCTCTATCCCAAGGTCCTGACTAACCTTGGAAATTCCTTACCGACCTGTGATCCGAATATGTCGGAGCAGCTCGTGCAAAGTATTCACTAAGTTCAACCTAACTGGAACTGTAGCCGTCACCATCGACTCCATCTAGGGAATTCCTCCGTTGCCGTCTGGAACAAGAAGAAGTACTCTAGTGAGAGAGCACTCTCTCATATGCTGGCGCCAAAGATCCTCCAAACGGGGTTGGTTACCGCTTCTTGGAACAAGGTACTAGGCACCCGGCGGTCACCTCGTGGAGGTTGAGAGTAGGAGTTGGTAGGCCTCAGCTGAGTGAAAACGCTTGTGTTTTCATATATTATGCATGCACTTCCGTTTGACCAACCGATCTTTAAGCTGTTGATTTATTTGCCATTGTTTCCGCAGACACAATGCTCTCTCATCGATTCGCCCGGGAGTCTGAGTTGAGTTTGGAGCTCCTAGGATGAAGTGGTTAGGTGTAAGCGGTTCTTCTTCATCAGCTGAAACGGGCAGGTATGTTAGTGGCCTACTTCAATAAGCACGCATACGTACGGTATCGACTCTTGGCGCTATTTCGGAGAGTGTGCGAACCAGGATACGTTTGATGGATTGGACAAGCCTTTCCCAACAGCCTCCTGCATGCGGATTCGCTGGGCAGTTGAATATACACTCGATGTTCTTTGAGGACAGTCCAGCTTTGATGGCTCCATTATCGAATATAACGTTGGTCGTCAGTTCTTTGTTGGCGCCAATAAAATTGGTTCCATTATCACTTCTAATTCGTATTGGAACTCCTCCCCTGTTGACAAAATTGCGTAAGCAGAGAATGCAGGCATCTGTCGATAAGTCGGTTGCAATCTCGAGGTGTACTTGTCTTATGGTGAGACAGGTAAGGAGAGCAATCCATCGCTTCTCCCTTCGACGTCCTACTGTGACGACAACGGGATCAAAATAATCGAAGCCAGTGTATGTAAACGGTCGGACAAGTGGAGTGAGTCGATCCTCCAGCAGTTGACCTATTAGTGGCGGCAGCGGCTTAGCATTCCGAATGTGATACATTGGGCATTCATTTCTGGCGCTTCTCACGGCTGCACACAGTCCCGGCACCCAGAACTTCTGACGTATTTCATTCACCACTGTGTCGTCTTTTTGATGTCCGCAGAGGCGATGAAAACGATCTATCATTAGCTTCGTTACGCTGTGATCCCTTGGCAATGTAATAGGGCGCCTGTTGGAAAATGGGATTGTTGAGGCAGCATCAATTCGGCCTAGGATGCGTGGGAGCCCTGACTCATCAAGATATGGTGTGAGCTTAAAAATTGTGCTATTCTTCCCTATTGACAAATTTTGACGTATCTTTGCTATTTTCCCGCCAAAGACATCCCTCTGAACCTGACAACATATTAAACTTTCGACTGCTCTGCTCGGAGACGGATAGTTCACCTCAATTTCCCGCCTTACGCTGACAATTGGCAATGAAACGCAGTACCCATGCCACCATCCTCTGCAGTCTTACATAGGTAGAAAATCTCGTTCCATGAAATATAGCATCCTCTGCTAAGCTAGATCTTAGCACGTGCTTTGGACGCAACTCGGCTCCACACTCATGATCGACGATATCGTCTGGAAGTTGGGGCCACTCCGCTTCTTTCATCTTGAGAAAAGAAGGTCCGTTAATCCATTTGTTGTCGACTTGAAACTGCGGCGGATACCGCGCTCGGGTAGCTTCGTCTGCCGGATTCAACTCCGAAGGAATCCAATGCCACTGTTTGATTTGACTACTGTCCAAAAATATTCTCGATCCCAAAGGCCACAAGCTCTTTACGACGGCGAGGATCAGATAGAAGCCAATGCAACACCGTCTTCGAATCGCTCCAGAACACGCGACTAGTAAATGACAAGTCGTGGTGTTCGAAAACAGTACTGCAAAGCCTCTTCCCAAGAACAGAGGCTAACAAGTCGAGGCGCTGTATAGACAGGAATTTCTTTGGGCTAGCTCTCGTCTTTCCACAGACGAATGATACAAAAATCTCCCCGTTGAACTCGAACCGAAGATAGGTAACAGCACTGAACGCTTCCTCGCTGGCGTCAACAAATGTGTGGAGGTCTACCCGGCTGGCATTTACTAGGTAGCAGCTATGACATCTAGGAAGCTTCAATCGGGTAAAAGTCGGCAGTTCTGACTTCCATTGCTTCCACTAAGCGAAGACTTCGCCGAGAATCGGTTCATCCCATCCAGTGCCTCGTCGCCATATTGACAGTAACATCAATTTAAGGTAGAGGGCGAAATTGCGAGCATCCTAAATGGGGCATTCATGGACATCGTAAAGTTGAGAAATTCCCTCTTCGTTGGGCATTCATCGTGCAGCATAACGGCTTGACTTACACGGGGAAACTTAAGATGAAAGATGAACATATCAGCCGAGGTGTCCCAAAACATCCCGAGGACTTTCTCCGTTGTCGAATCAATGTTCATGTCTACCGTTTGACTCTAGAGTTCTTTCTGCTTTGAGTTGACTATACTGCGGAGCACCTCGTCGTTAATGGAAGGCCACTTAACTTTGCCGCTGCATTGAAGACCAATCGGATTTTCAATGGGTTGCTAGTGTTCTTGTCCCCGAAGTGTGAGAGGTACCACGTTCTGGGTGTATTATCTTCTGCCTCAGCTTTCTGGCATATCCCTTGTTGATATAACTGGCTATGATCTCCTTGTATGATGAGGCGGACTCTTGATCTCGCTGCAACCTGGACACGAAACTGAGAAGTTGTTTCTTGGCTAGTTGATAGCTATCTGGTAGTTCAAAACTAACACCACTCCACAGGAGGCCTGTGCGGTACCGATTGTTGACTCTTACAGTCGTAGTCGACAAGATCATCAGCGCGCTCTTGTCGATATCGGAAACCAGTTTCGCTTTTGGCTTTTGAACACCGAAGTTCTCCACGTTGTAGTAGTCTTCGATAATACGGTCTAGGCAAAGATCCTGTTCCCGAGACTAGCTCCAACAGAGAACGACGATGGTGCACGGGGAGCGATAAACCAACTTAGAAAAAACACACAAGTTGAATTGAACTATTTATTCATTACTAAAATTAAATATTACTGAAGGTATATAGGTATATACCCAAAATCGACTGACTTCATCTTCATCATCTTTCTTGGTTTTCAGTTTTCATGGATCTAGTGGCATCGATAATAACTGTGACTTCTGGTGTTCGCATTGTGTGTTTGCTGCTTCTTGTATCCGCTATGTGGGCGAATGTATTGAAAATATTAAGCCGTATGGTATTGGTGTTGTTCACTGAATGTTAAGTGATTGTTTGTTGTGTTGTGCACGCGACAGATGTGCATTTTCTATTATATTATTATATTTAGTATATTTTAGTATTATACAATAAAGTTGTGATATGATGATAGTAACGCGGAGGAGTAGGGTTGCCGCTCTGTCGCAAGGTTGCCATTCTGCCGCAACATACCGGCCCCCTTGAAGGCACTTAGCTTTCAACACAGTTAGTTGGACTCATTGATCGGAAGTAGGCACAATTTTGCAATTGAGCGCTTGTAGACCCCACTCGCCGTCTTTATGGTAGCTACACGAACCTTGTCATCAGCTCCAGCATGAGTGTCGGTGACTCGCCCCATCGGCCACTTAAGTGGAGACATGTTGTCTTCCTTAATAAGGACGAGCTCTCCGTTGCGAATATTTGGAGAGGGTGTACTCCACTTCCTACGACGTTGAAGCTCGTGCAAATATTTGCGACTCTAACGGTTCCAAAAATTTTGCTGAATCAGCTGAAGATATTGATATCGTTTGATATGCTTAAAGCCAACATCTGCGATGTTTGGCTCTGCCACGGTGGTGAGCGGCCCTCCCACTAAGAAATGACCAGGTGTAAGCATGCGCATATCATCGAGATCACTTGATACAGGTGTGAGGGGCCTGCTGTTCATTACCGCTTCCACTTGACAGCAAACAGTGCTTAATACGTCTAACGAAACTAGCACGCCTCCGATGATTTTGCTAATATGGATTTTGGCTACCTTAACTGCCGCCTCCCATAGTCCCCCGAAGTGAGAGGACTGCGGTGGGATAAACTTCCACTGAATGCCGTCTTGGATGCATTCCGCTTGAATGATGGAATTCTGTTGTTCTGACGTGAAAAGTGCGTGAAGTGCGTGTACTGCCTTTGTTTCAAAGCAAACGAACATGGCAATGTAGACCTTGTACGGTGCTCATCTACGAATGCGTTGGGATACGTATAACGGTCCGCAGAAGTCAACACCGGTGATGTTGAACGGCTTCGATGGTCTTACACGATCGTGTGGCAGTGCTTGCTGAGCCTTGGCTTTGAACGAAAACAAATGAGACACTTGTGTGTTACCTAGTGAATTACTCGTCTGGCTGACATGATCCAAAAACGTTTTCTTAAAATGCTGTGGAGTGTTTGACCTCCAGCGTTCGAATTTCGTAGATGATGGTAGCGAATTAAAGTTGTCACAAATGGATGGGATTTTGGCAAGATGATCTGATGTGCGGCAATGTAGGCAAAGTCCGAATTGTTTAGTGTACCTCCAACGCGAAGCAGCCCATCCGCAGTGAACGGTGACAATCGGTAAACACGAGGATTGCGAATATTCGAAGTTCCTTCTTGGATGTAGTGAATTTCGTCGACGGAGTGGGTTTGTTGTATATTTCGAAGGATACACAGTAGGGCATCGTCGAACTCCTTGGCTGAGATGGTGGCCTTAATTTGTAATAAGTGCTTCGGCTGCGAATTGTATATGAACCTTCGAACATAACAAAAATTCGTATTAGCTTTAAGTAATTGTTATTATACTTGCATAGTATCAGATTCGTGTTCGATGTTGTGAATAAGGCTACCCTTTGTTTGCGTTCTTCTGGAAGTTCTGCTAAGTCATCAGCGATGAAGTTGGTTGCGAATGAGGAATCTGTGCGATTGAGAAAGGTGGGGCCATGGAACCGAAAATAATTTGCAATCAGCTGAGCCGGAAAAACACCTCTGGACACCAGATCGGCGGGATTGTCGTTGGGTGGGACGTGATTCCATGTGATGTGTGTTGAATGACGCATAATTTTTGAGACTCTATTTGCTACGAATGTAGCCCACCGACATGTTTCAGAGGCCAGGCATGAAAGAACTATAGTTGAGTCCGTCCAACAGAAGGCAGGAATGGTAGTATGGACAATATTCATTTCGGCAATCTTGTCCAGTAACTCGATCAGAAGGACGGCTGCGCATAGTTCTAGCCTTGGCAAAGATATCTCTTTGATCGGAGCCAGTCTGGATTTGGCGCATAATAGATTGGTTGAAAGCATGGCAGTGGGATCTTCGGTTCTGATATAGATGCACGCTCCATAAGCTTTCGTGCTGGCGTCTGAAAGTCCATGTAGTTGAGTACGATTTGCAATGGAGGGTACATACCGTGATATTTGTATTGTGATAATGTCCTTGAGATGTGATTCATATTCCACCCACTGCAAATGTATGAAGTCTGGCAGATTTTCGTCCCAATTTAGACTCAGTTTTCACAAAGTCTGCAGGAAAATTTTAGGTTTAACGATAACTGGATTCAATAAGCCCAAGGGATCGTAAAATTGAGATATCTGCGACAAAATTCCTCGTTTGGTTGGCGAGTGCTGCGAGTTGCTGTATTTGAAGCGAAAGATATCATTACTTGGATTCCATCCCATTCCTAGCGCCTTAACGATTTCGGTGTCACCTAACATTATGTGCGATTCCTTATCCTGTTCTGGGATACCTTCGATGAGGTCTGGGTGATTGGCTGCCCACTTCCTTAGTGGCAATTCTCCAAGCATCAGCAGCTGGGTAACGTCCTTCTTGATTTGTCTAACTTCGTTGATATCATCAGCTCCAGACATTAAGTTCATAAAACAACATACAAATCACGACGAGTGACGGCTGATCCCAAAGGAAATGTGGCGGCATTCTCTTTGCAAGTCTTCGAAGATATATTCCTCCATAAAGTGGGAATATTCTCTCTGCATATTGGGACAGTGTTTTAGCTTGCGCTCATTGGATAAGAAGCGTTTCAGGGCAATGTTGTATCTTCTTCTTCTTCTTCTTCTTACGGCGAAGTTATGATCCGGAGTAGAAGGATCACAACCCTCCCACTTTACTGCATCCCTACTGGTCCGCCTGTGTGGTTTGCTGGTTTGACCTCAGAAAGTACCGGCAGGCTTCCCGGTTTCGGATCACTTCGTCACTGGGGCCAATCGAATGCTGGTGTTTTTGCATTTGTGTGATCCAGTTGTTTTTTGGTCTGCCTTTTTTGCGCGATTGCGTAGGAACGTTGATTGATATTGCCTTTTTGACGGGGTTCGAAGGATCTCTCCTTTGAACATGACAATACTAACTGAGCCGGTTGTGCTCTATCTTGCTTGTGATGGGTTCTTTTACATGAAGGCTTCCTCGAATATTTGAACTTCTTATTCTATCAATCTTCGTTATTCCTGCTGTCATGCGAAGCATCTTCATCTCAGCTGCCGTTAATTTGCCCTCATACTTTTTGTACATTGTCCAGCATTGTGAACCGTATGCGCCGGACGTACAACTGCGGTGTAGAGTCTTCCTTTAAGCTTAGAGGGCATTTTTCGATCACAGAAGATAGCGGAGTTTTCCCGCCACTTCATCCACCCTACGCTTACGAGATAATTGATGTCATTATCACAAGTTGCTTCGCTATTGATTATAGGTCCCAGATATTTGAACTTTTCACACTTGGGAAGCACTTTTCCATTCAAGTAAATGTCTGGAATAGGCTGGTGTGGATCAGAGAACGGGCAGCACAGATACTCTGTCTTTTTCGAAAAAACATCCACCCATACATCAAGTGCTCGTTGCAAGGCCATTTGATCTTCGCTTATGATAGCTCCATCGTCAGCGAAGAATAACTGATGTACTTTGGGGTCCGTCACTTTTCCTTCAAGCAGATAATCAAGGACTACAATAAATAGCAAAGGACTAAGGACGCTTCCCTGGTGTACACCGACTTTGATTGGGAACTCTTCGATGACTCCTGCGGGACATCGTACTCTTGTCCTTGCTCCCTCATACATGTCCATGATCATGCGCACGTAGGTTTCTCGAACTCCTCGTTGTCCTAGCGCCACCCATAAGAGATCTCTTGGTTGTCTACCAAAGGCTTTTTCAAAATCAACCAACACCTTATGCAAGTCCTTTAATTAATCACGATGTTTTTCCATTATGATTCTTATACTTTGGATTGCATCTGTTGTTGATTTACCCGAGACAAACCTGCACTGGTCATCAGATAGCCTTATTATTTTCCGCAGTCGGCCATCTAATACCCGCTTAACGATCTTCATGGTGTGTGACATCAGCTTGACAGAACGGTAGTTATCGAAGTTTCGCGTATCGCCCTTTCCTTTGTGCAAAGGAAGAAGATAACTTTCCCTCCACTGATTAGGCATTGGATCACCGCTCATAAGTTTGGAGATAAGAATCATGAGCCATCTGGACCCGATGTCTCCCATATTTTTGCAGAACTCAGAGGGTATCTCGTCTGGCCCAACCGCTTTTCTTTTTTTGGGGTATTTGACGGCATTCCTAACTTCTTCGACAGTAATGTCGGATACTTCGTCATGGTTAGGAGCGGCTCTTGGAAAGTGTACCCGGGGAAACTGTTCGTTCAGAAGTCTTTCACAATACTGTCGCCATCTGTGCAGAATTTTGTAGTCTTCCATAAGAAGCTGGCCTTGAGCATTGTTAATGATCTTTGGGGAATGAATCTCCTGAGCATTTCTTCTCTGGGCAGCTATTTTGTAGATAGTTGCTTCCTTATTCAAGTTGTTTTGTCGATAGCCTGGTTCTTATCAGACGCCGAAGACGATATTTCCTCCAACTCCCGATAGAGGCCTTCCATACTTTTTGCTTGAAATTGGGCGCACTTCTTCTTCGCGAGACCTTGGCAACATCTATATATCACTTCAAGGCGAGCTTTTTCATCTCTATTAGTAGAAGAGCACTTTAACCAAGCCTTGAAAGCCGTTTTCTTTTCCCGTATCACTACTTTTAGTGTTGGCAGGGGCCTTTCGACGTTCCAAGCAGTGATTTGGCTCTCTCCAAGCAAGATCGCTGTAGAGAATCCCAGATATCTTGTGCTCTGCACTCCTCATCACCGACCTCATCGAAGATGGTAAAGAGGTAATTTGTCATGTTGGTAATAAAAACTTCGCCTTTCCTTTTGTCCAGCTTGTGCCAATTGATTTTCTCAGCCACCATTGTTTGCTTAATTGTTTTCTTCCCCGTCTCCATAAAAATTTCTGTCAGGAGGAGACGGTGTTGCTGGGCTATCGCCTCTCCCAGAATCACTTTGCAATCTTTAACCCGAGGCTTCATGAAACTGGCTACCAAATGGTAGTCAATCTGGGTTTCATTTCCACCACTGCTGTAAGTGTTCAGGTGCCGGCTTTGTTTAACGAACATGGTATTTAGCACGATAAGACCGTATGACTTGCACTTGCTTCGTCGTATGAACCTCCTAAAACAGATCTCTCTTCGCGGAGTAGCAGTCGAACTATGAACTTGTTGGAAACTGGACACCGAAGAGTTGTTGCACAAAAATACTGCTCACAATCCTCTTCCTCAATGGATAACGATTTGGTTGTGGAATGATGATCTTCAATTGTCCAGAAATTTTGGAAAGTTCGGCTATATTTGGAGTTAGCGACAACGTTGTTGTTAGTGCAGTGTGGATGCTCTGACGCGAGCGTGCGATGGTCTGGTGAGAGGACTTAGGCTGTGATTGCAAGCCTGTTGACATGGTGACAGAAATCACGCTAATAATGTTTTGCGAGCAAAGGGTAGGTTTTCGCCGAGTTTCAGCTGACCCACTTGCAAAAGATCGAAGAACAGACCGGCACCTATGAGGATATCAATTGTGCCTGAGTAATTAAAGCGGGGATCGGCTAGCTTGATGTTTTGCGGGATTTTTCACTCCTTGACACTGAAACGACGAATTGGTTGTGGTGATGTTATGTGATTTCTGGTAAAACGACTACTTCAATTTCTATTCCATAATTGCTATGTAGAGCTTGTACATGTACCCTACTCTTCTGTCGCTCACCTGTACTTATTGATCTAATTCCATTGACATCTAAGTTGACCGTTTCTCGCTTTAATCGAAGAGATTGTGCAGTGGATTCGGCTACAAAATTCAACTGTGACGCCGAATCTAGAATTGCAAATGCGATGATCTTGATTCCGGTATGACTCTTTAGCTGCACAAGTGCAGCGACCAACGCAATGTGGCTTTCAGAGTAGTTCGTCTGCAATGATGATTGTTGTTCAATGTCCACCCTTGTGAGCTGCATAGCTACCGCCGGCATTATTGCTGGATGAGAATGGTTTGCTCCGCACTATACTAGGTGCAGCAAGAATCCAGTTGAAATCTGTTGATCGTTGCCAAGTAAACGTAAGGCATGAAGATTTGAATTGATTGTATCACCCATCGAGGGAATGTTTTCTGCGCTTGGTTTTGAAATTATTTGGAGATTGAATATCTCTTTGACGTGATCTTCGAAAATTCTTTTCTTGTCGTCGTAGCGAGACTTCAACAACTCGATTGCCGTGTCGTAATTGCTTGCTGTCACTTCAACCGATTGAATGACTTTAGCAGCATCGGCGCTAGTGCTTGAGCGCAGGTAGTGGAACTTTTCTGTTTTGGACAAATCGTCGTTGTTATGAACGAGCGACGAAAACATGTCGAAGAAGTCTACCCAGTCTTTCTGAGACCCATTGAATTTTGAGAATTGCAATTTCTGCAAGCGGCTGCGAGGTTGATGGGAGAAGGGGGAGGTTACGTTCAATAATGTGGCACTGGCATTGATGGATGAACGCGGACGAACTGCCTCTAATCTCTCGAGAATTTGAGATTTAAGGAGATAGTAAGTCTCTTCATAATTATCGCGCTTGGTAGTGTCAATTTCATTCTCGTCAAGACGCTCAATTTGTGACTGAACGTTGTAGTGTATTAGTTTTCTAGCACGCTTAGCTTAATTTCCAACTGAAATCTATTTAGATTGCTAATGTTAACTGCCATGTAATTCCTAGTTTTCGACAATTGTCCGAGTAAAACAGCACGAATGGCGCGATTTTGCTTTAACTCGGAGGAGGTGGTTGCACTGGAAGCGTCAGCAGAGCCAACGTCCTATGTTTCTGGGTTCGTCATGTTGGAATTAGCGAACGAAACTTTGTTGATAATTGCTAGATGAGGATTAAGGTTTGCGAGATGCCTTTTTCAGATCCGGCTCGAAGGACCTCTGTTGAATCCTTGAGCTTTTTCAAGGATTTTAATGGATGGACTGTATATGTGGATGCGAAGGTGGTTACGATTGGTAGGTTAATTGCAGCGAAAACGAAGCTAACTTTTTATAGTGCTACCATGGTGCACGGGGAGCGATAGAACCAACTTAGAAAAAACACATAAGTTGAACTGAACTATTTATGTTCACTGAACGTTAAGTGCTTGTTTGTTGTTGTTTATGACTATAGTTTGCCATTGGTACGCGAATAGTTGTACAATAAAGCTGTGATATGATGATAGTAACGCGAAGGTGTAGGGTTCCCGCTCTGTCGCAAAGAACCAGAATGATATGAAGGTTGTCATTCTGCCGCAACACTGATGATGATGGCTAGAGGTTCCAGCTTTGTAAAACTACTGCATTCAATGACAGGGTGTTGTCACGGCACTTACTGCTCGTTACGTTGGCTGATGGCGAACTTCCATTAACATGTAGAACGCTTTCCGTTTTCGGCTTACGACTAATTCGACTTGGATTCGTATCAGGCAGAGAAATCGTTGTCACAACACGTATCAAACGCGCCAGGCGGCTCAACCAGTTACTAAAATGTTTGGTAGTGGTGCATGGAGCAATTTGCATACTCTACTGCTCCCATTCCAACCTCTTGTTCATGGGCAGTTTGATAATTAATTCGTCGAGTAGCGTAGGGTTAGACAAGTGCTGGTACATACCGCTAGCTTCTAGAAAGACGGTCAGATTCTGCACCTTCCTTGCGAATGCCACAATTAGCATCATTTTGTTCTACGAAATATGTCCAATCTCCTTTACTTTCCTCAACTGGCCCTGCACCAGGCATTCCGGACGCCCATAGCGGGATTTCAATGTGGACATAACTTGGTCCACATTGTTCGAATATATCAATAGCGATTCGATGACGTCCCTTGTCTATCCTTTAATGCTTTTCTGAATTCGGAACATGTTTTCCAACGACTGTAGTTGAACATATTGTTGGACTCCAGGAAGGCCGTACAGAACATCGGCCACTCTTCGGCCCTTCCTCGGAATTCGGGCAGGTAATGTAGCTTTCGATGACTTCCATAACCATTCGAGGGTGAAGATGGTTGGTGATTTATTTGGACTGACGGGAATGCAGTCTATGGTACGTAACACTGTTGATCTAAGGGTTGCAGAGCATTAAAGGGCGGTAAGAACATAGGAATCGTTCTGGTATTCACGAAGCTTTGTAAAGTCACATGAACTGCACTCGAACGCAACGTCTGAGTTGAAAGCGTCGATGAAGGGATAGTTGGAGGACACGAATACGGCTTGTACGTTGCTTGTGCTATCTGCTAAGACAATGTGGCTCCGGAGTACATATGAAATCTGTTGAAATCGGAGATACTGAGAATGGTGGTGGGAGCAAAAATTGCAGGCTTATTGGTACTTGTAGGCGCACGTGTAACAGTTGCAGCTGCAGTTGAGGCAATATTTAAGACGGCACATGTGTAAACAGATGTGGCAATATTGGAAGCAGTACTTGTGGTGGCATTTATAGAAATAGGCGTGTCCCTTAACTGATGTGCACCAAGCAGTGCTTCGAGACATTGGCGTTCCTGTCTATCCTTCGCTGGCTGCGATGAAAAAAGAATGCAAATCTTTTAATTGCCATCTATTTCGGCTGGCTACCGAGAAGTTGGCGTAAATCTACGCTGGCTGCGATGAAAAAGGCAAATCCGTTAATTGCCCTCTACGTGGGCTGGCTACCGATGAGTTGGTGCAAATCTACGTTGGCTGCGATGGAAAAGGCAAATCCGTGAATTGTCCTCTACGTCAGCTGGCTACCGATGAGTTGGCGCAAATCTACGCTAGCTGCGATGAAAAAGGCAAATCCGTTAATTGCGCCTACGTCGGCTATTGCTAACGGATTGCGGTAAATCTTCGCTGGCTGCGATGGCAAAAGGGGAACCCGTACGTCGACTGGAAATAACTGCAAAGTTTCATGACGAACGTCGAGGATGCCTCCCGCTAATTAATTACATACTTCAAACACTTATGTACTTGTTGAGCAATTCGATCCTGCTTTTAACTTGGCAATTGTAACAAAAAATCCTGACTTGTGCACGAGAAAATGTGGTATCTGCTTCATCGTTGAGAAACTTGAAAATCTTTGCAAGAAAAATTAAGTTCTTATCTGAAGTCGCCCAAATGAAAATGTTGCTGAATATAACTTTTACAACGAATTTATTCTGTGAAATTAATTCTCTATAATTATGTACATATATATTTCCTTTTCTCACTTCTTGGCAACAACCTCACTCCATCTGACTTGGGTGACCACTGATTCCAGAATGAATCTATACGTATAAAGGAAAACTAACCGAAGCATAAAAATGGGAGCTTGTCAGTCTTAACGAGTACTGGGTAGGATCTGTTCGTTTCCGCATACGATGCGAACCAGTTTGTTTCACGAATACATCTTTACGAGTAAATATTTTATGACAGTCATTGAAAAGCTGATAAATCGTCAGCTTATGAAATATCTCGATTCACTAATACTCCTTAATGATCGGCAGAATGGTTTTCGTAGCAACAGGTTCACTGGGGATTTTATGGCACATCTGGCCGAGAAGTGGAACCAATCTATCCATCAGTTCGGGAGAACTAAGGTGGTTGCGCTTGATATTTCAAAGGCATTTGACAGAGTTTGGGATCAGGCTCTTTTGTCGAAAATGCGTGCATATGGCGTCGATGAGTCTTTCTTCAATGGATTAGAAATTACCTTTCGGGGTGTTCAATACAAGTTGTCTTGGACGGCTTCTAGTCTGCAATTTATCAAATAAGTGCGGTAGTTCGAATCTCTTTCTTATTTTTATAAATGACCTCTTGTCTGCAACTTCTAATCCAATCCATTCTTTGGCTGATGACGGTATCCTCAGTTTTTCATATTCGTTCCCTAACACATGTCCTTGCTCTTCGGCCGTAAAAGGGAAACGGTAACGTATGTTAAACACATTAAATTCCGAACTGGACTGCATGATCAAATGGGGTTCAACCAACAGAGTAGAATTAACGCTTCCAAAACACAGTGCTGTCCTCTGTCTCTCAAGCGGAACCAAAACCCTCAACCATTATCCATGGATGGTACTTGCATCATTGAAACCGAAAGACTTGCCATTCTCGGTATGTATATTAATAACCATTTTCAATGGAACAATCACATATTCGAGGTCACCATAAATGCTGCAAAATGAACGGTGCAAGAAATATTTTACCCCGTCTGATATGGTCTCAATTTATAAGGCATTCATCCGCTCTAAGCTGGAATATAACGCCCATATCTGGTCTGGTGCACCCAACACTGTTCTGTATATTCTAGACAGGGTACAGAATCGCGCGTTAAAACTTATAGGGGATAGAAACATTGTGAATGCTATACATTCACTTTAACATAGGAGAAATGTCTCGTGTCTCTCCCTATTTGATCGCATTTTTCATAAAAAAATGCTCCAGCGAAATAGCCAGTTGCATTCCTCCCCTTCAAATTTCCACCGATACGCGACATGCTTTGAATGGACATCAGTTCACCCTAAAGCCCAACTTCGGTCGTACTGTCAAATATAGAAATACGTTTATAAGCCCAATGACACGAATGTGGAACGATCTACCACGCTCTGTATTTCCCCATCACTACAACTTCCAAACATTTAAAGCCAACGTGCACAGGCTCCTCCTCTGTTCCTCTTCCCCATTTTCCTAAACGCCCGTGCCCTGAAACAGTTTAAGGGTATTCATAATCCCTTTGGCGCACAGATTATAAAAAAAAAAAATACTAAATTAACCTAACTCAAACTAAGATATGATTAGAAAGATAAAGACGAGAGTATATGAAGTACATATATGTAGCGACCACCACATTTGTGCCCTTATATAGCAACAAAGATATAAAATACGGCTTCTCACATCAGGCGACACAGCAACCAAAATACGGGTTTCACATCAGACGCAACTACAATGTATGCTGCAGTCATATCATTGATTGTCAATTCCCAGTTTAAACGATTGTTTATAATTGTTTAAAATTGAATTAGGTAAATCAACTTTTTATAACATAGTTGATCCGCCCTTTTTTACCTACCAAATCACTACATAGGTGACCCCGATAGTTAGATCTTCGCATCGGCATGACAACAACAACACAGCAACTCAGTTCACCCAGATAAATCATGCTCTTACACTCTCTGCTGGTAAATAACAAGCTTAGCGTTGTCAGCAATAAAGCTATGCTGTCGGAAGGTTTTTTTTTTTATAAACACGACCTAGAGAGAGTGTTGTATGTATGTATTGAGCAGTGCAGCACTTACGGTGGCAGGCTGCAAATATATAAGGTATATAAAATTACCATATTGCTATTTTCATGTTCTTAATTCCGTTAGAATTTATGCCTATAAATGTTGAGTCTGATTTTAATCATATTATTAAGGTTTTGGACTTCGAAAAGAAAAGAGCAAAAGAATAAAATAAAAGGAAAATACGGAGTTTTTAGTTTTTTTGGTCACGGCACACAATTTATTAAGAGTGAAGAGTGTTCTTCTGTAAGTGGCGCAGTGGGAAAAAACCGCAAAGTTTTAATAAAGTGCTGTGAAAGAAAAGAATATAATATATATAAAACAAAACCTTAAACCCGAAACAAACTATCGTTAAATAGACTTAATTAATAGCTTAAGTGAATCAAAAAAATAAATAAATTAAATTAACAGTGAACTACATATATAAATCCATTTAAATTGTATTTTCAAATGTAAAAATAGCTTAGCAGAATAAGAAAAAAATCTGAAACAAAGGAAAAAGTGGTGCAAAGGACAAACAGTTAGAAATTCATAAAAAAAAGCAGACGCCGAGTCAGCAGTTACGTGCAACAAGGAAAAGTATGATGGATGTTAATATACTTAGTTTAGTTGATGGAGTCTCGGATTTTACTGGGCTACCAGAGGTTTTGGAACTTTTTATTAAACTATTTATTTAATAGCGAAAAATCTTGGTGAACGTTTAAAAAGAATATTAGATACAAAAATTTAAAAGCAAACAAACCTTACTTAATCAATAATAACAATCCGATGAAGTGGCCGGAAATAAAATTAATACTAAAGGCTAGTTTTAATATCAACGAAAGCATAGAATGTATTATTTATTAAATTAAAATATTACAGTACCAAAATTCAGTGGTTGCTTGATATAATAATCATGCGAAACTTTTAACAAAATTAAGTATTAAAGCTTGCATTAGTAATGATACGCCTACTTGGTACAATGGTAATGAAAATAAAAAAATGGTGCTAAGACTATTTATAAATAAATTACCAAACAATCACAAGCATATTCTAAATGCAAGAAATCAAGAAACTTCGTAAACACTAATTTAGGCAACTTTCAAAGCCGACTGAAAGACGCTCGAATCAGCAGTGCAGACTCTTGAACCAGTCAATCAGCCTTCTAAGCCGATTAAACGTACGTTGAAGTCATCCACTAAAAAGACTGAACGAAAAATAACCTCGGATAAGCCAATGAATCAAAGTTTTCTGACATATTCTAAGTCTGCAGCCAAAGCAACCAAACGAAACGACGATCCACCCTCTGATCCGTTGAAAGAAATTCTGAACTGCATTGACGCTTAGTTCGAGGAACAATGTGAAACGAACAAACGAATTCTCGAACGACTCAGTAAAGTCGAAAGCTTTTGTATGGCTAACCTTATATCTAAATCTAAGTAGATATAGACTCTTTGCTTAAAATTATAACATGAATGCAAACGGTCTCTTACAAAAATCTAACGAATTAGAAATTTCTCTAATGAGAGAAAATATCGACATATGTGTGATCTCCGAAACGCCTATCATCCTTCTGATAGAGCGCAGTGCGGTTCGTCCTTATTCATTAAAACTAACATCGAACTCTCAGTCGATATAAACATAAAGCTGGAAAAACTTCAGTTGTGCGCGGTAAGGGTTAAAAATAAACACTTGAGCTACAATATAGCGTCAGTTTACTGTACGCCGCGATGCTCGCTCGAAAAAGACGATTACTTTCGTGTTTCCAATGCCCTTGGTTCAAATTTCCTTATTGGTGGAAATTTCAACGCGAAGCACCTTTTGGGGTTCAAGATGTACATAATCTAAAGGAAAAATTCTGTACGAAGTGGCAAATGAATTCGGTGTTGTTTTTATTCGACAGGAAAACCCACCTATTGGCTAACTGATTCAGAAAAAATTACCGATCTTATCGATTTTTTCAAAAGGTATTTACGATAAATTTATTACAGTCGAAGAAAGTTTTGATCTCTCTTCTGATCACTCTCCGGTAATTTTATTACTTGGTGAAGCTTTGATCAAGAAAGAAGGACCTCCAAGACTTGCTAGCAATAGAACAAATTGGGAGGGCTTTAGAAATGATTGCGAAACAAATATCGCCTTAAATGTATCACTTAAAACACCTTGTGAACTAGAGGGCGAAGTTGGTTGTTTCGTGGAAGCAATCCAAAGAGCGGCATGGAGAAACACTCCTTCTAAAAGCTATAAGATTAACCGCAACGAAAAGTATCCCAGAGAAATCTTTGAACTGGTGAGGGAAAAACGAAAACCACGAAAGAAATGTCAAATCACCCTTGCACCGCAGCATAAAAATGTCCTTAACCGACTATGCAATCGCCTTAGAGAGAATATTTGGGAATTTAAAAGCAAAAAGATAGCGACCTACCTTTAAAATCTCACCGCTGAAAGAGAATCAAATTATTCGCTTTGAGAAGCTCTAAAAGGCATCCGGAAAAAGAGCGACAAAGAAAAGGCAGAACTTTTTGCTTTGCACTTAGAAGAAACGTTTAAGCCATTCGACGGCCCTTTGATAGTGCCCGACTCCCCAGTCACGACATCTGACAACTTTAAAGTAAAAAAAGTTGCATTAATTTAACTGAGGGAAGTGATTAAAAATCTAAAGACTAAAAAAGCGCCGGGTTACGACTTGATAACGGCGCAGTTGGTCAAGGAATTGCCGAATAAAGCTCTATCAAACTGCTATATTTGATTAATGCTTCGTTCAGATTGCTCTACGTTCCG
Organism: Pocota personata; assembly: GCA_963082735.1. Classification (NCBI taxonomy): domain Eukaryota; kingdom Metazoa; phylum Arthropoda; class Insecta; order Diptera; family Syrphidae; genus Pocota; species Pocota personata. The sequence continues at coordinate 100,993,961 of OY720431.1, read as the reverse complement.
AGACAATGGAAAGTCGCAGAGATTATAATGGTCCCGAAACCAGGCAAACTTTTGAATGAGAAGAAATCATATCGGCCTATTTTCCTATTGCCAGTTATCTCTAAAATATTCGAAAAACTACTTGCAAAACGACTACAACCCGTAATCAACGAAAGACGTCTCATTCCTGACCATCAATTTGGATTTACAGTCAAACATTCAACAATCGACCAAGTCCACAAAATAACTGACGTGATTGAGAAAATTGTCGAAGAAAAAAATATTTGTTGTGGCGTATTTCTTGACGTCTCACAACCTTTTGATAAGGTTTGGCACGAAGGTTTGGAGTATAAATTGCAACGACTACTGCCATGGCAACTCTTTCTAATTTTACGATCGTACCTCACCGAAAGACTTTTTCGTGTTAAGCACGGAAATGATTACTCTGAGTTCAAGGAGATTGCGGCCGGAGTCCCACAAGGAAGTGTCCTCGGCCCGCTTCTATATTTATTCTACACGCGTGATATCCCGCAGGAAAGAAACTGCGTCATCGCCACGTTTGCGGACGATACGGCGATATTGACAACGGGCGATACAATTGAAGCTGCAACATGCTGTTAACAAAGTCCACGCTTGGACGAATTCTTGGCGTATTGTACTGAACGAAAGCAAATCCACTCACGTCAACTTTACCTACAAAAAAGTCTATAGATTACCCGTATATTTAAACTCGGCTCAAATACCATACGCGAACGAAGCAAAATATCCAGGAATGACTGTAGATGTTAAGCTTAAATGGAAATCGCACGTAAAAAAGAAACACGATGAGCTCGAAAACAAATACCGACAAATGTACTGGCTACTCGGAAGACATTCGAAGTTGAGCCTACATAACAAACAGTTTATCTATAAGCAAATGCTAAAGCCAGTGTGGACGTATGGTCTACAACTATGGGGTTGTACTAGGAAAAGCAATAGAAACATCCTACAAACTTTTGAAAATAAAGTTCTTAGAACGATCGTTAGTGCACCGTGGTACGTACATAACGAAGATATTCATCGGGACCTGGGAATTGCTAGCGTCGTCGAAAACAAATTTTACTCGTAAACACAAAGATCGTGTTCGCGGCCATTGTAACAGTACCGTCATTCAACTACTTGACGTGAACAATTCAATTCGTCGTCTGCAAAGGACAAAACCTTTTGACCTCGCGTTATAGTATATGCCGGTCGTGAAAACCGCAGGAACTTTTGCACTTAGAAGAAACGTTTAAGCCATTCGACGGCCCTTTGATAACGCTCGACTTCCCAGTCACGACATTGACAACTTTAAAGCAAAAAAAAAGTTGCATTGATTGAACTGAGGGAAGTGATTAAAAATTTAAAGACGAAAAAAGCACCGGGTTGCGACATGATAACGGGGCAGGTGGTCAAGGGGTTGCACTCTTGCACCGCAGCATAAAAAGGTTATTATTCGACTATGCAATCGCCTTAGAGAGAGTATTCGGGAATTTAAAACCGAAAAGATAGCGACCTACCTTGAAAATCTCTCTGCTGAAAGAGAATCAAATTATTCGCTTTGAAAAGCTTTAAAAGGCATCCGGAAACTTCAAATACAAGCGCTACTAATTCGGAAAAACTAAAGATCTTTGGCCAAGAGCGACAAAGAAAAGGTAGAACTTTTTGCTTTGTGCTTAGAAGAAACGTTTAAGCCATTCGACGGCCCTTTGATAACGCCCGACTTCCCAGTCACGACATCTGACAACTTTAAAGCAAAAAAAAGTTGCATTGATTGAACTGAGGTAAGTGATTCAAAATCTAAAGACGAAAAAAGCACCGGGCTACGACTTGAACTTTCCATTGACTTCCGAGACAATGGAAAGTCGCCAAGATTATAATGTTCGCGAAACCAGGCAAACCTCCGAATGAGAAGAAATCATATCGGCCTATTTCCCTATTGTCGGTTATCTCTAAAATATTCAAAAAACTAATTTCTAAACGACTACAATCCGTAATCGACGACGTCTCATTCCTGGCCATCAGTTTGGATTTAGAAACAAAAATTCTACAATCGGCCAAGTCCACAAAATTATTGACGTAATTGAGAAAACTCTCGAAGAAACAAAAGATTTGTTGTGGTATATTTCTTGACGTCTCACAAGCTTTCGATAAGGTTTGACCCGAAGGCTTGGATCATAAATTGCAACTATTTCTGCCACGGCAACTCTTTCTAATCTTACGAACGTACCCCACCGAAAGACTTTCGTATTAAGCACGGATATGATTACTCTGAGTTCAAGGAGATTGCGACCGGAGTCCCACAAGGAAGTATCCTTGGCCTGCTTCTATATGTACTCTACACGCGTGATATCCCGCAGGAAAGGAACTGCGTCATCGCCACGTTTGCGGACGATACGGCGATGTTGACAACGGGCTATACAATTGAAGCAGCAACTGAAAAGCTGCAACGTGCTATTAATATAGTCCACGCTTGGACCAATTCTTGGCATATTGTGCTGAACGAATGCAAATCTATTCACCTCAACTTTACTTACAAAAAAGTAGATAGATTACCCGTATATTCAAATTTTACTCAAATACCATGCGCGAATGAAACAAAATATCTAGGATTGACTCTAGATGTTAAGCTTAAATGGAAATCGCACGTAAAAAAGAAACGCGATGAGCTCGAAAATAAATACCGACGAATGTATTGGCTACTCGGAAAGCATTCGAAGTTGATCCTACATAACAAACAGCTTATCTATAAGCAAGTGCTAAAGCCACTGTGGACGTATTGTATACAACAATGAGGTTGTACCAGGAAAAGCAATAGAAACTTCTTACAAGCTTTTGAAAATAAAGTTCTTAGGACGATCGTTAGCGCACCGTGGTACGTACGTAACGAAGATATTAATCGGGATCTGGAAATTCCCAACGTCGTCGAAGAGGTAACAAAATTTGCTCGTAAACACAAAGATCGTGTTCACGGCCATTGTGACCGTACCGTCATTCAACTACTTGACGTGAATAATTCAATTCGTCGTCTGCAAAGGACAAAACCTTTTGACCTCGCATCATAGTATATGCCGGTCGTGAAAACCGCAGGAACTTTCATTGGCATTTAACCTGCCTAAAGTGCTACATTCTTTTTAATTACATACAAACATCTTTTTCCAAATATCATGAGTCGTAAGCGAAAATAAAACTGCTGGATAAGCGTCGGCTAGTTGTTGTATTAATCTTGAAAGAGGTATTTTTTTAGTGAGTAAAAATTTCACACTACCATAAGCAGGCGTGGTCGGGCCTTATGGTATTTTTAGAAGATTTCCACCCTCTCGGCAAAAAAAAAAAAAAAATTCAAAGTTCGTTTTCACCCAATTCAGAGAATGTTGTTCAAAGTTCTTTAGGAAATATACCTAACTCATTTTGGATTAAACCAGTTTTCAGAAAATTTTCAAAATCTAAATAACAATCCAGGATATCATACCAGACAATACTCTAACAGCCCTAATAGCAATGAGAGATATTTACAAAATAATTTTAGAAGTTTTCAAAGTTTTCGTGCAATAATTTAGGACATTCTGGACAAAACAATTATGGAACTGTCAGAAGGAATACTAATTCTGGAAGCTTTAGGCAGTCAAACAATGTGAATAACGCTAGATCAAATAACTTTAGATTTTTTCAAAATAATCAGCCACATGAATTTATGGAAGGACCATATATAAAGTCAGAATTTGTCAAACCCCTACCAAACCAAGATAATCCACAGCTTCGAAATTTTCAGTCGACAGGCCCGAGCTCTTCCCTGCATAATCGTTGAAACAAGTTCAATGCCACTAAAGTCTCCGGAGCAGGTACATCCCTTATTCAAAAATGCATATTCCATTCATCGTATAAAATTGAAATTGGAAACACATTGATACCTAAGGGTATCAATTCTACAATTTCTATTGACTCCAAAATAACAATTCTTCTTTTTAAAGAATTCAATAGGCTGAAATATCTTGAGACCATTAAAGATAAAATTAACCTTCAACATTCACAGCTTATTACAAATGATGCTACTTTACCTTTAGTTTTCGAATATGTTGTTGTTTTCCAATGGAGAAAGTTGGCCTAGGCCATTTTTCCTCGAGCAGTCCAGTAAAGGTGGGAGATGTTTGTGCTTTGCTTCCTAGCTTGATCCAACGCAGGGCATCTTGAGAGGTGGTCTTCGTTTTGTATTTCATTTGTTGTGCAGAGGCTGCATATGTCAGTTGTGTCAAGTTTTTAATCTAATCAGTGCGACTGCTTCCTTTCTTGGGGCATGAGATATTTTGTTGTAGAAGTCATGTATGTTTTCGTAACATTTCCCTGCTGTTGCTGCTTGTTCGTTGTTGGCTTCTTTGTGTATGAGATGTGTTTTTATTCTCTGTAGTCTTCTTATCAGTGGCATCGTCTCTGGGATTCTGCCTATGTTGTTGGCTCCCTTCTTGGCTAGTTTGTCGGCTGTTTCGTTTCCTAGTATGTCGACATGGGCTGGTATCCACTGTAGTTTGACGCAGTGTCCTCTTTGCTGTAGGTGGTGGTATGTTCGTCTGATGTTCCTTGTAGCTTGTGTTTCTTTTTGGTTGTTGTAGTTGGTAAGTGATTGCAGAGCGGATGATGAGTCCGAAAGGATAACGATATTTTTTGAAGTTTCTTGTCTTCGAAGAATTTGCTCTAGGGCATACTCTATGGCTCCTTCAAATACGGGAGAGTTGGCTGGTAATGCGAAATAGTGACTAAATTTTTCACAATGCACTGCTGCACCTGTACCGATACTATCTTTCAATAGAGATCCGTCCGTGTATATTCGAAGCCAGATTTCGTTTGGATACTTTTCATTAATTGTTGTTAGTGCGATTTGTTTAATGGCTTCTGTTGTTGTGTGGTGTTTGTTGACTGGTAGTACGAGATTAGTATTTACTTCCACAGTTTTATTTTCTCATACAGTTGTGCAGCTTGTATATTGTGCTCTGTTTTTACTGTCGCCTTCCCTGTAAATCGTCTTAAAGCTGTTACTGGTGTGGTTTTGACTGCTCCTGTAATTATTCTGAGGGCGTTGTTCTGTACTGTCTCTGCCTTTTCCCTTTTTTGGTTTGAGACGGTTGTCAATAGTTCTCCTCCGTATTTTATTATTGGTTTAATGTATGCTTTGTACGTCCGGTTTAGTACGAGTAAGTTTGTAGTTCCGCCCCACTTACATCCTGCTAGCCTTTTAAGTGTGTTTGTTTGATTTTTGCTGGATCTTGGTCCTTATTTTTTCAATTTGCTCATTTATATTTAGTTTTGAGTCTAAGGAGATCCCGAGATAGATGGTGGAATACTTTCGTTCTATTGCTTTATTGTCGATTTGGATTTCGATGTCGTCCAATTTATGCTTTAATGTGAATAGTTGGTAAGAGGTTGTGTCAGTGTGTTAGTGTTTTAAATTTTTGAATGGTGTCCTTCTTGTTTTCCGCATTCGCCCAGATAACCACGTCATCTTCGTATATGGCGATGTTGTTGCCAGTGTCTTTTATCTGTTTAATTAGGTCATTTATATATATATATTAAAAAGGATGGGGCTAGAGACACATTCTTGTGGAACACCTACCCTGATTTGTTTCCATTTTGAATTTATCTTATTCCACCTGACTGAGACCCAGCGTTGTTTGGTGAAGTATTTGATCCATCTTAGTGTTTTGCTCCCGATGTTCATATTTTCAATTTTTTGTAGAGCTTTTCTCGCCATACTCCGACAAAGGCTCCTTTAAAGTCTATGAAAAGGGCGATCACACTTTTCCTGTTGTTAAAAGAATTTGTTATGTTTTGTTTAAGGTTTGTTACTTGGTGTATGGTGGAGAAATCTTTGCGGAAGCTGGCTTGTTCTGTATGTAATAGCCTTGTGTTTCTAGGTGATAATTTAGTCTGTTTATGACGATTTTTTCCATCAGTTTAGCTGGAATGCAGGTAAGTGAGATTGGACGGTAGCTTGTAATTTGGTTTGCAAGTTTACCTGGTTCTAATATTGGGACTACTATCGCTCCATTTGGCTGGGATTCCGTCTTGTGTATTCCAGATGGTATTGAATATTTTGAGAAGTGTTAATCTGTTGTGTTTGTTTAAATTTTTTACCATCTCTGGGAAGATATCGTTACATCTGGGTTGTTTCTTGGTTTTCAGCCAATTTATAACGTTGTCCAGTTCAGCGGTGGTGAAATTATCCGAGAAAAGGCTTGGTTGTCGTGCAATAGCATTGTCACTGTTGAATTTGCGCTGATGTTTTTTAAATCGTTGTTTAGTTCATATGTCTTCTTGTAGTATATTGCTAGTGCGTTAGTTTTGCCGTTATAGTGTATTATGTTTTGTGTATGGCTTTCATTTGTTTGTTTTATTCCTTTGTTAGACTGTTAATATATTTGTATACCTTACAGCTTTTAGTTCTATAGTTGAGGTTACTTATAACGTTTGTGAATATTTGTTTTTTAGCTATGTTTATTTCTCGGTGATACTGAGCGCTTAGTTTTCTCCATTTCTGTACCAGTGATGGATTCTTGGTTTTTTCTGCTTCTGTCCTAATTTTGTTTTTGTTTTTGAGAGTTTCCAGGTCCTTGTTCCAAAAACTCTTGTATTTTTTTGTCTTCCCTCTTGGTATTGATTGTTTCGCAGCAAAGAAGATATTTTTTGGGAAAAGATTCATGTTGGTGTTAGGATTTTCTTGTGGGTTGATGTTTTGCAGGAGAACTTGCAGTTGGTTGTTGTAGCGGTCCCAGTTTGTTTTTTAGGGTACGTATAGCGCTCTTGTCAATTATACTTTCATCTGGTTTGAGGTTAAGTTTGATTGAGGTTTCCAGCATTCTATTGCCACTGCCTGCGTCTTCTATGACGTGTTTTTTGCAACGAGTTATTAAATTTGACGATACTAGAACTAGATCTGGGGTTGTAGAGTGCCCTGTATAGTGTATAAATGTCTTGAGATCATTGTTGTCGTAGAGTAGTTCGTATGACTTACCATCTATGAAATTTTCGATTTCCTTTCCAGCGGTGTTGAGGTAATTGTATCGCCATCTCTGTGAGTGACCATTGAAATCTTCGGTGACGATTTCGAGCTTCGCTATTTCCGAGGTGTCTAAATTGTTCATAGTTTTTACTAATTTGCAGTCTGCTATTAGTTTGATTTTGGCTCCAATCAAAATTCCGCTAGCGATTTGTCGATGTTTAGGTAAAATGTATGTGTTGTAGCCGGTGAATTTGTAATATTTTTGATTTTCTTCGGTGATGTTAGCTGCAGACGTCTATGTCGTTATCTGTAAGGTGTTTTTCTACAGCGGCTTTCTTTGATTGATTTGAGAGTTCACCTGCGTTCCAATGTAGTGTTTTAAATAATTTCATTGTTCAACTATTAATTAACTAAGTTAGTTCCCTGCAGCAGGGGTATTACAATTCTTTAAAATCTTTGTATTTATACTTTTACTTTTGGTTATGTTTCTGTCACTTCACTGACATGTTGCTTGTCTGTAGCATATACATATATTGCACTCGCTCTGTTAAATTGCACTTTTTGATTAAGTTATATATATATGTATTTATTTTCATTTTTTCGATTGGATATTTTGTATTTAACTTGAAATTTACTCATTTGTAAAGTGCCTTTGCTTACACTGATTCGCTTTAATAGTTTTTTTTACTTTTGCTCGATTAATCCATGTTTTAGTAGTCCATTTTGCCGTATTTGCCCGAATATTCGAATATTCACCAAATCGATTAACTCAAGAACAGATACATAATTATATTAAAAATATAATAGACATTAATTTTAGTAACCCAAACATTAATGATATAACAGATAAATTAAAACTAGACAATTTGAACAAGGAAGAAATCAAATCTTTAACGTCAGCTTTAAGCAAATTTAGAAAAGTTTTTTACTAAGAAGATGATAATCTTTCATTTGTGGTTAAATACACTTATAAAATTCGAACAAAAAACGACATACCTGTATTTTCTAAATCATACGGATATCCAGAAGCACACAAAGATGAGTTCAAATGCTCATACAAATAAAATTTTATATCGTAAAAAAGAAGGATTGACTCTAGATGTTAAGCTTAAATGGAAATCGCACGTAAAAAAGAAACGCGATGAGCTCGAAAATAAATACCGACGAATGTATTGGCTACTCGGAAAGCATTCGAAGTTGATCCTACATAACAAACAGCTTATCTATAAGCAAGTGCTAAAGCCACTGTGGACGTATTGTATACAACAATGAGGTTGTACCAGGAAAAGCAATAGAAACTTCTTACAAGCTTTTGAAAATAAAGTTCTTAGGACGATCGTTAGCGCACCGTGGTACGTACGTAACGAAGATATTAATCGGGATCTGGAAATTCCCAACGTCGTCGTAGAGGTAACAAAATTTGCTCGTAAACACAAAGATCGTGTTCACGGCCATTGTGACCGTACCGTCATTCAACTACTTGACGTGAATAATTCAATTCGTCGTCTGCAAAGGACAAAACCTTTTGACCTCGCATCATAGTATATGCCGGTCGTGAAAACCGCAGGAACTTTCATTGGCATTTAACCTGCCTAAAGTGCTACATTCTTTTTAATTACATACAAACATCTTTTTCCAAATATCATGAGTCGTAAGCGAAAATAAAACTGCTGGATAAGCGTCGGCTAGTTGTTGTATTAATCTTGAAAGAGGTATTTTTTTAGTGAGTAAAAATTTCACACTACCATAAGCAGGCGTGGTCGGGCCTTATGGTATTTTTAGAAGATTTCCACCCTCTCGGCAAAAAAAAAAAAAATTCAAAGTTCGTTTTCACCCAATTCAGAGAATGTTGTTCAAAGTTCTTTAGGAAATATACCTAACTCATTTTGGATTAAACCAGTTTTCAGAAAATTTTCAAAATCTAAATAACAATCCAGGATATCATACCAGACAATACTCTAACAGCCCTAAAGCAATGAGAGATATTTACAAAATAATTTTAGAAGTTTTCAAAATTCGTGCAATAATTTAGGACATTCTGGACAAAACAATTATGGAACTGTCAGAAGGAATACTAATTCTGGAAGCTTTAGGCAGTCAAACAATGTGAATAACGCTAGATCAAATAACTTTAGATTTTTTCAAAATAATCAGCCACATGAATTTATGGAAGGACCATATATAAAGTCAGAATTTGTCAAACCCCTACCAAACCAAGATAATCCACAGCTTCGAAATTTTCAGTCGACAGGCCCGAGCTCTTCCCTGCATAATCGTTGAAACAAGTTCAATGCCACTAAAGTCTCCGGAGCAGGTACATCCCTTATTCAAAAATGCATATTCCATTCATCGTATAAAATTGAAATTGGAAACACATTGATACCTAAGGGTATAATTCTACAATTTCTATTGACTCCAAAATAACAATTCTTCTTTTTAAAGAATTCAATAGGCTGAAATATCTTGAGACCATTAAAGATAAAATTAACCTTCAACATTCACAGCTTATTACAAATGATGCTACTTTACCTTTAGTTTTCGAATATGTTGTTGTTTTCCAATGGAGAAAGTTGGCCTAGGCCATTTTTCCTCGAGCAGTCCAGTAAAGGTGGGAGATGTTTGTGCTTTGCTTCCTAGCTTGATCCAACGCAGGGCATCTTGAGAGGTGGTCTTCGTTTTGTATTTCATTTGTTGTGCAGAGGCTGCATATGTCAGTTGTGTCAAGTTTTTAATCTAATCAGTGCGACTGCTTCCTTTCTTGGGGCATGAGATATTTTGTTGTAGAAGTCATGTATGTTTTCGTAACATTTCCCTGCTGTTGCTGCTTGTTCGTTGTTGGCTTCTTTGTGTATGAGATGTGTTTTTATTCTCTGTAGTCTTCTTATCAGTGGCATCGTCTCTGGGATTCTGCCTATGTTGTTGGCTCCCTTCTTGGCTAGTTTGTCGGCTGTTTCGTTTCCTAGTATGTCGACATGGGCTGGTATCCACTGTAGTTTGACGCAGTGTCCTCTTTGCTGTAGGTGGTGGTATGTTCGTCTGATGTTCCTTGTAGCTTGTATTTCTTTTTGGTTGTTGTAGTTGGTAAGTGATTGCAGAGCGGATGATGAGTCCGAAAGGATAACGATATTTTTTGAAGTTTCTTGTCTTCGAAGAATTTGCTCTAGGGCATACTCTATGGCTCCTTCAAATACGGGAGAGTTGGCTGGTAATGCGAAATAGTGACTAAATTTTTCACAATGCACTGCTGCACCTGTACCGATACTATCTTTCAATAGAGATCCGTCCGTGTATATTCGAAGCCAGATTTCGTTTGGATACTTTTCATTAATTGTTGTTAGTGCGATTTGTTTAATGGCTTCTGTTGTTGTGTGGTGTTTGTTGACTGGTAGTACGAGATTAGTATTTACTTCCACAGTTTTATTTTCTCATACAGTTGTGCAGCTTGTATATTGTGCTCTGTTTTTACTGTCGCGTTCCCTGTAAATCGTCTTAAAGCTGTTACTGGTGTGGTTTTGACTGCTCCTGTAATTATTCTGAGGGCGTTGTTCTGTACTGTCTCTGCCTTTTCCCTTTTTTGGTTTGAGACGGTTGTCAATAGTTCTCCTCTGTATTTTATTATTGGTTTAATGTATGCTTTGTACGTCCGGTTTAGTACGAGTAAGTTTGTAGTTCCGCCCCACTTACATCCTGCTAGCCTTTTAAGTGTGTTTGTTTGATTTTTGCTGGATCTTGGTCCTTATTTTTTCAATTTGCTCATTTATATTTAGTTTTGAGTCTAAGGAGATCCCGAGATAGATGGTGGAATACTTTCGTTCTATTGCTTTATTGTCGATTTGGATTTCGATGTCGTCCAATTTATGCTTTAATGTGAATAGTTGGTAAGAGGTTGTGTCAGTGTGTTAGTGTTTTAAATTTTTGAATGGTGTCCTTCTTGTTTTCCGCATTCGCCCAGATAACCACGTCATCTTCGTATATGGCGATGTTGTTGCCAGTGTCTTTTATCTGTTTAATTAGGTCATTTATATATATATATTAAAAAGGATGGGGCTAGAGACACATTCTTGTGGAACACCTACCCTGATTTGTTTCCATTTTGAATTTATCTTATTCCACCTGACTGAGACCCAGCGTTGTTTGGTGAAGTATTTGATCCATCTTAGTGTTTTGCTCCCGATGTTCATATTTTCAATTTTTTGTAGAGCTTTTCTCGCCATACTCCGACAAAGGCTCCTTTAAAGTCTATGAAAAGGGCGATCACACTTTTCCTGTTGTTAAAAGAATTTGTTATGTTTTGTTTAAGGTTTGTTACTTGGTGTATGGTGGAGAAATCTTTGCGGAAGCTGGCTTGTTCTGTATGTAATAGCCTTGTGTTTCTAGGTGATAATTTAGTCTGTTTATGACGATTTTTTCCATCAGTTTAGCTGGAATGCAGGTAAGTGAGATTGGACGGTAGCTTGTAATTTGGTTTGCAAGTTTACCTGGTTCTAATATTGGGACTACTATCGCTCCATTTGGCTGGGATTCCGTCTTGTGTATTCCAGATGGTATTGAATATTTTGAGAAGTGTTAATCTGTTGTGTTTGTTTAAATTTTTTACCATCTCTGGGAAGATATCGTTACATCTGGGTTGTTTCTTGGTTTTCAGCCAATTTATAACGTTGTCCAGTTCAGCGGTGGTGAAATTATCCGAGAAAAGGCTTGGTTGTCGTGCAATAGCATTGTCACTGTTGAATTTGCGCTGATGTTTTTTAAATCGTTGTTTAGTTCATATGTCTTCTTGTAGTATATTGCTAGTGCGTTAGCTATCGTGATACAAGTTTTGCCGTTATAGTGTATTATGTTTTGTGTATGGCTTTCATTTGTTTGTTTTATTCCTTTGTTAGACTGTTAATATATTTGTATACCTTACAGCTTTTAGTTCTATAGTTGAGGTTACTTATAAAGTTTGTGAATATTTGTTTTTTAGCTATGTTTATTTCTCGGTGATACTGAGCGCTTAGTTTTCTCCATTTCTGTACCAGTGATGGATTCTTGGTTTTTTCTGCTTCTGTCCTAATTTTGTTTTTGTTTTTGAGAGTTTCCAGGTCCTTGTTCCAAAAACTCTTGTATTTTTTTGTCTTCCCTCTTGGTATTGATTGTTTCGCAGCAAAGAAGATATTTTTTGGGAAAAGATTCATGTTGGTGTTAGGATTTTCTTGTGGGTTGATGTTTTGCAGGAGAACTTGCAGTTGGTTGTTGTAGCGGTCCCAGTTTGTTTTTTAGGGTACGTATAGCGCTCTTGTCAATTATACTTTCATCTGGTTTGAGGTTAAGTTTGATTGAGGTTTCCAGCATTCTATTGCCACTGCCTGCGTCTTCTATGACGTGTTTTTTGCAACGAGTTATTAAATTTGACGATACTAGAACTAGATCTGGGGTTGTAGAGTGCCCTGTATAGTGTATAAATGTCTTGAGATCATTGTGGTCGTAGAGTAGTTCGTATGACTTACCATCTATGAAATTTTCGATTTCCTTTCCAGCGGTGTTGAGGTAATTGTATCGCCATCTCTGTGAGTGACCATTGAAATCTTCGGTGACGATTTCGAGCTTCGCTATTTCCGAGGTGTCTAAATTGTTCATAGTTTTTACTAATTTGCAGTCTGCTATTAGTTTGATTTTGGCTCCAATCAAAATTCCGCTAGCGATTTGTCGATGTTTAGGTAAAATGTATGTGTTGTAGCCGGTGAATTTGTAATATTTTTGATTTTCTTCGGTGATGTTAGCTGCAGACGTCTATGTCGTTATCTGTAAGGTGTTTTTCTACAGCGGCTTTCTTTGATTGATTTGAGAGTTCACCTGCGTTCCAATGTAGTGTTTTAAATAATTTCATTGTTCAACTATTAATTAACTAAGTTAGTTCCCTGCAGCAGGGGTATTACAATTCTTTAAAATCTTTGTATTTATACTTTTACTTTTGGTTATGTTTCTGTCACTTCACTGACATGTTGCTTGTCTGTAGCATATACATATATTGCACTCGCTCTGTTAAATTGCACTTTTTGATTAAGTTATATATATATGTATTTATTTTCATTTTTTCGATTGGATATTTTGTATTTAACTTGAAATTTACTCATTTGTAAAGTGCCTTTGCTTACACTGATTCGCTTTAATAGTTTTTTTTACTTTTGCTCGATTAATCCATGTTTTAGTAGTCCATTTTGCCGTATTTGCCCGAATATTCGAATATTCACCAAATCGATTAACTCAAGAACAGATACATAATTATATTAAAAATATAATAGACATTAATTTTAGTAACCCAAACATTAATGATATAACAGATAAATTAAAACTAGACAATTTGAACAAGGAAGAAATCAAATCTTTAACGTCAGCTTTAAGCAAATTTAGAAAAGTTTTTTACTAAGAAGATGATAATCTTTCATTTGTGGTTAAATACACTTATAAAATTCGAACAAAAAACGACATACCTGTATTTTCTAAATCATACGGATATCCAGAAGCACACAAAGATGAGTTCAAATGCTCATACAAATAAAATTTTATATCGTAAAAAAGAAGGATTGACTCTAGATGTTAAGCTTAAATGGAAATCGCACGTAAAAAAGAAACGCGATGAGCTCGAAAATAAATACCGACGAATGTATTGGCTACTCGGAAAGCATTCGAAGTTGATCCTACATAACAAACAGCTTATCTATAAGCAAGTGCTAAAGCCACTGTGGACGTATTGTATACAACAATGAGGTTGTACCAGGAAAAGCAATAGAAACTTCTTACAAGCTTTTGAAAATAAAGTTCTTAGGACGATCGTTAGCGCACCGTGGTACGTACGTAACGAAGATATTAATCGGGATCTGGAAATTCCCAACGTCGTCGTAGAGGTAACAAAATTTGCTCGTAAACACAAAGATCGTGTTCACGGCCATTGTGACCGTACCGTCATTCAACTACTTGACGTGAATAATTCAATTCGTCGTCTGCAAAGGACAAAACCTTTTGACCTCGCATCATAGTATATGCCGGTCGTGAAAACCGCAGGAACTTTCATTGGCATTTAACCTGCCTAAAGTGCTACATTCTTTTTAATTACATACAAACATCTTTTTCCAAATATCATGAGTCGTAAGCGAAAATAAAACTGCTGGATAAGCGTCGGCTAGTTGTTGTATTAATCTTGAAAGAGGTATTTTTTTAGTGAGTAAAAATTTCACACTACCATAAGCAGGCGTGGTCGGGCCTTATGGTATTTTTAGAAGATTTCCACCCTCTCGGCAAAAAAAAAAAAAATTCAAAGTTCGTTTTCACCCAATTCAGAGAATGTTGTTCAAAGTTCTTTAGGAAATATACCTAACTCATTTTGGATTAAACCAGTTTTCAGAAAATTTTCAAAATCTAAATAACAATCCAGGATATCATACCAGACAATACTCTAACAGCCCTAAAGCAATGAGAGATATTTACAAAATAATTTTAGAAGTTTTCAAAATTCGTGCAATAATTTAGGACATTCTGGACAAAACAATTATGGAACTGTCAGAAGGAATACTAATTCTGGAAGCTTTAGGCAGTCAAACAATGTGAATAACGCTAGATCAAATAACTTTAGATTTTTTCAAAATAATCAGCCACATGAATTTATGGAAGGACCATATATAAAGTCAGAATTTGTCAAACCCCTACCAAACCAAGATAATCCACAGCTTCGAAATTTTCAGTCGACAGGCCCGAGCTCTTCCCTGCATAATCGTTGAAACAAGTTCAATGCCACTAAAGTCTCCGGAGCAGGTACATCCCTTATTCAAAAATGCATATTCCATTCATCGTATAAAATTGAAATTGGAAACACATTGATACCTAAGGGTATCAATTCTACAATTTCTATTGACTCCAAAATAACAATTCTTCTTTTTAAAGAATTCAATAGGCTGAAATATCTTGAGACCATTAAAGATAAAATTAACCTTCAACATTCACAGCTTATTACAAATGATGCTACTTTACCTTTAGTTTTCGAATATGTTGTTGTTTTCCAATGGAGAAAGTTGGCCTAGGCCATTTTTCCTCGAGCAGTCCAGTAAAGGTGGGAGATGTTTGTGCTTTGCTTCCTAGCTTGATCCAACGCAGGGCATCTTGAGAGGTGGTCTTCGTTTTGTATTTCATTTGTTGTGCAGAGGCTGCATATGTCAGTTGTGTCAAGTTTTTAATCTAATCAGTGCGACTGCTTCCTTTCTTGGGGCATGAGATATTTTGTTGTAGAAGTCATGTATGTTTTCGTAACATTTCCCTGCTGTTGCTGCTTGTTCGTTGTTGGCTTCTTTGTGTATGAGATGTGTTTTTATTCTCTGTAGTCTTCTTATCAGTGGCATCGTCTCTGGGATTCTGCCTATGTTGTTGGCTCCCTTCTTGGCTAGTTTGTCGGCTGTTTCGTTTCCTAGTATGTCGACATGGGCTGGTATCCACTGTAGTTTGACGCAGTGTCCTCTTTGCTGTAGGTGGTGGTATGTTCGTCTGATGTTCCTTGTAGCTTGTATTTCTTTTTGGTTGTTGTAGTTGGTAAGTGATTGCAGAGCGGATGATGAGTCCGAAAGGATAACGATATTTTTTGAAGTTTCTTGTCTTCGAAGAATTTGCTCTAGGGCATACTCTATGGCTCCTTCAAATACGGGAGAGTTGGCTGGTAATGCGAAATAGTGACTAAATTTTTCACAATGCACTGCTGCACCTGTACCGATACTATCTTTCAATAGAGATCCGTCCGTGTATATTCGAAGCCAGATTTCGTTTGGATACTTTTCAGTAATTGTTGTTAGTGCGATTTGTTTAATGGCTTCTGTTGTTGTGTGGTGTTTGTTGACTGGTAGTACGAGATTAGTATTTACTTCCACAGTTTTATTTTCTCATACAGTTGTGCAGCTTGTATATTGTGCTCTGTTTTTACTGTCGCGTTCCCTGTAAATCGTCTTAAAGCTGTTACTGGTGTGGTTTTGACTGCTCCTGTAATTATTCTGAGGGCGTTGTTCTGTACTGTCTCTGCCTTTTCCCTTTTTTGGTTTGAGACGGTTGTCAATAGTTCTCCTCCGTATTTTATTATTGGTTTAATGTATGCTTTGTACGTCCGGTTTAGTACGAGTAAGTTTGTAATTCCGCCCCACTTACATCCTGCTAGCCTTTTAAGTGTGTTTGTTTGATTTTTGCTGGATCTTGGTCCTTATTTTTTCAATTTGCTCATTTATATTTAGTTTTGAGTCTAAGGAGATCCCGAGATAGATGGTGGAATACTTTCGTTCTATTGCTTTATTGTCGATTTGGATTTCGATGTCGTCCAATTTATGCTTTAATGTGAATAGTTGGTAAGAGGTTGTGTCAGTGTGTTAGTGTTTTAAATTTTTGAATGGTGTCCTTCTTGTTTTCCGCATTCGCCCAGATAACCACGTCATCTTCGTATATGGCGATGTTGTTGCCAGTGTCTTTTATCTGTTTAATTAGGTCATTTATATATATATATTAAAAAGGATGGGGCTAGAGACACATTCTTGTGGAACACCTACCCTGATTTGTTTCCATTTTGAATTTATCTTATTCCACCTGACTGAGACCCAGCGTTGTTTGGTGAAGTATTTGATCCATCTTAGTGTTTTGCTCCCGATGTTCATATTTTCAATTTTTTGTAGAGCTTTTCTCGCCATACTCCGACAAAGGCTCCTTTAAAGTCTATGAAAAGGGCGATCACACTTTTCCTGTTGTTAAAAGAATTTGTTAT
Source organism: Pocota personata (assembly GCA_963082735.1). Lineage (NCBI taxonomy): Eukaryota > Metazoa > Arthropoda > Insecta > Diptera > Syrphidae > Pocota > Pocota personata. Next base: position 100,977,207 of record OY720431.1, on the reverse strand, counting down.
GTTTTGTTTAAGGTTTGTTACTTGGTGTATGGTGGAGAAATCTTTGCGGAAGCTGGCTTGTTCTGTATGTAATAGCCTTGTGTTTCTAGGTGATAATTTAGTCTGTTTATGACGATTTTTTCCATCAGTTTAGCTGGAATGCAGGTAAGTGAGATTGGACGGTAGCTTGTAATTTGGTTTGCAAGTTTACCTGGTTCTAATATTGGGACTACTATCGCTCCATTTGGCTGGGATTCCGTCTTGTGTATTCAAGATGGTATTGAATATTTTGAGAAGTGTTAATCTGTTGTGTTTGTTTAAATTTTTTACCATCTCTGGGAAGATATCGTTACATCTGGGTTGTTTCTTGGTTTTCAGCCAATTTATAACGTTGTCCAGTTCAGCGGTGGTGAAATTATCCGAGAAAAGGCTTGGTTGTCGTGCAATAGCATTGTCACTGTTGAATTTGCGCTGATGTTTTTTAAATCGTTGTTTAGTTCATATGTCTTCTTGTAGTATATTGCTAGTGCGTTAGCTATCGTGATACAAGTTTTGCCGTTATAGTGTATTATGTTTTGTGTATGGCTTTCATTTGTTTGTTTTATTCCTTTGTTAGACTGTTAATATATTTGTATACCTTACAGCTTTTAGTTCTATAGTTGAGGTTACTTATAAAGTTTGTGAATATTTGTTTTTTAGCTATGTTTATTTCTCGGTGATACTGAGCGCTTAGTTTTCTCCATTTCTGTACCAGTGATGGATTCTTGGTTTTTTCTGCTTCTGTCCTAATTTTGTTTTTGTTTTTGAGAGTTTCCAGGTCCTTGTTCCAAAAACTCTTGTATTTTTTTGTCTTCCCTCTTGGTATTGATTGTTTCGCAGCAAAGAAGATATTTTTTGGGAAAAGATTCATGTTGGTGTTAGGATTTTCTTGTGGGTTGATGTTTTGCAGGAGAACTTGCAGTTGGTTGTTGTAGCGGTCCCAGTTTGTTTTTTAGGGTACGTATAGCGCTCTTGTCAATTACACTTTCATCTGGTTTGAGGTTAAGTTTGATTGAGGTTTCCAGCATTCTATTGCCACTGCCTGCGTCTTCTATGACGTGTTTTTTGCAACGAGTTATTAAATTTGACGATACTAGAACTAGATCTGGGGTTGTAGAGTGCCCTGTATAGTGTATAAATGTCTTGATCTCATTGTGGTCGTAGAGTAGTTCGTATGACTTACCATCTATGAAATTTTCGATTTCCTTTCCAGCGGTGTTGAGGTAATTGTATCGCCATCTCTGTGAGTGACCATTGAAATCTTCGGTGACGATTTCGAGCTTCGCTATTTCCGAGGTGTCTAAATTGTTCATAGTTTTTACTAATTTGCAGTCTGCTATTAGTTTGATTTTGGCTCCAATCAAAATTCCGCTAGCGATTTGTCGATGTTTAGGTAAAATGTATGTGTTGTAGCCGGTGAATTTGTAATATTTTTGATTTTCTTCGGTGATGTTAGCTGCAGACGTCTATGTCGTTATCTGTAAGGTGTTTTTCTACAGCGGCTTTCTTTGATTGATTTGAGAGTTCACCTGCGTTCCAATGTAGTGTTTTAAATAATTTCATTGTTCAACTATTAATAAACTAAGTTAGTTCCCTGCAGCAGGGGTATTACAATTCTTTAAAATCTTTGTATTTATACTTTTACTTTTGGTTATGTTTCTGTCACTTCACTGACATGTTGCTTGTCTGTAGCATATACATATATTGCACTCGCTCTGTTAAATTGCACTTTTTGATTAAGTTATATATATATGTATTTATTTTCATTTTTTCGATTGGATATTTTGTATTTAACTTGAAATTTACTCATTTGTAAAGTGCCTTTGCTTACACTGATTCGCTTTAATAGTTTTTTTTACTTTTGCTCGATTAATCCATGTTTTAGTAGTCCATTTTGCCGTATTTGCCCGAATATTCGAATATTCACCAAATCGATTAACTCAAGAACAGATACATAATTATATTAAAAATATAATAGACATTAATTTTAGTAACCCAAACATTAATGATATAACAGATAAATTAAAACTAGACAATTTGAACAAGGAAGAAATCAAATCTTTAACGTCAGCTTTAAGCAAATTTAGAAAAGTTTTTTACTAAGAAGATGATAATCTTTCATTTGTGGTTAAATACACTTATAAAATTCGAACAAAAAACGACATACCTGTATTTTCTAAATCATACGGATATCCAGAAGCACACAAAGATGAGTTCAAATGCTCATACAAATAAAATTTTATATCGTAAAAAAGAAGAACTATTATTTTTGTACCACTTTATGATGAAAATTTTGTTTTAAAAATACTAAATTAGCTTTTACCGGTTACCAACAAGTTCAATTCCACCAAAATTATTAATAGACTCAGGAGCAGGTACATCCCTTATTCAAAAATACATATTCCATTCATCGTATAAAACTGAAATTGGAAATACATTGATACCCAAGGCTATCAATTCTACAATTTCTATTGACTCCAAAATAACAATTCTTTTTTATAAAGAATTCAACAGGCTGAAATATCTTGAGACCATTAAAGGTAAAATTAACCTTCAACATTCACAGCTTATTACAAACGATACTACTTTACCTTTAGTTTTCGAATATTCACCAAATCGATTAACTCAAGAAATATAATAGACATTAATTTTAGTAACCCGAACATTAATGATATAACAGATAAATTAAAACTAGACAATCCGAACAATGAAGAAATCAAATCTTTAAAGTCAGCTTTAAGCAAATTTAGAAAAGCTTTTTACCAAGAAGGTGATAATCTTTCTTTTCTACACTTATAAAATTCCAACAAAAAACAACATACCTGTATTTTCTAAATCATACAGATATACCGAAGCGCACAAAGATGAGTTCAAATGCTTATACAAATAAAATTTTATATCGTAAAAAAAGAAGAACTATTATTTTTATACCACTTTATAATGAAAGTTTTGTTTTAAAAATACTAAATTATTGTAGTTTTTACCGGTCACCAGCATTGTAGGAATATATTGTCATGATGATTTGATGTTTAATGCATTTTAAAAGGCTGTCGTCAAATATTTTTTAGATTTACCTAAAATGAAAATTCTAAGATGTATTAAAGTCTTAAAAGTCAGTTATACGAAGATAGGTTATTAGAAATTATTGAAAAAACTCATTCAGTTATTAGCTGTACCCACAGGGGTATAGAAGAAACATATTTAGAGCTTAAAGATCTATTCTACTTCTCAAGTCTTAAATTAGAAATTCACAAATTCATTAACAATTGTATATTGTGTAATATGCGCAAGTACAACAGTAACCCAATTCAACATAAATTAATGATATCTGAAACTCGAAATAAAGCCAATGAAATTGTGCATGTAGATATATGGTTTTTCAGTAAAAAGTTTTTGACATGTATTGATAAGCTCACTAAACATGCGTCGATTTATCCCCTAATAGACAGAAATTCAATTACAATAGTCCAAGTTCTAAGTCAAAAGTTTGCGATTTTACAGTGCAAAATAGTATAGCTGATAACGAGTTCAACACTGTCTACATCAAGAACTTTTTGAATAAAGGAAACATACTCTACCATTTTACGCCTCCAAATTCGCGTACTGGACATTCTGCAATAGAGAGGTTCCATCTGACCCCAAATAAATACGTTCGATTGCTTAAACTCAATAAAGATAATTATGATATTGAAGATACTATTTGATAATTTGCACGATATTCAAATAAAAATTAAAAGAAATACCATCGAAAGCAAAAGAAAAAACGATTGATCCGAGAACGACGAGAGATATATATTTGTTACCAGTAGTGTCTGCGATCAAAAAAGAACGAGAAAAATTTTCTTTCACACAAATGTACCGTACATACATGATAAAAATCTAACATTGCAGAGAGTGGCAAAGAGAATTTAAACAGGTTGATGAAAATGTAAACCAATTAGCTGTTAACAATATTAAACCAGAAAAAAAACATAGAGTACATTACGTTAGTTTGGCACATTCGACCAACAAAAAGAAATGAAATGAAAAACAAAAATGAAAGTTAATTAAATTTTAAATAGAGTTGAAAAATTTATAATCTTAAACATTCCGCCGCCCCTGAAACATAGTTTCAGAACACGGGAAGAATAGCCAGTTTGTGGATAGGGCGAACTAAGTTGCCGTTGGCCGTTTTTAGGGTGACAACTCGGACATGGCCGTCTTTTCCCGGATGCGTTTGGATAACCCGGCCCATTGCCCACCTTCCAGGAGGTAAATTGGTCTCCTTTATAACCACCAGATCATTCACTTTGATGTCGGGTTGAATTTGTTGCCAACGAGGATGATGTTGCAATGACGTCAGGTACTCCATCTGCCAACGTTTCTAATAGCCTTGGATTTTAGATTGCAGTTGTTGCCAGCATGATAGCCGATTCAATGGTACATCAATCGTTGGCTCCGGAATGACAGCATAAGATTCGCCTAAAAAGAAATGAGCAGGTGTTAGTGGGTCGAGTTCTGTGTCCGAAATTTGACACAACGGTCGCGAGTTTAAAATCGCCTCGATTTGGGTTAGAAGAGTGTAGAGCTGTTCGTATGTCAAAATATCGGTACTTATAACACGCCGAAGATGCTGTTTCACCGATTTAATTCCTGCCTCCCACAAACCGCCGAAGTGAGGTGCCGATGGAGGAATAAAGTGCCGCGAAATGCCATCGCGAGCCAAAGAATCTGCTACGAGCGAGTTGTGGGTTTGCGATAACAGGAGCTCATGCATCTCTGATAATGAACGAGCTGATCCACGAAAGTTTGTTCCGTTGTCGGTATATAGGTGTGATGGTTTTCCACGGCGCTGATTTGTTGTTGCTTTCCTTTGACGAAAGCAGTGTATGCAATCATGCGTGATTTTCCGAAGCAAGTTACGGCAGCCAATGACCCAATACTCTTGTCGGATGAGCGCCAAGAGTGTTGATATTCCTGGGTGTAGAAAACGTACATATATGGGCGTCGAGAACGAGTTTCTTTATTATGTGTCCCTTGGGAATGATGATTGGGTGTTTAGCATTGAACGAAATGTTGGCTTGTTCGATTCTTCCACCGACTCTCAGGATACATTCGTCATCAAAATACCGATCCTGCAACCATTTTATGATCCTCGTTTTGGCCCCGTATATTTCTTGTGGTTCGAGATGGAGTGAAGAGGGTAGGGTATGTTTCTGACCTCTATGGATGAGGCGTTGTATTCGCGCTACTGTTCGGACCAGAATGTTCCACGTTGACACTCGACTTGAAAGCAGCTCGAATGGGTGATCATCGGTGACAAAAAGGTATGAATGGTTGGTAGTTTTCTTCTCCTCCTGGTTACAGCTAGGGTCGTCTTCAAAATTACTGACTATCGGCCAGTTCTCAATACTTTCTTTCAACCAATGTGGACCGGTCCACCAAATCGGGTGTTCAAGAAGTTGCAATGGTGAGATGCCGCGAGATGCACAGTCCGCTGGATTGCATTGCGATCTAACATAAAACCACCTGTTTCTTGGGATCGTATTGAGAATTTCCGAAGTACGATTGCCTACGAAAATATTCCAGCGACGAGGGGGAGACGATAAGACTACTTTGGAGTCTGACCAGGCGTAGATATTATTAAATGTGACGTTAAGTGATTTTTGCACTGCAATGAGTAGTCTTGCGAGCAAAACGGCACTGCAGAGCTCTAACCGCGGGATGCTGAGTTGTTTCAACGAAGATACGCGAGATTTTGCAGCGAGAATATTCGTTTCGAAGGCTCCATTGGATAACTCGTAGCGCGAATAAATAACGGCAGCGTACGCGGATGCCGATGCATCTGAAAATGCGTGCAATTGGAGTGATGCACTTCCAAGACCGATGGTTAGTGGTATTTCGATGTTTGTGAGGGCTGGAAGTTCATCCCGGTATTGTCTCCACTGGGAAGCAATTAAGGGTGGGAGTTTATCATCCCAGTCAACATTTCGGTGCCACAATTCCTGGAGAAGAATCTTTAGTTGCACGGCCGAAGGGGCTAGGAAACCGAGGGGATCGAAGATGCGTGCTATGTCTCTTAAGATCTGGCGTTTTGTTATAGTGTCATCGGGATTGTAATTTAAACGAAAGCTAAATACATCACTCTTCGAGTTCCAATATAGCCCGAGCACTTTTATCCACGAATCCGCATCCGTGTCAAGTGAAATGTTTTTGAGAGGAACGTTATCGGTGTCTTGGCGAAGTTCGTCGCAATTGCTCTGCCATTTGCTTAATCGCATGCCGCACCTATCAAGGAGTTTTAATGAAGAATCACGTTTAGAAATATCTTCCGGTAATGTGTCTCTACCCGAAACGACATCGTCTACGTAAAAGTCATTCAACACAATATCTGACGTGATTGGGAACTCTTCACGATAGTCTCTTGCTAATTGCTCTAAAGCCCGAACTGATAGAAATGGAGCACACGAAGTCCCATATGTTACCGTGCGTAACCGAAAGTGTTATAAAGGTTCCGTTGGGGATTTTCGCTATACTATGCGCTGAAAGTCAGCATGCTTTTCGGACACCCAGATTTGACGAAACATCTTGACTATGTCTGCTGTAAAGACGAATTGATGTCGATGAAATCGTAAGAAGACAGAGAACAGATTGCGTTGGATGGGTGGGCCAGTCATGAGCGCATCGTTTAGGCAATTACCATTTGTGTCCTTGTAGGACCCGTCAAACACAACACGAAGTTTAGTTGTACTACTGTCTGGTTTCAGGACAGCATGATGGGGAAGATAAAACACATTTTGTTTGGAGATTTCCGACGTAGGAACTTTCGACATATGGCCTAGCGACAAATATTCGCCGAGAAAGCGTGAATAACTTTGGAATAGATCTGAGTTTTTCGAAAACTTTTTCTCCATCCATTTTAGACGCGAAATTGCTCCGTTTAATGTGGCACCAAACCGTGGTGGTGATTTAAAAGGCAAGTCGACGATGTATTTTCCGCACGAATCTCGGCGATGCGTTCGAAGGAAATGTTTTTCGATTTGTCTATCTTCATTCGATACGACTAATTTTGGATGAACCTCTTCGATGGTCCAAAAGGATTGCAAAATCGAATCGATATCTAAATGGACATGATGCGAAGTGATGCGAGGTTCGTTGGTGGATGGTACTGATCCAGCCAAGACCCAACCGAAAACAGTCTTTTGTGCTATTGGATAGCCTTGATTGCTATTGCAATGCGCCTAGCAATATGTCAACGTGATCAGATATATTGAACGAAGGATCGGCTAAGTTTAGTCGATGCAAGTGATTCCAATCTTCGATGGTGAATGAAGTCGTTCGCAAATTTGTTGTTACACTTGATAGAATATAAGTATCGACTGAGAAACTATATGAATCGCAGCGTGAAGTGATGACCAACGAAATAAGGCCTCTGGATTTACCAGCACTGGTAGATCCAATACCGCTTATTGGTATACGGGCGTTTCTTCTTTTTATCCCGAGTCTTTGAGCACATGACTCAGTAACGAAAGATACCTGTGAGCCTGAATCAATTCCATTGACATTCAAAACTTTTCCTAACGCTGTGGGAAGTAACGTTTGGGTTATAGGGTACGTAACGTTAAAAGAATGATTATTAACTATTGCCTGAGATGTTGTCGAGGGAAGATTCATCGAATTAGGTGGGTTTTGAAAGCCGAGGTTAGTAGTTTGGGCAGGACGAGACGAAGTGGTGTTCAATTGTGAATTGAGCGAATGGTAAGTGATTGTGCTTTCAGGAACGAAGTCTGTAGTTTGGCCATGATTAACCGAAATATTGCGTATTGGAGGATTAGCCAATTTGTTAATGGTTGTCTTCACTGAATCGTCATGAACCAAACTATGGTGGCGCGTATTGCATGATCTGCATCGAAATTTGGATTGGCAGCGTGCTGAGAAGTGTCCGCTTCGGAGGCAGTTAAAACAAAGTTTGTTAGTTTTAACAAACTCCCGGCGGGATTGTAAATCCATATCAAGAAACGCTTGACACTGAGAAAGACCGTGGTTTGCATTGCACTTGGCACATGTTGCTGAGGTCGAAGCATGCATGCTTCTTACCACTGGTTTCTTCGGTCGATTCTGTTCACGAACATTTGATCTACAACTTTTCAATGCTTTGCACCGACGGTCCAAAAAATGTACCAATTGGTCTATAGTGGGATAGTCCTCGGAAAAATTTTCTTCAGACCATGCTTGACGAGTTTCAGGGTCCAGATGGTTTATTAAAATGTAAATAAGCCACGGATCCCTGGTAAACGAGTTAATACGCGGATTGATGTCTTTTTTATTTAACGTGAGGGTTAGGGAGTTGCAATCCGTCACTATTTTAAAGTGGATACCTCGCCAAGGTTTCCAGCTCGAAACTGTGATATCTGGACTCGCACTCCGTAGTTCTCTTCGAAAAGAAGAATACGGGGTGCAGCTTCCCATCAGCTTTCTTCTGCATAAGGATCGAGCCAAACCCGATCGAGCTAGCGACACAGTGCAGCTCGTTTCATCCCTGGGGTCGAAGATGGATAAAACTGGGGCTTCTAGTAGCTTGCCCTTCAGTAACTTAAAGCATTCGAGTTCCCCCTCCCCGAATTTAAAATCGACGGACTTTCTAATCAAATTGTATGAAGTTTTCGCTAATACCGAAAATCCTTTAATGAAACGCCTAAAGTAGGAACACAACCCTAAGAAACTATGGACCGCTTTCGCATTCTGTGGTACCGGGAAATTTGCCACCGTGACAATTCCCTTCTCATCCGGCCTAATACCCTCTTCGGATATATTGTACTCCAAGTATTTGATGCACGAGTACAGAAGCTTGCACTTATCAACCCTCAGGTCAAATTTATTTTCAACCAATCTGGTCAAGACTTCCTTCAATATCATTAAATGCTCCTCTACTCCCTCTGTCTCGATTATGATATCATCCAGGTAGACAGCAATTTTAGAACTTCTTATATTCTTAGGGGTGGCCGTGGTGTAGTGGTAACATCAACGCTTGTCACGCTCTTGGTTCACGGTTCAAATCCTGATCTCAACAATCATCTATTTATTTCGTTTGAAATAAATAAAAAAGTCGATCAATTGCGAAAGCTTAGTCAACTCTACTGCGAAGGCATAACACTGGCAGTAGAGTGGTCATATGGCTTAAAATGCAACTTGATCGTGATGATGACATCAGGTGGAGGGAAAAAAATACTGTGCCACCCTTGGAGTTTACTGAAACTTAATACCACCTAAGTTTCAAACCCACTACACCAATCTTCCTTTCTCTCTCTCTCAATTTCTGCAAACGCCCCGTGCCCTGAAACAATTTAATGGTATTCATATCCCATTTGGCGCGCGCAAATTATAAAAAAAAAAAAAAAAAAAAAAAAAAATATGACGCGGCCTATCATAACGTTCCTCGAGTTTTTCCCACGCCTGATCGTACGTATCGTCGCATACTGTTAGATGGCTTAAAAGTCTTAACGCCTCACTTTGAAGACAAGAAAACAAAAATTGAAATTTACGAATCGGCGATAAATTTGGTTTGTTTCGAACAACACTTTGAAACATGTCTCGAAAAGTTGACCATTCCCGGTAATTGCCCGAAAACGGTTCGATTCTAACGGACGGAAGATAACTGTCATCGCGTGTTCCCGAAGAAGTTGATTGGTTTAAGGTTTCAACTAGGGCTTTTTATTGTGCAGCTAGTTGTACCACGAGATCATTATTTTTTTTCGATTTTTTCGCGACCACTTATTGCTGATAGCAGACCCGACTTCACAACTAAAACTTTTGCCTCGAATTCTTTAAATTCTGGTCCAGGAACTATATAATTTTCGTTATCAGCAAACGTATAGAAAAGTTTTTGCGATGCCGCGAACTCTTTCCATAAATCGTCCACTTTGTAGTAGCGTATTTTGAGATCCGCTAACGCAATCGAATCGGAAATATTTTCCGTGTAGATAACTAGTTTCGTTAACGAACCCTTCAAATGGCCACGAGTAGCACGAAGCACGGGCAAAGTCATACGAAAAACGAGATTAAAATGATTAGAAATTAATCACGACCAACTCTAAATAAATCCACAGAGATTAACAATTAAATTGTGCACGAAACTGTATTCACTGAACTGTCTTTTAGGGAACAGAAAAATCCGGCTCGAATTGGGACCAAAAATATTTGATAATTTGCACGATATTCAAATAAAAAATTAAGACAAATACTATCGAAAGCAAAAGAAAAAACGATTGATCCGAGAACGACGGGAGTTATATATTTTGATGTTACCAGTAGTGTCTGCGATCAGAAAAGAACGAGAAAAATTTTCTTTCACACAAATGTACCGTACATACATGATAAAAATCTAACATTGCAGAGAGTGGCAAAGAGAATTTAAACAGGTTGATGAAAATGTAAACCAATTAGCTGTTAACAATATTAAACCAAAAAAAACATAGAGTACATTACGTTAGTTTGGCACATTCGACCAACAAAAAGAAATGAAATGAAAAACAAAAATGAAAATTAATTAAATTTTAAATAGAGTTGAAAAATTAATAATCTTAAACAGACACCATATTGGTTTTTAAGCCTGTTGAATTGTATAATAATACAATACACTGGGTCACAAGGAATGTGAAAGTCTTATGCACCTCAATTTCAGAGACAAGAGCTAGTGAAGAACGTAGGTTTTCATAGCATAAACATGTACCTAGATATATTATAAGAGAGGTTACACAAAAAGAAGAAATGTATTTTAGAGTTAAAAGTGGGTTGAAGCGCTATAGGCAAATTGTTAAAAGAAGTTATGATCACCAAAAGCATATAAAAGATATAGTAAAGGGTCTTCCATTAAGCGCTTCCTATCTTTAAATTTAAATAAAACAAAGTGCATGTAAGATATCATCGAAGTTTTTTATTCCTTTTAAAGGCCTGTCGATGCCATTATGTACGGAATATAACATCGTTCAAATGTTCGCCGCGGCTTCTCTGGGTGGCGCGCATCCGAAATGTCCAATTTTCCATGGATCCCGGCGCATAAATCAGGCTGAATTTCACCGATGGCATGGGTTATGTTGTGGTTTGTGGCTTATTCGCATAGACCTGCGACTTCAGAAAACCCCACAAGAAACAGTCTAACGGGGTCAAATCGCATGATCTCGGTGGCCAGTTCACAACACCTCCACGTGAGATGACCATGCCCTCGAATCGGTCGTGCAGAATTTCCAATGTGGCGTGAGCTGTGTGGTACATTGCGCCATCCTGTTGAAACCACATGTCATTGGTGTCCATATGATCCAATTCAGGCCAAAAGAAGTTAAGAATCATCGACCTATAGCGCTCGCCGTTGACGGTGATGGCCTGGCCAACGTCGTTCTCAAAGAAATATGGACCGATGACGCCGCCAGCCCAAAATCCACACCAAACAGTGACTTTTTCGGAATGCATTGGACGCTCTTGGATCTCATGTGGATTGGTATGGTCCCAAATTCGACAATTTTGTTTGTTGACGTACCCATTCATCCAGAAATGGACCTCATCGCTGAAGATGAATTTTCGATGAAAATTAGGGTCAGTTTCCAACTGCTCCAGAGCCCATTCAGCGAACACACATCACGGTGCAGGCCCAAGTCACGACGCAAAATTCGTCAAGTGGTGGTCTGCGAAATGCCGAGTTCTTGTGAGCGACGCGAAATCGACTGCCTCGGATTCTCCTGCACAATCTTACGGACAGCGCCGATGTTTTCGGCAGATTTCGCGTTTCGTCGACGTACAGGTGTTGGTTGATCATTTACTGAACCAGTGGACTCAAATTTATCCACCACACTGCGAATAGTCCTCTCGGATGGAAGATTATGGCGGCCGTAAAATGGGTGAAGCGCGGAACGTTGCCCGAACAGAACACCCATTTTGATAAAATAATTTTATTATTTGCACGTGTTGTCTGTTTTTATTCAGACTGAATAAATGAAAGCCAATTTTACAGACGTAGCTTCAACAATATGGCCGCTATCAACTGTCAAAGTTCGGAAGTCCTTAATGGAAGACCCTGTATTTGATAGAAAACATACCAGTCGAGACTATTCTAAAAAATATGAGGCGGTAAAAAAAAAAAAAAAAAAACAATGAAATGTTGATCTAAAAAATGAATTTTAAATTGTCATATGTATGTTTTTTTTATTTCTGTATTATTAAATACATGTGTTGATGTTGCGGCTGCGGAAGCGTTTTATTTTTCTTATTACGGAGTTTATTCTCTAAAAATTGATATATGTATATATTATGTTTTGTTTCTTTTAATTTAATTATTTATTTCAAGTTAATATATCATACAGTGCTTTGCAAAAGTATAACCGCACCCTGTAAAAGGCATTTTCCAGGAAACTGTAAACGGATACAGGCCCTTTATTATTTTTTCATTTTATGGCATCAATTAACAAGTAATTAGAGCAAAAAAAAATCCTCGATATTTTCTTTTGGGATTTCCAACAATAAAAAACAGTTTTGTCTAGCTTGCACAAGTATAGCCGCACGATATAAAAACTGCAATTTCTCTGCAATTTTCTTTCAGTTTTTATTGTAATTTTGACAAATATGAATGCCGCGTGGTACGCATTTAACGAAAGTAGAAAAGGGAAAAATTCTGGCTTTTCGCGAGGATGGTTTGGGCTTTTGAGCAATCGCGAAGAAAATATTAAGATCGGACCGTATCATTCGGTGCGTTCATTGTCAGAAATTCGGAGTGAATTAGATTTAGGTGTTTCAGTTTCGAAGGTTACGCGTAGCAGCGGATTAATCGTCCGAAGCAAAATGGTACCTGATCCATGTCTAACAGCAGTAAGTAACATAGTTTTCATTTCCTCTTTTTTTGTTCAATTTGGAATATCTTAATCTAATACAAATTTTTTTTTTAAATATTATTTTTAGTGGCGAACAGATTTCTTTTTTCGAAGAGCAACTTCGGTGGTGGAAGTTGTATGGTATGGGTGGCTTTCTGCGCTCGCGGTAAGGTTTCACTTGCCTTTACCTCCACAAAAATGGATAGTGCAGCCTACACCCAGCTACTCGAAGAGAACTTGGTACCATATTTAAGGCGATGTCGGCGATTTCCTCATGTTTTTCAACAAGATAATGCAGCGATTCACGTTTCAAGCCCAAAACATCAGATTGATGACGTGGCTCCGGATTGTAATCCGATATAAAATCTTTGGAGAATAATTACACGCCGAGTTTATGCCAATAATCGGCATTTCGCTAACGTTGCTGAGCTCCGAGCATTAATTATGAATGCATGGAACTCCTTGGAGGATTCCATACTAAGAAAACTAATTGAGAGTATGTCCAATAGAAATTTTAGTATCATTGAAAAAAGGGGTAATAAAATCCCATACTAATATCTGTAAAAACAGCCAAAATAAAAAAAATTGAGAAAAATGTAACGCGGTTATACTTTTGCAAGCTAGACGAAATAGTTTTTTATTGCTGGAAATTCCAAAAGAAAATGTCGGGGATTTCTTTTTTTGCTCTAATTACTTGTTAATTGATGTTATGAAATAAAAAAATGATAAATGTCCTGTTTAGAGTTTCCTGGAAAAGGCTTTTTATAGGGTGCTTTTATACTTTTGCAAAGCACTGTATATAGTTCATAATAATTAGAAATTAAGTTTTAAGTTGTTTAATAGCTAGTATTTAGTAAAAGGTTAATTTAAGTTCCTTAGTAGGTTAAGTCCGGGTTGTATGAATGCTGGCAGATGAATGTCAATGTGTCTTTTCCGTGTGGATAAAATCAAGCTGACAGGTGCAAATGTCGCTCTCCGTTATAATACTTCAAAGTTGGTAGACTTGCATTTGCTGGTAGAGATCAAACACAACACTCCTCTCATTTCAGATTGAACTAGTACTCTTAACTCGAAGACATTCCGAGCGTCGGACTGTTATCTCTTATTGTTCTGGCTCTTCAGTGTTTAATAGTTGAGTTGGTTCTCCTGAGTTTCTTGCAGTTCTTCATGTGGTCTAACTTCGTCGTTGGCGGTTGATGTCGTTTTTCAAAAGAAGCGAAGGGGGTGGAAGTTGTCTAACGAATTTTAAAAATTTTGTTTAAGCATATATTTCACTACACATAATTCTTATTACTTCTTAGAACGTATTTTAAGTTTGCCAACAAAAAAACTCTTCGGGAGCTGGGTTTCACAAAACATTATTTAATGCCTTAAAACTTAAACTACAGGTTCTACCGGAAATAGCTAAGAATTGTTTAATATGTTTAGATGAAATGTCTTTGAAAAGCCATCTATATTTTGATAGAAATAAGAGAAATTGTAGGGTTAGAGAACGATGGATATAAAAAGACAAAATTAGTTGCAAATTATGCCATCGTTGTAATGGTTAGAGGTACCATTCACCGGTACAAACAGTTACTTGGGTATCATTTTGTCAATTCCGCTTGGCCGGCAAAAACTTTGAATGAAATTTTGTTTAAATGTGTAAAAGAATTGGCCGAAGTAGACATGAAACTAAGGCTTATAATCTCAGATCAAGGCTGAAATTTCGTTGGTCTAAATAAGTTGTTTGGCATTCCCTTGGAAAAACCTTTCTTTTATGTATTATAGAAAATACAAAAAATTATTGTATGTTCGACAGTCCTCATCTTTTGAAATCCTTCTGGCGTAATATATATAATATATGTATATAAATAATACTGCTGAAATGATCAAAAAATTAGACAAGTTATACGACATTTTTCATCAAAATTTAAAGGGCCGAAGAGATCCAGAAGGCCATTTTTTGGAAATGAAGAGCGAATCAATTTCTTAAATGAAATGAATATTGCCAATGTAACTAAAAAGTTGCGATTTTTAAAAGGATGGCAGCAGAATATAAATGCTCTTATTGGTATTTCAAGTGACTTAAGGGCAGATGGTATTCAGTTCCTTTAAACCAGAAATCTCAATATAGATTGTCTGGAAAACACCTTTTCTGTTTTACGCAACCGAGGAGGAAATAATAAGTTGCTGACTCTGTTTCAATTCAGTTGTTCATTTAAAAGATCATTTTCAGCACGACGCTATGAACCTTTTAAAAAAAGAGAGAAAATGACCCGATCGTGGAGAAGAAGGTATAGTGAGACGTAAACTTCCGCTTATTGTGCTATCGTTTGATAAAACGGAAAGTCAGGAAAAGATATACAATATTCGTACAATCATGAGTATGGTCGTTAAAATCGAGCCGCTACGTGTCAACACGAAGATAATCCCTCAATGCAAGCGTTGCCAAGAGTTTAATCATACGCAGGCGTACTATCGGAAAGAGCCGCGCTGCGTTAAGTGCGCTGGAAAACACTCTTCTGAAAATTGCAGTCTAAGCAAAAATGAAAAAATTACAACAAATTATCGCGGTTGCGAGGTAGCACAGGAACTATAGATGCGACGTAGAAAATATACAACGCCGACTGTGCGGGGAACGAAATCAGTCGATCGGGCTTCTAAGTCGGTAGAGCGCGTTGCTAAGCAAACTGACCGGGCTCGTAAGCCTGTTGTACAGACTCCTAAGCTGACTGAAAGGACGCTCGAATCAGCAGTGCAGACACTTAAACCAGTCAGTCAGCCCTCTAAGCTGATTAAAAGTAGGTCGAAGTCGTCCACTAAAAAGACTGAACGAAAAATAATCTCGGATAAGCCAACGAATCCCAGTTTTCTGACATATTCTCAGGCTGCAGTCAAAGCAACCAGACAAAACGACGGGCCACCCTCTGATCCGTTGAAAGAAATTCTGAACTGCATTTACGACTCAGTAACGCCGAAAGCTTCTGTAGGGCTAATCTTATATCTAAATCTAAGTAGATATGAACTCTTTGCTTAAAATTATAACATGGAATGCAAACGGACTCCTACAAAAATTTAACGAATTAGAAATTTTTCTAATGAGAGAAAATATCGACATATGTTTGATCCCTGAAATACATTTAACAAGGGAATCGCAAATAAAGATAAGAGGCTACGCTGGTTATCACGCCTATCATCCTTCTGATAGAGCGCGGGGCGGTTCGTCCTTATTCATTAAAACTAACATCGAACACTCGGTCGACATAAACATAGAGCTGGAAAAACTTCAGTTGTGCGCGGTGAGGGTTAAAAATAAACACTTGAGCTACGACATAGCGTCTGTTTACTGTCCGCCGCGATGCTCGCTCGAAAAAGACGACTACTTTCGTGTCTTCAATGCCCTTGGTTAAAATTTCCTTATTGGTTGAGATTTCAATGCGAAGCACCTTCTGGGGTTCAAGATGTACATCATCTAAACGAAAAATTCTCTACGAAGTGGCAAATGAATTCGGTTGTTGTTTTTATTCGACAGAAAACCCACCTATTGGCCAACCAACTCAGAAAAAATTACCGATCTTATCGATTTTTTCAAAAGGTATTTACGATAAATTTATTACAGTCGAAGAAAGTTTTGATCTCTCTTCTGATCACTCTCCGGTAATTTTATTACTTGGTGAAGCTTTGATCAAGAAAGAAGGACCTCCAAGACTTGCTAGCAATAGAACAAATTGGGAGGGTTTTAGAAATGATTGCGAAACAAATATCGCCTTAAATGTATCACTTAAAACACCTTGTGAACTAGAGGGCGAAGTTGGTTGCTTCGTGGAAGCAATCCAAAGAGCGGCATGGAGAAACACTCCTTCTAAAAGCTATAAGATTAACCGCAAAGAAAAGTACCCAAGTGAAATCATTGAACTGGTGTGGGGGGAAAGAAAAGCACGAAAGAAATGGCAAATCACTCGTGCACCGCAGCATAAGAAAGATCCTTAACCGACTATGCAATCGCCTTATTGATAGTATTCGGGAATCTAAAAGCAATAAGATAGCGACCTACCTCGAAAATCTCTCCACTGGAAGAGAATCAAATGATTCACTTTGGAAAGCGCTTAAAGGCATCCGGAAACCTCAAATACAAGCGCCACCAATTCGAAAAAACGATAGAACTTGGGCCAAGAGCGTCAAAGAGAAGGCGCTTGCTTTGCACTTAGAAGATACGTTTAAGCCATTCGACGGCCCTTTAATAGCGCCCGACTCCCCAGTCACGACATCTGACAACTTTAAAGTAAAAAAAGTTGCATTAATTTAACTGAGGGAAGTGATTAAAAATCTAAAGACTAAAAAAGCGCCGGGTTACGACTTGATAACGGCGCAGTTGTTCAAGGAATTGCCGAATAAAGCTCTTATCAAACTGCTATATTTGATTAACGCTTCGTTCAGATTGCTCTACGTTCCGAGACAATGGAAAGTCGCAGAGATTATAATGGTTCCGAAACCAGGCAAACTTTTGAATGAGAAGAAATCATATCGGCCTATTTTCCTATTGCCGGTTATCTCTAAAATATTCGAAAAACTACTTGCAAAACGACTACAACCCGTAATCAACGAAAGACGTCTCATTCCTGACCATCAATTTGGATTTACAGTCAAACATTCAACAATCGACCAAGTCCACAAAATAACTGACGTGATTGAGAAAACTGTCGAAGAAAAAAATATTTGTTGTGGCGTATTTCTTGACGTCTCACAACCTTTCGATAAGGTTTGGCACGAAGGTTTGGAGTATAAATTGCAACGACTATTGCCATGGCAACTCTTTCTAATTTTACGATCGTACCTCACCGAAAGACTTTTTCGTGTTAAGCACGGAAATGATTACTCTGAGTTCAAGGAGATTGCGGCCGGAGTCCCACAAGGAAGTGTCCTCGGCCTGCTTCTATATTTATTCTACACGCGTGATATCCCGCAGGAAAGAAACTGCGTCATCGCCACGTTTGCGGAAGATACGGCGATATTGACAACGGGCGATACAATTGAAGCAGCAACTGAAAAGCTGCAACATGCTGTTAACAAAGTCCACGCTTGGACGAATTCTTGGCGTATTGTGCTGAACGAAAGCAAATCCACTCACGTCAACTTTACCTACAAAAAAGTCTATAGATTACCCGTATATTTAAACTCGGCTCAAATACCATACGCGAACGAAGCAAAATATCCAGGAATGACTGTAGATGTTAAGCTTAAATGGAAATCGCACGTAAAAAAGAAACGCGATGAGCTCGAAAACAAATACCGACAAATGTACTGGCTACTCGGAAGACATTCGAAGTTGAGCCTACATAACAAACAGCTTATCTATAAGCAAATGCTAAAGCCAGTGTGGACGTATGGTCTACAACTATGGGGTTGTACTAGGAAAAGCAATAGAAACATCCTACAAACTTTTGAAAATAAAGTTCTTAGAACGATCGTTAGTGCACCGTGGTACGTACATAACGAAGATATTCATCGGGACCTGGGAATTGCTAGCGTCGTCGAAAACAAATTTTACTCGTAAACACAAAGATCGTGTTCACGGCCATTGTAACAGTACCGTCATTCAACTACTTGACGTGAACAGTTCAATTCGTCGTCTGCAAAGGACAAAACCTTTTGACCTCGCGTTATAGTATATGCCGGTCGTGAAAACCGCAGGAACTTTCATTGGAATTTAACCTGTCTAAAGCGCTACATTCTTTTTAAATTATTGTACATACTAACATCTTTTTCCAAAAATCAGGAGTCTCGTAAGCGAAAATAAAACTGCTGGATAAGCGTCGGCTTAGTTGTAGTATTAATCTTGGAGAGAGGTGTTTTTAGTGGGTAAAAATCTCACACTACCATAAGCACGCGCGGTCGGGCCTTATGGTGTCTTTAGAAGATTTTCACCCTCTCGGAAAAAAAAAAAATAAATTTTCAGCAAAGTACATTTAGGATATATACCATGGCAACTGCGATATAAAAATCACGTCAGAAACACAAGTGTGAGTTGGAATTAAGTCAGCAACCTAGTGTTTTCTCCATATTTACAGATTCTAAAGAATATGAGGGTGCGCATTTAACACGTCCATATCAAAAATTTGTAGATGTGTTAAAGAGTCTAGAGCAAAAATTTATTTCTTGTTTTCCCAATTTGTACTTTTGT
Organism: Pocota personata; assembly: GCA_963082735.1. Classification (NCBI taxonomy): domain Eukaryota; kingdom Metazoa; phylum Arthropoda; class Insecta; order Diptera; family Syrphidae; genus Pocota; species Pocota personata. The sequence goes on along the minus strand of OY720431.1, from coordinate 100,958,190 downwards.
GATAATTTTGAAATGAAAATGTATAAGATATTAAAGAAGGAATTTGATTACTACAACACATACGAGTATGTATGTAATTGGTATTTAATTTTTAATAAAAATGTATGACAAATTAATGTTTGCCTTTTTTTAACGGAGCACCATGTGCCATTTTCCTAAAACATACTCTCTCTATCAGTACAACACTTCTTATATCCATCTACTTCTCGTGTCTGTGTGACATAGCAATGGTTGCTGATAAGCACTGATAAAGAAAACATGGAGAGTGTCCCTACTCATTATAATAGATATACTCTGTTTTTGGTAGCTGTTGACGGTATCGTGTTTTGACTCAACAAAAACCTCGCCAGCCGATGCTCCATAGGTGCGGAAGAATTTAGCTTTAAGTATTCTTTGATTGTGCGGACCTTACGCTCGGCTTGGCTATTACTTGACGAATGAAAAGGAGCAGTAAGTATATGTGAAATGAAGTTATTTTTACAAAACCGTTGGAATTCTTCGGATGTGAATGCTGTTGCATTATGCGATACGATCGAGTCCTGTAATCTATGAGTCGCAAACACGGAACGTAAAGTATTTATCGTACAAGGCGAACTTATTGTGGATACTAGTTTTACCTCCAGCCATTTAGAATGTAAATTTTTTTTAGCATGTCTTGGAGAGCAGCCTCTAGAATGATAATACGATCGCCATAAAGCAAACAATCTTTATTTACCGAAATCTGGTCCCTCCGTTGATAGTATGCTTCAACACCCAATGGAAAACACGTCTCAAAATTTTGTCGTTTGAAGTCATCTTCGCGATGTCGGTTAATTGAAGCATTTGTGCATCGCAGTTCTCGATCATGTTGACTCAAAATACATCCTCTGGATAAGGTGATTTGTTGGGTAGGCAGCTTAGCGCATCCGCACTACCGTTTTGATGCCAGGTCGATGTGCAATTTTGAAGTTGTACCCACTTAAAAATATACTCCATCTCAACATCCTGGGAGAGAGTATAATTGGTGTAGGCTTATCTGGGTTGAATAATCCTATCAATGGTTTGTGGTCGGTAACGATCGTAAACCTTCTTCCGTAAAGAAAATTGTGGAACTTCTTAACACCTGAGATAATCGCCAATGCCTAATTATCAATTTGAACATAATTTCGCTCCGTGATAAAAACGAAATTGGTCGTTCCTGGCCATTAGGTAAATTATGCGACAGGACCACACCGATTCCATATGGGGAAGAATTGCAAACTAATGAAATCGGTAACTTACCATAGTAGTTTATAAGAATAGTAGCTGCACTAGAAAGTATTTTTTTTAGTTTCTCGAATGTTGCAGAATGTTTGGTGTCTAGTAGTCTGTCTGATCAACCCCAGGAACGCTTGTAGTTGTTTTTTATTGGCTGGTAGCGGATTTTCCATAATAATGCGTATTTTGTCATTCGATGGATGAATACCACTGCTGTCAACAACGTACTCGAGAAATGAAACTGATGGCAAATCAAACTTGCATTTGTCACGTCGAAGTCGCAGTCCAGCACTGCTTAATCGCTGAAAAACTTATTCGAGAGTGTCCAGTAATTGTGCCGACCCTTCAGAAATTATGATGATGTCGTCATAGTATACCACTACACCAGGTATGCCTTGTAACAATTCTTGCATGTGCTTTTAAAAAAGACCGTGTGCAACAGAAATGCCGATTGGCAATCCTTTGACACGATTTACACTTTTGTGTGTAGAAATTGTAAGTATTTTTGACGTTTCCACGTCTACGATCAGCTGAAGTAATGCTTATGCTAAGTCAATTTTAGCAAACTTCGTGCCCTTAGGATTTTTTGCGAAAGTATCGTTCACTGCAGGTGTTTGTAGACAATGTAGTGACAGCGCTTTGTTTACAGTGCACTTGTAGTCGCCTCAGATTCGCACTGAGCCGTCGGGCTTTAATACAGGCACTATTGGAGTTAGACACTCGCTATACTCCGTTGGTTCTAGAATTCCCTGACTCACCTGCTTATCAATCTCTGCTTCTATGAGTGGTTTAAGTGCATACGGTGGTGATCTCGCTTGTATTTTTATTGGTTTCATAGTTGGGTTTAGACTGAGCGTTATCTCTTCTCCCATATAAGAGCCTAATTCTCTGGAGAACAGTTGTTTATATTTTTCGACCAACTGATTAATAGGAGCATGCACATGATGAACGCCTTGCACAGCTATTCCCAAGTGGTCAAACCGGTTGCAGCCCAATACGTTTGTTCGATCACCAGCAATGTTTTATAGGGGAAGGTTGTTTATCGTCTTGTTATTGTACAGTACGTCTACATACATCAGACCTGTAACTGGAATAGGGTTAATTCCATAATCGAATAGATTCAAACCTGGATTAATAAGTGCTGGTTGATTGTTCCTCCTAAGTTTGCTCACATTGTTCTCTGACATAATTGTGAAGTTTGACTCGGTATCCACTTAGAATTTGCACTGGACCCCATTTATTATTGATGTTGCAATTTTCATTAAATTTCCGAAACGCTGAATAGAATTGACGCGACGTGTGCTACTACGTTTGTGGTTAGAATAGTTTTGATTTGGTTTGGATAGGCAGACTCTCTTAATGTGACCTATACAACCGCAGTTATTACATTTTGAGAAACGAAAGGCAGTGCTTTTGCTTTGGATCTGCTTTTCGGTCGTCTACATTTTGTGGGTGTTGTGAGTATGACCTTACTCGTACTGTGTTTACTTGGATTGGTGATTAATTTTCCTGTACTACCTGTTTATTCTGCTGTCTCTGCCGCAATGGCTCGTTCTTATACTTTTTGTAGTGTAAGAGCATTTTCGGCTTAAAGGGATTGCTGCAGGTTGGTATTTCGCAGCCCACAGACAAGTCGATCTCGGAACATTCGGTACACGGTCTTGCTGTCAAAGTTGCAATCGATGATTAGATGACAAAGCTCTGCAATATATTCGGGTACTGATTCATTTGGTTGCTGATCACGTTTGAAAAATCGGAACAATGCAGCGATCTCCGATGGGGTTGGAATAAAATTCTTCGTCAGTGACTCAATTGTGGATTTATATGATTCATCTTCATTTTTTTTGGTGAAATGAGGGACTCTACCAAATCGAAGCAATGTGACCCGCAACTAGTAAGAAACGTAGCCTCTTGTATTTCCGCGTCCTTAATGCTGTTGGCTAATAAGATCATTTCGAATCGCTTTCTGTACGAACTCCATGCTGAAGGGTTCGCAATGTCGAATGTTTCTATAGATCCGAACGATGCCATTGTATTTCTGCTGGAAGTGTAATTAGAATTTGTTTTAGAATCTTTGGACTTAATCTCTGTTATATTTTCCTTATTATCTTCGTCTTCGTCCATGTGGTTTCGGTTGGAACTTTGTATTTGGAACGATGTATTTGCTCCCGGTGTACTAAATCCTCGTCGCCAGTATTATGTTCTGTTCCTTTTAATTTAATTATTTATTCCAAGTTATTATATCATATATAGTTCGCAATAATTAGAAATTAGGTTTTAAGTTTTTTAATAGTTAGTATATAGTATAAGGTTAGTTTAAGTTTCTTAGTAGGTTAAGTCCGGGTTGTATGAATGCTGGCAGATGAATGTCCATGGGTCTTTTACGTGTCGATAAAATCACGCTGAGAGATGTAAATGCCGCTCTCCGTGATAATACTTCAAAGTTGGTAGACTTGCATTTGCTGGTAGAGTTCAGACACAACAGTATATTAAAATTAAAATCCTATTACAGTATAGAAAACTTACTTTGGTAGTGAACGATCCGAGCTTTCAAATGCAAATGGTAGAATTGTGCGTCGGGTAGAAATAGCACAATACTGTGGTGTATTCTTCCTCCAACTTTCACGCCTATTTTTGACATTTACTGAAATAAAATTTAAAGTTCGGTTTGCATTCGAACGAAGGGAGTTTAAATATCCTGGTGCATTTAAAACCTCGAAGCGTTCACTTTACAAATTTACAATAATATTTTAACATCCCACCACCTCACTTACATCCAACACAGCAAACTTCACCACAGGCCTTCGAAGACTTCCCATTTTGGTTTTGATCTCAGCTGAACGGACTTGGTTGTCTCGACAAGGAAAAACTCTGGTGACTCTTCCTCGCAATCATTTACTTTTGGGTATATCGGCATCACAAATCAAGACTAAATCTCAGACCGCCACTAGTGGAACTCTTTCAAACCATTTACATCGTCACGTGACGACTGGCAAGAACTCATGGATCCACTTTCTCCAAAACTGATCCTTGATTTGCTGGCTTACGCGCCATTGCTTGCGGAGACATAAGGCTTTTGCGTCGACCTGGTCTGGCGCTTGCATTAAGTTCGGACCACCCAGGAGGAAGCGGTTCGGTGTTAATGGCTCTTCATCCTCAGGTGACTCCCAACATCCTCCAGCGTATGGGTTCAATAGGCAATTGAATATCTTGATGACTTCGTTGTCGAATATTTCAGCACTCCGAAGAATTCGACGAAAAGTTTCGCAGTTCAAAGCCTCCGGTTTTATGTATTGATATGACGGCTCTGGTGACCCTGACGGCTTCAGTTATGCTATCAAAACAGTTCACATAATCATCCACATAATGATGATCAACAATCGATTCCACGGCCCTCGGATGATCGTTTGCAGAATCTGATGCATTCAGATTCCTGACAAAATTAGCTGAGCATGGCAACCAGCTCGTACCGAACTTCATTGACTGTATTAGGTAAATATTGACGGGCTGGTTTCGTTCATTCCTTAGCAGAAAGCGCTGCAATTGCTAGTCTTCCGGCTGGATCCGAATCTGATGGAACATTTCTTTTATGTCCCCAATCACCGCAATAGGGCGTAGGCGAAAGTTAAAGAGAATAGATAACAAAGGTGTCAGGTTATCTGGTCCCTTTAACAATAGCTGCTGCATCGAAAACTAGTGGACGAAAACGTCCTATCTACTTCGGCTTTGATCAGCTTCTTTGCATACCCCTTCTCAACTCAGAAGTCAGGTCAGGAATGCTCCATAGCATTCGTCTCGCCATTTCATAACTCTCTGGAATGTCAATTTCTTCCTCGTTCCACAATAGACCTGTCTGGAAACGACTCCCGACTCCGTCAGGTCAGGAATGCTCCATAGCATTCGTCTCGCCATTTCATAACTCTCTGGAATGTCAATTTCTTCCTCGTTCCACAATAGACCTGTCTGGAAACGACTCCCGACTCTTTTTGTTACACTCGAGAGAATTTGGAGAGCTCTCTTATCACTGGCGGAAATTAATTCCTCTGCATACTAAGATACTTTTCGACCGTCAGCTCCAAACGCAGATATTCTTCCTCCTAGCTTTTACTACTATGTAGAACGAAGTCACCATCCGGTTCCTCAGATATGTTCACCTTTGGCCCTCACATTACCCAACCAAGTTTAGTTTCAGCTATGAATGGTTCTGCATCCAAAGACAGTATAGTGCTTAATGTAGCACCCAAATGACATTGGGCCAATAACAATTGGGGCTGTGAGTTCTCAAACTCTTGAGGCGATAGTGTAGATGTATGGCAAGGCGATAAACGCAGATCGTTCGCAGTAAGTGATTGAATTCAACATAAATCGTTCACCTTTGGCTGCGCTAATCTGAAGGTCCACCAGCATTGACTTCTCCGTCATTGTCTACTTACCAAACTATTGTAAATAGTTTATATCCAACTGTTTGGGCACATCCGCACTTATGACGGAGTGACGTCATCATTATAAAGCCTTATGGGCAAAATACGAAAAATAATCTTTGAACTCACCTTGGTGTTGCAGCTCAACAAAGGCTTCGACGACTCCTGATGAATGTTTTCATCCACTGACAAAATCGGCTTCTTCGGCAGTTGCTCTTCATGAAGAGACGAATGATGTGTCCTTGGGCAGCCATTGATCGCACATGGCTTCCGGAACCTGCATGACCTCACCTTTCTTTTAATGAATTTCAACTTCCTTTGGACATCAAGGGACACATAAGCATTGCAATTAACTACTGTGTGTGAGTTTCGTTTACAATGGTGGTATAAGTCACTATTGGCGGCGGCGATGTGGACTGTTCTGTGGCATGAAGAAACTCCGCTTGCAGTTTTTCATCTCGACGTTGGCGTCCATTCTCTGCAGCTGCTACTGAAGTATGTTTTTTGGCTTGCTCTTTGATCGACTCTGGCTTACGGCTGAAGACAAACCGGAGTGTCAATTCACACGAGTCTGGTTATTCTACTTAACCATTCGTCGAAATGTTTGACGGTGGGAAATGGCTGAATACAAACACTTCGTTGAGCACATTCCAGATGCATGCTCATTGGCAACTTGTTAACTAGCTCGTCAATTAAAGTGGGGTTAGCCAGATGCTAGTAAAGACCGCTTGACTTCAGAAACGTTGCGAGGTTTTGCACTTTCATGGAAAATGGTATGAGCAATTCCAATTTGCTCTCTGGAGTATTTGCGACTTCCCTGATCTTCATGAGTTGACTTCCCAACAGACAGTCTGGATTACCAAATCTAAATTCCAACACTGCCATAACCCGATTCACAGTATTGGGGTGTATAAGCAATGCCTCGGCTACCTCCTTGGCATCGCCTTTTATACACCTTTGTAGCCGGAAAATATTTTCGACTTTCGAATAGCCGAACATTGTCGTTGATTCCTGAAAGGCTGTTGAAAACATAGGCCAATCGGGCCTACCGGTTAAATCAGGAAGGTCGCGGAGTTTACGCCGAACATACGGCATAGACCGCCTTATAAGAAAGGACGGCGATGATCGTAACGATGGCTGCGGAATGAATGTATGCTGACTGAAAGGCTACAGTTGATTTAAGGGTGGCCGATAAAAAGAAATTCTTTGCGTGCCCGAGGAACTGGTCGAAATTGTCTGCGTGGCTGACATCAGTGGCAATTGCGGCGGCAAATACATCGACGTGGACCATGTGTGCGGTGTGTAATGGCTGGTGCACATAACTGCTTACGTACCTGCAGTAGTAGTGCCGTTATTCCGGTACAGCCTTCACATTCGTTGGAGGATTCACTGTTGGTAGAACGATGGGAACGCTTGAAGAATCGGCATTTTCCTGAAGGCGCAGGTTAAAGAACTCCTGTAGATGGATGCGCTCTTCTTTTTATAGATGTGAACGTAGCTCATCTATCTGCCCTTTTACATCCTGCTCATTGGCGGCTGACTGCAGATTTGTTCCACCCGTCTCGACCATTGTAGTTTCCTGTTCTTTGTCGGAATCGGTCTCGCTTTCAAAAGGTGTTGTGTCTTCTGAAATATCCAATAGATTGGCTGGGAGTTTCTTCTTGGCAGCTCGTCTTCTGACATAAATGACGATGAAAAATTTAACAATCTCTGGCGGCGGCTGTCGGTTATTCTTATATCCCCTCTTTAAAAGGACTGCCTCTTCCTGGTGCTGGCGGCAAATACTACGTCAAGACTGGTTGCTTTGTTGTGGTTATCAATTCCAAGAAAATCAGCGAATAACTGTGGCGCCGGAGGCTGGTAAAGACGGCGAATACTTTGCACAAGGGGAATAAAAAATTGTCGAATCTTCTTGTTTTTTACAAAAAGAAAAAAATTTGTTGATGTTACGGCTGCGGAAGCGTCGTTCAAAGAATAAAATGCCGTTATATTTCCTTATTGCGGAGTTTATTTTATAAAAATTGATATATGTACATTAAAATTAAAATTCTATGGCAATATAGAAAACTTACTTTTGTAATGAACAATCCGAGCTTCTAAATACAAATGGTAGAATTGTGAGTCGAGTGGAAGTAGCACAATACAGTGATGTATTTTTCCACCAACTTCCGTGTCTATCTTTGACATTTACAGAAAAGAAATTTAGAGTCCTGTTCGCATTCGAACGAAAGGAAGTTTAAAGGTTCTGTTTCAATTTACAAATTTACTAAAATATTTTAACAACATGCAAAAATTATTATTATTACCTTTTTTTAATCAAAGATATATAGGAAATATACGTGTAATGCAAATATGTGAATAAATAAATAAATATATAATAATATTTCCAATACAAAAATATAATAAAAGTATACAAATAAAGTAAACAAAGAAAAAAACAAACACTTACGTTAATTATAAAATACTTTTGTGTAGTATTCAAAATGGCAGATCTAATGATACAGTAGAAAATTATGTCTAATATTTTATCTGTTATAGAAAAACTATATAAAAAATCAAAAATAAAAATAAAAAAATAGTAAGATAGCACATGGTACAAAAAACGTGTAGTTATCGTATTTTTTGACTGAATAATTTATTGAAAAACGTTTAAATTACAGAGTAAGTTTTATAAGCGCTATTAATCACACGATTTTTCAAAAATATGTAATTAGATGGGCCGGCAGCAGTCATGTATAACTGAGCTCAAGCAAATAAACATTAACATACAAAATAAAGGCAGAACTGTAACTCAGATTGCGCGACGTTATTTTTTTTTGTTAATGAAGGTGAAAATCTCGAAAGACACAGTGGGGTTCGAAACCCAAAGTAGTTTGGGGCTACAACCGCACTAAAAACACCTCCTTCCTTGATCATGACCAGTCAACTAGTGGTCGACAAAGATTTTATTTACAACGTTAAGCCGGTTTTGAGAAGTAATATAATTTAAATACGGGCTGATTATTATATTGTATATTTAAGACATCGTCTAACTCAGGATTAATGTGCATCTGCAAACGCTCGTTGTGATGCATTGCGTACTTTTTAATCACATCTGTTATGAGGTCAATCTGCAAATTTCGATGAATGTCACTATTTCTTATATACCATGGGGATTCACTATTCCCCGAAGGACCGTATTTTGAAATGTTTGTATTATTTCTACATTCGTTTTATTTGTACAACCCCATAATTGGGTTTTAGTATCTGATTATATAATAGGATTTTATTCTCAATGGATAGTTCTGAGTTATATCCTAACAAGTTTTCTATATCTGATATTTAGGTCTTCTACTTTCCTTTTCACATGTTCCTTCCATTTCAGTTTAGCATCCAGAATCATACCCAAATACTTACCTGTATTAAAGTAAGGAAGTACTTGGTTATTAATAACCACAGGAATATTCGTTATTTTTTTATTTGTAAAATTGATATAGGTGGACTTTGACTAATTGAGTTTAATTCACCATCTCTGCGTCCAATCACATATCTCGTTAACTGAGTTTTGTATTTCTCTTGCTTTAGCCACACATCCATATGTTGATGGAAGAGCAGTGTCGTCTGCAAATGTGGCGTGGTATCACTCCGATGCGGTATTTCACTCGTGTTTAATAAATATAGGGTGGGTAACACTTCCCTGTGGAATACATGTTTGTCTTTCTTTAAGTTCAGAGTACGCTGAACCATAGCGAACTCTAAAGAATCTATCTGCTATTTAAGATTTAAGTATCTCGTAGTACTGTCAAGGTAGATCCTTATGAAGTTTATACTCTAAACCCTTATGCCAAACTTTATCAAAGACCTGTGCAACGTCTAAAAATATTGCACAACTAATTTGTTTTCCTTCCAGTGCCTTTTCTATGACATTAGTTATACGATGCACTTGGTCTATCGTCGAGTGTTTATTTCTAACCCGAATTGGTGGGTGGGAATAAGTTTTCTTTGCTCTATAATTCGGTCTAGTCTTTTAGGAAAGAGTTTCTCGAAAAGTTTTGATAATACCGGTAAAAGTGAGATTGGCCTATATGAGGTAACTTCTAATATAGACTTACCTTGTTTAGGTATAACAATAATTTCTGCTATCTTCCAGTGATGTGGAGCATACCTTTGTTTAAAGCAAGCATTAATTATAAGCTTGAGTTTCAACAATGCAGTGGGGGACAGTTCCTTCAAGATTTGACCAGTTATAAGATCATAACCTGGTGACTTTCTATTATTTAGTTTAGTACATGTCTTGATCGCTCTTAACGAAACATAACATCTACTCTGTTATGGAAATCAAGATTTTCGTTTGCTACGCTAGGTGGAAAAGGTTTGAAAACATTTGAAAGGTGCTGGCAAAAGAGTTTAACCTTCTCTTTTGGATCGCTGATCCATTTCCCATCAGATATTTTCAACGAAGGATCTTTAAACGTTTCGCAGAATCTAAGGGTGCGCACTTGGTACGACCCTCGTCTGGACAGTGGCGATGGATATGTGGCTGATGCCAATGAGGGAGCTGAACTGGAAGCCCCTCGTCAGGGCATTGGCAAGGGTGGATTGAACCCGGATTCAATTCGGGTTGAGTGTCATGTAAATTCAAATTGGATTGAAATAGGATTGACTCGATCCGATCATAAAATTTTCTGCGATCGAGTTGAGTTTTTGCATGTAAACGCTGGTCGAAAGATTGAGTTTGACAGATAGAGAAAAAAGAGATATCAATAAGGGTGTTTGGCTTGCATACACAACTCCGCACACAAGAGAAGTGTCCAATTCTCTTTCGATTCCATTCTAACTCGTTCCCTCAGTTCGGTTACAGCGAAAACCTGGATCGAAACTCAATCCTTTTTCAATCCGATCTCTCAATCCGGTCATATAAACCTGGTAATTGGTGCGAGTATCGTGCCGTCCTCTTTCTTTTACGTGGCTGTGTACTTTCGTTGGGTTGGTCACGTTCAGTACGTCGATCTTGTTATTCGTAAGGGTGCGTGTCGGTGCTGCCACAAATCATTTTTGAATTCAGTGATACTTTTTTTTAAGTCTGTTATTAAGTCTATTAAATATGGTTTTATCGCCGGGATCTCTTGTCGTTTGCAAGTTTCTACGAGCTCTTCTCCTTTCAAGTATCAGTTGCCTGATTTCCGTGGGGTATTTCACCGAAGTCTGTGTTTTTTGTTGATAAATCGGTGTACTATCTTCTGCTGCATATTGTACTTCGGCAATGAATTGTTGTGTTTCAACGTCAATATGTTTCGTTGTGACAAATGGAGATCTAACGTTAATAAAACCTTCGAGATGTTCTCTGAATTTACACCAGTTTGTTCTTTTGTTTGTTAGTCGTGGGTTTTTTATCTATTCTATTGATAAACCGTTGACTGTTATTATTAGAAGTGTATGATCCGATGACAGATCATCACTACAAGTGTTTGATCCGATGACAGATCACGACTGCTTTTAATTTTAACTTCTTTTCTATGATATTAATACCTGTCGTTATGAAAAAGTCAATAACATCTGGTATTTTCGTTGTGTCAGATGGCCAATTAGTTGGTAATCCAGTCGAAATAAATTTACAGTTAAAATTTTGCCCTGATTTGTAAATCTTCCTGCCTTTTGTAGTTATTAGTCTTGACCCCCAGTATGTATGTTTTGAAATCACCACCGATGATGAAGTTGTTGCATAATGTTTCAAAAAGGTCAATTAGATCTTTCTCTGTGGGCCAGTGTTTGAGTGGGCAGTATGTCGCAGCTTTTTTAAAATGTTCTTGCTTTTAGTTTCTATGTTCATTGTCGCTACTTGCATTGTTCGTTTTGCTATTTTTGGCAATTCATAAGGCTCCAAGGTAGTGGACGTCGTGTCGTAGTGGTTACTGTATCGGATCACTACGCAAGAGGTTCCTAGTTCGAATCCCAGAAAACACCAAAAAGTTTTTTCACGATCCCATCTCTCGCGAACGTCTGACAAACATCCGAGAGTATTGTTGTCACGAAAAAAAACTTCTCAAAACAAATTGCCATTCGGATACGGCACTAAACTGTAGGTCCCTTCCTTCCAAAGAGCTGTTGCGCCAAATATTTATTTATTTTATTAAGGCTCCAAGGTACTTCTCATAATTACAGCACTACCTCCCCTAGCACTGTTAGCTGGATGGGGAGAGTGGTATCAAAGATACCCAGGAATTCTAATCTTTGTTCCCTGTTTGAAATGAGTTTCAGAAATCAGGCAAACATCAATATCTTCGATACATAAAAATACCTGAAATTCAGGAATATATTGGAGTAAACCATTTGCATTCCACGTTGCGACTTTTAGATTATTTTTAATCTTTGCTTAGCATCCTGATTATCCAATCTTTGGATAATAGTAATAAGCATTTCCTTTACCGATATTTCATCTTCTTTACGTGTGTTTTTCACAATTTGGAAATACGATTTACTATCTACAGTTGGTATGTCTGTTTTAGCAGCAGTTGGCACTTTGTCTAGTTTCAAGTTTTCAACGTTTACTAGTCGTGTGCTTTTATTATTAGATGGATTTTGTTGGATTTGTTTTTATAATTTGCACATGTGAAAGGGGATATGAATAACCTTATACTGATTTTAGCACACGGGCGTTTTTGTGGAAAGGGTAAGAGACAGAGAGAGAGATTGGTGTAGTTGGTTTGAAACTCAGGTGGTATTAAGTTTCAGTGAACTCCAAGGGTGGCGTCCAGAAAACTTGTTTTGCTGTTAATGTCGTTGCTTATGATTCACAGTATCTTTTTCCGACCACCTGATGTCATCATCACGAACAAGTTGCATTTTAGCCATGTGACTACCCTACTGCCAGTGTTATGCCTTCGCAGTAGAGTTGACATAAGCTTTCGCAATTGATAGACTTTTTTTATTTATTTCATACTAAATAAATAGTTGATTCCAGATATCAGCATTCGAACCGTGAACCTGCCGCGTGACAAGCGATGATATTACCACTACACCATGCCCATGAGTTCTAGTAGCTTAGCTTCTCCTTTCTTGATATTCTTTTGCCATTGGACAACCTCTATAATTTGCTGGGTGATCACCATGACAGTTGATGCATTTTACTTTATCGTCCTTCTTCAGCGGACAATTTTTTGTGGGGTATTTCCTTCACATTTAACGCAAGCAAAATATCTTTTGCAATAGCTTTGCATCTGCCCGAAAGGATCGTTTACATTGGGGTATTGAGTTTAAGTTTTTTTTAAGTGGCTCGATCTTAACAACAATACCCGTTATTGACTTCATGTTGTATATCTTTCCTACTTCTTCTTGATTATGAAAATAGACCATAAAAAGAGATAATTTTCTGATTCTTGTCATTTTTTACCCATCATTAACTTGTGTGGTTTCTCTGGCTACTACCCTAACTGGTCGAGTAGCTTTATTTTCATATGAATGGAACTTCGTTTTGGTCAAGTCGTCAGTGATTTCTCTATATGTGCCACTGTCATAAACATTTATTTTCGATTTATTGTTATTATAGGATGTGAATTTACAAGCGTTTTTCTTTTTTGTTCGATTACTCTTTTTAACTCACCAAATCTGTCTACTCCGGAGATCATGTTTGGTGGTGGTAGTGGCTGTTTTTTCAAACCAATGGTTATCACTTGTCTTACCTTGTAAATTTGTTTGTTTTGCATCATGTTTTCTTGCAGACATCTCAGAACTTTCTTCTGTCTTGCGTTTTTTCGTAGACCCTTTGTTTTTCTTTAAATGGTAGTCTGCTTCCACTGCGAGCTCCTCTTCATCTGTGAGTTATTCTTTTTCTCTATTTTGCTGGGCAATTTGGGCAGGACATTTGTTAGAGCAGACCAACAAGGTGACCCTTCTTTCTATTTCTTTTATTTGGTTTTGCAAACTTGCAACTAGTACTTAAAGATTTTTCGTTGCCTTAAGTTCAGCTTGGCATTCGTTGTAATAGTCATTTGTTTTTGTTTTCGCTTGTGAATCTGTTTTAGGTTCATTTCCAACTATACTGGTTTTAATACCAAATTTCTATTTTCCTATTTTCGGAAAATAATTGTAGCGCCATCTCATCATTTTTGGTGGAGTTCTCGGCGTGAGTGAACTCCTTCTAGAGTTTTGTTTAAGAAGTAATGGTGATGTTTGCATTATGGTGTGGGCTGCATTTTCATGGCTTAATATAAGCCCAATTGTGAAAACAGATGCTAAAATGGATCAGCACCAATATAAGATTATATTGAAAAACAATATGAAGCCATTTGATGAAGAAAATTTGCCATTAAATCAGGCTTTCATGCATGATAATGCTGCTAAGCACACATCGAGTTGTGTGTTGCCTGTCGTTGTGCGCGCACGTAGTCTAAGATTGCTACAAAAAAAAAGAAAAATGGGAAACTCGCTGTTGCGCTTCTTTTTTATCGTAATTGGAGCACATGCTATGTACGTACATACTTTCAGTTGCGATTACTGAGAGTGTGTAACATTTGATGCATAGCGGACTGTGAATGTTTATCCGAATAGCGGATCTTAGTTTGGGCATAGCACCTGCGACAGTTTGTTTTGGAAAACTATTCTTTGGATCTCCACTTCACAGCTTCGCTTAGTTACGTCAAAGTTGTGTCTTTTTGTGTTTCTATGTTATAGTGATGAGGGAATTTAGGGTTGATTTTTACCAACATTCGTGGGCTTTGAACGAATTTCTTCGATATGTACGCCCACGCCCATTCCCATAAACCAGTTGTTTTGGCACCAAGCGAAACAGTGGTAGTGAAAAAATCTTCCGATTTGAAACTGCCTGGATATAACTTAGTGTCATTATTCTTTTCCCACAGTGGCCTCGCAATTTATGTCCGTAGTGATATTGCTCATCAAGTTCCATCACAGTATGGCCACTGTTCTAACCCGAAATTTAAATTCAAGTGGCTAAAATTCACCGTCCGTAAGCAAATAATTCACTACTGCTTTATTTACAGAAGCGCTAGGGCAGACAGCAACTCAACTTTTGACGAATTTGATGCGCTGTCCGATTCCACCACTCGAATTGTCTCCTTGTATCCTCATACTGAATTCGTCATTGTAGGCGATTTCAATATACACAATTCGGATTGGCTTCAACATTCTGGCCAGACAACACCCGAAGGAAGGTATGTTGAACTTTTCTCTGAGGTAAACAATTTGACTCAGCCCGCCAACACTTTGGACTTGTTTCTTACTTCGCACCCTGATAAATACACCATTAGGTCGGTCTGATCATAATATCATATCAGCTAAATTCTCGTACTCCGACCACTCAGTTCAAGAAAAAACTCTTGAAAGGAGAGTATGGCAATACGAGGAAGCCAATTGGAGCGGCCTTAATAGCTTCTTTAGGAGTTTTAACTGGTCGCTGTGCTTTCTCGATAGCCGCTGCTGATATGATCACTCACACTATCCTCTTAGGTATGAATGACTTTATTCCTAATAGAATAAAGAGCATAAAACCTAAGCCAAACTCGTGGATTGGCTATCAGCTTGAAACAAGTAAGTTTTCGGTCTTATAAAGCCAACAAATCTGAGGAAAACCGAAAGAAGTTTAAACAAGTCAGAAAAGACTGCAATGCCCATATTCGACGTGTAAAATTCTTACATGACCAAAAATTGAGGCAACAAATCCTACAATGTCCCAAAGGCAGTAAAGATTTTTGGGCATTCGTCAAAAATATTAAAAATTCTGCCTCGTTTGCCATCCTCACGCTTATTTACAATGACATTCCAGCTTTCAACTCTTTAGGCAAAGCCAATCTGCTTGCTGCTCACTTTGCAGTGAAATCCACGCTCCCAGATAATGCTTCCTCTCCACTTGTATTTGAGGGCGTAAAATTTTCCATGGGGCTGGTCAACTTTCGATTCTATGTTTTTGTAAATACATTAGCCAATAAAAAAATTTGCTAACTACCATCAAACAGAAACAATGAAAACAACACATTTATTTAATCAATTTTCTTTATTTAAATCAAATAAAAACATAAATCCTATTACAATTTCATCAATAAAATAATAATGGTATTTATATTACATCGTACACATAAATCTAAAACAACACAACACAGAATTCTACGTTCTCTACACACAAACACATAATCTATGGGCATCCTCAGCTGTCTTGTCAACGAAACGCCAAGTTCATCGACATTCGTCACAGTTGATCATCACCCATAACCACCCATCACGATTCTTCAGCAATCGAAGCGCGCCGTTACCCGTTAACCAAAATAAAAAAACTACACTTACAAAGTGAAAATCAAAACAATCACATGCGATGCAGATCAACACGACGCGTACCATCGTATTCGATCGTATTTATGCACACTCAAAATATTTTAGCACTGCATTTTTCACACACATTTCTTTTGATTTTTTTTTGTATTTTATTTTTTTTTTCTCACGCGAAACTTCACTCAAAACTTACGTACATACTTAACTTACATACACCGAGAGAAGAAAAAAAAAATAACAACAACAACCGCAGCGATGCCACCCACTCAGTGCACAGAAAACTTGTACATGACCCGGTACAAGTTCATAATTAAAAAAAAAAAGTATAACCACCCAAAATAATATACTATAATATGATATAAAACATAATATACATAAATATAAATAATAATAAAACAACTCACCTGGATATATGGATTCTTCCCACGTCGTCCAAATGACACCAAACACAAACAAATTATATTAAATTATAATTAATGTTAAAATAAAACATTATAAATAAAAACGTAAAAAAAATACACCGCACTACACAACACAATGAATGAACTAGAATTACCACAGTTTACAAATCAAAACAACTCCAGCGGGAACAAGGAAGATGTTTCATGAAAATCGCATAAGGCAGTGGGAGTAAGAGAAGGACACATACATATCACCCGAATGATCATCATCAGTCAATAAATGAACAACATCGACCGTCAATGTGTTTTGTTTTTTCACTCCTTATATGTCCCTATTATTGTGGCGCAATGTGTTGTCCCATTCATGTTTCAATTCCATGTTATTAATCATCTTTGTCTTTGCATGTACCCTTTGCAATCAACACGAAGTAGACCAGCTCAACCACAAGGGCCTACAGGGTGGTCCGGAATTGAAGGATGAATTATGCAAGTTTGTGGACAAAATTGAGAACTCCGTTCACAGCCGGGGAGAATGTTGGCGATTAAAACCAAGAAAACCAAAAACGACAATTTGACAGTTCTTCAAAAGTTAAATTAAATTAAAACCAAACACAACTAATTCAGATTTTATGTTTTTGTAAATACATTTGTAATTTATTCATTTATACACAAAATCTCAAATATATAAAACCAATACATTGGCAAATTG
Source organism: Pocota personata (assembly GCA_963082735.1). Classification (NCBI taxonomy): domain Eukaryota; kingdom Metazoa; phylum Arthropoda; class Insecta; order Diptera; family Syrphidae; genus Pocota; species Pocota personata. The sequence goes on along the minus strand of OY720431.1, from coordinate 100,941,163 downwards.
TAATTCGCGCCAAAATGAAAGTAAACGACAAAAGCATTAATACTCTAAAATGTAAATTCAGTACACACTCGAATAAAGAAGTTTATAACGTTGATATCGGTGCGAGTTCTTTCATTCCACACTTTTACATATATCTCTTTGTTTCAAAAGTAAAGAAAGTAAAGCCCATTTTCTATTAACACCCCAAAATACAATTCCGTGGTAAAAACAGTGGTACTGGATCTCCGTCCAAGAAACCAGGGCAAAAGAGCATCGACCGTTGATCATTTTTCTGATTAAATCAAACGTGAACGGTTGATGCTCCGTCACTACAGATAGTGGAAGAACAGCAAAAAAAAAAAAAAGACAGTGACACACAAAAAAAAAGACTGAAAGCAAATTTTAGAAGATTTTTTTTTCTTTTCGGGTAAGTGAAAAGTGACTAGTCGTGCTAGAAAAAATATGTAATGATAATCATTTTTCTAAACAGCAGGCAGAAAGGAAAGATTCGGGGGGCAATGGAATAGAGAAGAGGACATATTGGGAACGAAATAGCAGAGGTATGTACACATAGAAATCGATTTCGACGAGACAGGGAATTTGATCGGTGTAACTTTTGGTGAATTTCCAGGACTTGGGTCGAGCCGCTACACCCAAGCCTCTGCAAAATTTTGTTTCATAAGCCGCGTTTTTTGTATAAGGTATACCGGCGAGACACAAACCAATCTACCGGTATTGTCCAAGTGGGGTACAAAAGTACAGAAAGGAGCAAAGGCCCCTCGATAGAAACTGAAGTGAGACGCTCCGGCCTAGACTATACCGTACCACTAACACCGCAGCAGAATTGGAGGGGCACAGGAGGATAAACCCTTTTAATGATGAAAGTGAAGTGATATGATTAGAATCCAGCTAGTTTTGATGTAATTTTAAGAGTGTGAATAAGGTTATGAATAACGAAAGTTTGTGCTTAACATTTTGGTTTTTTGTTCGCGAAAACACAGCTGGAACATCAGCAACTGCATCTCTTCTTGTGCTGCTGGCAGGACATAGGGGGACAAAAAAAAAAACCTGAGTATTTTTTTTGATTTTTTTTTTATGAAATTCTTTCAGATAGTGTTATATTAAGTGTTAAGAAAAAAAATTGTTCTGTTACTTAGGATAGATTTGTTTAATTACTAAATTCTAATTAACAAAATCTATCCTAAGTAACAGAAAAAAAAATTTTAATTAAAATTTTTTTTTATAGAATTACTTTTATAAATTTGAGATCCGAAGAGATCATACGAATAAAGCCAAATGAATGATGATGAAATTTTAGTGGTCATTTAAAAATGATGTGCTGGTGAACATTTTTGTGCGATGATGGTGGTGAACATCAGACAGTAGTGGCTGGACTGAGGCATTAGGGGCCATCTCTAACGAACATTGGCCAGTAGATGGCGAAGGTTATGTCATCCAAACGCAAGGGTGGGTTGGCCATGCTAGTCCCATCTCTGGGACGTGACGAACCCACATCTTGGAGTGACTAGGGTTGTAGTTGAGGTATAGGTTAGGGCTTATATTAAGTTTTAGAGTAGACTAGGATTAGTTTAGAATAGTTAGGTTTAGTTCAGATCTGCCATGCCCTCCTTGCTCCGGGATATGGGCACAAGTCCGTGAGCTTTTCTTCTTCTCCTGTCTTCTTTCCTATCTTTTTTTTAAGTCCGTCCATGGTCTAATTAGGTTAGCTGTTTTTCTTTTCTTGTATGTTCTTTTTGTACGCATATGGCACAATTTTGACTTGGTTAGTCAGCGGAATGGTTACTGTAGAACCCGACCGTGAATCCACACACCATCGCACATCATTATAATAGACAATCTCAATTTTCGAAAGGTGATATTATTAAGGGTTCATTTTTTTCAGTTTAATCCAATTTACCTATAATACTTAGCTAGTTTTTTTATTATTCTTATTGGATTTTCTTTAGTTGTAGTTTACTTTTCTTTTAGTTTTTATTATTTTTTGAATTTGAATTTTTGTTTGCTTTTGAACTTACAGTATTGTACATAGTTTTAGAATTTTAGATTTCGTTTTTTTTTTAATTTTTGTATTCCTTCAGGTGAATAGTTTAATGAGATTTTCTTTTGAATTGGTTGAAAAAAAAAGGTGAAGGGTCCTTTTCTTTTTGTTTTCATTATTTTTGTTGTTTTTGATTTTTCTTTACTCTGATAGATACGAGTAGTTGTGAATTATATATTTTCTTTTAATTTTTTGGTTCAATTTGTAAGTAGTTTTGAACGTTGAAATGGTGACGGATAGGGGTAAAGAACAGGGTTCAGAGACAAGGACAGGGCCAACCTACGAACCATACCGACAGACGCCTTGCTACGTGGACTGAATCATCACAAGACTTAAACGTAACAGGCCACGAACTCCAATAGTGGGATCCTAATTAGGGACGGGACCAGCACACTCGAACAATTACGAAGGAATGACATATACAATAACGAATACGACAAAAACTCTGAAAGTAGCATCGCCCAAGATCCCAGGGGAAGACAGAGACTATAGACAACAAGAACGCTTCAGCCTACCACCTCAGACAGAAGAGACAGAAAACGTGGCAGGGGCAGTCGTTATTGAAGGCCTACGACAAGAACGGAACGACACAGACTTCAATCTACCCAATTTGAGAGAAGGGGACCGGAGAATGTCTCGAATGTTCCAAAAAACCGAGCTGTTCAGAAAACCGAGAAGCAGATCATGTCGGTCTTCGCAGAGAGCATGAGCGAGGTAATGGCGACTTTCAGACCAATATGAGCCTACTATAGTATAAGATCTGCGACCTGGAAAGAGGAGCCATACAGCAGAAGGAACCAATACGGCAAACAGACAGACAAGCTCCACGAGTGACAGACCGACAAACGGGTAGCTAGACAAACAGACAGACGCTAAGACCAACACATCCATTTGATATTAGCTATTTTGCGCGAATGGAGACTCCTTAGTGGTCAGTCAGTTCAAAAATCAACAACGAGATCACGAAATTCTTAGGAAGATAATAGACAGAAGACAGCAACCCTATAAAACGTTTGACGTCTTTTATAGCAGCATACGAACTTTGACTTTATAAATGAAAATCAGACCACGCGAAGACGACTTAGTAGCCATCCTCAGACAAAATATTAAGGACAGAGTGCCTACACTGATATTTGGGTGCACCGTCAGAAGCATACAAGGGTTGAGGGAGGAGTGTAGATGCGCCGAAAAGTACATGGCGGCGAGAGATTTCAGGATGACCAAGAAGACCGTAGTTTACGGAGAGGCATTTTGGATGAAGTAGAGGACGAAGATTTCGAAGCGGCTGCACTCCAGAACATAAGGACGAAACGACCAACAAACTACCTGCACACAGACTCTACGAACAAAATAAATAAAGCATTCGCAAACATGACAGACTTGACCAGGAAACGGAACAAATTTCACCAGCATGTCCTTCCTCGTTTCACACTCTGACATGTTTCAGTTGTTCAACTTCGCCTTCAACTGTCCGAAGTGTCAGGGAAACTTGAAGGGCGGCGATGTGTTGGAGAATCACTCGACGATGACGTCTGCACTTCCGGAGAATCAGAACAAACCAGGGCAGTCAAAATTTTGAAGAGGGATCCAAATGGTCAAGATACCTCTAAGAAGAGGGATATCCCTCTGAGAAAGAGCAGATGACTGCAAGAGTACTAAGAAGCTAGACGACGAATTTTCGGAAAAGAGATAGCACTACCTTCAAATCTCTGGAATTTCAAAAATATATACAGGCTTAAGGAAAAAGTTGCAATATATAGACGGCGAAAGAATCAAATAGAAGCATCTGTGATGTGTACTTCGGACGATAATAGACCTTTTACAAAAGTATGAATAGAAGGGGAAGTGGTTCTAGGGCTATTATATAGTGGAGCATCGATTAGTTGTTTGGGGAAAGGTGCACTTGGACAAGGATGGCAACAGACATTAGGACGGCGGACGGAAACCATCAACGAATACAAGGACGGTTTGAAACTATTATTTTATGGGCTGTATGTTGTTTCTAATTTGCAGCAGCAACTCTATTTAGGGGTAGATTTTTGGAGCGCCTATAGGGTCGTTCCTCACATCATCGACGAACTCAACACTCCATCACCGACGGTTGAGAGTTTCCTGTATAGACACTGTCACTCCCACAAACAGTACAACTGGAAAGAATCAAGCAACTGTTCCCATCGTTTGCAGTGCAAGGTCTGGGTAAGACCTTCCTCGAAAAGCATGTTATCGAGGTGGATGACGAGCAAATCCCCATTGATGCATTACCCGATCTCGCTAGCAATACAGAAGCTGTTTTTCGATGAACCCGACCGAATGCTTTCTCTTGGGGTCATCGAAGAGAGTAACAGCGCATGGAGCTCTCCAGTTGTATTGGTGCGGAAACCCGTCAAAAATAGACTCTGTCTGGCCTAAAGGACGCTTTCTAGTAGATTTCTCTGGAGAACAAATGTGTTCACAGTCCCCAAATGGCCGCTATATCAGTTCACGTTTATGTCGTTTGGACTGTGCAATACCGCCCAGAGAATGTGCAGGCTGATGGACAAAGTCCTTCTCTGTCGCCTGAAAGAGAATGTCTTCGTCTACCTTGATGACATCTTGGTGTGTTCTCCAGATTTTGAGTCACATGCTTACGATGACCGACGAGGCGCTGAGGGCATTCCAACAGCTCAAAATGTCCTTGGTGACAGCGCCTATACTGACAAATCCGGACTTCACCAAACACTTTTACATACAATGCGATGCTTCGACTTCAGGTGTCTATTTGGGAGTGTGTTGTTCCAAATAGACACCGAGAAAAATTAACGACCGATAGCATTCATGTCTCAGAAGCTTAACTCCGCTCAGCGAAATTACAGCGTGACGGAACTTGAATGCTATGCAGCCATTCTGTCAGTAAAGAAGTTCAAGGCCTATGTGGAAGGATTACCCCTCACTATAATCACTGATCACGCAAGTTTGAGGTGGTTGATGACCCAGAAGGATCTGTCTGCTCGTTTGGCCAGATGGAGCCTGAGGTTTCAAGGTTTTGACTTCGTGATCGAGCATAGGAAGGGTGTCCAGAACGTAGTCCCTCATACTCTCTCTCGCGTGTCCATATGGAGGAGCTCACTCCCGATACAGTGATGTTAGAGGTAACCCTTAGTTCCATTCTTCATTTCGGAGGAATATAACGAACAAAGACGAACTACCAGACGTATGTGTGTCCGACAGATTTGTTTACAAAAGGACTAAGATACGTACAGGTGACAAACTGCAGGAGGATTGGGCAGGGAATATTTGGGTACCTAAGGGGTTGCGTGATAGTCTTCTTCAATCTGCTCACAATTCTCCTGCTACGCGACTTGGAGGAATGAGCAAGATGCTAGCAAGTTTGAGACAGAAGTACTTTTGGCCAGGTATGGCATCTGATGTACAGGCTTACGTTAAAGCGTGCTTAAACTCTAAGTGTAGCAAATCACTAAACTTGATATCCCGACCGACGATGGGGCAACAAACAATTACAGAACGACTTTTCCAACGCCTCTACATCGACTTTCTAGGACCATACCCACGAACAAAGACAGAACATACACACATATCTATAGTCTTAAACCATTTTAGTAAATATATTTTATTGCGGCCTGTCCGCAGGACAACGGCAGCTGAAGTATCATAGTTAAATATTTAGAAAAGAATGTTTTCCATGTTTTTGGTGTCCTCGAATTTATCCATTCAGGTAACGGGAAACAATTCGTTTCAGAACTGTTTTCCGGCTTGCAAAACAAATATGGGGTCAAACACATCCGCACCACTTTCTGCTTCCCTCAGGCAAATGTCTCTCAGAGGATTAACCGTTCCTTACTGGCCAAATTATGGTCGTATATTGACGGAGACTAGAAGAACTGGAACCTACATGTCGGTAGTGAGGCATTCACCTTGAGGAGCGTAGTGCACGATGCAGCATAGTTGTAGCCCTACTACGCCGTGTTCGGGATACCCATGGCGCAGCATGCTAGTGCCTATGAAGTCCAGCGCAGACTGGACATGATCAAGGACCCAAGGGTACACATTGAAACTAAAACGGATAAATTGACATTAATTAAATATAAAATATTCGTGAACCTAAGACTGGCACATCAAAAATCCACCAAAGTCTACAACAGGAGAAGCTGAGATGAGTCCGTCGTAGGACAAACCGTCCATAATCATAACTTCAAACAGAGTAGCCTACCCGATGGTTACAATGCCAAACTAGGCCCGAATTTTTTACCATCGGTGATCTTGAAAGTGATCGGCAACTCTCTGTATAAGGTAGGCAACCAAGGAAGTGAAGTGGTGGGGAGATTTCATGCAAAAGGCCTTCATGTATGAAGGCCAAGAAGACTGTGATATATCTGACGCACATAGGCTGTCGTTTCTATAGTTATAATGGGTTATAAGTAGTGATATTCAGAGTTGATTCATTTATTTATAGAGTTTATTTATCTATTTATATTGTTTATTTATTTATTTACAGAGTTAGATATACAGTAACGGACATAGAAATCCGGACATAGTGAAAAAACTAATGTTAGTAGAATAATTTTGGAGGTTTAAATGATAATCAAGATCCATCTCTACCGAACGTTAATTTGTTGAAAGACATTTCAGATTCGGAAAACAGTAAACCAATTTACGAAAAAATGGCTTTAATACAAAAATTTTCAAATTGTTTTTAGTTTCATTGAAAAAAACAAGTGAGTAAATGTGTAAGCATAATGATAGTTTTTATTGCTATTTGAGTTTATGATTTTTATTACAGGAAACAGGCTTCTCAAACTTCTAAGAACTGAAGATGATACTTTGTAGTCCTTTCTTTTTTATTACGGTTTTTATCCGGTCGAGCATTGATGAAATCAGGCTGTGTAAAGTATCCAGTGCGATTTCCTTATACCACACTTTTTCAATGAATTTGACCAAGTCGGTTATTGTCCGTGGCTTCTTCTTCGCTATCTGTGCCTTAATTATGGACCAAGGTTCTCAATCGGGTTTAGGTCAGGGCTGTTTCCAGGCCACCCCAATGTTGCAATACTATTCTCGGTTAGAAAAGTTTTGACCTGGACTGACTGAAAAACGCATTTACAATAATAAAACTTTACGTACGTTTAGCTAATTTTTTGGGGAAGGTAAAAAAATGGCACTCACCAATTTCGTGCGTTGACAAGGCGCAGAATCGTCTTGGAAAATCAGCTTATTTGAGTATGATAAGTGTCCTTCCAAAGATGGTAGCAGATTGTCTTCCAATATTTTTTTATATTTTTCTGCGTTCACCGTTCCATTTATTAGAGCCAGCCGTCCAACGCCGTGATAGGAAAAGTATCCCCAAATCATCCTTGAGCTTCCTTGTTTCTCAGTTGTTTTCAGGTACTCTTCATTGAATCTTTCTCGAGTTCTTCGCCTAACGTAATGTATTCTTTCAGAGCCGAATATGTTGAACTTGGACTCATCTGAGAAGATCACATATTTCCAATCCGTTATGGTCCAGTTTTCTTGAACTTTGGCCCACTGAGGGCATTTTAGGTGCATTCGTTTATTTAAAAATTGTTTTTTGGCAGGTCTTCTTGCTTCTTGAAGCCTTCGTCTTACAGTCCGTGAGATTATCTCTGATCCTCCAGAGTCTGCAAAGTCTGTCCTTAAATCTTCAGCAGTTTTGAATCGATCTTCAGCGACCCTCTCCCTTTTTTCTTTGCAATGAGCCCGTTGCCTCGAATTTTTTGACGAATTCAGCCACTGACGACTTGCTGAATCTCACTTGTCGTGCTATATCACGAACATTTAATATTCCATTTTTTAAAGTCATTATTTCGACTTTTGTTTTTCCACTCATTTTCTTTTTATTTTCCATATTAAAATTATTTGCACTTTCACTAAAACTACTTCTTTTTTCAATAAACTATTGAAAAGTGAAGTAGAATCACGTCGTCAAAGCCTTTTTATGCAAAATCCTAAAAAACTAACGGCTAGTTCTCAAGATAATTGAAATTAAAGAATTTTTTTTACCTTGTCCGGATTTCTATGTTCGTTACTGTATATTTATAGAGATTTATTTATTTATAGAGATTTATTTGTTTATAGAGATTTATTTATTTATTTATGGAGTATATTTATTTAGAGATTTTTTTATTTATAGAGTTTATTTATTTATATATATAGATGATTATTTATATGTAGAGCAATTTTTTTTTTATTTATTTGTTTAAGTTACAGTCCCTTTGTATATAACACACTCAAGATAGAGTCCATATTTCAAAAGTGAATCTAACATACCCACAGAATTGGAGAGGACTGGTCCTGTTCGCACAGATCTAAGATCTTGAAAAGAAAATTTACAGCAAAAAAAAAAAAAAAAAACAGTGACACAAAAAAAAAAAAAAAACCTAAGGCAAATTTAAATTTTAGAAAATTTAGGCAGAAAGGAAAGATTCGGGGGGCAATAGAATCCCTCGAGGAGAAGAGGACATATTGCGAACGATATAGCAGAGGTATGCACACATAGAAATCGATTTCGACAAAGCAAAGAATTTAATCGGTGTTACTTTTGGTGAATTTCCAGGACTTTGGTCGAGCCGCTACACCCTTTCGCTGACATAAAAGCACGACAATGACCTAACAACAACTAAATAAAAGACAAATTCAATTTTACTTATTGAGTTTATTCTCTGCACCAGCTTTAGCTGAGAGTAGTTTAAGTGATCCGAATCCAATTAACAACTAACTCTACTTCTTAGACCTAAAACCCTACGATCCGTCGCACCACCCGAACGAAATGCCGATCTTGCAGCTCGTGCAGGATATTGCGCTGCGGGCGCACAACTTTGTCGCCCAACTTCCATTGGTTTCATTAAAGGTGATGACCCTAAAGCAATAATGATGATTATTGTTGGGTCATCGGCATGTGGGCTCTATAATATTGCTTTGTCAGCGGTATGCGGCCGCTGTGAACATATTGTGTTAACTACTACACTGACAAAGACCGGAAATGACGACTAGACGTTCTTATCGTACCGAACATCAGACAGTAGTGACTGGACTGAGGCATAAGGGGCCATCTCCAATGAACATTGGCAAACGAGATGGCCAAGGTTATGTCATCCGGACACAAGAAGCTTTCCTTTTTCTTCTGTATACTTTCCTACCTTTTTTGAAGCCCGTCCGTGGTCTAATTATGTTATCTTCTTTTTTTCCTTGTATATTCTTTTTGTACGCATATAACACAATTTTTCTGTGTTTGAGCAGGTGGTGTGAGAGTGAAGGGAGACAAGAACCAGCCCCGTCCGATGAGTTAAGTCGTGCAACCGCGTGCGTGCCACTGTCCCCTTCATCCACACTGAAGAGGCCTGCGTGGCCTGCTTCAGCTTCAGATTAGGAATTACCTTTCGGGGCGTTCAATACAAGTTGTGTTGGATGGCTTAAAGTCCGCAATCCACCAAATAAATGCTGGTGTAAGGCTCTGTTTTATCTCTGACTCTCTTCCTTGTTTTTATAAATGATCTCTTGTCTGTAACATCTAATCCATTCCTTCGCTGGTGACAGTACCCTCAGTTTTTTATACTCGTTCCCTAACTCACGTCCTTTCTCTTCACCCGTAGAAGGGGAACGGTAACGTATGTTAAACACATTAAATTCCGACCTGAAATGCATAATCAAATGGGCTTCAACCAACAGAGGGGAATTTAATGCTTTCAAGTACAATGCTGTCCTCTGTCAATTTATATGGTATTCATCCGCTCAAAGCTGGAATATAACGCCCATATCTGGTCTGGTGCACCCAAGACCGTTCTGCACATTCTTGATAGGGTACAGAATCGCGCGTTAAAACTTATGGGTGATAGAGACATTGTGAATTCCATACATTCATTTGAACATCGGAGAAATGTCTCATGTGACTCCCTATTTTATCTTTTTTTTTTGTACGAAAAATGCTCCATCGAAATAGCCAGTTACATTACTCCCATTCCAAATTTCACCCGCAATACGCGTCATGCTTCGAATGCACATCAGTTCACCCTTAATATCAATTTAGGTTGTACTGTCAAATATAGGGACTCGTTTATAAGCCGAACGACACGAACGTGGAATAATCTACCAAGCTCTGTATTTCCCCATCACTACAACCTTCAAGCTTTCAAAGCCAGCGTGCACAGGCTCCTCCTCTATTCTGTTGTGAGCTAGGGTTGTGAGCTGGTAAGCAGGACGGCGGCACGCTCGCAGTTGATCGGCTCAGCTCGTTCGTCGGGGTGGTGGTTTTTGTCCACATTACTTTACACCACCTGCTCAGCACACAAAATCTCATGCCATTGTCATCAAAAAACAATAGAGAAGAAGGAAGTTACTCTAATCTGACCTCGAACGGACTTCAAAAAAGATAGAAAAGAAAGAAAAGGAAAATCCAACGCCTTGTGCCCATGGCCAGGAGAAAGATTGGAAACTTACCCTACCTATCATAAACTAAACCTAAACTAACCTAACGACTTAAGCTAGATCCTAGACTAATCCTAACTACATTAACCTAACCTATGGCTACTCCCTACCGCGCAAATTGTCCTTCCCCTTTTCTCTCCTCGCCAAACGAGTTCACCAAGTACCCGAGGTATGCCTGGTGGAAGTGGCAAAAACTGGCCTGCCCTCCCTTCGTGTCTTGTGACACAACCGATTGCTATCTCTCTGGCCAATGATTGTGAGAGATTGCCCCTAAAAGTGCTCCCCAGTCACGACCTAAGTCAGTCGTAGAGGAAGTCCTTTAGTCGTCATGTTATGTCGTCATCGTTCGTAGTTGTCCCGTCCTGTCATCGCTCATGCACAGAAGGATATCCTGTCATCGTTCATCCATTTTTATGTAAAACACACCACTGAATTAAACCCTTTATTATAAGAATTCAACTTAAATTTACTACTAGAATGAATTTCTAACCTTTTTGCCAAGAATGATAAAATAATGTTCTCAAGAAAGTTACGTACGGTACTCAGGTTTTTTTTTTCTCTCAGTCCCACGTTGTCCTTCCGGCAGCACGATGGTAATTTCTTCTCCTATTGCGGAGGTAAACGCGACGCCAAAACACTGTCACAATTATTAGCAGAATTAACACTTTTTCACTATATTCTAACCTTAGTTATTTCATTACACCAACTTTAAGGATACCAATTCATTTGAAATGTACTAGTCCATTGATAAAAAAAATTAACTCTGAAAACAATTTATAAAAAAAATTAATTCAAAAGAAAAGAAAAGTTTTAAAAAAGTTAACCACTGGGGCAAGGGAAGGAACTTCAAAAAAATTCAAACAGGAATTCCACTGTGGCAGATCCACTTCAATTAAACTACTTTTTTTTTAAAGGAATTCACAGACACACTGTGTCCCTCGGAGCAATTCTTGGGAAGCGTTGAATTTTTGTTAGGGGAGCACCCCTTTATGCCGTTCGTTCTTGCGAACAACCGCCACCGCTATTCACCCTCTTACCGGACTTTGTCCTGCTGTAGCGGTGTTTCTTGAAGCGGTTCTGGCCAGGAGACGGTAATCGGCAAAATGTTTGTGGAGCCCTGAGCTACTGCTTTTCGATAGTCACTGCCACAGAATCTCTCTGGATATCCTTCAATGAAATGCTCCCCCGATTTCTATTCGATGTCTTCAGGTTTAATCTCTTTAAAAGAAACCTGAAAAAAAATTCTCCACAGTAGGTCTCCGACCCCACTGTATTTTCGACTACAAAAAAATTGTCTATCAGCTGTAACGACCAGCTGTTCATACTTGACTTTGTAAAATGATCCCCTAAGATCTTAGGTGACCAGATCCCTCTACATTACCTTTGTTCGCCCCCTCTTTGAATATGCCAGTCAAGCATGGTCACCCTTTCAGCAAGTTCATGTGACCAGAATCGAGAATGTTCAAAGTCGATTTCTTCGATTTGCTCTTCGAGGTCTTCCTTGGAACGATCCATTTACCTTGCCTCCCTGTCAAGACCGCCTCAACCTCATCAACCTGAGTACTCTAGAGAAACGCAGACTTCTTGCAGACATTCTTTTCATTCATCGACTTCTTTCAGGTTCTGTCGATTACGCATCTCTTTATAATTCAATTTTCTTCAATACCAACCCACGAAATTTACGATGCCCTCTTCTTTTCTATCTACCGTCCCACCGCACTTCATATGGATCTATTGAATCAATTTCCCGTATGCAGCGAAAAGTGAACTCAAACCCACCCAGTTTGATTTTAACCTCAGCACTCCCTGCCTCAAAACCGAATTCCTTCACCATTCTCCTTAGCTTTAAGTCTTAGTTTTAAGTTTTGGTTTTAAGTTTTAGCCTTAAGTTAGTTAGCTTGTATTAAGCCAGATAAATGGGGGCTTTCGCCCCCACCAAAATTAGTTCTCTTCCCCTTTTCTTTGTTATATGTTGTCTTTGTCAGCTTCGAGTAGTGTATTCTCCTTTTTCGGAACATTGAAATGAGAAATTTCCCTTTCCAATGTTCTACGGCTCGTCATTGTCGGTTACAAAAATGTACGTTTAAAACAAAAAAATCCTGAAAGATAATATACATAAATGCACTAACGCTGACATACAATATTGCTAACTCACTTACCTAATATAACTAGCACGACCTACGAGACCCTAGGTAGGTAGGTAGGTAGGTGTGGTTGTGACAGCGTACTATGCTGAAACATAATTAGCGCAAAGGCGCCGTTTTAATACCACAACTCTAGTGACCTAATTTGTTGTAAAAACTGACGTTAGACTTGTGGGAAGGGAGAGAAAGGATTATTTAAATCCACCCCGTGGCATTGAGGAAACTGATAAAGTTCCCGATGCTTGTCTCTGCTAACTCACTAATATTATCAAAAAGGTGTCTGCCAAGTGTACGGAGTCTGACCATACTCAGAGCTAGACACTTACAAAGGAAATGAAGGATTGTTTCAGGCTCGTTGGCCATATTGCAGCTACGCTGGCTGCGTGGACCCCTATTGGCCAATGGCCAGTCCTAATTGCCAGAACTCTAGCAATATCTACCCGGTTTCAGTTTAGTAGCTCTTGTGTTCTGTGCCAGTTATACTTGGGCCACATCTGCCTGGATATGACACAGTTCTACAACCCTCGTCATCTATTACCAGAATCTGCAAGGAAATGAGCAAAGATTCTACCCTATAAGTTGACCTCCTTCGCACGGGAGTAATCGAGGGCTGATCCCTGCCTCGCCAATTCATCAGCCCTTTCGTTTCCGTCAATGTTACTATGACCAGGCACCCAGATGAGGCTGATCCTAGACCGATAACCGAGTGCGGCAAGCTCCTCCTTGCATTGTTCAACAAGTTTGGAGGAGGAGGCCGCAGATACGATGGCTTTGATAGCGGCCTGGCTATCTATGAAAATGGCTATGGTGTTAAGTTGTATCGATGTATGTTTGAGGAGACGGCACGCTTCTCGTATAGCAATAACTTCCGCCTGGAATACGCTGCATGAATTGGGTAAACGGAATGAACTAGAGATATTGAGGGATTCAGAGAAGACTCCCACCCCTACCCCGCAGTTCATTTTCGATCCGTCAGTGAAAATGGTTGTTTTGAACTCGTTTGTCACCGCTCCTCATTTCCATTCCACCCTGGAAGGGAATCTCACCGTGACATCATTGCGAAAGTTCACCCTGGGAATTATGTAGTCGGTCAGATTTGCCGCCAACTCCCGAGGTAGCAGATTAAGGATGCTGTTGTGGCCGTAAAGACTATCACACCAGCTACCGGTTATATGTATATGAAGGTCGAATGGTATAAGGTGAAGGATTACGTTCAAGGCTTCTGTTGGGTATATTCTCATCACTTGAGTGTTCTTCATGGACTACCGGATTCAGATAACTATTACAAAAATCGAGTGAATACGTTCATAATCTTATGAAAACAATTAAAATTCAAGACTACTCTATAAAAAAAATATCTATCGGGATTAAAATATTTTGTGAGTGCATTGAGTCATTCAATTCGGTGTGCGATGCTCTAAAGGAAAATAATTGTCAATATTTTACTGAAGAGCGAAAGATCGCTTAAAGTTGTTCTCTTCGGCTTAGATGATCAGAATATTGATGTGCTCAAGAATGAACTTATAAATTTAGGGCTTAAATGCAAGGACATCAAAATGATAAAAAGAATCTTATGAAAATTACAACGATATTTTTTATATAGTGTATTTAGTTAATCGATCAGTAAAAATCTCAAATCTTAGAAAAAACATTCGCTCCATTTTCCGTACTCAAGTGAGTTGGGAATATCAAAGAAGAATCAAGCACAGAATAACACAGTGCGACAATTGCCAAATGAATGGCCACGGTGAAAGAAATTGCAGAGTAAAAACGTACTGCGCCAACTACTCCGAAAATCATAAAACCAATGACTGTACATCCAACGGGCTATTCAAATGAGCAAACTGTAAGGGAAACCACAAGTCATCCGATATTAATTGTTCGAGCAGAGCCAAATATCTTGAAATAAGACAGAGTTCAAATATCAAAACATCTCATTTGGTCTCACAGCCTAAGCATCATACGACCCAAAGTGCTCCAAACTACAAGAGCACAAGTGACCGGCATGCAAACATTGCACCAATTTCTTCATCCGCTGCACAAGTGTAACGGCAAGCACCGACTTGGAAAGCAAAAAGCACAACTGCCAATCCGGGAACCCGGGGCGACCTCTTCACTCAAGAAGAGTTATGCTCACTCACGATGGATATGATATCTAAGTTAAGTGAATGCAGATTTAAGATTGAACAGTTTAACAAAGTAGAACGAGCTTGCAACAAAATATTTATTTAACAATGTCAAGTAATATAAACTCCCTTAAAATTGTGTGTTGGAATGCGAGAGGCATTCCAAACAAATGTTTAGAATTTTTCAATTTTCTTTGTGTTAGTAAAGTAATAGTAGTGTTTGATTCTCTCATAGAAATTATTATTGCCATAGATTAGATCGTAACGAAAGAAGAGGTGGGGGAGTTGCCATCGTTGTTAAAAAAACGATCGTGTACAATTTATTACCCTTTGTTCAAACGAACATTATTGAAACAATCGGTATTGAATTAACGTTAAATGAAAACTCCAAATTCAAAATTTTTTCTGTATACTTTTCTGGCGGTGACGCAGATGTGCAAAAGATTAGTTGCTTTAAAAATGACTTAAGATAATTAATTTCTAATGATGGTAAATTCTTAATTGGGAGAGATCTAAATTGTAGACATCGCATGTGGAGTTGCCAAAGGGCAAACAAATGGGGCAATATATTGATAGATACCTATATGAGGTATCCTATAAGTATATTATACCCTAACAGTCCAACGTTTATGCCGAGTAGTAGTAGGGCTACACCGTCAACATTGGATTTAATATTAACCAACTCTTCTGAGATAGTGATGCAACCCATCGCTCTCAATGCATTGAGCTCGGATCACTTCCCTATAACATGTGATATCCTTCTCAGTAGTAGGAAAATAAATGTGCAATACCTAGATTTTAAGAAGGCCAATTGGAATAAGTTTAGACATAAAGTGAAACAACAGCTACAAAATTTTTCCTGTGATTTAGACTGCATTAATAACAGCCAGCAGATTGATACTAACATCGATGCTTTTAGAAAGGTGATTCTGGATAGCGTTGAAAGCCAAAATACCCTCTTTGTTGCGGATAAAGATAATGCTGAAATATTTGCAGATATTTTTTCTAAAAATTTTAACAACCCTTTGATTTCGAAACAAAACTCAGTTAGTTCCTTCGTTAATGACAGCATCAATGCAATAAACAGTAGAACTGAAACTTTACCATCAAACGCCATAGTGTTAATAGAAGGCATCGAGTTCATAGTCAACGATATCCGAAACAATAAGTCTCCAGGGCTCGACGATATAAAAAAATATCGTTCTTAAACAACTGTCAACAATTGGTTTAAAATATATTTGTTTTATTGTTAATTATTGTTTAAAATTTCAACATTTCTCTATCAAATGGAAGACGGCTAAAATAATTCCCATTCGCAAGCATGGAAAACCCCTAAATGACCCAAACAGTTATCGTCCAATGAGCTTACTAAGCAGCTTAAGTAAAATCTTCGAAAAAATAGTCAAATACTAGTTACTAGATTTTTTTTGCAACAAGTGAAGTTATCCCAAAAGAACAATTCGGCTTCAGACAAAATCACGGCACATCACATCAAGTACTACGTATCTGCAAGCACGTGAAAGAAAATCTATCTTTAATGCAATCAACAGGTCTCGTTTTACTTGATGTTGAAAAAGCTTTCGATTCGTTGTGGCATAATGCACTTCTGCATAAACTTCAGAACTTTGGATGCCCACTCTATCTAATAAAAATTATACAAAGTTTTATATCCAACAGGACGTTTGTAGTTCATCTAAATAAGTGTTATTCCTCTCAAAGGTAGATAATCTCAGCGGTTCCACAAGGATCTACTTTGGCACCGATGTTGTACATCTTGTATGTTGCTGATTTTCCAAATATCCCGAATTGTGAAGTAGCAATGTATGCTGATGATACTGCTATTTTCAGCTCAAACGTATCTGGTCAGATGATAGAGACTGTCTTGCAAAATGCACTCAATGTTGTTGCTGACTACTATAAAATATGGAAAAGTAAAGTAAATGCTAACAAAACGCAAGCCATCTTTTTTACCAGGAAAGGAAAGGCTTCCTTTATGCCTTTGGGTCAGTTACATCCGAACAACTGTGATATCCCTTGGGTTAATTTTATTAAGTATCTTGGTGTATACTTAGATAAGACACTAACCTTCGGTAAACACATAAAAAATACGCTCCACAAAATTAGTCTAGCAACAAAAATATTGTACCCTCTCATAAATCGGCGTTCACTACTATGTAAAACTAATGAAATCACAATATTCAAAGTCATTTTTCAGGCAATTATTCTTTATACATGTCCGGTTTGGGGAAGCTGTGCAAAAACGCACATCATAAAACTCCAGATTGCACAAAACAAAACATTAAAAATGATGCTAAACCTCCCTTGGCTCCACTCGACGTTAAAATTACACGAAAAAGCAGGAGTGTTACAGATCAAAAGGAAAAATTGAAATACTTAATAAAAAATACTTTACTAAATGTCAAGAATCAGAAAACATATTAATAAGAAATTTGTATTCATAGAACCAATAATGCAAGTAAATAGTATATAAATATCTCGTTCCTGTTAATTTATTTAATTCATTATTTGTAATTTAAGTTTACATTATGTATGCAGTTTGTTTAATATTCATTTATTTATTTCTTTTAATTTATTATTTATTTTTGTTCCCGTTAATTTAATTAAATTTCAAGTTGTTTAATATCTTTATTTACGTATTTCTACTTATTTATTTATTTATTTATTTTATCCTGTTATTTATTAATTTATCTGTTGCTCTTAATTTATCTTAAAATTAACCCATATATTAACATCTTTAATTATTCACCTATTATTAATTTTTTTTATTCAATTTTTAAGAAAAAAAAAAAATGGTTAAATGAAGGTTTTTTTTACATAGTTTTCCTTCCATTGTTTCACTCGAGAATAAAATAATTGCAAATTTAATTAGACAATTTTTCAGTAGTAAGATAAAAATATCATATCTCTGTGCAAGCTGTGTATAAATGAAATGCATGCCTTATACTATGTAAATAATATATATATATATATATTATATACTACCATAAGCCAAAGAAGAGGAGAGATAACCCCACCCTGAGGAGTTCCCTTTACAACGGATATGGTGGAAACACTATTACCGAGTGTTGATTTTTAGCATAGTAACTATCCACTTGCTAATAAACTCCCCTGCACCCAGTTGGGACAGAGCTTCCTGAATCGATTCAGTACTAACGTTATTGAAAGCACCTTCAACATCTAAAAAGGTGGCAAGAGTAAATTGTTTGTAGTGTATTGTCTTTTCTATCGTACGCACAACTTCATGGAGCGCCATCTCAGTCGATCGCTCCTTAGTGTACGCATGCTGAGATTTTGATAGAAGGGATGTATTACGGATGTGTGTGTCTAATATACGTTCCGACGTCTTAAGGAGGAAAGATGAAAAGCTGATGGGTCTGAAATCCTTTGCAGATTCATGCCCCCGCTTCCCCGCTTTCGGAATAAACACAACACGAACACGCCTCTAACACAGGGGGACGTGGTTTAGAAGAATACAGCTTCTATAGATCGGAACTAGCCAAGGGACCACCTGATCCAGTTTTTTTTTTGCAGCATTACCGGGAGTATGCCGTCAAGTCCAGCCGATTTATAGGGAGTGAAGCTGGAAATGGCTCAAGAGGTATTAACCTCTGTAATTGTTCTCTTAATGTCGTTCCAAGATAAGGATTGAGTGAGCAGTCTCATTTTTGCATCCTGGAAAGTGAGTTTGCATTAAAAGCTTCAGAGACTCGCTAGAGGAATCCGTCCAAGTCCCGTCCGGCCTTTTGATAAAGGACGGACTGGAGTGTTCCTTGGATAGGATCGTGCTCAGTCTGGCAAAGTCCTTAATGGTTTCAATGGACTGACAATAGTCCGTTTTAATGGATTTTTTATATTCTTTTAGGCAATCCTTATATGGTTGCAAAAACTTGTGTCGGTAGCAGCCATTGAAGTTTTCTCTAGTAATCTTCCTAAGATTAGAAAGATCTTCGTTCCACCATGAGGGAAATTTTTTTCTTACTGAATTTAATAGGGCACGAGACCTAAAAAGCCGTACCCATTCTAGGGTTGTTATCTTGTGGTCAAGTTCCTTGACTGATTCAAATTTCATGCCGGGTGTTCTGTGAAGTTTAGAATTGATAACCTGACCAAATTTGCTCCAGTCAATTCTCTTAGGGTTTCTAAATGGCTTAGGTGCCTCGACCTCGAGGCTAACATTAAAGATTATCCATTTATGGTCAGAAAAAGATAGACGATCGGATACCCGCCAATTAGTAAGGTTGAAATTATCCGAACTCGGAATGACAAAAGTTGGTTTGTTACCCACAGTACAGACAGAAATGTTGAACATCACAAAAAAATCGAATAAAGACTCACCGCGTTGTTGATTTCCGAGCTGCCCCATAGCGTATGTCTTGCATTCGTATCGCAGCCTAGAATCAGTTTGCCATTTTTCTCTGCGATCGCTGATGTCAACTGAGTTACCTCCTCAGGTGGTGATGGTCTGTCACGATCCATATAAGCTGAGGAAATAAAAAGAGTGTCAGTTGCAACCTCCAATTTAACTGCAGTTAAATCGGCAGAGCTAAAATTAGGACATAGAAATATATTTATATGTTTTTTTGCTAGGATACAAGTCCTAGGTTTATTACTAACCTGGTTAATGGTATTGTAGAAGATGTTGTACCGTTTGTCCTTCAGCCCTTTAACAACTGAACCTTTCACCCAGGGCTCCTGAATAAGGCAAATGTCGATGTCTTTCTCGCCAAGGAAAACACGCAGATTATCTGACGCACTCTTCGAGTGGTGCAGATTAATCTGTGCGATCTTCAATATTCGGGATGGTGGTGTTGGTGATGGCGTCGACAACCATGTCCTCCGACAACTTGTCGGTGCCATCAATTTCCCCTGTCTCATCGTCAGGACTAGAGGGGCGGAAAACTTTGATTTTGACATGCCTTATGCCAAAATGCAGCTTATGGTCAGCTTCTTCGAGTGTCACCAGGTACGCTTCGTTGATCAGAATCAGGAAAGAGGAGCTGTTTTTCTAAGTTTCCTCTGCCTTGATGACTGCCTAGTCATCCATCGGAACCGCCGAGTTGTGCAGTTTCAGGCATTGGAGGAGCCTTCCTCCATCAATCTTCTTATTGGGCAACCAGATGCGGGCCCTAGGTCTCCTGGGGATATACTTGGCAGGGATAAGCTTGAGCTTTAAGCCCTCCCAGGCATCACTAACTTTGGTGATACACTCTCCAAGGAAATCCTTAGAGATTTGGTTCTTACATCTGATGACCCGATATCCCCTGACCAACTCAGCGGAGTCGAAACATGGCAGAGGACCCCCTGGGTTTGCCAAAAGGTAATCTATCTTACAAACTAGCCTCGATGCTGACCCATGCTTCACCTACCGTTTTGCCGTCGTCTACCAGAGCGACCTGCAGATGGTCTCTTGCCACCTCGGAGAAGTGTCGCGTCATCTGGTTCGCACTTGTACTTGGTTGTTGAAGAGACGAAGAAGGGGTCCTGGCAAACTTGGTCTTTTTTGCAACGTGATTGGTCTCATCTAGAGGCCTGTTGCGCTTGTTAGGGGAGACCTACTTCTTCAGCTGTTATTTTTCAAGGTGGGCGATGTACTCATCGACCACAGCTTGGTACTTAACCTTGTCCGCTGCGTCTTTCTCGTGAACGCAGCCAGCCCCTTAATTTTTGGCAATCTTGCCAAGAATGAAACAAGCCATATTGTACTTGCCTTTAATGAGGGTGCCCGGCGATTTCTTCTTGTTAGGCGAACCGTTGCCATTAGCCTTAGTGGACTTGGTTGCCGTTGTGACAGTGTGTTCTGCAATTAACTGGTGAGTCGCCCCCTGTGCACCAGAGGGAGTACTGCTTGTACTGGCTGCGGCTGAGGGGAACACTGTCGACTCCTGACTGGAGGCCAACAATTCGTCTTCAGATGAGGGGCCAATGTCTGGCATCACCATCTCCGATATACAAGGATAAGGCATTTATACTACCGACCTCGCCAGGGCATCGATAGGGACCGTTGGCGACCAGCACCTTTAATCACCAGCTGGCCACGAAACCATCGGCACGGGTACCTCAACACCTTGGCTTAAGTGAGATGTATGGTTTACTCCAACCTCGTCCTAATGGACCACAGCGCACGATTGAAACATGCGTGTAAATCCTTAGCTGACAATAAACACCCGAAAGGTGAATATCCATTTCCGGCGGGCGCCCACGGGGAGGACCAAGGACGAGGATTTTTGAACGCTAAACGGGCAAAGACCCTACTCTCGTAAATTTTGAACAAAAAAAAAATATATATAAAAATAATGATGAAACGAATTCTATGTTCTCTACCTAATCGCTGAACCACAAATAATTTCCCGATCGCCATTATTAATTTTGCGGGACTGGGATGGGGCTTGTGTGAGTGAGGGAGACGCATGTAACTCCCTCCTTCATGTCAGCTGATTGTTGACATTTCTATTTTATCATGCGAGGCTAATCGCTGTCTTTTTTTTGTAATTGTTTTATTTAAATAAAAAAAAAAAGAAGAAACCCACCCTTGGAATGGGGTATTTGTGTGTGCAAGGACGCACGGATTATTTCCTGCACATACAAAAGTATATACAAAAAAACTGCCTGCGGATACCACACAGAGCAAGGTATGTTGAAATTTTGTATTTGTTTTCTTTTTTTGAATTAATTTTGGATTTAATTTCCAAACAAGACAACAAAACCCACCCCTGGAATGGGGTGTTTGTGTCTGCAAGGACGAGTGCGTTCTTGTACACCCACTGCACGGACAGACGAATGGAAGGGCTCAATTGCCTGGACGATTGCCGATTTTGCTGCTTGCGGGTGGATACCATAAAGTCCAGGTGTTGATTTTTTTTTTCTTCTTGTTGTAGTTTGCTGATCGGCACAGCCGAGACAGCCACAGGCCCTCATAACAGGCATAACAATTTTTATATCACAGGGGCGTATGTGGATGTACCCGTATACTACCTACAAATCACAGGGGTGCATTTGGATGCATCCAGGTCATCCAACCTAATACTAATAAATAACCTATAAAAGAAATATACTCTAATAAATACACTCTACAATAAATAAATAAACTATGTATTAAATAAATAGACTCTATAATAAATAAATAATCTCTCTAAATAAATAAACTCTATAAATAAATAAACTCAATAAAGAAAGAAACTCTGTAAATAAATAAACTCTATAAATAAGTAAATAAATGCTCCTACAGATAGGACATAACCAAATACATACATACTTATATATCACAGATTATACAGCAACGGCATGCATGAGTGCGTCAAGAGTGTTTAATAACACTTGCTTAGGTATGTAAATCTTTAGCGTGGTATACGCCCACCTTTTCGCCTCTTAAATTGCATATCTCGTATAGGGAGTTACCTTTAGCTTTTAAAACTACTGACTTCAAAAATTTGGGCCCTAATTTAGCGTTATATTTGTCAGGTAAACTACGTTCTTTGAAGTTTTGTTTGAAAACTATCCGTACTTCCCTTACTTGATGTTTCTGCTCTTTGCGATCCCGGCAAAATCCTTCACGAACCGTCTGTAGTAGGTGGCTAGGCCCAGGAAGCTCCTTAGTTTTCACCGCTTCGACCTTCTCTGGATCGGTTCTCACTCTTTTCGCTGAAATTATGTGCCCCAAGTACTTGACTTCCGCTCTAAACAGGGCGCACTTCTTGGGGTTGAGCTTCAGGTGGGCACTTCGAAGCCTTTGAAACACATCCCTTAGATTGTCTCGGGGTTGCGCAAACGTTTTTCCTACGACGATGACATCATCCAAGTATACCAAATAGGTTTTTCATGTTAACCCTTGCAGGACACATTCCATCAATCGCTCGAAAGTCGCCGGTGCATTGCACAGCCCGAATGGTATTACCGTGAATTGCCATAGCCCATTTCCTGCGGTGAAGGCGGTTTTCTCCCGGTCTTCTGGATGGATCTGTACCTGCCAGTAGCCACTCTTCAAGTCGAGAGTGGAAAACCATTGGGCTCCTGATAGTGTGTCCAGCGTGCCGTCAATCCGTGGCAGAGGATAGCTGTCTTTCTTGGTGACATAATTGAGCTGCCGATAGTCCACGCAGAACCGCGTGCTGCCATCTTCGCAAGATGGATCGAAAGGCTGCAAATATACGACTACGAAATACAGCATCGTAAAGGAAAGCTCCACTCTAATGCGGATGCACTGTCCCGGAGACCATGCAGAACGGATTGTAAACATTGTGCGCGTCAGGAAGAACGGGAGCTGGTTTCCATCCAAAGAATGAGATGCGAACCTATCGCCGGCTGGAGCGTAGATGAGATCCGGAACGCTCAAAAGGAAGACCCGGATATCGAGTCGATTCTGGCCTGGAAGGAGAACATGGAGAAACCGGATCATCAGAACATCTCTCGCAGAAGCCCGACCTTAAAGGCGCAGTGGGACTCCCTCCATGTTCAAGTAGGTGGCCTGAGAAGAAAATGGGAATCCTCCGACGGAAAGTCGTTTGTAATGCAGCTTGTCATGCCGTGGACGAGGGTCGAGGAGGTGTTACAGGAAATGCATGGCGGGGCGTCCGGAGGTCACTTGGGAGTGAATAAGACGCTAGAAAAGGTACGAGAACGTTTTTATTGGATAAAAGCGAAGGAAGATGTCGAAGACTGGTGCAGAAAATGCGACGTGTGTGCAGCTAGCAAGGGTCCGAGAATCAAAACTCGAGGTAAGATGCACCAATACAACGTGGGAGCACCTTTCGAACGAATCGACATTGACATCGCAGGGCCCTTTCCGGAAACCGACAATGGTAATCGGTATATACTCGTAGTAATGGACTACTTCAGTAAGTGGCTGGAAGCGTTTCCGATCCCTAACCAGGAAGCCAGAAGCGTGGCGGAGCAGATCGTCTACAATTGGGTGAGCAGATTCGGTGTGCCCCCGGAATTGCATTCTGACCAAGGGCGGAACTTCGAGTCAAGAATCTTCCAAGAGATGTGTCAACTACTCGGAATCAAAAAGACACGGACAACCCCGCCTCATTCACAGTCGGACGGTATGGTGGAGCGTTTCAATCGGACTTTGGACGAACATCTCTCGAAGGTCGTAGGTGACTACCAACGGGATTGGGACCGGCAGATTCCCTTGTTTTTGATGGCCTATAGAAATGCCGTGCATAGCACTACTCGACATACGCCGTTCGAAATCTTGTTTGGTGGAATAGCTCGGTTACCCAGTGAGGTGAAATTTGGATCTCCTACCAATGAGCCCAGAAATGAAGAAGAGTACGTGGCGGACCTTAGGGAAAGGCTTAGGATCCCACGAAGGACATCTAGTGTGGCTGTATAATCCCCAACCCGAATCAGCGATGTTGTCTACCGCATCCAGCGAGGACCAAGGGCCAAAATGAAAGTGGTTCATGTGGACCGACTGAGTCGATACAACGGCCGAAATGAGGATGCATTTGTTCGGGACGAACAAGTCTAAGAGGGGGGCAGTGTAACATAATAATAACTACGCTCCTTCAACTATGCAACCCATTCCGAAGTGTCTTTTCATTCTGGCATAATTTTGTTCCGAAGTGTCTTTTCATTCGAGACTCGTGTCGCAGAATTAAGAGAGAATTATAACCGCAAGAGAATTATAACCGCAAGAGATTATTGGCTGCAGCTGTCATCTTGGAATTATTACATCAGAAGTTTCTTGTTCCAGTGGTCGAAGAATTTGGTATCTGGCTATCAGAAATGCGGCTATTTAAGGACAGATGGCGATCGAGGCAGGGCAGTTGGTTTTGAACCGCACGAAGAGATTGGAAAAAGAGATAATGGGCGAAGTTGTAATTTTGTGATAAATTGAAAGTTGAGAGTGAACAAGAGGAAGTAATTAGTTTGGATGCGTGAATTAAGTAATTGAAAGGAGATAAAGTGATTTGAGAGGAAAGAGACCTTGTAAGAAAGGAGTTTGCGAAGAATAGTATAGTGTGAACTTGAATTGTTCTATAGACTAGAAAATAAAGAAATAAATTTCAAAGAATATCGTTTTATCTACTCGAACCGTAGCTCGCATACTACAATACAATCTTCGAAACAGAAACATCAAGTAAGGGAAGTACGGATAGTTTTCAAACAAAACTTCAAAGAACGTAGTTTACCTGACAAATATAACGCTAAATTAGGGCCCAAATTTTTGAAGTCAGTAGTTTTAAAAGCTAAAGGTAACTCCCTATACGAGATATGCAATTTAAGAGGCGAAAAGGTGGGCGTATACCACGCTAAAGATTTACATACCTAAGCAAGTGTTATTAAACACTCTTGACGCACTCATGCATGCCGTTGCTGGATAATCTGTGATATATAAGTATGTATGTATTTGGTTATGTCCTATCTGTAGGAGCATTTATTTACTTATTTATAGAGTTTATTTATTTACAGAGTTTCTTTCTTTATTGAGTTTATTTATTTATAGAGTTTATTTATTTAGAGAGATTATTTATTTATTATAGAGTCTATTTATTTAATACATAGTTTATTTATTTATTGTAGAGTGTATTTATTAGAGTATATTTCTTTTATAGGTTATTTATTAGTATTAGGTTGGACGACCTGGATGCATCCAAATGCACCCCTGTGATTTGTAGGTAGCATACGGGTACATCCACATACGCCCCTGTGATATAAAAATTGTTATGCCTGTTATGAGGGCCTTTGGCTGTCTCGGCTGTGCCGATCAGCAAACTACAACAAGAAGAAAAAAAAATCAACACCTGGACTTTATGGTATCCACCCGCAAGCAGCAAAATCGGCAATCGTCCAGGCAATTGGGCCCTTCCATTCGTCTGTCCGTGCAGTGGGTGTACAAGAACGCACTCGTCCTTGCAGACACAAACACCCCATTCCAGGGGTGGGTTTTGTTGTCTTGTTTGGAAATTAAATCCAAAATTAATTCAAAAAAAGAAAACAAATACAAAATTTCAACATACCTTGCTCTGTGTGGTATCCGCAGGCAGTTTTTTTGTATATACTTTTGTATGTGCAGGAAATAATCAGTGCGTCCTTGCACACACAAATACCCCATTCCAAGGGTGGGTTTCTTCTTTTTTTTTTTATTTAAATAAAACAATTACAAAAAAAAGACAGCGATTAGCCTCGCTTGATAAAATAGAAATGTCAACAATCAGCTGACATGAAGGAGGGAGTTACATGCGTCTCCCTCACTCACACAAGCCCCATCCCAGTCCCGCAAAATTAATAATGGCGATCGGGAAATTATTTGTGGTTCAGCGATTAGGTAGAGAACATAGAATTCGTTTCATCATTATTTTTATATATATTTTTTTTTTTGTTCAAAATTTACGAGAGTAGGGTCTTTGCCCGTTTAGCGTTCAAAAATCCTCGTCCTTGGTCCTCCCCGTGGGCGCCCGCCGGAAATGGATATTCACCTTTCGGGTGTTTATTGTCAGCTAAGGATTTACACGCATGTTTCAATCGTGCGCTGTGGTCCATTAGGACGAGGTTGGAGTAAACCATACATCTCACTTAAGCCAAGGTGTTGAGGTACCCGTGCCGATGGTTTCGTGGCCAGCTGGTGATTAAAGGTGCTGGTCGCCAACGGTCCCTATCGATGCCCTGGCGAGGTCGGTAGTATAAATGCCTTATCCTTGTATATCGGAGATGGTGATGCCAGACATTGGCCCCTCATCTGAAGACGAATTGTTGGCCTCCAGTCAGGAGTCGACAGTGTTCCCCTCAGCCGCAGCCAGTACAAGCAGTACTCCCTCTGGTGCACAGGGGGCGACTCACCAGTTAATTGCAGAACACACTGTCACAACGGCAACCAAGTCCACTAAGGCTAATGGCAACGGTTCGCCTAACAAGAAGAAATCGCCGGGCACCCTCATTAAAGGCAAGTACAATATGGCTTGTTTCATTCTTGGCAAGATTGCCAAAAATTAAGGGGCTGGCTGCGTTCACGAGAAAGACGCAGCGGACAAGGTTAAGTACCAAGCTGTGGTCGATGAGTACATCGCCCACCTTGAAAAATAACAGCTGAAGAAGTAGGTCTCCCCTAACAAGCGCAACAGGCCTCTAGATGAGACCAATCACGTTGCAAAAAAGACCAAGTTTGCCAGGACCCCTTCTTCGTCTCTTCAACAACCAAGTACAAGTGCGAACCAGATGACGCGACACTTCTCCGAGGTGGCAAGAGACCATCTGCAGGTCGCTCTGGTAGACGACGGCAAAACGGTAGGTGAAGCATGGGTCAGCATCGAGGCTAGTTTGTAAGATAGATTACCTTTTGGCAAACCCAGGGGGTCCTCTGCCATGTTTCGACTCCGCTGAGTTGGTCAGGGGATATCGGGTCATCAGATGTAAGAACCAAATCTCTAAGGATTTCCTTGGAGAGTGTATCACCAAAGTTAGTGATGCCTGGGAGGGCTTAAAGCTCAAGCTTATCCCTGCCAAGTATATCCCCAGGAGACCTAGGGCCCGCATCTGGTTGCCCAATAAGAAGATTGATGGAGGAAGGCTCCTCCAATGCCTGAAACTGCACAACTCGGCGGTTCCGATGGATGACTAGGCAGTCATCAAGGCAGAGGAAACTTAGAAAAACAGCTCCTCTTTCCTGATTCTGATCAACGAAGCGTACCTGGTGACACTCGAAGAAGCTGACCATAAGCTGCATTTTGGCATAAGGCATGTCAAAATCAAAGTTTTCCGCCCCTCTAGTCCTGACGATGAGACAGGGGAAATTGATGGCACCGACAAGTTGTCGGAGGACATGGTTGTCGACGCCATCACAAACACCACCATCCCGAATATTGAAGATCGCACAGATTAATCTGCACCACTCGAAGAGTGCGTCAGATAATCTGCGTGTTTTCCTTGGCGAGAAAGACATCGACATTTGCCTTATTCAGGAGCCCTGGGTGAAAGGTTCAGTTGTTAAAGGGCTGAAGGACAAACGGTACAACATCTTCTACAATACCATTAACCAGGTTAGTAATAAACCTAGGACTTGTATCCTAGCAAAAAAACATATAAATATATTTCTATGTCCTAATTTTAGCTCTGCCGATTTAACTGCAGTTAAATTGGAGGTTGCAACTGACACTCTTTTTATTTCCTCAGCTTATATGGATCGTGACAGACCATCACCACCTGAGGAGGTAACTCAGTTGACATCAGCGATCGCAGAGAAAAATGGCAAACTGATTCTAGGCTGCGATACGAATGCAAGACATACGCTATGGGGCAGCTCGGAAATCAACAACGCGGTGAGTCTTTATTCGATTTTTTTGTGATGTTCAACATTTCTGTCTGTACTGTGGGTAACAAACCAACTTTTGTCATTCCGAGTTCGGATAATTTCAACCTTACTAATTGGCGGGTATCCGATCGTCTATCTTTTTCTGACCATAAATGGATAATCTTTAATGTTAGCCTCGAGGTCGAGGCACCTAAGCCATTTAGAAACCCTAAGAGAATTGACTGGAGCAAATTTGGTCAGGTTATCAATTCTAAACTTCACAGAACACCCGGCATGAAATTTGAATCAGTCAAGGAACTTGACCACAAGATAACAACCCTAGAATGGGTACGGCTTTTTAGGTCTCGTGCCCTATTAAATTCAGTAAGAAAAAAATTTCCCTCATGGTGGAACGAAGATCTTTCTAATCTTAGGAAGATTACTAGAGAAAACTTCAATGGCTGCTACCGACACAAGTTTTTGCAACCATATAAGGATTGCCTAAAAGAATATAAAAAATCCATTAAAACGGACTATTGTCAGTCCATTGAAACCATTAAGGACTTTGCCAGACTGAGCACGATCCTATCCAAGGAACACTCCAGTCCGTCCTTTATCAAAAGGCCGGACGGGACTTGGACGGATTCCTCTAGCGAGTCTCTGAAGCTTTTAATGCAAACTCACTTTCCAGGATGCAAAAATGAGACTGCTCACTCAATCCTTATCTTGGAACGACATTAAGAGAACAATTACAGAGGTTAATACCTCTTGAGCCATTTCCAGCTTCACTCCCTATAAATCGGCTGGACTTGACGGCATACTCCCGGTAATGCTGCAAAAAAAAAACTGGATCAGGTGGTCCCTTGGCTAGTTCCGATCTATAGAAGCTGTATTCTTCTAAACCACGTCCCCCTGTGTTAGAGGCGTGTTCGTGTTGTGTTTATTCCGAAAGCGGGGAAGCGGGGGCATGAATCTGCAAAGGATTTCAGACCCATCAGCTTTTCATCTTTCCTCCTTAAGACGTCGGAACGTATATTAGACACACACATCCGTAATACATCCCTTCTATCAAAATCTCAGCATGCGTACACTAAGGAGCGATCGACTGAGATGGCGCTCCATGAAGTTGTGCGTACGATAGAAAAGACAATACACTACAAACAATTTACTCTTGCCACCTTTTTAGATGTTGAAGGTGCTTTCAATAACGTTAGTACTGAATCGATTCAGGAAGCTCTGTCCCAACTGGGTGCAGGGGAGTTTATTAGCAAGTGGATAGTTACTATGCTAAAAATCAACACTCGGTAATAGTGTTTCCACCATATCCGTTGTAAAGGGAACTCCTCAGGGTGGGGTTATCTCTCCTCTTCTTTGGCTTATGGTAGTATATAATATATATATATATATTATTTACATAGTATAAGGCATGCATTTCATTTATACACAGCTTGCACAGAGATATGATATTTTTATCTTACTACTGAAAAATTGTCTAATTAAATTTGCAATTATTTTATTCTCGAGTGAAACAATGGAAGGAAAACTATGTAAAAAAACCTTCATTTAACCAATTTTTTTTTTCCTAAAAATTGAATAAAAAAAATTAATAATAGGTAAATAATTAAAGAAGTTAATATATGGGTTAGTTATAAGATAAATTAAGAGCAACAGATAAATTAATAAATAACAGGATAAAATAAATAAATAAATAAATAAGTAGAAATACGTAAATAAAGATATTAAGCAACTTGAAATTTAATTAAATTAACGGGAACAAAAATAAATAATAAATTAAAAGAAATAAATAAATGAATATTAAACAAACTGCATACATAATGAAAACTTAAATTACAAATAATGAATTAAATAAATTAACAGGAACGAGATATTTATATACTATTTACTTGCATTATTGGTTCTATGAATACAAATTTCTTATTAATATGTTTTCTGATTCTTGACATTTAGTAAAGTATTTTTTATTAAGTATTTCAATTTTTCCTTTTGATCTGTAACACTCCTGCTTTTTCGTGTAATTTTAACGTCGAGTGGAGCCAAGGGAGGTTTAGCATCATTTTTAATGTTTTGTTTTGTGCAATCTGGAGTTTTTTGATGTGCGTTTTTGCACAGCTTCCCCAAACCGGACATGTATAAAGAATAATTGCCTGAAAAATGACTTTGAATATTGTGATTTTATTAGTTTTACATAGTAGTGAACGCCGATTTATGAGAGGGTACAACATTTTTGTTGCTAGACTAATTTTGTGGAGCGTATTTTTTATGTGTTTACCGAAGGTTAGTGTCTTATCTAAGTATACACCAAGATACTTAATAGAATTAACCCAAGGGATATCACAGTTGTTCGGATGTAACTGACCCAAAGGCATAAAGGAAGCCTTTCCTTTCCTGGTAAAAAAGATGGCTTGCGTTTTGTTAGCATTTACTTTACTTTTCCATATTTTATAGTAGTCAGCAACAACATTGAGTGCATTTTGCAAGACAGTCTCTATCATCTGACCAGATACGTTTGAGCTGAAAATAGCAGTATCATCAGCATACATTGCTACTTCACAATTCGGGATATTTGGAAAATCAGCAACATACAAGATGTACAACATCGGTGCCAAAGTAGATCCTTGTGGAACCGCTGAGATTATCTACCTTTGAGAGGAATAACACTTATTTAGATGAACTACAAACGTCCTGTTGGATATAAAACTTTGTATAATTTTTATTAGATAGAGTGGGCATCCAAAGTTCTGAAGTTTATGCAGAAGTGCATTATGCCACAACGAATCGAAAGCTTTTTCAACATCAAGTAAAACGAGACCTGTTGATTGCATTAAAGATAGATTTTCTTTCACGTGCTTGCAGATACGTAGTACTTGATGTGATGTGCCGTGATTTTGTCTGAAGCCGAATTGTTCTTTTGGGATAACTTCACTTGTTGCAAAAAAAATCTAGTAACTAGTATTTGACTATTTTTTCGAAGATTTTACTTAAGCTGCTTAGTAAGCTCATTGGACGATAACTGTTTGGGTCATTTAGGGGTTTTCCATGCTTGCGAATGGGAATTATTTTAGCCGTCTTCCATTTGATAGAGAAATGTTGAAATTTTAAACAATAATTAACAATAAAACAAATATATTTTAAACCAATTGTTGACAGTTGTCTTTTCATTCTGGTGGCTTTTCATTCTGGCAGAATTTTGGTTCAAACTGTCCTTTCATTCGAGGTTCGTGTCTGGGACGATGTCTCCACAGCTCATGTCAACGAAAGAGACGAATAATATCAGGGATAAAAGGGAATTATAACTGCAAGAATTATTTCTCTTGTTCCAGTGGTCGAAGAATTTGCTAGAAGTTTCTGGCTATCAGAAACTTCTGCTATATAAGGACAGAGGGCGATTGAGAAAGGAGCAGTAGTTTTTAAACTGTGGCGAAGAGATTAGAAAAGTGATAATGGGCGAAGTTGTAATTTTGTGATAAATTGAAAGTTGAGATTTAACAAGAAGAAGTAATTAGTTTGGATATGTGAATTAAGTAATCGAAAGGAGATAAAGTGATTTAAGAGGACAGAGACCATTGTAAGAAAAGAATTGCGAAGAATAATATAGTGTGAACCTGAATTGTTCTATAGACTAGAAAATAAAGAAATAAATTTCACAGAATATTGTTTTATCTATTCGAGCCGTAGCGCGCATATTACATTGGTGTCAGAAGCGGGATAAAACTTATTCTGTGAATAACTATTTCCGTGGTGCGAAATTGCACAAGCAAAAAAAAAAAAAAAACAGTTCTGTGTTGAGTTAATTAGTTGCGCAAAATGGGTCGCAAATTGGGAAAACTAACTATAACTCAACTAAAGGCAGAACTCAGTAAGCGGAACCTCGACACAACTGGGGGGAAAGATGCCCTACTGATTCGTTTGGAAGAAGCAGTAACGCAGGAAGGTGAAAATCCGCATGACGTGGAGTTTGACGTCGAAGAGGAACCAGCAAGTACAGCAGCCGACCCGGGTATAACAAGTCTGCTCCTGCAACTTAAGTTAGTCATGGACGAACAAAAGAAAGCAATAGAAGACCAAAGGAATTCTCTAGAACTTAAGCTGGACGAACAAAAGAATTCTCTAGAACTTAAGATGGACGAACAAAAGAAAGCAATGGGCGAACAAAAGAATTCTCTAGAACTTAAGATGGACGAACAAAAGAATTCTCTAGATGCTCTGGAAAGCAAACTTGATGAGCAAAACAGGAACTTGGAATCTAAATTCGAAGCGATCGAAGAGAAAATCGAGAAGGTCGAGACGCAACTCGAAAAAGTCGAAACTAGATTCGATGAAAACTTTGAGAAGCATGAAACTCAGTTCGGGAAAATAGAGACTCAGTTCGAAAAAGTAGAAAAACAAGTCGAAAATCTTACTAAGGAACTCAGCAACGTGAAGAGACAGAAAGCACGGGAATATTCCACTGACGGTTTGACAAGAAAGGAGATGCAGCCTCCTATCTTCGATGGTCAAACATCATGGCCAATTTATAAGAGGCAATTCGAAGCGGCCGCAATGACCAATAGCTGGGACGGTGAAGAAAAGTCTATTGCACTCACGCTTGCACTGGGGGGTCCAGCTGCGGAGCTCTTACAGACCATCCCGGAAGATAAACAGCAGAACTACGACTCTCTGGTTCAGGCTATCGAGATGCGGTTTGGGGATGAACACATGCAGCAGGTGTACAGGGTTCAGCTGCGTAGTCGAGTCCAGAAAAGGGGGGAAACGCTCCAACAGTTGCAAGCGGATATAGAGCGACTAGCCCATCTTTCATACCCTAAAGCCGGTGAGGAGCTTATCAACGAAATGGCGGTGGAAGCTTTTATTCAGGCCATAGAGGACAGACAACTGCAAATGGCTGTAAGGATGGCTGAAAAGCGAACACTCCCCGAGGCATTGGCATTCGCTTTGTCAATGAAGGCTGCGGACCAAGCATACCAGGGAATACACCGTGTCAGGGAAATGTCCGTCGTGGAATGTTCATGCCAGAGAACAGCCGTCAAAGCTCGCGGAAGTCAAATCCGTTGCTGGAATTGCAACCAAACCGGACACCTACAACGGCAGTGCAGAAGTGCACCTAGACGAGGAAATTGTCCACATTGCGGAAGTAGGAGGAGCAGAGAGGAAGCATCTGTCGGTCAAACTTCCCAAAACCAGCAGTCGGGAAATGCGTAAGGACCAGCTTCGCGGGGCTGAAGTTGGTTACTGGAATCGAGGCCCCCAGGACCACCATTCAAGTTTCGCAAACCAAACGGGGTAACAAGAGCCTGACAGTGGAGGCACTAATCAACAAGAAGAAGTGCGTAGCCACCATCGACACAGGCGCCACTGCCTCCATTGTAAGAAGAGATATCGTCAGAAGCGCCTGGCTGCACGACACCAACAGCTACTGCCTGAAGACTGCAACAGGGGAAATGGCGAAAGTGTTTGGAGAAGTTCGCCTTATGATTACTCTGGCGGGACTGACGTTCTCCCATGCGTTTCTGGTGGCAGATATATGCGACGAGTGCATCATCGGAATAGACTTCATGAAAGCAAATGAAGTAATCTTGGACATCGGGATGCAAGTACTGAGGTATCGAAATGTGGAGATTCCGATGGTGTACGGAAACGAGAATGCCGTAACTCTCAGGACAGTCATCAGCAAAGACGAAGTTTTGCCGCCGTCTTCAGAGACAATCATTTGGACGAAGCTGGAAGGTGATCTTGGGAGCCACCGATTCTACATAGTAGAACTACATCGTGGGAAAGACGTTAGTCGAACCAAAGAACACCATGGTTCCAGTGAGAGTTTTGAACGCAAGACCGCACACTGTCAAACTAAGGCGAGGGGAGGTGACTGGAAAATGCACGCCGATTATCGCCATCGCAACAATATCTGAACGTGATGCTCCAAAACCTCTCACATCACCTTGGACAGCGGAAACGAGAGAGACGATTCTCCAGTCCAGTGAGCTGAATCAGGAGCAGCGAACTATGGCAGAGAATCTTTATCAATGAATACGCTGATGTATTTGCCTCACAGGACGGAGAATACGGCCGAACACACCTGGTACAACATCGAATAGACACTGGTGATACTAGACCAATTCGTCAGCCTGCTAGGCGCCTTCCATTGGCAAAGCAGACAGAAGTTGCAGAGATGGTGTCGGCAATGGAGAAAGAAGGTCTGATTGAAAGTTCCAAAAGTCCGTGGGCATCACCGGTTGTACTGGTTAAGAAGAAAGATGGCAGCACGCGGTTCTGCGTGGACTATCGGCAGCTCAATTACGTCACCAAGAAAGATAGCTACCCTCTGCCACGGATTGACGACACGCTAGACACACTATCAGGAGCCCGATGGTTTTCCACTCTCGACTTGAAGAGTGGCTACTGGCAGGTACAGATCCATCCAGAAGACCGGGAGAAAACCGCCTTCACCGCAGGAAATGGGCTATGGCAATTCACGGTAATGCCATTCGGGCTGTGCAATGCTCCGGCGACTTTCGAGCGATTGATGGAATGTGTCCTGCAAGGGTTAACATGGAAAACCTGTTTGGTAAACTTGGATGATGTCATCGTCGTTGGAAAAACGTTTGCGCAACACCGAGACAATCTAAGGGATGTGTTTCAAAGGCTTCGAAGTGCCCACCTGAAGCTCAACCCCAAGAAGTGCGCCCTGTTTAGAGCGGAAGTCAAGTACCTGGGACACATAATTTCAGCGAAAGGAGTGAGAACCGATCCAGAGAAGGTCGAAGCGGTGAAAAACTGGCCAGTCCCCAAGGATAAACACCAACTAAGGAGCTTCCTGGGCCTAGCCACCTACTACAGACGGTTCGTGAAGGATTTTGCCGGGATCGCAAAGAGCCTGCACCAGTTGACGGAAAAGGGAAAACAATTCAAATGGTCAATTGAGTGTGAGAAGAGCTTCAAGGCACTTAAACAACGGCTATGCGATGCCCCGGTACTGGCTTACCCCGCTCCCGGGGAAACGTTCATTGTGGGTGCAGATGCTGGTAATGTCGGGGTAGGAGCCGTACTCTCCCAGGTGCATGACGGCCAAGAGAAGGTGGTTGCGTACTTTAGCAAGGTGCTCTCTAAACCAGAAAGGAACTACTGCGTGACAAGGAGAGAACTTCTAGCTTTGATCTTGGCTACGAAGCATTTTCACAAATACCTCTACGGGAGGAAGTTCGTTCTTCGCACAGACCATGCAGCCTTAAAATGGCTATTACAGTTCAAGAGTCCTGAGGGTCAGGTCGCAAGATGGATCGAAAGGCTGCAAATCTACGACTACGAAATACAGCATCTTAAAGGAAGGCTCCACTCTAATGCGGATGCACTGTCCCGGAGACCATGCAGAACGGATTGTAAACATTGTGCGCGTAGAGGAAGAACGGGAGCTGGTTTCCATCCAAAGAATGAGAGCCGAACCTATCGCCGGCTGGAGCGTAGATGAGATCCGGAACGCTCAGAAGGAAGACCCGGATATCGAGCCGATTCTGGCCTGGAAGGAGAACATGGAGAAACCGGATCATCAGGACATCTCTCACAGAAGCCCGACCTTAAAGGCATATTTTGCGCAGTGTGACTCCCTCCATGTCCAAGAAGGTGTTCTGAGAAGAAAATGGGAATCCTTCGACGGAAAGTCGTTTGTAATGCAGCTTGACGTACCGCGGACGAGGGTCAAGGAGGTGTTACAGGAAATGCATGGCGGGGCGACCGGAGGCCACTTGGGAGTGAATAAGACGCTAGAAAAGGTACGAGAACGTTTTTATTGGTTAAAAGCGAAGGAAGATATCGAAGACTGGTGCAGAAAATGCGACGTGTGTGCAGCTAGCAAGGGTCCGAGAATCAAAACTCGAGGTAAGATGCACCAATACAACGTGGGAGCACCTTTCGAACGAATCGCCATTGACATCGCAGGGCCCTTTCCGGAAACCGACAATGGTAATCGGTATATACTTGTAGTGATGGACTACTTCAGTAAGTGGCCGGAAGCGTTTCCGATCCCTAACCAGGAAGCCAGAACCGTGGCGGAGCAGATCGTCTACAATTGGGTTAGCAGATTCGGTGTGCCCTTGGAATTGCACTCTGACCAAGGGCGCAACTTCGAGTCAAGAATCTTCCAAGAGATGTGTCAACTACTCGGAATCAAAAAGACAAGGACAAACCCGCTTCGTCCACAGTCGGACGGTATGGTGGAGCGTTTCAATAGGACTTTGGACGAACATCTCTCGAAGGTCGTAGGTGACTACCAACGGGATTGGGACCGGCAGATTCCCTTGTTTTTGATGGCCTATAGAAGTGCCGTGCATAGCACTACTCGACATACGCCGTTCGAAATCTTATTTGGTGGAATAGCTCGTTTACCCAGTGAGGTGAAATTTGGATCTCCTACCAATGAGCCCAGAAATGAAGAAGAGTACGTGGCGGACCTTAGGGAAAAGCTTAGGGACATACACCAAAGGACCAGAAGCCAGATTAAGATGACGAGCGACCGCATGAAGACCAGGTATGATGCCAAGGCAACAACGTCAGGATTCCAGGAAGGAGATCTGGTGTGGCTGTATAATCCCCATCGCCAAAAGGGGAAATCACCTAAATTACAGCGGAACTGGGAAGGTCCCTACAGAATAGTAACCCGCATCAACGATGTTGTCTACCGCATCTAGCGAGGACCGAGGGCCAAAATGAAAGTGGTTCATGTGGACCGACTGAGTCGATACAATGGCCGAAATGAGGATGCACTTGTTCGGGACGAACACGTCTAAGTGGGGGGCAGTGTAGCATAATAATAACTACGCCCCCTAAAAATATGACGCAACAAATTCCGAAGTGGCTTTTCATTCTGGCAGAATTTTGGTTCAAACTGTCCTTTCATTCGAGGTTCGTGTCTGGGACGAAGTCTCCAAAGCTCATGTCAACGAAAGAGACGAATAATATCAGGGATAAAAGGGAATTATAACTGCAAGAATTATTTCTCTTGTTCCAGTGGTCGAAGAATTTGCTAGAAGTTTCTGGCTATCAGAAACTTCTGCTATATAAGGACAGAGGGCGATTGAGAAAGGAGCAGTAGTTTCTAAACTGTGGCGAAGAGATTAGAAAAGTGATAATGGGCGAAGTTGTAATTTTGTGATAAATTGAAAGTTGAGATTTAACAAGAAGAAGTAATTAGTTTGGATTTGTGAATTAAGTAATCGAAAGGAGATAAAGTGATTTAAGAGGTCAGAGACCATTGTAAGAAAAGAATTGCGAAGAATAATATAGTGTGAACCTGAATTGTTCTATAGACTAGAAAATAAAGAAATAAATTTCACAGAATATTGTTTTATCTACTCGAGCCGTAGCGCGCATATTACAATATCATATCCATCGTGACTGAGCATAACTCTTCTTGAGTGAAGAGGTCGCCCCGGGTTCCCGGATTGGCAGTTGTGCTTTTTGCTTTCCAAGTCGGTGCTTGCCGTTACACTTGTGCAGCGGATGAAGAAATTGGTGCAATGTTTGCATGCCGGTCACTTGTGCTCTTGTAGTTTGAGCACTTCGGGTCGTATGATGCTTAGGCTGTGAGACCAAATGAGATGTTTTGATATTTGAACTCTGTCTTATTTCAAGATATTTGGCTCTGCTCGAACAATTAACATCGGATGACTTGTGGTTTCCCTTACAGTTTGCTCATTTGAATAGCCCGTTGAATGTACAGTCATTGGTTTTATGATTTTCGGAGTAGTTGGCGCAGTACGTTTTTACTCTGCAATTTCTTTCACCGTGGCCATTCATTTGGCAATTGTCGCACTGTGTTATTCTGTGCTTGATTCTTCTTTGATATTCCCAACTCACTTGAGTACGGAAAATGGAGCGAATGTTTTTTCTAAGATTTGAGATTTTTACAGATCGATTGACTAAATACACTATATAAATAATATCGTTGTAATTTTCATAAGATTTTTTTTATAATTTTGATGTCCTTGCATTTAAGCCCTAAATTTATAAGTTCATTCTTGAGCACATCAATATTCTGATCATCTAAGCCGAAGAGAACAACTTTAAGCGATCTTTCGCTCTTCAGTAAAATATTGACAATTATTTTCCTTTAGAGCATCGCACACCGAATTGAATGACTCAATGCACTCACAAAATATTTTAATCCCGATAGATATTTTTTTTATAGAGTAGTCTTGAATTTTAATTGTTTTCATAAGATTATGAACGTATTCACTCGATTTTTGTAATAGTTATCTGAATCCGGTAGTCCATGAAGAACACTCAAGTGATGAGAATATACCCAACAGAAGCCTTGAACGTAATCCTTCACCTTATACCATTCGACCTTCATATACATATAACCGGTAGCTGGTGTGATAGTCTTTACGGCCACAACAGCATCCTTAATCTGCTACCTCGGGAGTTGGCGGCAAATCTGACCGACTACATAATTCCCAGGGTGAACTTTCGCAATGATGTCACGGTGAGATTCCCTTCCAGGGCGGAATGGAAATGAGGAGCGGTGACAAACGAGTTCAAAACAACCATTTTCACTGACGGGTCGAAAATGAACTGCGGGGTAGGGGTGGGAGTCTTCTCTGAATCCCTCAATAACTTCCGTTATGGGCCCTTAGGGGTAGAATCTTTGCTCATTTCCTTGCAGATTCTGGTAATAGATGACGAGGGTTGTAGAACTGTGTCATATCCAGGCAGATGTGGCCCAAGTATAACTGGCACAGAACACAAGAGCTACTAAACTGAAACCGGGTAGATATTGCTAGAGTTCTGGCAATTAGGACTGGCCATTGGCCAATAGGGGTCCACGCAGCCAGCGTAGCTGCAATATGGCCAACGAGCCTGAAACAATCCTTCATTTCCTTTGTAAGTGTCTAGCTCTGAGTATGGTCAGACTCCGTACACTTGGCAGACACCTTTTTGATAATATTAGTGAGTTAGCAGAGACAAGCATCGGGAACTTTATCAGTTTCCTCAATGCCACGGGGTGGATTTAAATAATCCTTTCTCTCCCTTCCCACAAGTCTAACGTCAGTTTTTACAACAAATTAGGTCACTAGAGTTGTGGTATTAAAACGGCGCCTTTGCGCTAATTATGTTTCAGCATAGTACGCTGTCACAACCACACCTACCTACCTACCTACCTAGGGTCTCGTAGGTCATGCTAGTTATATTAGGTAAGTGAGTTAGCAATATTGTATGTCAGCGTTAGTGCATTTATGTATATTATCTTTCAGGATTTTTTTGTTTTAAACGTACATTTTTGTAACCGACAATGACGAGCCGTAGAACATTGGAAAGGGAAATTTCTCATTTCAATGTTCCGAAAAAGGAGAATACACTACTCGAAGCTGACAAAGACAACATATAACAAAGAAAAGGGGAAGAGAACTAATTTTGGTGGGGGCGAAAGCCCCCATTTATCTGGCTTAATACAAGCTACAACTAACTTAAGGCTAAAACTTAAAACCAAAACTTAAAACTAAGACTTAAAGCTAAGGAGAATGGTGAAGGAATTCGGTTTTGAGGCAGGGAGTGCTGAGGTTAAAATCAAACTGGGTGGGTTTGAGTTCACTTTTCGCTGCATACGGGAAATTGATTCAATAGATCCATATGAAGTGCGGTGGGACGGTAGATAGAAAAGAAGAGGGCATAGTAAATTTCGTGGGTTGGTATTGAAGAAAATTGAATTATAAAGAGATGCGTAATCGACAGAACCTGAAAGAAGTCGATGAATGAAAAGAATGTCTGCAAGAAGTCTGCGTTTCTCTAGAGTACTCAGGTTGATGAGGTTGAGGCGGTCTTGACAGGGAGGCAAGGTAAATGGATCGTTCCAAGGAAGACCTCGAAGAGCAAATCGAAGAAATCGACTTTGAACATTCTCGATTCTGGTCACATGAACTTGCTGAAAGGGTGACCATGCTTGACTGGCATATTCAAAGAGGGGGCGAACAAAGGTAATGTAGAGGGATCTGGTCACCTAAGATCTTAGGGGATCATTTTACAAAGTCAAGTATGAACAGCTGGTCGTTACAGCTGATAGAAAATTTTTTTGTAGTCGAAAATACAGTGGGGTCGGAGACCTACTGTGGAGAATTTTTTTTCAGGTTTCTTTTAAAGAGATTAAACCTGAAGACATCGAATAGAAATCGGGGGAGCATTTCATTGAAGGATATCCAGAGAGATTCTGTGGCAGTGACTATCGAAAAGCAGTAGCTCAGGGCTCCACAAACATTTTGCCGATTACCGTCTCCTGGCCAGAACCGCTTCAAGAAACACCGCTACAGCAGGACAAAGTCCGGTAAGAGGGTGAATAGCGGTGGCGGTTGTTCGCAAGAACGAACGGCATAAAGGGGTGCTCCCCTAACAAAAATTCAACGCTTCCCAAGGGGTGCTCCGAGGGACACAGTGTGTCTGTGAATTCCTTTAAAAAAAAGTAGTTTAATTGAAGTGGATCTACCACAGTGGAATTCCTGCTTGAATTTTTTTGAAGTGCCTTCCCTTGCCCCAGTGGTTAACTTTTTTAAAACCTTTCTTTTCTTTTGAATTAATTTTTTTGATAAATTGTTTTCAGAGTTAATTTTTTTTATCAATGGACTAGTACATTTCAAATGAATTGGTATCCTTAAAGTTGGTGTAATGAAATAACTAAGGTTAGAATATAGTGAAAAAGTGATAATTCTGCTAATAATTGTGACAGTGTTTTGGCGTCGCGTTTACCTCCGCAATAGGAGAAGAAATTACCATCGTGCTGCCGGCAGGACAACGTGGGACTGAGAGAAAAAAAAAACCTGAGTACCGTACGTAACTTTCTTGAGAACATTATTTTATCATTCTTGGCAAAAAGGTTAGAAATTCATTCTAGTAGTAAATTTAAGTTGAATTCTTATAATAAAGGGTTTAATTCAGTGGTGTGTTTTACATAAAAATGGATGAACGATGACAGGATATCCTTCTGTGCATGAGCGATGACAGGACGGGACAACTACGAACGATGACGACATAACATGACGACTAAAGGACTTCCTCTACGACTGACTTAGGTCGTGACTGGGGAGCACTTTTAGGGGCAATCTCTCACAATCATTGGCCAGAGAGATAGCAATCGGTTGTGTCACAAGACACGAAGGGAGGGCAGGCCAGTTTTTGCCACTTCCACCAGGCATACCTCGGGTACTTGGTGAACTCGTTTGGCGAGGAGAGAAAAGGGGAAGGACAATTTGCGCGGTAGGGAGTAGCCATAGGTTAGGTTAATGTAGTTAGGATTAGTCTAGGATCTAGCTTAAGTCGTTAGGTTAGTTTAGGTTTAGTTTATGATAGGTAGGGTAAGTTTCCAATCTTTCTCCTGGCCATGGGCACAAGGCGTTGGATTTTCCTTTTCTTTCTTTTCTATCTTTTTTGAAGTCCGTTCGAGGTCAGATTAGAGTAACTTCCTTCTTCTCTTTTGTTTTTTGATGACAATGGCACGAGATTTTGTGTGCTGAGCAGGTGGTGTAAAGTAAGGTGGACAAAAACCACCACCCCGACGAACGAGCTGAGCCGATCAACTGCGTGCGTGCCGCCGTCCTGCTTACTAGCTCACAACCCTAGCTCACAACAGAATAGAGGAGGAGCCTGTGCACGTTGGCTTTGAAAGCTTGAAGGTTGTAGTGATGGGGAAATACAGAGCTTGGTAGATTATTCCACGTTCGTGTCGTTCGGCTTATAAACGAGTCCCTATATTTGACAGTACAACCTAAATTGATATTAAGGGTGAACTGATGTGCATTCGAAGCATGACGCGTATTGCGGGTGAAATTTGGAATGGGAGTAATGTAACTGGCTATTTCGATGGAGCATTTTTCATACAAAAAAAAAAGATAAAATAGGGAGTCACATGACACATTTCTCCGATGTTCAAATGAATGTATGGAATTCACAATGTCTCTATCACCCATAAGTTTTAACGCGCGATTCTGTACCCTATCAGGAATGTGCAGAACGGTCTTGGGTGCACCAGACCAGATATGGGCGTTATATTCCAGCTTTGAGCGGATGAATACCCTATAAATTGACAGAGGACAGCATTGTGCTTGAAAGCATTAAATTCCACTCTGTTGGTTGAAGCCCATTTGATTATGCATTTCAGGTCGGAATTTAATGTGTTTAACATACGTTGCCGTTCCCCTTCTACGGGTGAAGAGAAAGGACGTGAGTTAGGGAACGAGTATAAAAAACTGAGGGTACTGTCATCAGCGAAGGAATGGATTAGATGTTGCAGACAAGAGATCATTTATAAAAACAAGGAAGAGAGTCAGAGATAAAACAGAGCCTTACACCAGCATTTATTTGGTGGATTGCGGACTTTAAGCCATCCAACACAACTTGTATTGAACGCCCCGAAAGGTAATTCCTAATCTGAAGCTGAAGCAGGCCACGCAGGCCTCTTCAGTGTGGATGAAGGGGACAGTGGCACGCACGCGGTTGCACGACTTAACTCATCGGACGGGGCTGGTTCTTGTCTCCCTTCACTCTCACACCACCTGCTCAAACACAGAAAAATTGTGTTATATGCGTACAAAAAGAATATACAAGGAAAAAAAGAAGATAACATAATTAGACCACGGACGGGCTTCAAAAAAGGTAGGAAAGTATACAGAAGAAAAAGGAAAGCTTCTTGTGTCCGGATGACATAACCTTGGCCATCTCGTTTGCCAATGTTCATTGGAGATGGCCCCTTATGCCTCAGTCCAGTCACTACTGTCTGATGTTCGGTATGATAAGAACGTCTAGTCGTCATTTCCGGGCTTTGTCAGTGTAGTAGTTAACACAATATGTTCACAGCGGCCGCATACCGCTGACAAAGCAATATTATAGAGCCCACATGCCGATGACCCAACAATAATCGTCATTATTGCTTTAGGGTCATCACCTTTAATGAAACCAATGGAAGTTGGGCGACAAAGTTGTGCGCCCGCAGCGCAATATCCTGCACGAGCTGCAAGATCGGCATTTCGTTCGGGTGGTGCGACGGATCGTAGGGTTTTAGGTCTAAGAAGTAGAGTTAGTTGTTAATTGGATTCGGATCACTTAAACTACTCTTAGCTAAAGCTGGTGCAGAGAATAAACTCAATAAGTAAAATTGAATTTGTCTTTTATTTAGTTGTTGTTAGGTCATTGTCGTGCTTTTGTGTCAGCGAAAGGGTGTAGCGGCTCGACCAAAGTCCTGGAAATTCACCAAAAGTAACACCGATTAAATTCTTTGCTTTGTCGAAATCGATTTCTATGTGTGCATACCTCTGCTATATCGTTCGCAATATGTCCTCTTCTCCTCGAGGGATTCTATTGCCCCCCGAATCTTTCCCTTCTGCCTAAATTTTCTAAAATTTAAATTTGCCTTAGGTTTTTTTTTTTTTTTGTGTCACTGTTTTTTTTTTTTTTTTTGCTGTAAATTTTCTTTTCAAGATCTTAGATCTGTGCGAACAGGACCAGTCCTCTCCAATTCTGTGGGTATGTTAGATTCACTTTTAAAATATGGACTCTATCTTGAGTGTGTTATATACAAAGGGACTGTAACTTAAACAAATAAATAAAAAAAAAATTGCTCTACATATAAATAATCATCTATATATATAAATAAATAAACTCTATAAATAAAAAAATCTCTAAATAAATATACTCCATAAATAAATAAATAAATCTCTATAAACAAATAAATCTCTATAAATAAATAAATCTCTATAAATATACAGTAACGAACATAGAAATCCGGACAAGGTAAAAAAATTCTTTAATTTCAATTATCTTGAGAACTAGCCGTTAGTTTTTTAGGATTTTGCATAAAAAGGCTTTGACGACGTGATTCTACTTCACTTTTCAATAGTTTATTGAAAAAAGAAGTAGTTTTAGTGAAAGTGCAAATAATTTTAATATGGAAAATAAAAAGAAAATGAGTGGAAAAACAAAAGTCGAAATAATGACTTTAAAAAATGGAATATTAAATGTTCGTGATATAGCACGACAAGTGAGATTCAGCAAGTCGTCAGTGGCTGAATTCGTCAAAAAATTCGAGGCAACGGGCTCATTGCAAAGAAAAAAGGGAGAGGGTCGCTGAAGATCGATTCAAAACTGCTGAAGATTTAAGGACAGACTTTGCAGACTCTGGAGGATCAGAGATAATCTCACGGACTGTAAGACGAAGGCTTCAAGAAGCAAGAAGACCTGCCAAAAAACAATTTTTAAATAAACGAATGCACCTAAAACGCCCTCAGTGGGCCAAAGTTCAAGAAAACTGGACCATAACGGATTGGAAATATGTGATCTTCTCAGATGAGTCCAAGTTCAACATATTCGGCTCTGAAAGAATACATTACGTGAGGCGAAGAACTCGAGAAAGATTCAATGAAGAGTACCTGAAAACAACTGAGAAACAAGGAAGCTCAAGGATGATTTGGGGATACTTTTCCTATCACGGCGTTGGACGGCTGGCTCTAATAAATGGAACGGTGAACGCAGAAAAATATAAAAAAATATTGGAAAACAATCTGCTACCATATTTGGAAGGACACTTATCATACTCAAATAAGCTGATTTTCCAAGACGATTCTGCGCCTTGTCAACGCACGAAATTGGTGAGTGCCATTTTTTTACCTTCCCCAAAAAATTAGCTAAACGTACGTAAAGTTTTATTATTGTAAATGCGTTTTTCAGTCAGTCCAGGTCAAAACTTTTCTAACCGAGAATAGTA
Organism: Pocota personata; assembly: GCA_963082735.1. Lineage (NCBI taxonomy): Eukaryota > Metazoa > Arthropoda > Insecta > Diptera > Syrphidae > Pocota > Pocota personata. Next base: position 100,896,414 of record OY720431.1, on the reverse strand, counting down.
TTGCAACATTGGAGTGGCCTGGAAACAGCCCTGACCTGAACCCGATTGAGAACCTTGGTCCATAATTAAGGCACAGATAGCGAAGAAGAAGCCACGGACAATAACCGACTTGGTCAAATTCATTGAAAAAGTGTGGTATATGGAAATCGCACTGGATACTTTACACAGCCTGATTTCATCAATGCTCGACCGGATAAAAACCGTAATAAAAAAGAAAAGACTAGAAAGTATTATCATCTTCAGTTCTTAGAAGTCTCAAACTTCTGTTTCCTGTAATAAAAATCATAAACTCAAATAGCAATAAAAACTATCATTATGCTTACACATTTACTCACTTGTTTTTTTCAATGAAACTAAAAACAATTTGAAAATTTTTGTATTAAAGCCATTTTTTCGTAAATTGGTTTACTGTTTTCCGAATCTGAAATGTCTTTCAACAAATTAACGTTCGGTAGAGATGGATCTTGATTATCATTTAAACCTCCAAAATTATTCTACTAACATTAGTTTTTTCACTATGTCCGGATTTCTATGTCCGTTACTGTATATCTAACTCTGTAAATAAATAAATAAACAATATAAATAGATAAATAAACTCTATAAATAAATGAATCAACTCTGAATATCACTACTTATAACCCATTATAACTATAGAAACGACAGCCTATGTGCGTCAGATATATCACAGTCTTCTTGGCCTTCATACATGAAGGCCTTTTGCATGAAATCTCCCCACCACTTCACTTCCTTGGTTGCCTACCTTATACAGAGAGTTGCCGATCACTTTCAAGATCACCGATGGTAAAAAATTCGGGCCTAGTTTGGCATTGTAACCATCGGGTAGGCTACTCTGTTTGAAGTTATGATTATGGACGGTTTGTCCTACGACGGACTCATCTCAGCTTCTCCTGTTGTAGACTTTGGTGGATTTTTGATGTGCCAGTCTTAGGTTCACGAATATTTTATATTTAATTAATGTCAATTTATCCGTTTTAGTTTCAATGTGTACCCTTGGGTCCTTGATCATGTCCAGTCTGCGCTGGACTTCATAGGCACTAGCATGCTGCGCCATGGGTATCCCGAACACGGCGTAGTAGGGCTACAACTATGCTGCATCGTGCACTACGCTCCTCAAGGTGAATGCCTCACTACCGACATGTAGGTTCCAGTTCTTCTAGTCTCCGTCAATATACGACCATAATTTGGCCAGTAAGGAACGGTTAATACTCTGAGAGGCATTTGCCTGAGGGAAGCAGAAAGTGGTGCGGATGTGTTTGACCCCATATTTGTTTTGCAAGCCGGAAAACAGTTCTGAAACGAATTGTTTCCCGTTACCTGAATGGATAAATTCGAGGACACCAAAAACATGGAAAACATTCTTTTCTAAATATTTAACTATGATACTTCAGCTGCCGTTGTCCTGCGGACAGGCCGCAATAAAATATATTTACTAAAATGGTTTAAGACTATAGATATGTGTGTATGTTCTGTCTTTGTTCGTGGGTATGGTCCTAGAAAGTCGATGTAGAGGCGTTGGAAAAGTCGTTCTGTAATTGTTTGTTGCCCCATCGTCGGTCGGGATATCAAGTTTAGTGATTTGCTACACTTAGAGTTTAAGCACGCTTTAACGTAAGCCTGTACATCAGATGCCATACCTGGCCAAAAGTACTTCTGTCTCAAACTTGCTAGCATCTTGCTCATTCCTCCAAGTCGCGTAGCAGGAGAATTGTGAGCAGATTGAAGAAGACTATCACGCAACCCCTTAGGTACCCAAATATTCCCTGCCCAATCCTCCTGCAGTTTGTCACCTGTACGTATCTTAGTCCTTTTGTAAAGAAATCTGTCGGACACACATACGTCTGGTAGTTCGTCTTTGTTCGTTATATTCCTCCGAAATGAAGAATGGAACTAAGGGTTACCTCTAACATCACTGTATCGGGAGTGAGCTCCTCCATATGGACACGCGAGAGAGAGTATGAGGGACTACGTTCTGGACACCCTTCCTATGCTCGATCACGAAGTCAAAACCTTGAAACCTCAGGCTCCATCTGGCCAAACGAGCAGACAGATCCTTCTGGGTCATCAACCACCTCAAACTTGCGTGATCAGTGATTATAGTGAGGGGTAATCCTTCCACATAGGCCTTGAACTTCTTTACTGACAGAATGGCTGCATAGCATTCAAGTTCCGTCACGCTGTAATTTCGCTGAGCGGAGTTAAGCTTCTGAGACATGAATGCTATCGGTCGTTAATTTTTCTCGGTGTCTATTTGGAACAACACACTCCCAAATAGACACCTGAAGTCGAAGCATCGCATTGTATGTAAAAGTGTTTGGTGAAGTCCGGATTTGTCAGTATAGGCGCTGTCACCAAGGACATTTTGAGCTGTTGGAATGCCCTCAGCGCCTCGTCGGTCATCGTAAGCATGTGACTCAAAATCTGGAGAACACACCAAGATGTCATCAAGGTAGACGAAGACATTCTCTTTCAGGCGACAGAGAAGGACTTTGTCCATCAGCCTGCACATTCTCTGGGCGGTATTGCACAGTCCAAACGACATAAACGTGAACTGATATAGCGGCCATTTGGGGACTGTGAACACATTTGTTCTCCAGAGAAATCTACTAGAAAGCGTCCTTTAGGCCAGACAGAGTCTATTTTTGACGGGTTTCCGCACCAATACAACTGGAGAGCTCCATGCGCTGTTACTCTCTTCGATGACCCCAAGAGAAAGCATTCGGTCGGGTTCATCGAAAAACAGCTTCTGTATTGCTAGCGAGATCGGGTAATGCATCAATGGGGATTTGCTCGTCATCCACCTCGATAACATGCTTTTCGAGGAAGGTCTTACCCAGACCTTGCACTGCAAACGATGGGAACAGTTGCTTGATTCTTTCCAGTTGTACTGTTTGTGGGAGTGACAGTGTCTATACAGGAAACTCTCAACCGTCGGTGATGGAGTGTTGAGTTCGTCGATGATGTGAGGAACGACCCTATAGGCGCTCCAAAAATCTACCCCTAAATAGAGTTGCTGCTGCAAATTAGAAACAACATACAGCCCATAAAATAATAGTTTCAAACCGTCCTTGTATTCGTTGATGGTTTCCGTCCGCCGTCCTAATGTCTGTTGCCATCCTTGTCCAAGTGCACCTTTCCCCAAACAACTAATCGATGCTCCACTATATAATAGCCCTAGAACCACTTCCCCTTCTATTCATACTTTTGTAAAAGGTCTATTATCGTCCGAAGTACACATCACAGATGCTTCTATTTGATTCTTTCGCCGTCTATATATTGCAACTTTTTCCTTAAGCCTGTATATATTTTTGAAATTCCAGAGATTTGAAGGTAGTGCTATCTCTTTTCCGAAAATTCGTCGTCTAGCTTCTTAGTACTCTTGCAGTCATCTGCTCTTTCTCAGAGGGATATCCCTCTTCTTAGAGGTATCTTGACCATTTGGATCCCTCTTCAAAATTTTGACTGCCCTGGTTTGTTCTGATTCTCCGGAAGTGCAGACGTCATCGTCGAGTGATTCTCCAACACATCGCCGCCCTTCAAGTTTCCCTGACACTTCGGACAGTTGAAGGCGAAGTTGAACAACTGAAACATGTCAGAGTGTGAAACGAGGAAGGACATGCTGGTGAAATTTGTTCCGTTTCCTGGTCAAGTCTGTCATGTTTGCGAATGCTTTATTTATTTTGTTCGTAGAGTCTGTGTGCAGGTAGTTTGTTGGTCGTTTTGTCCTTATGTTCTGGAGTGCAGCCGCTTCGAAATCTTCGTCCTCTACTTCATCCAAAATGCCTCTCCGTAAACTACGGTCTTCTTGGTCATCGGCTAATTCGCTGACGCTACGCCTCATCCTGAAATCTCTCGCCGCCATGTACTTTTCGGCGCATCTACACTCCTCCCTCAACCCTTGTATGCTTCTGACGGTGCACCCAAATATCAGTGTAGGCACTCTGTCCTTAATATTTTGTCTGAGGATGGCTACTAAGTCGTCTTCGCGTGGTCTGATTTTCATTTATAAAGTCAAAGTTCGTATGCTGCTATAAAAGACGTCAAACGTTTTATAGGGTTGCTGTCTTCTGTCTATTATCTTCCTAAGAATTTCGTGATCTCGTTGTTGATTTTTGAACTGACTGACCACTAAGGAGTCTCCATTCGCGCAAAATAGCTAATATCAAATGGATGTGTTGGTCTTAGCGTATGTCTGTTTGTCTAGCTACCCGTTTGTCGGTCTGTCACTCGTGGAGCTTGTCTGTCTGTTTGCCGTATTGGTTCCTTCTGCTGTATGGCTCCTCTTTCCAGGTCGCAGATCTTATACTATAGTAGGCTCATATTGGTCTGAAAGTCGCCATTACCTCGCTCATGCTCTCTGCGAAGACCGACATGATCTGCTTCTCGGTTTTCTGAACAGCTCGGTTTTTTGGAACATTCGAGACATTCTCCGGTCCCCTTCTCTCAAATTGGGTAGATTGAAGTCTGTGTCGTTCCGTTCTTGTCGTAGGCCTTCAATACCGACTGCCCCTGCCACGTTTTCTGTCTCTTCTGTCTGAGGTGGTAGGCTGAAGCGTTCTTTTTGTCTATAGTCTCTGTCTTCCCCTGGGATCTTGGGCGATGCTACTTTCAGAGTTTTTGTCGTATTCGTTATTGTATATGTCATTCCTTCGTAATTGTTCGAGTGTGCTGGTCCCGTCCCTAATTAGGATCCCACTATTGGAGTTCGTGGCCTGTTACGTTTAAGTCTTGTGATGATTCAGTCCACGTAGCAAGGCGTCTGTCGGTATGGTTCGTAGGTTGGCCCTGTCCTTGTCTCTGAACCCTGTTCTTTACCCCTATCTGTCACCATTTCAACGTTCAAAACTACTTACAAATTGAACCAAAAAATTAAAAGAAAATATATAATTCACAACTACTCGTATCTATCAGAGTAAAGAAAAATCAAAAACAACAAAAATAATGAAAACAAAAAGAAAAGGACCCTTCACCTTTTTTTTTCAACCAATTCAAAAGAAAATATCATTAAACTATTCACCTGAAGGAATACAAAAATTAAAAAAAAAACGAAATCTAAAATTCTAAAACTATGTACAATACTGTAAGTTCAAAAGCAAACAAAAATTCAAATTCAAAAAATAATAAAAACTAAAAGAAAAGTAAACTACAACTAAAGAAAATCCAATAAGAATAATAAAAAAACTAGCTAAGTATTATAGGTAAATTGGATTAAACTGAAAAAAATGAACCCTTAATAATATCACCTTTCGAAAATTGAGATTGTCTATTATAATGATGTGCGATGGTGTGTGGATTCACGGTCGGGTTCTCCAGTAACCATTCCGCTGACTAACCAAGTCAAAATTGTGCCATATGCGTACAAAAAGAACATACAAGAAAAGAAAAACAGCTAACCTAATTAGACCATGGACGGACTTAAAAAAAAGATAGGAAAGAAGACAGGAGAAGAAGAAAAGCTCACGGACTTGTGCCCATATCCCGGAGCAAGGAGGGCATGGCAGATCTGAACTAAACCTAACTATTCTAAACTAATCCTAGTCTACTCTAAAACTTAATATAAGCCCTAACCTATACCTCAACTACAACCCTAGTCACTCCAAGATGTGGGTTCGTCACGTCCCAGAGATGGGACTAGCATGGCCAACCCACCCTTGCGTTTGGATGACATAACCTTCGCCATCTACTGGCCAATGTTCGTTAGAGATGGCCCCTAATGCCTCAGTCCAGCCACTACTGTCTGATGTTCACCACCATCATCGCACAAAAATGTTCACCAGCACATCATTTATAAATGACCACTAAAATTTCAACATCATTCATTTGGCTTTATTCGTATGATCTCTTCGGATCTCAAATTTATAAAAGTAATTCTATAAAAAAAAATTTTAATTAAAATTTTTTTTTCTGTTACTTAGGATAGATTTTGTTAATTAGAATTTAGTAATTAAACAAATCTATCCTAAGTAACAGAAAAATTTTTTTTCTTAACATGCAGTTGCTGATGTTCCAGCTGTGTTTTCGCGAACAAAAAACCAAAATGTTAAGCACAAACTTTCGTTATTCATAACCTTATTCACACTCTTAAAATTACATCAAAACTAGCTGGATTCTAATCATATCACTTCACTTTCATCATTAAAAGGGTTTATCCTCCTGTGCCCCTCCAATTCTGCTGCGGTGTTAGTGGTACGGTATAGTCTAGGCCGGAGCGTCTCACTTCAGTTTCTATCGAGGGGCCTTTGCTCCTTTCTGTACTTTTGTACCCCACTTGGACAATACCGGTAGATTGGTTTGTGTCTCGCCGGTATACCTTATACAAAAAACGCGGCTTATGAAACAAAATTTTGCAGAGGCTTGGGTGTAGCGGCTCGACCCAAGTCCTGGAAATTCACCAAAAGTTACACCGATCAAATTCCCTGTCTCGTCGAAATCGATTTCTATGTGTACATACCTCTGCTATTTCGTTCCCAATATGTCCTCTTCTCTATTCCATTGCCCCCCGAATCTTTCCTTTCTGCCTGCTGTTTAGAAAAATGATTATCATTACATATTTTTTCTAGCACGACTAGTCACTTTTCACTTACCCGAAAAGAAAAAAAAATCTTCTAAAATTTGCTTTCAGTCTTTTTTTTTGTGTGTCACTGTCTTTTTTTTTTTTTTGCTGTTCTTCCACTATCTGTAGTGACGGAGCATCAACCGTTCACGTTTGATTTAATCAGAAAAATGATCAACGGTCGATGCTCTTTTGCCCTGGTTTCTTGGACGGAGATCCAGTACCACTGTTTTTACCACGGAATTGTATTTTGGGGTGTTAATAGAAAATGGGCTTTACTTTCTTTACTTTTGAAACAAAGAGATATGTGTAAAAGTGTGGAATGAAAGAACACGCACCGATATCAACGTTATAAACTTCTTTATTCGAGTGTGTACTGAATTTACATTTTAGAGTATTAATGCTTTTGTCGTTTACCTTCATTTTGGCGCGAATTACAATTTGCCAATGTATTGGTTTTATATATTTGAGATTTTGTGTATAAATGAATAAATTACAAATGTATTTACAAAAACATAGAATCTGAATTAGTTGTGTTTGGTTTTAATTTAATTTAACTTGCTCTTGTTACCCCGTTTGGTTTGCGAAACTTGAATGGTGGTCTTGGGGGCCTCGATTCCAGTAACCAACTTCTGCCTCGCGAAGTGGGTCCTTCCGCATTTCCCGACTGTTGGTTTTGGGAAGTCTGACCGACAGATGCTTCCTCTCTGCTTCTCCTGCTTCCGCAATGTGGACAATTTCCTCGTCTAGGTGCACTTCTGCACTGCCGTTGTAGGAGTCCGGTTTGGTTGCAATTCCAGCAACGGATATGACTTCCGCGAGCTTTGTCTTCATCCATGACGGCTGTTCTCTGGCATGAGCATTCCACGACGGACATTTCCCTGACACGGTGTATTCCCTGGTATGCTTGGTCCGCAACCTTCATTGACAAAGCGAATGCCAATGCCTCGGGGAGTGTTCGCTTTTCAGCCATCCTTACAGCCATTTGCAGTTGTCTGTCCTCTATGGCCTGAATAAAAGCTTTCACCGCCATTTCGTTGATAAGCTCCTCACCGGCTTTAGGGTATGAAAGGTGGGCTAGTGGCTCTATATCCGCTTGCAACTGTTGGAGCGTTCCCCCCCTTTTCTGGACTCGACTACGCAGCTGAACCCTGTACACCTGCTGCATGTGTTCGAACCAGGGAGTCGTAGTTCTGCTGTTTATCTTCCGGGATGGTCTGCAAGAGCTCAGCAGCTGGACCCCTCAGTGCAAGCGTGAGTGCAATAGACTTCTCTTCATCGCCCCAGCTATTGGTCATTGCGGCTTCGAATTGCCTCTTATAAATTGACTATGATGTTTGACCATCGAAGATAGAAGGCTGCATCTCCTTTCTTCTCAGACCGTCAGTGGAATATTCCCGTGCTTTCTGCCTCTTCACGTTGCTGAGTTCCTTAGCAAGATTTTCGACTTGCTTTCCTACTCTCTCGAATTGCGTATCCACTTTTTCAAACTGAGTCTCTATCTTCCCGAACTGAGTTTCATGTTACTCAAAGTTTTCATCGAATCTAGTTTCGACTTTTTCGAGTTGCGTCTCGACCTTCTCGATTTGCTCTTCGATCGCTTCGAATTTGGACTCCAAGTTCTTGTTTTGCTCATCAAGTTTGCTTTCCAGAGCATCTAGAGGATTCTTTTGTTCGTTCATTGCTTTCTTTTGTTCGTCCATTGCTTTCTTTTGTTCGTCCAGCTTAAGTTCTATAGAATTCTTTTGGTCATCGAGCCTAAGTTCCAGAGACTTCTTTTGGTCTTCTATTGCTTTCTTTTGTTCGTCCATGACTAACTGAAGTTGCAGGAGTAGACTTGTTATACCCGGGTCGGCTACTGTACTTGCTGGTTCCTCTTCCACGTCAAACTCTACGTCATGCGGATTTTCACCTTCCTGCGTTACTGCTTCTTCCAGACGAATCAGTAGGGCATCTTTTCCCCCAGTGGTGTCGAGATTCCGCTTACTGAGTTCTGCCTTTAGTTGAATTATAGTTAGTTTTCCCAATTTGTGACCAATTTTGCGCAACTAATTAACTCAACACAGAAGTGATTTTTTTTTTTTTTTGATTGTGCAATTTCACACCACGAAAATAGTTATTCACAGAATAAGTTTTATCCCACTTCTGACACCAATGTAGTATGCGAGCTACGGCTCGAGTAGATAAAACGATATTCTGTGAAATTTATTTCTTTATTTTCTAGTCTATAGAACAATTCAAGTTCACACTTGAGTTTTCTTCGCAAACTCCTTTCTTACAAGGTCTCTTTCCCCTCAAATCACTTTATCTCCTTTCAATTACTTAATTACTTCTTCTTGTTAACTCTCAACTTTCAATTTATCACAAAATTACAACTTCGCCCATTATCACTTTTTCCAATCTCTTCGTGTGGTTCAAAACCAACTGCCCTGCCTCGATCGCCATCTGTCCTTAAATAGCCGCATTTCTGATAGCCAGAAGCTTCTACCAAATTCTTCGACCACTGGAACAAGAAACTTCTTATGTAATAATTCCAAGATGACAGCTGCAGCCAATAATCTCTTGCGGTTATAATTCTCTTGCGCTTATAATTCTCTCTTAATTCTGCGACACGAGCCTCAAATGAAAAGACACTTCGGAACAAAATTATGCCAGAATGAAAAGACACTTCGGAATGGGTTGCATAGTTGAAGGAGCGTAGTTATTATTATGTTACAGTATGTTTTGGTCGCCTTCTGATTCCTTAGATTGTCAAATACTTTACTCCTAATTAGCTCTAATTTGTCCTTACTATCAATAACTTCCATGTCCATGTCTTTGACCGTACCTAGCTTGCGGAGGATATCATACGCATCCGCGTGTTGTACCATGTGGGTACCAAATACTTCATAGTAATGTTCAAACGTAGTCGTATCGTGAACTACACTGCTCAGGGAGAAAGCCACGTCGCTGACGTGGATGTCTCAGGTTTTCTGATCACTGCTTAGATATGACCGTATCTTCGTCAGCACGGAGCGGTTAACCTGTTCTGGCGCATTGGTTTGAGGAGAGTAGATCGCGGTGCAAATATGTTTGACCCCGTATTTACCTAGAAAGCCGGCAAGCAGTTCTGAGACGAACTGTTTACCATTGACCGAATGGATAAACTCCGGTACGTCAAAAAAATGGAACACGCTTTCCTCTAGATATTTCACTACTAATTGGTTTTAGAAATACAAATTTAGAAAACTGATCTAGGACGATGAGGATATGTGTGTGTCCGTTTTTAGTGCGTGGGTATGGTCCTAGAAAGTCAATGTACAGTCTTTGGAAAGGCTGCTCCGTAATAGTCTGTTGTCCCATCGGCGGCCGAGAAATGATATTGAGGGGTTTGCTACATTTGCAGATTTCACATGCTTTGACCAAGTTCTGCACATCGGTAGCCGTGCCTAGTCAAAAGAACATCTGCCTCAATTTTGACGAGTCTTCTGGATACCCCGTGACCTGCAGATGGTGAATTGTATGCAAGCTTCCACTAGACTTCCAAGCAAATCCTTCGGAATCCAGAGTTTCCACGCTCTGTCTTCTTGTATCGCGTCACCTGTTCGTATGCCAGTTCTTTTGTATACGAATCCGTCGGAAACGCAAACGTCTGGTAGTCGGTCTTTGTTCCCCTGTATTGTCTTAATTAATTAGTCGTACTCCTCCGAGAAAAAGTATGGCGAATGAAGGTCAACCTCCAGTAATGCATTCTCAGGCTTGAGCTCATCCATGTGAACAAGTAATAGACTATCAGGGACTACATTTTGGCTACATTTCCTATGCTCGATCTGGAAGTCAAACCCTTGCAGTTTTAGGCTTCATGTAGCCAGACGGTCAGATAGATTCTTTTGGGTCATTAGCTACTTCAGACTTGCATGATCGGTTATTTTAATGTTTTTCGAGACGACGACCCTACCCAACCCTTGGTAGACTCTCCCTCTCGAGGTGTGCTACTGGCCATTCATAATGACCTTGACTCTTCTCTCATTGCCATTTCTTCCTCTTCTAAGGTCGACTTTATTACAATAAAAATAACTTTTCCACACCGATCCCTGTACGTTATGTGTTGTTACATTCTACCAAATCAATCTATCGAATCTTACCAACTTGCTATAGACGCGATTGATCAAATAATCGACCTATCTGATTCCCTCGATGACATCCTCATTTTTGGCGACTTTAATCTACCTCTGCTGCAGTGGAGTCCTTCCGATGATGAATCCTTTTTCATCGCTTCAAATGCCAACTCCACTAAGGAATGTCTCTTCACAGATCGGCTAACTGATTCAAGTCTATGTCAAGTTAGTAATGTCTTAAATTACATGGGAAGGCAATTAGACCTTATATTCACAACTGATCCCGTTAACTCCTCAGTCTCGCTTTGTCCCCTAACTGTGTCAACTATTGATAACTTTCATCCTCCCCTTCTTCTTTCACTTTTCCTCAATTCTCCACTTCAATCTACACCTCCTGCATTTCACAGTTCTTACGACTTTCATAAAGCTAATTTCCGCAAAATAAATGCCTATCTGAGTAGATGTTCCTTTGATTTTGCTAACTTATCCTTAAACGAAGCCCTCACAATTTTTTACAGAGAAATGTTTAATTCCATTTCTCTTTATGTCCCCTTTTCTCGTCATAAAACTTCATCTTCATCCCCCCCTTGGTATAATCGCAAACTTCGCGCCTTACGTAACAAGAGAAACAAGTTATGGGCAGCTTTCCTTCGTACCAATTCTGCTTTCGACTATTCCAACTATCTCGGTTCCTACCTTCAATTCAATCATCTTTATAACTCTCTCTACCAGCGGCACCTAATTAACGCGAAAGCAAATCTTATAAACGACCCTAAGTCATTTTTTCAATTCGTCAACTATAAAAAAAAATCTGACGGTTACCCTCCTTCCCTCTCTTTTGAAAACATATCTTCAACTAATCCGCAAACCATTGCCAACTTGTTTGCCACCTATTTTAAACAATCCTTCGCCGACAACTCTTTTGAACCAGACCCCTCTTACTTCACTCACCTTCTTAACTTCTCCGTTGGCCCCTTTCTGTCCCTGCCTTTTGATCCTGCTGTAATTGAAAATAAACTACAAAATCTTAATGATGAATTCTCACCCGGCCCAGATGGTCTCCCTGCCATTTTTCTTAAAAAATGCTCTTCCATTCTCTCCCTCCCCCTCTCTCACCTCTTCCGTTTGTCTCTATCACTAGGAGAATTCCCTCAGATTTGGAAGACCTCTTTCATAACCCCCATTCACAAAAAGGGATCAAAGAACGAGGTAACAAACTATCGCCCCATTGCTAAATTTTCTCATCTACCCAAACTTTTCGAAAGTATTTTATACGAAGCCTTAAGCTTTCAGTGCAAGTCTCTTATCTCTCCCACCCAACACGGCTTTCTGAAAGGTAGATCAACTACCACTAACTTAGTCGAATTCGTGTCCTTCGCCCTGTCTGCCTTAGAGAATGGCAAAGAAGTCGACGTTATTGCAACTGATTTTAGTAAGGCTTTTGATAAGATATCTCATAACTTAATCCTCTTCAAATTGTCTGCCCTCGGTTTCGAACCCATATTTTTAAAATGGATATCTTCTTACCTGGAAAACCGTTCTTACAGAGTTCGCTTCAGATCCATCTTATCGACTCCCTTCTTGGCCACCTCTGGTGTTCCGCAAGGCAGCCATCTAGGTCCCCTTCTCTTCATTCTAACCATAAACGATGTCGAGAGGGTTATTAAACATTCTTCCCTCTCTCTGTACGCTGATGATACCAAATTTTTCAAAGCCATCTCTTCACCACATGACTACTGCCTCCTTCAACAAGACCTTGATAGTTTTTCGAACTGGTGCCTACAAAATCGCTTAGAGATCAATATCGCCAAATGTCAATCCATTACCTTATCACGTAAACACCACGTGTCCTCCGCCCGCCTTTACCTTCTTCATGGTCAACCTATATCCATCGTTCAGTCTCTCCGTGATCTTGGAATATTGTACGATAGGGAACTAAATTTTCGTTCACATATTGATGATATAATTCGTAAAGCTAACTCATCACTTGGCTTTGTCAAACGATGGTCCAAATAATTCTCCGACCCTTACGTGACCAGATCCCTCTACATTACCTTTGTGCGCCCCCTCCTTGAATATGCCAGTCAAGAGTGGTCACCCTTTCAGCAAGTTCATGTGACCAGAATCGAGAATGTTCAACGTCGATTTCTTCGATTTGCCCTTCGAGGTCTTCCTTGGAACGATCCATTTATCTTGCCTCCCTATAAAGACCGCCTCAACCTCATCAACCTGAGTACTCTAGAGAAACGCAGAGATGTTGCAGACATTCTTTTCATTCATCGACTTCTTTCAGGCTCTGTCGATTGCGCATCTCTTTATAATTCAATTTTTTTCAATACCAACCCACGAAATTTACGATGCCCTCGTCTTTTCTATTTACCGTCCCACCGCACTTCATATGGATCTAATGAACCAATTTCCCGTATGCTGCGAAAAGTGAACTCAAACCTCACCCAGTTTGATTTTAACCTCAGCACCCCCTGCCTCAAAACCGAACTCCTTCACCATTCTCCTTAACTTTAAGTCTTAGTTTTAAGTTTTAGTTTTAAGTTTTACTTTTAAGTTTTAGTTTTAAGTTTTAGGTTTAAGTTTTAGCCTTAAGTTAGTTGTAGCTTGTAATAAGCCAAATAAATGGGGGCTTTCGCCCCCACCAAAATTAAAAAATTAAATTAAATTAAAATTAAAATTATATTGAAAGGTAATCCTTCCACATAAGCCCTGAACTTCTTCACTGACAGAACGGCCGCATAGCATTCAAGTTCCGTTACGCTATAATTCCGCTGGGCAGAATTGAGCTTCTGGGACATGAATGCTATCGGTCGGTCGTTGTTCTCCTTGTCCATCTGGAAAAGCACACTCCCTACACCAGATGTTGATGCGTCGCATTGTATATAGAATCGTCTTGTGAAGTCCGGGTTCGTTAGTATCGGTTCAGTCACTAGAGTCGTCTTAAGTTGTTGAAAGCCTGTCAGTGCTTCGTTTGTCATGACGAATGTCTTGCCTTTGTTCAGACAGTCGGTCATTGGTTCTGCCATATTCGCAAAATTTGGAATGAAGCGTCTATACCAGCCTGTCATTCCTAGAAATCGACGGAGTTGCTTGGGAGTCCTTAGAACTGGAAAATTCTCTACCGCGGAAACCTTGCCAGGGTCCGTTCGTAGGAAATCATCACCGTATCCCAAGTATTTAATCTCCTCGTAGCAGAATTTGCTTTTCTCAACATTTATTGTCAAACCCGCTTCTCTCAGACACTTGGCCATTTCTTGCAGCAATCTGGCATGGGGCTCGAAATTTGGAGAGCAAACCAAGAGGCTCGATGGCCTCGATGGATAGACAAAGACATACTCTTTCAGGCGAGAGGGTATGACCTTGTTCATAAGCCTACACATTCTCTGGGCGGCATTACACAGTCCGAACGGCATAACCGTATACTGGTATAAAGGCCTCTGCCAAAATACGTCCTTCAGATCGATTCCTGAAATGAATCTGGTGTCCTGCAATCAACTTAGCAGCCCTTCGATATAAGGCAGCGGGTAAGCATCCTTCTTCGTTAGTGCATTCACCTTTCTTGGGTCCACGCACAGTCTGTTTTTGCCGGGTTTTCTCACCAGCTCCACTGGAGACCTCCAAGCACTGTTGCTCTCCTCTATCACTCCAAGAGAGATCACTTCGGCGATGTGGTATCGAGTTCGTTAATTATGTTCCGAGCGACCTTAAACGTTCTCCAGAAGTTAACACCTAAATAAAGGACCTGTTGCAAATTTGGCACAAGGAATATTTCTAACTCATGTCATTCGGTCATGACTTGCCACCCCAGGAGACTACTGTCTTAAATCGAAGTAGTATTCGTTGGTGGTTTCCGTCTGCTGTTCATATGTCCGTACTCATCCTGGTAATTACAATGTTATGACTGTCTAAAAAGTCAGTCGCTCCCTTCCCTAAATAGTTAATTGAAGGTCCACTATCCAATAGGCCCATGAGCTCCTCGCCGTCTATCCTAACTTTAGCGTATGGCCTATTGTCGTCCGAAATGTTTATCACAGTCGCTACTATGTCTCTCTTTCGTCGTCTGTTTATTGCACATATTTCCCTTTGTCTCCAAATTTTCAAATAGTTCCAGTTCTTCTCCACCGGCGCTGTCACTTTCTCTCCAAAGATACGCTTTCTGGCGGCTTTATACTCCTGCAGGCGTTGGTGAAGACTCTTCCTTTGAGGGAATTCCTTCCTCGCAGAGGTATCATCACCTTCTGGAACCCTCTTCAAAATTTGGAAGTCTTGTCCTCGCTTTTGAGGAGTATGTTCTTTGTCGGCTGGTTCGTCCCCTGGCACTGTGTGCAACTAAAGTTAATATTTCTTTGACCACAACTAGAGCACATCAGACTATGGAAAGTAGGCTGACACGCCGACGGAGTTGAAGCAGGAATTCTAGTCAGGTCTGTTCTGTTAGTCGAGTTCATACTGTTTGTTCTGTCAGTCTTTACGTAAGTCGAATGTCTGTCAGTCCAGTTCCATTGAAGCGCAGCAATTGCCACTTCTTCGTCCTCTAAAGCCCTAGATGTTTACCTATTTCTAAATATTTCCTGGTCCCCTAATTCGTTAACGTGTAGACTATATTTCGATTCCCTAGTCGTCAAGTACTTCTCCGCGCACCTACATTCATCTCTTAGTTCTTAGATACTCGTGATAGAGCATCCAAAATTTAGCGTCCTACCCTGTCCTTTATGTTACTTCTAAGTATTGTCTACTAGGTCAAGTTTGTTCGATTGACTCGTCATTTGTAAAACCATCGTCCGTACGTCGCTGTATAGGTCGTTATATGACTTCTGGGGTTGCTGCCTCCTATTCATTATAGCTCTCAAAATTTCATGGTCCCTAACATTGTTGTTAAATTGTTTCAGCAATTCCCTTTTGAGTTGCTGGTAGCTCAGGTACCTATCGCCTTCATTTTCCTGCAGAAATTGCCAAAACCGTCTGTTTAATGCATTAACACACTCTGTAATTTTTAGAACTAAAATACTCTCAAATAAAAACTCTTTCTTCCACTTTTAACAATTTCTAGATTTTTATTGAACAAAGGCAAAATTGGCGGTTAAAAAGTTTTAACAAAGTGACATTTATTGCAACAACGATGTAAAATTCATTCAATTAAATTAAAGTTAACGAAACTAGTTTATTTTCAGTTAAGGGTTACGTTACATTAACTCAATTACTTTATAATAAATGGTTGCTGATGCAACATGCACCTCGGCCGTGAACGAAGTTCGCAATTTCTCTTCTACCTCTATGTCATCTCTGCCGCCAGGCATTACTTTTTTCTCTTCATCGTTTTGCCAGTTTCGTCTCTGCCATTCTCATCTTCTTCTTTGTTTGGCTATGAGGAAGAATTTCATTATTGGACAGACAGAGACAAGACACAGACGACATATAGAACAATTAGATTGTGATAACTAGTGAGTAGTAGTGGCCTCTTTTTTTTTTTTTTTTTTTTGGGTCGTGCGTGCCGTATTTGTTTTTTTTCTTTTTCTTTTTTTTTGATTATTATATTAATTAATTATTAATTATTCGCGACGTGCAATTCCATCGGTGATCAGTGCGTCGGTGATCACATATAAAACGGAATAGTAAGTGTTCCGAAAAGAATGCGCGTTCTGTGTACATATGTGATTATCATTCCCGCCAGTAATAAAATTGGACTGGGAAATGATATTAATGAAAATGAGTGTGGTGCGCGTATGTACAATAAATATTTTTTTTTGGATTTCGGTCATGATTTGCCCTTGGATTGCTGGGCGTGAGTTGCATACTATATTTTTTGTACGATTATTCATTTGTGAATAATTCAACAAACTTTTTTTTTTGTTATTTTGATTGTGAGAAAGGTGCGTGTATGAGTGTGTGTGCTCGTTTGTTTTGATGTTTTGATGAATGGCAACCGCGTCACCGTTACCATTTTCGCTTTTGTGCTTACGAGGGAGCGATAGTAGGTACACATGATTGGGTTAAATTTTTTTTAATGTTCTGTTGTGTGTGGAAGAATGTGTCGTGCTAGTTTTATGTTGTGTAATGTGTACTATGTGATTTGTGTAGTGTAGTATGAATGTAGTTTTGCGTGAGGATTGTGTAGAATATATATATCTAGCGTGCGGTTTGTGGAGTACTGTATGTACTGTGTAGGGTGATATACTGATGATGCATGAGAGTTTTTATTTATTTATTTGAATATTTTGTTCAATTAGACTTTTATATGCTGGAATGGATTGAATGGAGTAACGTGTGATGATTGTATTGTTTTTTCGTGTGGTGCTTGATGTGTTTTTTAGCGTTTTTATATATTTTTTAAATAACTATATCTGTTGCTGCTGTTTTGTTGCTGGGTAAGGGGCAGATTTTCGTGATCGGTGCCTTAAATTCTCTGGTCTTGGACGAGTTAGAAACTTTGACTGTGACCACTCTCGTTAAGTTGTCAGTTCCCTGGTACAGTTTGGTGATCCGGGCTAAACTCCATTTGACAGGTGGAAGTCTCTTATCTCGTAGTAGCACTAAATCTCCATCCTTAATATTTTGCTTTTCGGTTAGCATCCATTTCGGTCGTTCTTGTATACGCGTTAGATATTCGTTGCTCCATCTTCTGCAGAACGTTTGCATTAGTGCCTGGATTCTCTTCCACTTGTCAATGTACGTAGTTTTGTCGGTTTCGTATTTCGGCTGAGGAAGTGACATGGAGTGAGCGCTTGCAGATCGTCGATGTCTTCTGATACCGAACACAGAGGCCTCGAATTTAAACATGCTTCGATCTGTGTCAGAAGCGTGCTGAGTTCCTCATACGTGAACATTTGGTTACCAGTGACTCGTTTTAGGTGGAATTTAATCGACTTCACACCAGCTTCCCACAATCCGCCAAAGTGAGGGGAAGCGGGTGGATTGAAATTCCACTTGGTTCCTTCGTTTGCTAAACGTTCTGCGCAAGACTTCCAGTCCAATTGGGATGCTCGTAGAAGTTTCAGCAGTTCATTGTTTGCGCCCACAAAATTGGTGCCGCAGTCACTGTAGATGGCGATACACAAACCTCTTCTGGCCGTGAATCTCCTGAAAGCTGCCAGGAACGCTTGAGTTGTTAAATCACTTACGACTTCTATGTGCACCGCTTTCGTGGCCATGCATACGAAAATTGCAAAATATCCCTTGAGTGTTTTGGCGTTTCGGTCCTTCCATGCCTTAATGTCGATCGGGCCAGTATAGTCTACTCCTGTATAGCTGAATGGACGTGCAATGCTTACATGAGGAGCAGGTAGGTTCCCCATCAACTGCCCCATTGGTTTTGGCTTATACCTGAAGCATATGTTGCAACTGTGGACGTGTTTCTTAACGGCATTTTTGATGCTACAGATCCAAAACTTCTGACGCAGGTAAGGAACCATCTTCTGAACTCCTCCCTGCAGCGTTTTTTCATGGGCATCCGCTATGACCATTTTTGTGTAGTGATGTGTTAGTTTGAGGGGAATCGCGTGCTGTTGGTCGAAGTGTAGGTTCGAATTCTGCAGTCTGCCTCCAACTCGTACTATACCTTGCTCGTCGATGATCGGGTTTAGAGCTTTCAGACCCTTCACTTTCCCGATGGTGGTCCTCACCTCAGCGGGAAACATTACCAGCTGTGCGGTTCGGACTATCGCTAGTGTTCCCGAGTGTAGTTGCAACGGTGAAAGTGGGCCCTTCTCTCTCTTTTCAGGTTCTATTCTGAGGTTGGAGACAAATCTCTTGCAGTACGAGATTACCCTCGTTAACCTGGTTAGGCTTGAGTACTTATGGACAGTGTGTCTTCAATGGGCGCCTTCCTTCCTCAGTCTCGAAAGTGATGGGCTGCTTCGAAAATGTGATGTCCCAGGCGTCGTGTAGAAATTGCAGTCCATTCCACCACAGGCCATTCTGCAGCAGTTGCGACAGAAAAACTCCCCGGGAAGTCATATCAGCTGGGTTTTGCTCGGACGGAATATGCCTCCAGCTGTCGGAATCTGTCAATTTCTGCACTTCGGCGACTCGGTTGCGCACGAACGTTTCCCATCTAGACCGGGGCCTTGATCCAGCACAATGTTTTCTCCGAGTTTGTCCGCGCGTAGTCTTGCAGATATCCAACTTCAGAGCTTTGGCTGTCTCGTGCAGTAGTTTTGCCAACAAAACGACACCACACAACTCCAGTCGTGGAAGTGTTACTGCTTTCAGTGGAGCCACCTTGGTTTTGGACATCAGAAGATACATGGGGATCTTGTTGTGCTGATCAAGCACACGCAGGTAAGCCGCTGCTGCATAGGCCTTCTCCGATACATCACTGAACCCGTGTATTTCTAGGCTGCTGTCATCTGTGCCTGTACAGATCCATCTCGGAACGCGAAGTTTCTCGATCGCAGGAAGCTCGACGGAACAGGATCCATTCATGTTGCAGTGCCTGAAGGATCGGTGTATCCCATTCAAGTCCTCGTGCCCAAAGATCCTACATCAATATTTTGCCCTTAATGATGCATGGGAGAGCCAACCTAAGGGATCGAACAGCTTCGCAATCGATGACAATACGGTTCGTTTTGTGACGTCTCTCTCCTCAAACTGAGTTACCTGGTACGTGAAGGAATCGCATACTGGCAGCCATTTCATGCCTAGGGTCTTCACGTGATTGGCTTCATCGAAAGGCAATGAGAAATCCACTTCACGATCTTCAGCTGGAATTCCATTCAGAAGTTGTTTGGTATTGCTGGTCCACTTCCGTAAGTAGAATCCTGCCGATGCGAGAACCATCCTTACCTCATCTCTCTTTTTCAGCGCCTATTCAACTGTGTCGGCTCCTGTGATGATGTCGTCCACATATGTGTCGTCGCGACGGATAGATGCCGCCAAAGGAAAATGCGTCGCTTCATCATCAGCAAGTTTGTGGAGGACTCGGATCGCGAGGTACGGAGCTGAAGCTGTCCCAAATTTTACGGTTTCTAAGCGATATGTCCTGACTTGCTGCTGCGGGTCGTCTCTCCAGAAGATGAGCTGGTAGTTGGCATCCCTTGTGTCCATCCGAATTTGGCGGTACATCTTCTCCATATCCGCGGTAAACGTGAATCGATGTCTTCTCCAACGCAGTATAACGTCTATGACGTTGTTTCAAACTTTCGGGCCTATCAAGTGATCATTTAAAGAAGAACCAAAAGAAGTTTTGAAAGCCACATCATACACGACCCTCAACTTTGTGGTGGTACTGGATTCTTTGATGACAGCATGATGGGGAATGAAGTAATGGTAAGGTGTTGTTACTACCTCGTATGCATTTTTTTAGTTCAGTCATGTGGCCGAGACTTATGTACTCTTCCATACATTTCTTGTACCCTTCCTGTAGTGTAGAGTTATTGCTAAACTTCCTTTCCAGCTTATAGAATCGTTTGAGTGCTCCTTGTTGTGTCGATCCTAATGCCGGGTACATACTGTCCTTGAATGGAAGGCGGACCTGATACCGGCCATCGGGTAAACGTTTAGTGTGTGTGATGAAGTGTTCCTCACACGCCCTATCTTCTTCCGATTCGTACTTCTCGAGTGGCTGTTCTCCTATTTCCCAAAATTTTCGAAGTTGGGCGTCGAGATCGGAAAACTGTGCGAAACTTCGAATTGTCTGTGGGATTTCTACGGCCTTACCCATCAAAATCCATCCGAGTTTGGTTTTTTGAGCAACCGGTGCCTTAGACCTTTCTTCCCTGATGATGTCTGACAGAAGAATTTCGGCGTAGACGTCACTTCCTAACAGTATATCAACGTTGGCGGGAGTGTGATAGCTGGGATCGGCCAAGGTGAGTCCACTTATGTGCGTCCATTTATCGAAGTCTATCTTTTGGGCCGGAAGGAGCCCAGTCAGGGATTTGAAGACGAAGGCTCGGTTGTGCCCTTCATATGCTGAATGCAGTGAGCCGAAAGACAAATCCACGTAATTGTGGCATGTTCCGCTGCTGACCTTCCCCAACCCAGATACCTCGATAAATGTTCGCTTGCTCCTAAGTCTTAACAACTGGACCGCAGCTCCTGTTATGAACGTGGCTTCCGAACCGGGGTCTATGAGTGCTCGCAGGTTCACATAATCTCCTGAAGCTGATCTTGTTTTTACCACCGCTGTTGCCAAAAGAACCTGTGTGTTGTTGTATTGTGTGTGAAAGTTGTTAAGTGTTGAGGGTTGATGGTCGGTGACGGGTTGAAATGCTGGCGCATTAGGGTTGACTGCTGTGTGTGTGTTGTGTTGTGTGGAAGCCTGATGGGCTTGTGTATGTGTGGGGTAACTGAGAGTATGTGTATGGATGCTGTGATGTGCTGGTATATGGTGTATGACTGGACTGTATTGTGTTGTGGGGTGTTGAGTGTGAAGGCATGTTTGGATGATGCGATTGTTGATTTTTGTGCAACAATGAGTGATGCCTCTGGCTGCAGAAGTAGCAGCATACGCGACTTGGGCATTGTTGGGTGTGGTGACTGCAAGCCAAACAGTTTTCGCACACGCCTAACCCTCTTATAGCTTTGATGCGCTCACTCGCCTCCATATTCAAAAACCGGTTGCAACTTCTTAGTGAGTGTTGTCGCTTGTTGCAAACACCGCAGCTATACTGTTGCTTGGGCTTCGGTTGGGTGATAAATGCGTGTTTTGTCGTATGCCTCACTTTCGCTTCTGGTCTAGGTTTCACTTTTTGCTGATCGACGGCCTCCACTAAGTTGGGAAGTTCTTTCTTCGATCCCAGTTTCTCCTCCCATAACCGCTGAGTCGAAGACGGCAATTTGTGCAGCAAAACGTAATTTACGATCACATCCCAGTTTTGAATCTCTACCCCCAGGTTCTTTAGCGCATGCAAACACTCAGTGGATACGTCCAGAAGCTGTTTTAAATTGGCGGACCCTTCGACACTGATGACAGGCTGCCCGAAAAAAAGTTTCAGTTGCGTGGTGGCCAACACACGTTTGTGATCGTATCTGTTGGTGAGTATATCCCACGCCTTTTGGTAATTGTCGTTGTCCAAACTAAGATGTTGCAGGAGACGTTCAGCTTCTCCTGTAATGCTGGATTTGAGGTAGTGTAGTTTTTCAATCTCAGTCAACGTGGAGTCGCTATGTACTAAAGACAGGAAAACATCGTGAAATTACCTCCAGTTTTCATAGCTGCCAGCAAAAGATGGCAAATTGATTTTGGGAAGTCGCAGATCATTTTTTTTACTGGTATGTTCAAGACTGCCAGCTACTGCAGAATTGCCGGGAACTTTATCAAGGGCCTCCAGTAGAGACGAACGGTAAGTGACATACATTTTCCTTATTTTGTCGTAGACTTCATCAATTTTTTCACATTCAGCTTTGTCGACTACGTTGGTGACTGCATCCACGTTGGCTGTGACACTTGCTTGAAAGTTCGCTTCAAGAATAGTAAGGCGACCTTGAAGGTAGTACTTAGAAGCCTTGGTTTGTTTGTTCGCCTTCTTAAAATTCAACTCATCCTTTGTAAGTTGTGCCAACAAATTATTCAGCAATTTACTCATATTAATTGATTATAATTTTAAGGAATAATATGGGAAAGCCACTAGACTACTCACTCACCTGTGATCTATATGTATCAATCGATGATATGTATTTTGTGCGGCGCGGGAAACCGATTGGCACCAAAACTCACAATTATTGTCTTAATTACACTGTTTTTCAATTGTTTTACACTGTTTTTTGGTTATCCGGCTCGAAGGACCAATGTTTAATGCATTAACACACGCTCTGTAATTTTTAAAACTAAAATGTTCTCAAATAAAAACTCTTTCTTTCACTTTTAACAATTTGGAGATTTTTATTGAACAGAGGCAAAATTGGCGGTTAAAAAGTATTAACAAAGTGACATTTATTAAAACAACGATGTAAATTTCATTCAATTAAAATAAAGTTAACGAAACTAGTTTATTTTCAGTTAAGGGTTACGTTACATTAACTCAATTATTTTATAATAAATGGTTGCTAATGCAACACCATCTCTCTGCCGGACCGCTTACGAGGTGATGGAAGTGGGTAAACAGCTTGTGGTCGTTGATACCGTTCTGGCATTGCAAGGTCTCAACGCGAAACAGGAAACTTTCTACGGACATCGTTTCCGGTGTCCCGTCGAACGTAATGCCGCACTTGTGGATGTGTGATTTACCCAACCGTGAAGAAAACGGTTGGGTGAATCGTGGAGCCTCGTCACACAGTGGGTCATAGTGGTAGTTCGTGTGGTGGCGGGTTAAAAATCGGTCTGTTTAGTGCCGGCGTTGGATGGTGTAACAGTTCCGTCCAGTTGAGTGGGTGCGAAGGAGAGGACTGTCCTTGTCCGGTGATGTTTTGACGTCTGTCGTTCGTTGTAGGTGGTCCCCTGTGCGCAGCTGCGGAGAGCTCCGGGTTACAGATCTTGTCGTTGATAGCCTTGATGTTTCCTGGAAGGTGGTCATAATGTCTTTCATGCTTTCGGCTAACACCGACATGATCTTAACCTGATTCTTCCTAACCGCTTGAGAGACCACTATTTGTATTTGCTGTGTAATCCGTTTTGTATCCTCTGCAGTCTTGCTCCGCAGGTCAGTTAGGTCGTCTTCGTCGTCAGGAGTTTGTTGTCCGACCCTGGTCTCTGCCACAATTGTTGTCGCTTGGTTGCCTAGCGACAGACTTAAACGCTGGTTGAGATTTCCTTGCCGTTCTCTGGCTTGTAATCGTACGTCTATTGTAGTCCGTCCGTTTTGTATTTCGCATAAGTCAAGTAGGTCATGTTCCATTAGAAGGGATCTTCTCTCTAGGTTCTCACGTAGCTTTACCGTGGACCGAGTTACCTTATGTCTTGTCGTCGCAGTATGGTCTGTCATGTTAAAGTTCGTAGGGTAATTTCCGTCGTCTCGGCCAAAGAACAGGTAGTCGTCGTTTGTCCCTTGTCTTGCGTAATTGCCGTCAGTCCATGTAGCAGGTGGCAAGTCATATTCGTCGGTTCCCTGTTCGCGTTCCAACCTTGCCCTTAAACGCGTTACCCGCATTCCTGGCGGAACTCCTCCTTGGGACCCAGTGTTGTTAGGTACTACAAATAAATTTCTATGGTCTCATTCTATTAAAAAAAATTCAATAAATCTTACTTGAAATGAGGGAAGCAAACAAGGAATATAATCAAAAAAAACAACGGGGAGTTACTAGTAAAAAAAAAATAAGAAAATGCTAAACCCTAATAATAAAAAAATTTTATAAAAATTTCAACGAAAAATTGTAGTAAAAGATAAATAGAAATAATAGTAAAAAAGGGTAATAATAGTAAAAAAATAATAATAGTAAAAAAAAATAGAATAAAATAGAAAAAAAAATTCAAAGAAAGAGAAAAAGAAATAGTAGTAAAACGAAATACCAAAAAAAAAAAAAAATTCTAAATCCTAAAAATCTGTATGGTGTATCTGTAAAGTGGTGTATTATATATGTGCTTTGGTGTTTGGATTTTTGGTCAGGTTTTCCAGAAAGCATTCTGTAGATGTGAGTCTGTCCGTACTTGTTAGTGTAATGCAGTTATCGTCTGGTAGTGACTGGTGCCTCGGATACTTGACGAGGTGTTAAAGTCGATCCTTTAGTTCCTTGCCAATACTTACTATCAGGTAATACCCAATAGAAGGCTGGCCAGGATTTCCCAGATCAACTCCAACACGGACAAAGCTTCGGGGCTTATGCTCACGCCTCACGAAGAATATGACTAAAGGTCACCATTCTAGTGCACCAGTTAGCATTCGGCCTTTCCACCTTGCCCCGCTCTTTGCTTATTCACAGACTTCCAACTACTTCACAGGATCCACTAGCTTAAAGCCTGAGGATTGGATAGCTGTCTTCAGTCTGTGACTAAGCAAGGAGCATTTACAGCCCTTGAATGTAAAAGACCGAGAAGTAAAATATATTTTGAAATGAAAAAAACTAATCGCGAATGAATTTCGAAAATAGAAAATCGTCCCCTTGGAGTCGCAATTGTGCCTCTTATAGCCGGTTTTGATAAAAAATACCGTCGGGCGCCATTGTTGTGAGCTAGGGTTGGCCACGGAGGCATCTTCGGTGCGAGTAAGGAGGACGGCGGCACGCTCGCAGTTGATTGGCTCAGCTCGTCCGACGGGGTGGTTCTTGTCCACCTTACTTTACACCACCTGCTCAGCACACAAAATCTCGTGCCATTGTCATCAAACAACAAAAGAGAAGAAGGAAGTTTCTCTGATCTGACCTCGGACGGACTTCAAAAAAGATAGAAAAGAAGCAAAAGAAAAGATTGGGTATGACTTACCCTACCTATCCTAAACTAAACCTAAACTAACCAAACGACTTAAGCTAGATCCTAGACTAATCCTAACTACTTTAACCTAACTTATAGCTACCCCCTACCGCGCAAATTGTCCTTACCCTTTTCTCTCCTCGCCAAACCAGTTCACCAAGTACCCGAGGTATGCCAGGTGGAAGTGGCAAAAACTGGCCTGCCCACCCTTCGTGTCTTGTGACACAACCGATTTCTACCTCTCTGGCCAATGATTGTTAGAGATAGCCCCTAAAGGTGCTCCCCATCACGATCTAAGTCAGTCGTAGAGGAAGTCCTTTAGTCGCTACGTTATGTCGTCATCGTTCGTAGTTGTCCTGTCCTGTCATCGTTCATCCAGAGAAGGACGGCCTGACCGGCCATCCAAACACAAAAAAAAAAAATTAATATTCACACATTTTTATGTAAAACACACCACTGAATTAAATCATTTGTAGGCTTGTTATCCTACCCCTTTTATTATAAGAAATCAACTTAAGTTTACTACTAGAATGAATTCCTAACCTTTCTGCCAAGAATGATAAAATAATGTTCTCAAAAAAGTTACGTACGTTAGTTATTTCGTTACACTTGAAATGTACCAATCCATTGATAAAAAAATTAACTCTGAATCTATTTAAAGCAATTTAACAAAAAAATTCATTCAAAAGAAAAGAAAAGTTTTAAAAAAGTTAACCACGGGAAAAAAAAAGGAATTTCACTATGGCAGATCCACTTAAACTTTTTTTTGAGGGAATTCACAGACACACTGTGTCCCTCGGAGCACCTCTTGGGAAGCGTTGAATTTGTGTTAGGGGAGCACCCCTTTACGCCGTTCGTTCTTGCGGACCACCGCCTCCGCTATTCACCCTCTTACCGGACTTTGTCCTGTTGTAGCGGTGTTTCTTGAAGCGGTTCTGGCCAGGAGACGGTAAGTGGCAAAATGTTTGTGGAGCCCTGAACTACTGCTTTTCGATAGTCACTGCCTCAGAATCTCTGTGAATATCCTTCAATGAAATGCTCCACCGATTTATGTTCGATGTCTCCAGGTTTAATCTCCTTAAAAGAAACCAGAAAACAAAAATTCCACAGTAGGTCTCAGATCCCACTGTATGTTCGACTACAAAAAAAAAATCTTCTATCAGCTGTAACGACCAGCTGTTGGTACTTGACTTTGTAAATTGATCCCCTTGGGGTCGATGCTCTAATCCGTTAACCTATCTGGATTATCTGTTTCCCATTGTCCTGCTTTTCGTCTCCTTCTTTTCCTTCGTTCGACGTCGTTCTCTTTTTGTTAGTTCTCTTCCCCTTTTCTTTTTCATATGTTGTCTTTGTCAGCTGTGAATAGTGTATTCTCCTTTTTTGGAACACTGAAATGAGAAATTTCCCTTTCGAATGTCCTACGTCTCGTCATTGTCGGTTACAAAAATGTTCGTTTAAAACAAAAAAAATCCTGAACGATAATATACATAAAAACACTAACGCTGACATACAATGTTGCTAACACACTTACCTAATATACGAATAACTAGCACGACCTGCGAGACCCTAGTCACGTAACCTAAGACAAAAATTTTGAACAACAGTAAAAAAATATATATATAAATATATAAAAATGTAAAATAGAAATAATGAACAAACGAATTCTATGTTCTCTACTAAGCCCTGAACCACAAATAATTTCCCGATCGCCACTATTAATTTTGCTGGATTGGGATGGGGTTTGTATGAGTGAGGGAGATGCATGTAACTCCCTGCTTCATGTCAGCTGGTTGTTCACATTTCTATTTTATCTTGCGAGGCTAATCGTTGTCTTTTTTTTGTAATTGTTTTAATTAAATAAAAAAAAGAAGAAAACCCACCCTTGGAATGCGGTATTTGTGTGTGGAAGGACGTACTGATCGTTTCTTGCACACACAAAAGCATCAGAAAAGAAAAACAGTACAACAACGAGGACAAGCTGCAGTAGGGATAATGCCTGCGGACACCACACAGAACAAGGTATGTTGAAACTTTTTATTGGTTTTTTTTTTTTTGGAATTAATTTTGGATTTAATTTCCAAACAAAACAACAAAACCCACCTCTGGAATGGGTGGGAAGGAAGAAATCTGCGGGAATCGATTAACATTTCCTTCTAAAAGCTTCGACATTTCCCTCTAAAAGCGGTGGACATTTACACCACTCTGTTTAACAATGCGCTCAATAATGCACATTATCCAGCGCATTGGAAAACAGCAGTGGGGATTAACAGCAGAATCCCCAAAATGGGTAAGGACACTTCCAATCCGGCAAACCTTCGGTCGATAAATCACCTTCCGAACATCAGCAAAGTATTCGGGAAAGTGATCAATAGAGCCCTGCTTAAGTGCACTGGGAAGAGTAATATAACTCCGGATAACCAATTCGGTTTTAAGGCAGGACATGATACAATACAAGCCGCATCTAAACTGGTATAGAATATACAATGGAACAAATG
This sequence comes from Pocota personata, assembly GCA_963082735.1. NCBI lineage: Eukaryota > Metazoa > Arthropoda > Insecta > Diptera > Syrphidae > Pocota > Pocota personata. The sequence goes on along the minus strand of OY720431.1, from coordinate 100,868,961 downwards.
CAAGAACCAAAGCACGGGTGTCTGCCTGATTGACTTGGAGAAGGCCTTCAACACCGTATGGCTACAGGGACTCTTCTACAAGCTGAGCAGGCTGGGCATAAGCAAACCACTGCATTCTCAAAAATGGCAATGTGACTTCTGCTGGAACATTTCTAATCAAAAACGGTCTACTTTAAGGTGCGGTTAATTCACCGAACCTTTTGGATCACTTCACCATGCCATAGCGTACGCAGACGACTTGATCGCGTACACATAAGGACCAAAAATCGAGGTCGTTGCAATTCTCTTGCAACGTGACTTCGATAAGAGACTTTTTTAAATCAAGCAACTCGATGCAAGGGTAAAGGTAATCTACTACACGGCCCTTATTCGGCCCATGCTCGTATATGGATGCCTCGTGTGGTTCAACGTGGGAGCAAGCTTGTTGGAAAAAATTCGGGTGTTTAAGGGGGCTTACCTTCATTTATACAGAACACCAGAGTCCCAGTACATAAAATTGTGTATAAAAAAAAATATATAAATTTTCATAACAGCACTTTGATAGAAAAAAAATTTAAAAACAAAAAAAAGTACGTACATAATTCTGTAAGGTAGAGTAAGATAGGTTAAAGTAGAATAAGGTAGTTTAAGATTTATTTTAATGTAGTTTGTTAAGTTATATATATAAGAATAAAAAAAAAAAAAGTTCATTCACTAAGTCTTTATCTAATTTTCTTAGTTACAATTAAAATCAAATGAATGAAATAAAAAAAAAATTCTCAAGTACGTTACGTCGAAAGACATAATTTTAAGTATTAGGTTTAACTTAGTGCGCCAGCATAGGGCCAGTAAGTTAGAATAAGAATAGTTAAGTTAGTTAAGCTAGTTTTAAGCGTTTTTTGTCTAGCAATTAAGTTACAATGCAGTAATAATAAAAATGCATTAAAAATGAAAAATTAAAATGAATGCTAAGGGCTCTGGCCATCAAGGATCTTAGTCAACAGCGAATTCTATTAAAGCAATATAAGATGCAACGAAGGAAGGATCATCAGCCATCAATAACATGAGTCTCACCACAAAATCGAGAGATTCTAGATGCCATCGCTTCAAACACTATTTGACTTTTTAGTAAGAAAATATCACGCGTTAGATGTACTAGTCTCCAATAATCAGAGGCACTTTAAGCCGGAGACAACATAAAATATTTAACGTGAAAGTATATGTCTCAATTTAACTAGATTGTGTTTTTTGTCAAGGAGAACACAACATTTAATCCTGAAGAAGAACGTTCATGAGCTGGACACCCAAGAAACGCTATAAACAAGTAAGAGCAGCGAGACTTTGCATAAATTTCGTACAAACAATTTCGTGATAAACAAAAGGCTTGCATAAGTAAGCATAAATGCAAGTACTGCACCAAAAAACATCACTCTTTATTGCATTTGGAAGAAGTAGAGAGACGACAGTCAGAACAGTCTCGATCTGACGCACAGATGCAATCTACCCATGACCATCAAAGCCAAAATATCCCGCCTGCTACAGCAAGGCAAGCGTCTTCGCATCCAACTTCAAACACAAATTGATCAAGGGTCACAAGCTACCATCGCAACAGAAGCTATTGCTCAAATTTTGAGATTGAAGAAGCAGAAAGATTACATTAAGGTAAGTGGACTGGGAAGTACTAAAGCAGGAACAGTGCGCAATAAGGTAGAACTAACAATCTCCCCAAAATTTTCATCCAACTTCAAAATTAACGCAGAAGCCCTTGTTTTACTAACATTAACAAGAACTTCACCTGACGAAGAAGCCAATAATATAACGGTTGGTCAATTTAAAACTATCAAAGTAGTAGATCCAACATTTAACACTCCTGGAGGAATAGACCTGTTTTTTTTTTTTTTTTTTTCTTATAATTTACGCGCTCCAAAGAGGATATGAGTACTCCTATACTATTACCGGACACGGGCGTTGTGAAGAAGAGAAAGAGAGAGAATGAAAGCTTCAATGTAGTAGTTTGAAACTCGGATAGTATTAAGTTTCTGTAAACTCCAAGGGTAGCGTCCAGATAACTGGGGAGCTTGATTGTTTTGCTTTTGTCCTTGCTCATGATTCACAGTATTTTTTTCCGTCCCCCTGATATCAATGTTTAAAAAGTATATGTCCAAATCAAAAGTTGAACCAACATATAATCAAATATATATTTCTGAAATAAATTGTAGTGTATTAGACAGTAATTGCACTGTATTACCGTAGAAACAAATATGGTTAAAACTTAAAGTTCTAAACAACAACAGATTGTCAATAACAGAGTGTAAGTGTATTTTTTAAAGTAAAAAGTGACAAAACTCAAATAACTACAGAAGTGAGCAGACGTGCTCAATAAAGGTCTCAAGTTTATAACGAATTAATTATCTTCGTTTTTTATTCCCAAATTACGTTTAGTGGTAAACAAGCAAAGTCTCATCAGTTCATGGTCCTTCTATCCTTTATTTGATTAATAGTTTTTAATCAGTGTGTGAACTAAAAAGAAAAAATAAAACATTAATGAACAATTAAGATATAAAAACAAAATTATACAAGTGAGTTTTTCTTTAAGTACCAAACGGTTACTCGCGTCGTGCAATTTTTCAAATAGTAGACTGCAAATATTCTGCAATAAAATTATTGCAATTTATACATCGCTGGATAATTTTCGTTGCCGTGATTCCACCGCTGGACCGTTTCAGTCAACAGTACCGCACCGTTGGATATTTTTACAGTACAGTCACCGTACAGTTCGTTGATACCACAAAGGCTCCGTTGGGATATCTGATACAACTGTGCAGCAGACTGTTAAGTCCATCGAGTTACGGAGCATAAACGATTCCGCTTCCATTGTTTTAACTACAATTTTTGCTAAAGGCAATTTTAGGAATCTAAAAGATACGTAAGTTTAAATACACCCCAATTCTATTTTTCTTTTTCTCTTACGAGTATTTTTTTGTTACTCTGCAAACATGAGCACTGCTCTAAAGCTGCAAAGAAATTTGCTAAGGCAAATAACCAAGGATAGGGAAAATTTCGGAAAGCGATCACCAAAGGAGAGAACAAAAAATTACATCTCCAATAGGGTTTCCGTGCTGGAGGAAAATTTTAAAGCAAACACCCAACACAACGCGGATGGAATATCCCTGGCCAAAACTGAAAAGGAAGAAGAAGAGTTAGAAGAAGTTTTCGGCAGCATCAAGGAAATTTACCTGGACTATAAAACAGCGCTTTTAGACAGCTTGGATAAAGTTCAACCAACGGTTGAAGTACTATGATAAGTACTTGTAGCGATAAGAACATTATTCGTCTTCCGAAAATAAATCTGCCGGTTTTTACGGGAGAATACCAGTCCTGGAGTTCCTTTCACGATCTTTTTGTCTGACTAATACATACTAATAAGGCATTATCAGAGGTTGAAAAATTGCATTATCTAAAATCCAGCTTGGGTGTGAGGCTGAACGTCTCCTATAACATTTGGCTATTGACAATGGAAATTATAAGCCAGTGTGGGACATTCTCACATTACTCTACATAAACGTGTCCTTGTCAGTAAGCAGCTGAAAATTTTTTTGGTCAGGAAACCGTTATCCCCGAGACTGATCATGTCTGAAAAAACTGCCAGATACATCAGTGGAATGTCGACACGCATTAAATAATCTCAGTGTGCCGGTGGAACACTGGGATGTTATTCTGATTCTCTGCCTAGTTAAAAAACTCCCCACAATAACCCAACACCTCTGGGAAGAAAAGCTAGGGACAGATAAGGAGCTACCCAAATTTAAGGTTTTTTCTGAGTTTCTATAAGCTAGGTTTCGGATATTGGAGGCAGTTGGTCAACCGCAAGATGCAGGATCCACCAAGATCTCTAGGGCACCGTTGGCAAAAACAAAAGCGTTCCACATGAAACAAAGCCAAAAGAATCAGTTTAGCTGCAAAGTGTGCAATAAGGGAGCTCACTCACTTCGGACCTGCAACAAATTTTTAAAATTGGACATTGCTTCACGCAGAAGGGCAGTGAGCAACTTTGGCGTATGCGAGAACTGTCTGGCATATAGCCACACCACACAACAGTGTCCAAGCAGAGTTAGGTGTTATTTTTGCAAACAACTCCACCATTCCCTCTTACATAGCTTCACACACACAAAGCACAAAACACTACAAAACATATTCAGCCATTGTTAAGGTCAAGGCATCTTTAGGAGTAGATGTCCAACTTAGGGCCTTGATAGATCCGGCATCAGAGGCCACATTTATAACCAGTCGAGCAGTATAGCTTTTAGGTCTAAAGGTCAAACGCGCTTTCGTCGAGGTGTAACTGCTACGTTGACCTCACTATCGGGTCTCTGCACTCGGACTTTGAGACCAGCACCCGAGGATTAATATTTAAATCGCTGACTGGGCTTCTTCCGGCCAACCAACTGACACCAAACAAATGGAGTCACATCAATGGCTTATCTCTGGCTGACACGATGTTTCACAAGCCTGCCGAAGTTGATCTACTTTTAGGTAAGGACGTCTACTCGGAAAACATACTCTCCGAAATTATACGTGGCGATGAGGAAATGAGTCCGATTGCACAGAAAACTTCACTAGGTTGGATCATGATGGGTAAAGTTTATCAACCAGATCGGAACATCAGAAGCTTCTGTCAAGTTCTGGATGTCGACCGACATTTGCAACGGTTTTGGGAGATAGAAGAAGCACCCTTCAAAGCCCAACAAACATACGAAGACAAGGCATGCGAAGATTTCTTCAACGCCACAACACGAAGATTAACTAGCGGACGATATGAGGTATCGTTACCATATAAAGGGGGGAGCAAATCTGGGTTTGGATCCTTGAAGGAAGGAGCCTTGCGTAGGTTTGCTCAACTGGAACCACGGTTCTGGGTCAACCCCACACTACAGAGAGAGTACAAGAACTGTATAAATGAATACTCACAACTCGGCCACATGCAGGAAGTTGATGTCATCAATGATGAAGTACTTAGGACTCCTCATCATTACTTTGTACCACATCACGCCGTGTACAAGGAGTCCAGTTCCACAACAAAACTCTGGGTCGTGTTTGATGTTGCGGCCAAAACCACGGGCCGGACGTTCTTAAATCAGCATTTGATGACAGGACCTAAGACACAAAGAGACATAATCGCCATTGCTCTGAGATGGAGAAGACACAAACATACCTTCACCGCAGGCATTGAAAAAATGTATTACAAATCCGGGTCAATTCTGATGATTCAAATTACCAGTTCATATTCTGGCGTGATGATGACACCGAGCCGATCAAAGTGTATCGTCTTCAAACCGTCACATTCGACACCACGTGTGCGCCCTATCTGGCCATTCGATTCCTTAATCAACTGGTCGCTGAGGAAGCACACAATTATCCTTTAGGCGCACGTATGGTGAGGGAAGATATCTTTGTTGATGATTTGTTTGCTGGCGTAAGTACTGTGGAAGAAACATTGGTTAGCCATTAATTCTTCCGATCATATTATGGCGTTAGGAATAAAGTGGTTTCCAATAAAAGATACACTCTCTTTTCCGAATGTTCAATGTGAATATGCTGAGCCAACGAAAAAGATCATTCTCTAGACCATTGCCAAGCTCTTCGATCCGCTCGGATGATGCATAAATTATGGCGAAGCGAGCTGAAGTGGGACAATCCTATTTTATTGGAAGTGAAAAAGGAGTGGAACGCCTTTCGTGAAGAACTGCCACAGCTTGAACGGATTCGTATTCCTCGTTGGATCCATACACATGACACACACAAGGAGCTGGAATTGCACGGGTTCAGTGACGCGTCCGAGAAGGCATATGGTGCAGCAATTTACCTTCGAGTTCTCGACTCGCACTACAAAATCCACGTTCATTTGATTCTGTCCAAGACTAAAGTTGCTCCAATGAAAACTCAGACTCTTCCATGACTTGCAACACTGTTAGACTACACTGCCAGAGTTTTAGAATTACGAGACGTGAAGCAGTATACATGGACAGACTCAACAATTACTCTGGCATGGATTGCTGCTCCTCCAACCAAGTGGGTCACCGTTGTTAACAACTGAGTTGGAGAAATTCAAAGACTAGTCAAACCAGACTGTCGAAAGCACCTTCCGAGTGAGCTGAACCCTGCAGAGAAGAATGATGCCTTCTGGTTTACATTCCAAAAAGCTCTGGTGGCATGGACCGGATTTTCTGCGTGAAACTTGGAAATCTCAATTTCCACATCAGCCGACGAACCTGAATACAGATGAGGAGAAGCATTTTATTAGAGCACATACGGTCGTGCAGGTAAAAAATGATATCAATACTCTAATAATCGAACAATCTAACTCAATTAAATTACTCAGGATAATCGCATATTGTCGGTGATTCATCACAAATGTAAAGAAATTACCTCATTCTAGGGATCTTCATATACTTTCTCCAGCTGAACTTCAATCTGCCACCCTTCTCTTAATTAGGCTTGTTCAAGTGGAGATGTTTGCTGCGTCAAAGCTCCGAGTTTCCTCTGCCCTTTTATTGACTCGGACGGTATTTTGCGAGTAGGCGGTATGTTACAACACGCTGAGCTTCCGTTCGATCAACGACATCCGATCAGGCTAAAGGGCAATCATAACTGCACCAAGCTCTTGATAGCCGATGTTCATATGAGAACGTTGCATGGGGGGCTGCAACAAACAATTCCATATTTACGGAACAAATATTGGATCCTAAAATTCAAAAATTGTGTTAAGGGCGTCATCAACAACTGCATCATCTGTTTCCGGTACAGAGCCAAACCGTCACACCAACTGATGAGTAACCTATCAGCTCCACGGGTTCGCGTATCTCAACCCTTCGCTCACTCGGGTATAGATTACGCAGGGCCGATCGACGTTAAGGCATGGAAGGATCGAGGCGCCAAAACATACAAAGCTTATTTCGCCATATTTGTATAACTAGCCACCAAAGTCATGCACGTTGAGCTGGTAAGAGATTTGACATCGCAAGCTTTCATTGCAGCCTTAAGACGATTCACTGCGAGAAGAGGGCTATGTTCACATTTGTTCAGCAACAATGGGACAAACTTCGTGGGAGCCAATAAAGAGTTGAAGAAGCTGTTGGAAGAAGCCAAATGTGATTGGAAAGACGTTGCGAAAACAATCTCTAAGGAAGGTGTTTTTATTCCTCCCGCTTCCCCTCACTTCGGCGGACTTTGTGAAGCTGGAGTGAAATCGATAAAATATCACCTCAAACGGATCATCGGCACCGAGGCATACACATTCGAGGAACTTACCACGCTTCTACACCAAGTAGAAGCATGCCTGAATTCGAGGTCATTGTCCAATGACGGATAATCCGCATGATTTCGCAGCGCTCACCCCAGGACACTTCCTCATCAGACAAGCTCTCAACACCCTCCCCCAAGTTGACTTAGCGGACACCCAAATAGGCCACCTACAACGATGGCAGAGGATACAAAAACTCCAACAGCTATTTTGAAAGGGTTAAAGATGCTGCCTCAAACAAAGATCGGAGATCTAGTCTTGATCAAGGGCGATAATCTACCACCACTAAGTGGAGTTTGATACGCGTTGTCAATATTCATCCAGGGTCAGACCACTTAATTCGAGTCGTTACCCTCAAAACACCGACCGGAGAAGTCAGACGGTCTATCACAAGATTTGTTTGCTGCCATCCAACAACACATACGAAGATGACACAACAGTACAGAAAAATCGCGAATCATCATCAACTCAAGACCCAAAAATATAACATCATCATACATCAAAATGTCGACGGCAAACGCACAAACAAAATTAAAACAACGATAGCAAATAATAATTCCCTAGTCAATCTTTAAACTTAAAGAAAAATAAAACAATACATCCCATTTGTAACTTAAATTATACATATACATATAGGATTGGGGAAAAACCTTACAGTACACACTAAAGTAAACAATTTCATTAAATGTATTTGATCAAGATATTGTTACAAAAGTGGGGAACCACCACCACTACTAGTACTACTACTAAAAACTACAAGAGAAGAAGAAAAAAAGACTCACATCAATAAACCGCCGCCATCTTCGCCGCCCGCTGTTATCAAATACAACCCGTCCGGTTATCTGCAGTCATCCGCAGCGAAATTCTCCTCTCGCCTTCACTTCACTTCCTAAGAAGACACGAGATTAAAATAAAAATTGTACACAATTATTACCCGTTAATCCGCTAATCCGGTACTTTCGCGTTACTGGTTCCCGTTCGATGGTTTTCGCTTTGATTCCCGCTACTTCGGTATTTCTCCGATTAAAACCGCGACGAACTTTGGATTTTTTCACGACGATTATCACCAGCAAAAAGCCAATCTCTCATGTCGAACGCGCTCCTTTTAAACGCTTCCAATTCTCCACCAAAATTTCCCTCGTTGAATCTATCCATCCTCTCTTGTCATCTCACTCGCGCCAGGAAAGATGCCAAAAAAATGATGAAAATTTCCATATATCATTTACAAAATCATTAATTAAGATGCAATTAAATATGGAATTGAATCGCAAAATTTGGCGCGCTCCAATGTTACAGATTCTCGCACAAACACACTTACCTGATATACATATAAGTCTCGCACCCTACATAATTAACAGGAATCATATTCGCTTTGTAATGATACTGGATCAAAGCGTACATTGGCATCCGTATCATTCCAACAAAAACACTTCATCACCATCGTAGTTACACACATATCATACAATGCAAATTGCAAACAAACCGTCCCGAAACTACTCATTCACACACACACACACACACGTCGTCGTTTTTTTTTTTGTTTCTCTTTTTTTACATGCACTTGTTTTCTTACTATGAACTGAAAAAAGCAGTTTATTTAATGCACTTTCCAAATTTTTTTTTTCTCCAGGTACGCAATAACACATACATCACATATTGCAGCCCAATAGTACACCACACATGACGGAAACCTCGTGAAGACAACGGAGAAGCCACATACACAACTCCGCACACAAAGGAAGTGTCAAACTCAATCCTCTTTCGAATCCATTCTAACTCGATCCCTCAATTCGGTTACAGCGAAAACCTGGATCGAAACTAAATCCTTTTTCAATACGTTCCCTCAATCCGGTCATATAAACGTGGTAACGTATGCAAGTCAAACACCCTATCTCTTTTTTCTCATCTGTCAAACTCAATCTTTCGACCCGCGTTTACATGCAAAACTCAAATCGATCGCAGAAAATGTTGTGATCGAATCGAGTCAATCCTGTTTGAATGCAATTTGAGTTTACATGAAACTCAACCCGAATTGAATCCGGATTCAATCCGCCATATAAACGTGGTAAGGCAAGAAATGAGACGGCGAAAAGTTACATTCAGCAGGAATGCGGTGCACTATCGGCGGAATCTAAAGGTCGACGCACATCGTGAACCTCGTTCACGGCCGGGGAGGATGTTTAAGAAGTATATTACCAAATCAAAAGTTGAACCAACATATAATCAAAATTTATATTTTTGAAATAAATTGTAGTATATTATACAATAATTGCATTGTATTACCGCTGAAACAAATGTGGTTAAAACTTAAAGTTCTAAACAACAACAGATTGTCAATAACAGAATATCAAATTTCTTATAAGTATTTTTCAAAGTAAAAAATGACACAACTGAATTAAATACAGAAGTGAGCAGACATGCTCAATAAGTCTCAAGTTTATAATGTATTATTTATCTTCGTTTTTTATTCCCAAATTACGTTGAGTAGTAGACAAGCAAAGTCTCATCATTTCAGTCATCATCACGATCAATTTGCACTTTCAGCCATATGACCACTGTACTGCCAGTGTTATGCCTTCGCTCAGTCGTTCACAGACTTTCAAAGAGTGCACACGTGTTTCGGCTTTTCGTTTACAATCATTGTGTTTTTAAAGTAGACAATTAGACAGTGTAATTTCAAGTGGGGAGTTAGCCGAGGTAGTGGTGGTGAACCGTCAACCCAGGGACTTGGGTTCAATTCCCAACCAGGGAAAATTAAAATTTACACAAAAATAGTGAATATTAAATTATGAAGAAATAAGAAAGGCGATGGAAAGTGAGCAGTCCGCGCTCCCATTAGCGGGACCAGCTGATAAGAAAGTATCAGCCGATGAGGCAGTGACATCAGGCCAAAAAAGCAACAGTGGCTACAGATGGTACTTCTAAGAGGAGAGGGAAATTGAAACCGTCTCATAATTTGGTTAAGCGTCCCTCCACATCGGCTTCAGCTGTACCGATGCCAGATGGAGTGAGGGTAGGGGCGCCGAGCACAACAATATCAGCTGCAGTGGAAAAGAAGCGACAAAGGTCGGATGACTCTCCACATTGGAGACGATAATAATTGCTTCGCAGTTCTGGCATCCTCGGAATCAGGTGACGGAGACCGGGAAGTTCAATATCTGACTAGCAGCATCAGACAACTAGAACAGAGGGTGCTTGCCATTAAGGCCAAACAAATGAAGAGAGAAAGGGAGCGGCGGCTTGAGCTCCAGCGCGCTTCGGAATAACAACAGAAGCAGCCAGAAGGCCAGCTGCAAAAGCAACAAAAGCAGCCGCAAATGCAGCAGCAGCAAGAACAACAGTAGCAGAATAAGCAGCCACAACAACAGCAGCAGAAAACACTGCAACAACCGCAGCAGCAGAAAAAGCAGCATCGGCCGCAGCAGCAGCAAAAACAACAGCAACCGCAGCAACAACCGCAACAGAAGACTTCTACGAAGACTAGGGTGCCTCCAATTAATACCTACAAGGTAGAGTTGAAGGACACAATTGAACTATGTAAGTCGGCCATAGGCAACAATTTTATTATTAAACGTTTAAATGAAAATAGACATGCTATCACTGCAACACAGTGGAGCAGTACAAAAAAATTGAAGATTTATTGATTTATTAAAATTAAAGATTTATTTTAATTAAAGATTTAAAAGCAAACAATGCGGTGAGGGTGGCCGTGGTGTAGTTGTAACATCATCGCTTGTCACGCTGTTGGAATCATCTATTTATTTCGCATAAAATAAATAAAAAAGTCGACCAATTGCGAAACTCTGCTACGAAGGCATAACATTTTAACTTAATTTTTTTTTTTTAAGGCATTTTTTATTAATTAATTCATTATTACTTACACGCTAGACAAAAAACGCTTAAAACTAGCTTAACTAACTTAACTATTCTTATTCTAACTTACTGGCCCTATGCGGGCGCTCTAAGTTAAATCTAATACTTAAAACTATGTCTTTCGACGTAACGAACTTCAAAATGTCTTATTCTACCTTAATCTATCTTACTCTAATTTACGTAATTATATACGCACTTTTTTTTTTTTTGGTTTTTTATTTATTTTTTTTTTTTTATTTTATAATAATTTTTTTTTTAACTTATATACAATATACCTAAACTACCTAAACTACCTAAACCTTAAACTATGTAAGTCGGCCATGCTCAAGAACAGCCAACTTTAAACATCCAACAGGCTACCCTGGATTAGGAGGAAACGACGAAGGAGTTTCCTCTCTTTCGGATAGCCACCAGAAATGACCGTACTGACGTTGTACGTCAAAAATATCGGGACCCGATTCCGCCCTACTGAACCGGAGACGCTCCACACTACCGTGTGCAACGTCTCTGTCGTAGTTGAGTCGCCTATCCACAGCTGTCCGAGCAACGTGGAAGATTAGCGGCACCGTCAATCTGTCCTGGATCAGACCTTACTTATTAAAATAGAGGAACGCCTTTGGGGGAACAAAGCCGTTAAGGTGCACTCTCTCTTGATACTCGTAATTGGGGTAATAAGCCCCGAAGATCAGGTTGTTCGTCGAGCTCATTGCTCTTGCAATATGCCTTCGAATCAGCTTGATAACGAAATTATCAACTCTTATTAGGTTAGCGCTGTTGTATTGGACCTCATTGGGATAGAATTTTATGTACTGGGACTCTGGTGTTCTGTACAAGTGAAGGCAAACCCGAAGACAAGCCCTCTCAAACACCCGAATCATTTCCAATAAGCTTGCTCCCACGTTGAAATAAACGGGACATCCATATACGAGCACGGGCCTAATGAGGGCCATGTAGCAGATTAACTTTACACTTGCATCGAGTTGCTTGCTATAAAAAAGTCTCTTTGTAAGGGCAAAAGCACCTTTGGCTCTGGTCAGAGCAGCATCTATTTGTTTGTTAAAATATAGATATTGGTCTAACCAAAGCCCCAGGTATCTGACTACACTTCGACACGCAAGTGGCTGTCCGTGTGGTCCCACGATTGAGACCTTTCGCCAAATCTTTCTGGTATCCCTAGAGGCCCCCGGCAACGGCGTCCTAAAAAGAATGGTTTCTGATTTCTGGAAGTTGATCTTCAACTTCCAGTCATCGCAATATCGCTGAATCTTATCGAAGTCACGTTGGTCCTGATCTGTACGCGATCAAGTCGTCTGTGTATGCTATGGCATGGTGAAGTGATCCAATCAGATCGATTGGGCAAATGTTGAAAAAGATCGGTGAATTAACTGTACCTCGTTGCAAACCGTTTTTAATTAGAAATGTTCCAGCAGAAGTCACATTGCCATTTTTGACAACGAACTGTCTACTGGTGAGCATGTTATGAAGTATGTACAGCTGTGGTTTGCTTATGCCCAGCCTGCTTAGCTTGTAGAAGAGTCCTTCTAACCATACGGTGTCGAAGGCCTTCTCTAAGTCAATCAGGCAGGCACCCGTGCACTGTTTCTTGCTTTTGATCCATTGGATATCCGATACCAGTTTAGACGCGGCATGTATTGTATCATGCCCCGCCTTAAAACCGAATTGGTTATCCGGAATTATATTACTGTTCTCAGTCCACTTAAGCAGGGCTCTATTGATCACTTTCTCGAATACCTTGCTGATATTCGGGAGGAGACTTATCGACCGGAGATTTGCCGGATTGGAAGTGTCCTTACCCCTTTTGGGGATGGGTTGTATCACTGCTGTTTTCCAATGTGCTGGATAATGTGCATTATTCAGCGCATTGTTAAACAGAGTGGTGTAAATGTCCACCGCTTCTAGAGGGAGATGTCGAAGCACAATGTTCGATACTCCATCGATTCCCGCAGATTTCTTCCTCCTCAATAAGTCGAAGATCGCTTGGAGCTCCACCTTCGATATGAACGGGGTATGTACAAATTCATCGGCGATGACATCATTTGCCATGTTATCGTCATTGAACTTGGTAAAACCTATGTTCTCTGATCGTCAGTGCTCTATATAATTTCGAAGGTAGAATCTGTGCACAAGGACGCGATTTTCCGGGTCGTGGTTCGGGCAAATGGTATCATTCACCTTGTACACTTCCTGGAAAGTCGCTCCTATAGCATCTACTTCCTCCTGAGGATCTTCGATCACAAAGAAGTTGTCATCCTCTACTGCGTTATCTGGATCTATACCTGCTGTTATTAATATTTGTCCATTGTTCGTTGTTCGGGGTATCTTAAGACACGGAAGGTCGTTTTGAATATTCCTAAGAAATATTTTATTTATTTGCGGGAACATACTCTGGTTGTTGGATTTTACAGCCCGAATTTTGTTGTTCCAATGCAAATTTACAGAAAGTCTGTAATTTTCTCTAATTAATTTCTGGAGGTCTTCAATCAACGACTTCAGCGTCCTAACCTCCGAATTTTGTCTGTCAGTAAACTGTCTGTACAAGGTTTTTAGTCTCGACAGCAGTCTACTTTTGTGTTGGTGTAGTGCGTCAATTGTTTCATTACGGAATATGTCTGCGTTGTCAGTATGTTGATACCGAGGTATCGTATTGTCCATACTTCGTTTAATTGTCTCGTAAATTTATTTTAGGTACCAGTCAATCTCCTCGTTTGACAGATTCCTATTGGACGGTGGGTAGAGGGAATTCGAGAAGAGTGGTCTTGTCAAAGTTCTTGAGAAGCGAGTCCAACGCGTCCTACTATAATGGTAGGAGTACGTTCCGACAAACTCCTCCAACTCCGCAATTTCGTTGGGAATCGTTATTACGGCACTGTGGGTAATGGTCACTGTCATACACAAATGTGTGCAGGCAGTTTATAGTTTGTCGGTCCATGTCGGTCAGTTGTAACCGTACGTCGAACAGCATAAGATCCAGATAGGAGCCGCTTCTAGGAAACGACGGACTATCTGTAGCTTTCAAATCGAGTTTATACTCGACACTGTGCCGACCCCACCAATTGAATAGTGTGTTCCCTCTAGGATTAGGTGTGTTATTACACCAATCTCTATGTTTGGCGTTAAGATCTCCGGTCATGATGAAATAATTCTCCTCCGACTCCAGCCTTAGGCATCGAAAAAGTGTCTCGAGCTCTGAAATAAATAAAGTAGATTGAGTAGCTTCAGGTGCATAGAGTGCGACCAAGTACATCCTCTTACCACTACGGAGAGGGATGCACACGATACACGCTTCCAGCTCCTGGAACCTTCGCACTTCACGGCTGTAAATAACTTTAAATTGCAGTTGTTTGCGTATGAAGACCGCAACACCTTCTCCTTGTGTGGAGTTTGGTCGGTCTCTTTTGACAATATTGTATTTGTTGTGCCCCAATTTGTGTTTCTGGGATAGCTTTGTTTCGCTAACCATAAGCACATCAGGGGTTTGGTCTTCTAGCAACTTAAACAATACGGCTCTTCGCTCGATCCTAATCAGTATATTCACATTCACCGCAAGGCTCTTCAAGGGTTACTCCTCCATGTTCGTACCCATTACGACTGGAGGTGCGTTAGGCCCGGCAGAAGTGCGTAGATATGGTACACCCGCTTCGCCTGCTCCTGTACCTGACGTTGAAACTGCTCCATCTTCCCTTGGATAGAGAGCAAGATGGCCAGCAAGTCAGCTTGAGCCTCCGGTGCTCTAGGCACTTTGGCCTGAGAAGCAACCTTCGGTCTTTTCTGTTCCGCGTTTCCCCGACCTACTGCCGTTTGGGCGTAGGTCACTTGGAAAGTCACGGATTGTGTTTGAATTGGAGCAGGTGGGCGTTTCGCTACCACCTTCTCCTGACGAACCAGATTTATTTTTTTAATATACTGGAACTTAGGACAACCCCGATAGTTTGCGGTGTGTCCCGAGTTCCTGCATAAAGCACACGAGAGCTGGCTCTTATCTGCCACTCCATCCTTACCCAGAGTGCATTCTTCTGCTTTGTGGTTCTTTCCACACTTAACACATCGAGGCTGCATTTCGCAGTTGGACGCGGCGTGACCGAACCTTTGGCAGCGAACACATTGCAAAATGTTTTCGTTCCTTCTTAATTTTTCCCATGCGGCAACCTGATATTCTATTACTTTAATACTCCTTAGACCATCCAGCTTGCTATTATGTGAAAGCTGAACTAGGAAGAGCGGCAGTTTCCGCTTCTCCTTTTGGCTGTAGCTGTGGTGAGTTGGAGCTCGTCGCACTCCTTCTCTTTAAGCAGCGCAAGGAGCGCCTCCGGATCAGTAGAAGGTTCTACCCCTCTCAGCAGAATTTTTTTTTTATAATTTGCGCTCGTCAAAGAGGATATGAATACTCTTATACTAATATAAGACATGGGCGTTTGTGAAGGAGAGAGAGAGAAAGAAAGATTTAGTGTAGTGGTTTGAAACTTAGATGGTATCAAGTTTCTGTAAACTCCAAGGGTAGGGTCCAGATAGCTCATGATTCACAGTATTTTTTTCCCTCCTCCTGATGTCATCATCACGACCAAGTTGCATTTTCAGCCATATGACCACTCTACTGCCAGTCGTTCACAGACTTTCATAGTGCGCAGACGTGTTTCGGCTCTTGTTAAAAGCGTCGAACTGCGAAATGCAGCCTCGATGTGTTAAGTGTAGAAAGAACCACAAGGCAAAAGAATACACACTGGATAAGGATGGAGTGGCAGATAAAAGCCAGCTCTTGTGTGCTTTATGCAGGAACTCGGGACACACCGCAAACTATCGGGGTTGTCCAAAGTTCCAGTATATTAAGAAAGTAAATCTGGTTCGTTAGGAGAAGGTTGTAGTGAATCGTCCACCCGCTCCCATTCAAACACAATCCGTGACTCCCCAAGTGACTTACGCCCAAATGGCCGCAGGTCGAGGAAAAGCGGAACAGAAAAGACCGATGTTGCTCCTCAGGCCCCAGCGCCTAGAGCACCGGAGGCTCAAACTGACTTGCTGGCCATCTTGCTCTCTATCCAAGGGCAGATGGAGCAGCTACAACGTTAGGTACAGAAGCAGGCGAAGCGGGAGGACCAGATCTACGCACTTCTGAAGGGCCTAACGCACCTCCAGTCGTATTGGGTACGAACATGGAGGAGAAACCCTTGAAGATCCTTGCGGTGAATGTGAATTCACTGATTAGGATCGAGCGAAGAGCCGCATTTTTTAACTCGTTAGAAGACCAAACCCCTGATGTGCTTATGGTTAACGAAACAAGGCTATCCCAGAAGCACAAATTGGGACACAGTAAATACAATATTGTCAGAAGAGACCGACGATCTTCATACGCAAACAACTGCAATTTAAAGTTATGTACAGCGGTGAAGTGCGAAGATTTCAGGTGCTGGAAGCGTGTATCGGGTGCATCCCACTCCAAAGTGGAAAGAGGATGTACATGATAGCACTCTATCCACCTGAAGCTACTCAATCTAATTTATTTATTTCAGAGCTCGGGACACTTTTTCGATGCCTAAGGCTGAAATCGGAGGAGAATTATTTGCTCATAGCCGGAGTTCCAAACACCAAACATAGAGATTGGGGAAATAACATACCTTATCCTGGATGGAACCTACTATTCAATTGGTGGTTTCGGCACAGTGTCGAGTATAAAATCGATTTGAAAGTTAGAGATAGTCCGTCGTTTCCTTGGAGGGGCTCTTATTTGGATCTTATGCTGTTCCACGTACGGTTGCAACTGACTGACACATACCGACAAACTCTAAACTGCCTACACACATTTTTGTATGACAGTGACCATTGCGGACTTAGTGCCGTAATAACGAAATTGCGGAGTTGGAGGAGTTTGTCGGAACGTACTCCCACAATTATAGTAGGACGCGTTGGACTCGCTTCTCCAGAGTTTTGACAAGAGCGCTGTCCTTGAATTCGCTCTACCCAATGTCCAATAGGAATCTGTTAAACGAGGAGATTGACTGGTACCTAAAACAAATGGACGAAACAATTAAACGAACTATGGACAATACGATATCTCGGTATCAACATGCTGACAACGCAGACATATTCCGTAATGCAACAATTGACGCACTACACCAAAACAAGAGTAGACTGCTGTCGAGACTAAAAATCTTGTACAGACAGTTTACTGACAGACAAAATTCGGAGGTTAGGACGTTGAAGTCGTTGATTAAAAACCTCCAGAAATTAATTAGAGAAAATTACAGACTTTCTGTAAATTTGCATTGGAACAACAAAATTCGGGCTGTAAAATCCAACAACCCGAGTATGTTCCCGCAAATAAATAAAATATTTCGGAGGAATAATCAAAACGACCTTCCGTGTCATAAGATCCCCCGAACGACGAACAATGGATGAATACTTATAACAGCAGGTACAGATCCAGTTAACGCAGTAGAGGATGACAACTTCTTTGTAGTCGAAGACCCGCAGGAGAAGGTGGAGGCTATAGGAGCGACTTTCCAGGAAGTCCCTGTCCACAACTTCTATCTTCGAAATGATATAGAGTACTAACGATCCGAGAACATACATTTTACCAAGTTCAATTTCGATAACATGGCAAATAATGTCATCGCCGATGACCGGTTAACCAATTCGGTTTTAAGGCAGGGCATGATACAATACATGCATACATACATACGTCTAAACTGGTATCGGATATGCAATGGAATAAAAACAAGAGCCACTGCACGAGTGCCCGTCCGATTGACTTGCAGAAGGCCTTCGACAACGTATGGCTAGAGGGACTCTTCCACAAGCTGAACAGGCTGTACATAAGCAAACCACTGCCGTACATACTTCACAATATGCTCACCAGTAGACAGTTCATTGTCAAAAATGACAATGTTACTTCTACTGGAACATTTCAAATTAAAAACGGTCTGCAACAAGGTGCGGTGAATTCACCGATCCTTTTCAACATTTACACGAGCGGTCTCATAGGATAACTTCATCATGCCATAGCGTATACAGACGACTTGATTGCGTACACATAAGGACCAAAAATCGATGTCATTGCAATTCTCTTGCAACGTGACTTCGATAAGATTCATCGATATTGCTATGAGGGGAAGCTGAAGATCAACTTCCAGAAATCGGGAACCATTCTTTTTAGGACGCCATTGTCCCGGGCCTCTAGGGATACCAGGAAGAATTGACGAAAGTTCTCGATCGTGGGACCACACGGACAGCTACTTGCGTGTCGAAGTGTAGTCAGATACCTGGGGCTCTGGTTTGACCAATGTCTATATTTTTTCAAACATATAGATGCTGCTCTGGTCAGAGCTAGATGCGCTTTTGTATTTACAAAGAGACTTTTTATTGCAAGCAACTCGATGCAAGAGTAAAGGTAATCTGCTACATGGCCCTCATCCGGCTCATGCTCGTATATGGATGTTCCGTGTGGTTCAACGTGGGAGCAAGATTGTTGGAAAAGATTCGGGTGTCTGAGAGGGCTTGCCTTCATTTATACAGAACACCAGAGTTCCAGTACATAAAATTATATCCCAATGAGGTCCTGTACAACAGGACTAACCTAATAAGAGTGGATAATTTCGTTATCAAGCGGATTCGAAGGCAGGTTGTAAGAGCAATGATCTCGATGAACAAACTGATCTCCGGGGCTTATTACCCCAATTACGGGTACCACGAGAGAGTGCGCCTTAACGGTTTTGTTCCCCCAGAGGCGTTCCTCTATTTTGATGAGAAAGGTCTGATCCAGGATAGGTGCCGCTAATCTTCCACGTTGATCGGAAAGTTGTGCTTAGGTACTTCAACTACGACAGAGACGTTGCACATAGCAGTGTAGAGCGTCTCCGGTTTAGTAAGGCGGTATCGGGTTGCGATAGTGAGGACGTGCAACGTCAGTAAGGACATATCTGGTGGCTAGCTGAAAGAGGGGAAACTCCCTCGTCGTTTCCCCGTAATCCAGGGTAGATTGCTTGAAGTTTAAAGTTGGCTGTACTTTGCCCATGGCCGACGTACATAGTTTAGGTTTAGGTGGGTTGTAGGTAATAATTGAAAAAAAAAATCCACATCACTTGCATGAAAGAATAAAAAAAAGCTCAAAAAAACACAAAAACACAAATAACAAAAAACACTGTTGGAGCAGAAAAGAAATCTTACCATAAATTTTCAAGTCTGGCGCTTTTCTTAAGACCAGTCGCCATAATTTGTTGAAACACAAATTTGTAATGTTAAACATAAAGCTTAAATTAGATGAAAATTGTTCAGAAAATCATACGTTACAAACCTATAAAAACCCTACAAATAAAGGGGAAAAAGTTGTTTCGTACAACCACATCGGTGGTAAGACCTAGTCGTTTTATTCGCTCGTTATAGTAATTTCGCTGACCAGAAATCTCGGTCTTTATCCGGCCGAAAAGTAAGTACCAACCCGGATCAAAGTACGACCTAGGAAGTAGAGATTCCAGGTTGACGGTTTGAAAAACGCTTCAATCGTTCATTTTGGCGAACAACTTGTTACTCGTAGGAAAGAACCCCGAAAAAAAGACAAAAATTTGATTCACCTATAAAGTGTATCAAAGTTGTGCAATAGACAATTTAGTGCAAGTGAAAGAACAAAAGCGCAAGGGCAAAGTGCAGTGAAACCACACCAAGGAACACGGAGACAAAGAGGACAAAGGAGACACCAACCAAGAAGCAAATACACAACGTTAAGTGTCAAAGTCTATTTTGGAAGATAAGTATAATCTTCCAACCCAGGTATGTCGCAAAAGTCCATTCAATCGAACGTGCGCTAGAAATTTAAAAATTATATAAAAAAAAAAATATCAACGTTCCCTTCACTAAAAGAAGTTTTAGAAAAAATGAGCGGAATAATGACAATGCACATTGTAGATTGAAGTATCGAATATGCTCATTATGGTAGAAACTTATGTACATACACTCATGTATACATACTATTCATCACATTGCTGCAAAGAGGCCAAAGTATCAAATTCGCCTTTTCTTCGTACAATTGGCATAGAATAAAACCAACCAAGTTAACACAAGGAAGTTAAAGTTAGAATCCACAAAAAGCTCATACGTTCCACAATTTTGCTGCTTTCTCTTACACTATTTTTCGCATATTGCTCTTTACAAGCTTTCGCTAATGCACATGCACTGCTCGTCGGTTAATCACTCGCCCATAGGAAATTTAACTATCGTGTTCTTTTTCGATCATATTCATGGAAGCTACGCCAAAGCATTCTTTCTTCTGCAATGATCTTAATTTTGCCTACATCTCCATCAATCATCACAGCTTTTTATCGTCGGGGGAGAGGGTGCTGCATTGATCGTATGCAGAAGGAAAGCTGTAATTTTTGTTCCCTTCACAAACTTCTTAGTCATTAGCTATTCAAATTATCCATTAGCCGTCGATACAATTGTTCCTGATTCAACGGAACATAGTAATCTTTCGCCGTGGAAATCATTTCGTCGTTGGAATTTTGGTTGCCAAATTACTGCCATAAGTCAATTTTCTATCGAATAGGAGTTGCCGTTTATCTGTTTTTATTTGAAAAATTTAAATTGGTTGGCATTTCGTTGCCGTCATATCAGGGACTTTGGAATTTATTGTTGAATTGCAACGAATCGCAGAGGGGGACCGCACTACCACCATAGAAGAGTTGAAGCAGCTGCTCTCATCAACCAGAGGCAATATTAGTAGGATAAAGAAAGTAGTGGACACTAAGGGAAGCGCTCTCTCACCAACTAACTTGCAATATCGGCTGGGTATTGTTGAATCATACTTCAAGCAACTTCTAGCATACCAAACTCAAATTGAGCGATTAGTACCACCGGAAACAAGTAGGGGAGATTTAGAAGACTTGTATATCTCCACAAAAACAAAAATTCTGTCTCTTTTGGGAGCAAATAGGCGCCCTAGTGTTGCAGAAGCAACATTTTCTGTTCCACATTCGGTTAATCATTTACCAAAGCTTAAGTTACCTCGATTCAATGGTAAATATTCTGAATATAAAAATTTCATCAATTCATTTACTACTTTGGCGGATAACGATCCATCATTAACAAAAATCGAAAATTTTAACCACTTAATGACATGCATAGGTGATAAGGCATTGGTTTCATTACATTGTCTGTTTGAGATCGATTTACAAATGTGAAGAAGTTGGGGCTTTGTCTTAATTGTTTAGGAAAAGGTCATGGTGTAGCGAAGTGTCCATCAACATATAGATGTAAGAGCTGTAGGCAATCTCACCACAGCCACTTACACAGGACACAACCTAATGAGAGCACTGGAAGAAGCGAAGAAGTCTCCACATCACATGGCACTTACAGAGGTAGAGAACCGTCAACATCAGCAGCAGTCCACGCGGCAGTTGAAAACAGAGAAGATGCAAAAACTCAAGTCATTTTAGCTACAGCTTTGGTTTTCGTACAGGATTCGTCAGGTAGCTTTCAGATTTATAGGGTGCTTCTTGATACAGGCTCACAGTTCAATCTGGTAATTTTTTTTTTTCCCCCGAGGGTTGGTGAAAAATCTTCCATAGACACTATGAGGATAACAAGCGCGTGCTCATAGTAGTGTCAGATTCTTACTGACTAAAAAAACACCACCCTGCGATTTAATTTGTTATATATTGCAACTAAGAAAGACCTTATCAGCAATTTTACTATCACGAAAAAAAAACTCGTTTGGCAGGTTACTTTCCACTGAAAGATCCTGGATATTCCGCAATCTAGGCGCAGTTGATTCCTATCTCGCCAAGTCGAAAGGTTTCGTCCTTTGTAGTCGGCGCAATAAATTGCTTTCATCCAGAATTTGTAGGATTGTATTGTTGACATGTCCGATTAGTCGGTTTCTATGCTTTCTCGCGAAGCTTCTAATTTCAGCTTCGATTGTCGAAATTCCGAGATCGCTGTGGATATCATCGTTCCTAGTATACCACGGTGCGTGGACAATTTCTCTTGGCTCTTTATTTTGAAAAGTTTGTAAAATATTGGCGTTTGTTTTCTTGGTGCAGCCCCAAAGTTGTATGCCGTAAGTCTACACCAGCTTTAGCACTTACTTGTGTAAAAGCAGTTTGTTCTCAGTACTGAGCTGGGAGTGTTTTCCGAGCAACCAGTTCATTTCTCTATATTTGATTTCGAGTTCTTTACGTTTCATTTTCACGTGCGAATTCCATTTCAGTTTTGCGTCGAGTGTCATTCCAAGGTATTTGGCCTCGTTTGCAAAAGGTATTCGGTCCAAGTTTAGGAAAATTGGCAAGACATTCGTTTTCTTATAAGTGAAATTCACGTGAACAGATTTAGATTCGTTGAGGGCGATTCGCCAGTCCCTCGTCCATTCATTTACTTTATTCAGTGCGTTTTGCAGTTTTGCAGTCATTTCTTCGATTGTTTTACCTACGGCTAGGATACCGGTGTCATCGGCAAACGTAGCCAGGATAATGCCATCTTCTTTCGGTATATCTCGAGTATATAACAGATAGAGAGGTGGCCCGAGAACGCTTCCTTGCGGTACACCGGCCGAAATTTCTTTGAGCTCCGAGTATTCATTTCCATGTCTAACACGGAAGTCTATTCCTGATATATAATTCTAGAATGTCGTATAGGCATACAGGGAGAACTTGTCGTAATTTGCAATTCAAGCCATCATGGCACACCTTATCAAAGGCTTGCGTCAAGGAATACGCTTGAGCACATCTTTTTCTCTTCAAGTGCTTTCTCGATTACGTCAGTAATTCTATGCACCGGGTCAGTCGTCGAATGCTTACATCTGAACCCAAACTGGTGGTCAGGGATAAGATTATTTCCTTTTATAACAGGTTAGAGACGACTTAGTAATATCCTCTCGAAAATTATGGATATAACTGGAAGTAGCGAAGTTGGTCTATAAGATTTTACCTCATTTGGCGGCTTTTCTGGTTTTAAAACCATTATAACTTCCGCAACTTTACATTGGCTAGGCACGTGTTTTAATCCGAGCGCAGCATTTACAATATGAAGAAGCTTAATCAATGCTTTTCTATTTAATGCTTTGAGAATTTCTCCGGTGATCAAGTCATAACCAGGATCTTTCTTAGGTTTTAGATTCCCGATCTCATGTTTGAGTTCCTTTAGCGTTGCACTTGTAAGTGCTAAATCGTCAGATGGTAAATCCGGCCTATTGATATTGTCGTAAGAAACTTGACAATCGTACGGTTTAAAGGTGTCTTCCAGGTGGGCCGTAAAAACGTCCGCTTTTACTTTATCTTCCCTTGCCCATTCATTATGATTTAATTTAATTGGTGGGGGGGGGGTCCAGGTGATTCAAGTGTGCTTTATGTTGCGGAGCACGACTCTGTTGCCATTTCTTATGCGCTTTTCTTTTTTCCTTGACCAATTCTTTTGTTTCCGTAGGATATCGTAGACCGTATTTGTCTGGAGTTTTCCTTGGATTGGGGGTATTATTCCAAGAGGCGAGCTGTACGATCTCAACGAAGCGATCAACTTCCAGTTAGTTGTTCTACCGGTTAATCTCGCTGGCTCTAGGGTATAGACTAGTTTTTCGCTCAATGTCAAAACAACTGGGGAATGGTCAGACGACAGGTCAAAACTCTCTTCAACTTTAATGTGGTTAGTAGAAATTCCTTTCACGTATATATATGTATGTTTCGCATTAAAATCCGCTCCAATAATGAAATTAGGTTTCAACAATTTAAACAAGTTAGTAAAATCACTTTTTTTAAGCACGGAACGTGGTGGACAGTAGATGGATGAGATTTTAAGAGTACGCTTCTTTAGGTCTTCGGATTGTTCGATGCAGTCTTTAATAAACAATGAATGAAGTGTGACAACCGTGGTAATCATTATAGCCTTTTATTTTTAAATGCGATTCTTTTTTTATGTGGGTTTCAGAAATCAAAAAAAAATCGATATCTTTTTCACGCAAGAATATTTCCAATTCGTCAAGTTTTTTCAAAAGTCCGTTTGCATTCCAAGTACACATTTTTACCATTCGTTTTTCATTCATGTTCTAGTTGGAGTACGCGTTTTCCCTGAATTATTTTCGAGCTTAACCAGCCTATCGAGAATAATTTTATTTATTTTGCTTTGTTCTTCAAGTTTCGCTAGAATAACTGGAAAAACATGAGAAACAGGGTCCTTCGAAATTTCAAAATTTTTTGGTATTTCGGATGCCGCGACCTGAGCGTAAGTCTGCACTCCTGCTGTTCGAAGGTCATTACCCGGTCGCTTTTACAATGGTAACTTTTCTGTGCCGTTTCTTTTAAGAGCAGAGGTCGATGGCTTTTCTTTTGTCATTCTTTCGCTCACTTTTTTGGGCTCTGAACCCGGTAGTTCTAATTTGCATTCTTCCTCCTCCGCGACCTTATGCTTTGGCTTAGTTTGCGGTTTTGATTTTGCATTTAGGGGCTTAAGGAGCGCATCTCTTCGTTTCTGTAACTCTTTAGCTATTTCACAGCCTCTATTATTTGCCAGGTGTTTTCCCTTACAATTAGCACAGGTTGCGGAGGTTTGTTTGTTTACTCCACAAACTTGGGAGAGGTGATTTCCAGCGCATTTCACACATCGCGGTTCTTTTTTGCAGTACATTTGCATATGGTCGAATCCTTGGCAACGTTTGCACTGCGGAATCATTCTTATATTTCTACGCATTGGCTCCATTTTGACTACGATATTTAGTATGGTCCTAATTCGGTAGATATTGTCGATATTGTCAGACTTATCGAAGGTAAGCATTAAGAGCGGAAGTTCACGCCTTACCAAGATGTCTTTATCTATTTCCGTTTGTTGCCTCTCCTTTTTGATGATATTAAGGACATCAAGAATTTTAAAGCCTTTGTCTTGAAGGTCAGTCATAATCTCTTCTTTGGTGCATGAGGGGTGGAGTCCCCTTGCAACAACATGATGTGGCCTTTCTTACTTGATTTCGAAAGTATATCACTAAATTTTTTCGGTATTTCACTTTCTGGTAAATTAAAGATTTGCAACCAGTCTTCATCTCAAAAAAGAAAGGAAACAAGTAAACATCGCAGGAATAGGGGTTAGTGAGACAAAGATCCATTTCCAAACTCAGACAACCATCCGCTCGAGGTACAATAACTTCGAGTTGTCATTAGAATTGCTAGTTACTCCATCAACAACTGGATACCAGCCGGAATCAGCGCTTAGTGTGACGAACTGGAATATGCCTCGTAATCTGGAGCTTGCAGATGAACACTTCAATCAACCCTCATCAATAGACTTGCTTTTGGGTGCTGAAGCGTTCTTTGATTTGCTGCAGGTAGGACAAGTCAAGCTCGGCGAAGGACTCCCAACGTTACAAAAAACCTCATTAGGCTGGATAGTATCGGGTGGATACAAGGCATTGGTGGAGAAGCAGAATCAACGTTGCTATGTCAATTCAACAAGAAAAGAACAGTTGGAGCAGTATGTTGAAAAATTCTGGGAATTGGAAGAGATTCAAGGACGCAAGTCCAAATGGACAGAGGAACAGAAGGAATGCGAAGAGCTATTTAAGCAAAATATTGAAGTTCTACCCAGCGGTAGACTGATGGTCCAACTTCCTTTCAAGAACGATCCCGGTGTGTCATTCGACAAATCATTTCGAAGGTTCTTATCACTTGAACGTAGGCTTTCTAAAAATGAGTCTCTAAAGTCGCAGTATGTAGCCTTTTTAAAGGAATACGAATCATTAGGTCACATGACTCTGGTGAAAGAACCCAATTTAGATCAACCCCATTATTATATGCTGCATCAGTGCGTAGTTAGGCCCAAAAGCACTTCAACAAAATTAAGAGTTGTTTTCGATGCTTCTTGCCGTACCTCTTACCAAATTTCGCTTAATGGAATTTTAATGATTGGTCCAACAATCCAGAACGACCTTTTCAATATACTTATTCGTTTTCGTTTACATCGGTATGTTGTTACTGCAGACATCGTAAAGATGTATCGGCAAATCCTGATGCACCCATTTCATCGCCGATTTCAATTTAATTTGTAGAGGGAGAACGAGGCAACGCCTGTACAAACCTTTCAACTGAATACGGTGACATATGGTACGTTTTCGGCTCTTTAT
Source organism: Pocota personata (assembly GCA_963082735.1). Taxonomy (NCBI): domain Eukaryota; kingdom Metazoa; phylum Arthropoda; class Insecta; order Diptera; family Syrphidae; genus Pocota; species Pocota personata. The sequence continues at coordinate 100,842,706 of OY720431.1, read as the reverse complement.
TTAGCCAGCCTTCTATACTTGAGCGAACAAAATAGAAACAGATACCCATTAGATGAACGGGTGCTAAAATCTTTTTTTATTTATATTATATTATAATTTTTACGTGGATGATATGCCAACCGCGGATAATAATCTCGAAGTAGTCTTGAAGGCGCAGAAAGAGGTTTCTCAAATTCTGAAGGAAGCAGGGTTAGAATTGTCTAAATGGAACAGCAACTGTCCAAGCATCGTTCAGGTCATAAGTGGGGAGAAGAAAGAGATAAACCTCACTCTTTTCCTACAAACCAACTCGAACGTACACTAAGCACACAAAAAGATCCATTCTCTCACTCGCCTCATCACTCTTTGATCCCGTGGGACTAATGAGTCCTATAATCATTAGGGCAAAGATAATTCTTCAACGATTGTGGATCGAAAAACTTGAACGGGATGCATCAATTTTGAGTTGCGGCAGTTAATGGAGGATGTGCATTCGTTACAAAACCTGGCCGTTCCAAGGCATACCTTAATAGCAGATACTCGAACGTATCAAATTCATGGATTCGCGGACGCATCTCTGCAAGCATACGGCTGTTGTTTGCATCTGAGAACTACAGATTCGTCGGGCCTAGTTCAGACAAAACTGCTTGTGGCAAAATCGAGAGTTTCCCCAACAAAGAAAAACCAGCTCCCTCGTTTAGAACTATGTGCTGCACATCTGTTGTCCAAGCTATGGGGAAAGATAAACAATATCTTCGGAAGTGCTCAGTCGAAGGCATATTTTTCGACGGATTCAGCAATCGTACTGCACTGGATCTCAACTCATGGAAATAGAGTCACCGAAATACAGGAGAAAACAGAGGGTATAATCTGGAGACACGTCCCCACACTCGAAAATCCAGCAGACATTGTACCTAGGGGATGTACAATAGAGGATTTGAAAAGCTCCATATGGTTCCAAGGTCCTACATACTTACTTCAAGGCGAAAAAAGTTGGCCGTCGATTGTCGTACCCACTTTTCCGGAAAAGATCTAATGCTAGAAAAGCGAAAAACGGTTCTTGTCGGCAGAAAAACGGAACAAAACTTTTTGTTGGAATTAAGAGAGCGCTGCAGTTCGTACGCTAAAATCATTCGAACGGTGGCATATGTCATTCGATTTCGTAGTCGTATACAAGGTAGGTCAAGGGACATCAGCAGTACGTTAAATCCAGCGGAATTATATGATGCCCTCTTACGTGTGGTATCAGCAATACAATCCAGTTGTTTTTCTGAAGAAGTAGAAAGTATTGAGAATAATAGAGAGCTGAAGAGCTGTATAAAATGGCTTAATCCTTTCATTTAGAAAGTCAATAATCTGTGCTTGGGTAGGTGGACGACTTAAGCATGCTAACATCCCAGAGGACTCTAAACACCCTCTTCTGCTCCCACGATGTAATGAATTTAGCAAAATTCTCATCAGGCATCGGTCAAATTATCATGCCGGGCTAAGTCCCTTGTGGCACTGGCAAGGCAGCAATTTTGGTTAATCAACGCTAGGGAGATCGATAGGCAAGTTGTCCGACAATGCACTCATTGCGTAAAATATCGGCCAAAATTGATGGAGCAAGTGAAGAGGAATTTGCCTCAGGAGAGGTTGACATCTCCACGTCCCTTTTTAGTTTACGGAGTAGACTTCTGAGATCCAATTAGCACTTATTTGAAGATTCGTGGCAAAGTACACTACAAATCGTACGTGGCGGTGTTTTTGTGTTTCTCTTCGAAGGCGGTTCATTTGGAAGAGGTTACAGATATGACGGCTGCTTAAAAAAGAATGATAGGTCGCAGAAGTCTTCCGAGTAACATTCATTGCGACAACGCAACAAATTTTGTAGGAGCCCAGTCAAAATTTCTCGAATTGCGCAATATGTTGATCAAGAAATATTCACAAGAAACAATCACTTATTTTTGTAGTAAACAAAGCATAAATTTTCATTTTATACCCCCCAGGGCACTTCACTTCGGAGGCATTTGGGAGGCCGCCGTAAAGGTTGCCAAAGCCCATTTGTATCGCTATGGTGGAGCCAAACTGATCTTCGAAGAGCTGTCAACGGTACTTGTCGAGATCGAGGCGGTCATGAATTCGAGGCCGATAACCCAGATGACATCAGATCCCAACGATTTTGAAGCGCTCACCCAGGGTCATCTACTCATTGGCTCTTCCCTCAAGGCCATTCCCGAGCCAGCAACAGAAGTTCCTGACATCAGCTACATCCAGCAATGGCGAAGGATAAATGCTGCAAAAACATACTTCTGGCGGCGATGGTCGGCGGAGTATGTCAACGAACTTCAGTGTCGTACCAAATGGTTTTCAGCAAGTCCAAACATAGAACTGGGTAGTCTGGTCATCGTTCACGACGACAACATCCCACCTCAAAAATGCCAGATGGGCAGGATAACCAACGTCATCCAAGACCAAGACGGGAAGTTTCGAGTGGCAGATGTGAAGACAGCGAGGGGGATCATCTGACGCCCTATCAGGAAACTTGCGGCTCTGCCAGTTTGAAAGGCAGAGCTTTCAAAGGGGGCGGAATGTTGGAGCAGAAAAGAAATCCTACCATACATTTTCAAATCTGGCGCCTTTCTTTTGACCAGTCGCCATAATTTTTCGAAACAAAAATTTGTAATGTTAAACATAAAGCTTACATTAAAAGAAAATTGTTCAGAAAATTATACGTTACTAACCTATAAAAATCCCTACAAATAAAGATGAAAAAAGCTTTTTCATACAATCACATCGGTGGTAAGACCTAGTCGTTTTATTCGCTCGTTATATAATGGTCTTTTCGCTGACCAGAAATCTCTTTCTTTATCCGGCCGAAAAGTAAGTACCAACCCAGATCAAACTACGACCTAGGAAGTAGAGATTCGGGGTTGAAAAACGCTTCAATCGTTCAAACACAAAAAAAAAAATTAAAAAACAGCACTTGATAAAAAAAAAAATTATGTATAGAATTACGTAAATTTGTAAGTTTTATATATAAGTTCAATCAAAAATAAGTTTTTTTACAATTTTTTTTTTTTTCACTTGTTTAAAAATTTTTCTGAGTATCAATAGTTAATAGAATAATAAAATAAATAAAGCGCTTAATCGAAGTAAAGGTAAGGTAACATCAAGTCAACTGACATGATGAGGGACAATCAGAAAATAGGATTTGAACAATAAAGGAACTCATAAAGTTTTCGTTTTTCATTTAATTGGAGCAGTCGTGCGAATTTCTTGTGAAATACCTACAAATGGTTGTTGTGGACTAAAAAATAGTCGTAAAAATAGTAGTCTGATTCAACGATTGTTGCGGACTAAAAATCAATCGTAACAAATAATAACTAAATAAAAGTAAAACACAAGTGATTGTTGTGTATTAAGAATCAGTAGTAACATACGAAAAATGAAGAATTTTTTTTTTTTTAATACTATTACAAATTCCTAAGAATTTAGCCACACGCTCTTCACCATTCCAGAAAGAATTTACCAACAGAAGCAGAAGAACCTGAAACGGCAGCTGATACAAACACCATCTTGGCTACAATGGCACAAATCCTTTCAAGATTAGAAGATAATGCCCAACAACCAGAGCGCCGAGTCCTAGTAATAATGAAAGCTATCTCGTATATAAGAGAATTCGCTTGAAATAGAGAGGAGCGAACTCAATTCCGCAATGTGGTAGACAACCACCTGAATTTAACACAGGACGCCAGAAGACCCGCTACGTGGACCGCTATGTCACAATGTAAAGTGATCGGGAGAGCGAAGGAGCTGCTGCTGACAAATTCCATAACAACGTGGACTGAGGCTGCTAAGGGTGAACTTTCGACAAATCATCGACCAGGGGAAATAACCCCCAAAATGAATATAGTATAACTGAGTACTTTAATTATGTATGATAGTAACAAGAAGAGCCTTAAGACACTCTCGTACAGTCTAGTAATAATTAAGGTAAGGGAACTAGCAACGGGGAATTTAGCGAGAGAAATTAGAAACGAGTATGATCTACGAGTATATAAAATAAAAGCTATACTTTATTCATATATAGGATTTGATCAAGGAAATATATCAATAGATCGAAGTAGTAATAAGGAGTATCAAAATTATAGACTGGACAAAATGGAAAGATTGACCTAACAACCAACGTATTTATGATTACAATAACCAACGGAGACAAAATACGAACTTCAACAATTCTAGACAAGTCTATGAAGAAAGATAATATAATAATTACAATAATTCTGGACAAACAAACCAACAACGATGAAATACTAATTTCAATAATACTGGACAAACCTACTCAGAAAGACAGTCTAATAATCACCGAAACTCTGGACAGACAAGCCAACGGCGACGTAATACTAACGTTGTACAAAACAATCAACAACCGCGGACAACAACAATAATAGCTCCAAGCAAACACGTTATAGACAAAACCTCGAACCGATGGACATCGATAACATAGCCCACTCAAACTCACAAGAGAACCAAAATCATACTGAAGGAAATAATATTACTGAACAGAAAATCCATTCAATAGAGGCACCGGTTTTTCTGAATCCTGCCTCCCAGGGCACAAGACACAAATAACAAATAGCAAATAGGAAACATATGTGTATGCTTAATAAATACAGGTTCAACCATGACCATCGTAAACACTACTGCAGTAGGTTTAAAATTCTATATTAACTAACTGTAAAATTAGGACAGTTAATAAACAAACTGCCAACAAAGTGAGAATTTACCAAGTCCCATTACCTCAAGAATTCGGATACTAATCCAACGTAATTATCGAAGCATAGGGTAAGTCTTGGCGATATGGCGAAACACCAGTTAAGACAAAAGCTTAGAAGATGTTCTACAATGGATCGGAACAAGGTGAAAGGAATTGCTATCATCCTCGCGGCAGAGCTACTTGGCAACATCTTGACCATTTCAAAGTCCAGTGACCTTTTGATGTCTCTCAAATTGGTGATACAGAGTGAGGGGTGGAATATTTTAAGCGCATATGCTCCCCAAGTTGGATACGAACAGAGAGAAAAAGATGCATTCTGGCTGGATTTTCACAACCTCATCAAAAACATTCCAAAGGAAGAGCTTTTGTTTGTTGGCAGAGATTTGAACGGACATGTCGGGAAGACAAACGAAGACTATGAAGACTACCATGGAGGACTGGGGTACAACACCAAAAATTCTCCAGGTGGATACATCCTAAGCATGAGTAAGTCATACGGTCTTATCGTGCTAAGTACAATGTTTGACAAACAAAGCCGGCACCTGATCACTTACAGCAGTGGCGGAAATGAGACCCAAATTGACTACTATTTGGTAGCTAGTTTAATGAAGTCCCGGATTAAAGATTGCAAAGTGATCCTAGGAGAGGCGATCGTCCAGCAATACCGTCTCCCCCTGACAGAAATTTTTATGGACAAAGGAAACGGCGAAGCTTTTATTACCAGCATGACAAATTACTTCTTTACCGTCATCGATGAGGAGTGCAGAGCACAAGATATGTGGGATTCCCTAAAGCGATCTTATTTGGAGAGAGCCAAATCACTGCTTGGAATGTCCAAAGGCCCCTGCCAATACGCCAAAGAAACATGGTGGTGGACAAACGAAGCTAAAGTAGTGATACGGGAAAAAAAACGCCTTTCAAGGCTTGGTCAGAGTGCTCTTCTACTAATAGGGATGAAAAAGCTCGTCTTGAAGTGATATATAGATGATGCAAAGGTCTCGCGAAGAAGAAGTGTGCCCAATTTCAAGCAAAATGTATGGAAGGCCTCTATCGGGAGTTGGAGGAAATATCATCTTCGGCGTCTAATAGGAGCTAGGTTATCCAGGAGATTCGATAAAACAACTAGAATAAGGGAACAACTATCTTCGAAATAGCCCCCCAGAGAAGAATAAATGCTTATTAGATTCTTTCCCCAAAGTTCATTAACAATGTCCAAGGCCAGCTTCACGTGGAAGACCACAAAATTCTCCACAGATGGCGAAATTATTGTGAAAGACTTCTGAACGAAGAGTTTCCCAGAAACCTACGTGCGCATGATCATGGACATGTATGAGGGAGCAAGGACAAGGGTAAAATGTCCCGCAAGAGTCACCGAAGAGTTCCCAATCAAAGTCGGTGTACACCATGGAAGCGTCCTCAGTCCTTTGCTATTTATTGCAGTCTTTGATTATCTGCTTGAAGGAAAAGTGACGGACCCCAAAGTCAGTTATTCTTTGCAGACGATGGAGCTATCATAAGTGAAGATCAATCGTCCTTGCTAGGAGCACTTGATGTATGGGTGGATATTTTGGAGGGAAATAGGTACCGTATTAGTTCAAAAAAGACAGAGTATCTGTGCTACCCATTCTCTGATCGCATGACAGCAGGAGTAACAAAGCTTGATAGAATAAGAACTTCTCTTCTTTTTATGATACAAACTATAAATACGAGTATGTTATGCAAAAAGGGGAAATACTACTATTAAATAAAACCATAGCTCCAATTGTATTTGATACTCACTCAACTTTCGAATGTTATGAATTAAATGGGAATAGTAGCATCCAATTAGAATATTTAAAATCTTATGAGGAGAAAGAAATTCGGGGGCTACTAAAGAAGTATAAGTGTCTTTTATACTAAGAAGGAGAAATAAAGCTAACTACTGACCAACAAATAAACGCCAAACTTTACAGACTCCCTCCAAAACACGAGGAGGAAATTAGAACGCAAATTAATGATATGGAGAAACAAGGTATTATTCGTACATCGCCGTTATGCCTCTCCAATCGTAGTCGTGGCTAAGTCTGGTATTACACGATGACTCTGAGTCATGACCCTTTTGAAATTACACAAGTGAAAAGAGAAAAAAAAAATAAAGAGATAGCACAACAACCCGGTGAGTCGTAGGTAGAATTTCGTTGCCTCTTTTTTCACGTTTCTCCTCCTTGTTCGTTATTTTTCTATTTCGCTTCATTTCTTTCCATTCCCATGAAGGGCAGTTGAAAAAAAAAAAAAAAAAATTACGAAAGAAATTTATTGGTCAAAAGAATTGACTTTATGGCTGATAGGCTTATACCAATTATAGGGTGAAAAGAGCTGATGTGATGAATATGATTTTAGACGAACTTAAAGATTTAGCATTTAGGCTTGCACACCATCCGCAATCAGTTAATACGCGAATTCCGGGAAGTTGACAAAAGTAAAAAAAATAGAGCTGGCCTCGATGTTTTATTTTGTTCATACTTTTTGACAAATGATTTTCAGAATTCGAATTCCAGAGCTTCCTTGAGTATAAGCATTGATTATTTGCCGGATGAAATATATACTCCAAAACGAAAGGTATGCATGTTGAAGACTTTTTTTTTAACTAGTTTGTGGTGCCAGTCCACTTGCCCTTCATGGGTAAAATATTCTGCAAACTTGTGGCGCCTTCGCTCTACTGTATCTTTACGGGGATTACTCACTTTTTGTGAAGTACTTGGTGCTGTTGAACTGGACAGGCATATTGAGAATGTACTTAATTCTAAAACATTGTGTTGCAATAAAAAGTTATGTAAAACACAAAAAGCTTGTGCCACAAGTTCAACATTTTCAACACGAAGATTAATTGTTGATTGCAGAATTTTAAATCTGTTGGAAAGCCATCCAAACGCATGTTCATTAACATGTCTTGCCCTGAAAAGACGAATATTAAATATTCTTTTTGTTTAGCATTTTGTTGCAAATGGGTAGGGATTCATTATATGCTTTTGAAGAGGAAAAGCATCATCTCCAACAATAACATATGGCAGCGTTCTTCCATATCCAACAACTTTATCGGACGGTAATTGATTGGCTGCATCATCAATAATGTTTTTCAACTCGCTTTGTAGCAATACACCAGCATCATTTGTCCTTCCATTACATCCGATATCTACATAAATTAACTTTCAATTGGCATCTGCTAAAGCAAGTAAAATTATGCTGTTCGAACCCTTATAATTGTGGTAATATGCACCATCTTTCCGAAGACTTCTGACAATTCGGAAATTGCCAACGTATTGCAAATTCTTCAGCGATTCTCTCCCATTCCGATTTTGTACTGGAAAAAATAGTTACATTTAATAATAAAAATAATAACAATTAATAAGAGTATTTTTTTTTAGGCAAGAGCACCGGCAACAACTTTTGCAAAAGGAATCGAAAAACTTGCTGCGCTTTTGCAACAAAAAGTTGAGAGCAAATCATTCTGGGAAAGCATGTTGTTTTTGAAATGGACAACATCTGGGATGAGAGAATTCAGAGGAATGTGTTATGGGCAATCCCAAAAATTCTAATAGAAAGTGTCGAAGAAGATTTGGCACAAAGAAATCGACACAGTTTCTTATCGCCACTGCAAAACACTTAACCAACTACGTCCGCTGCTCAAAATTTTGAATATGGAGATTATAAGACCCCATCTTCACAATCAAATGGAGCTCTAAATGCCTTTACCCCAGACTTGCTGAGCAATCGATACAAACAAAAATAAATAAAAATATGAACTAAACTAAAAAATGTTTCCAAATGTCTCTGCACACTTCAGGCACGGTTTTACTCAGAAAGGCTGTGGCGGTCTAGTTTGGTAATCTATGCTTTTATATGACTTGCTTTTGGCTAGGAACCTAAAAGTAGCTGCCAATTTGTCCCCCGGTGAAATTACCTCTCTCGTCAGAGTGTTGTTTTTTACAATATCATGTTTTATTGAGAACAACAGCAGTTGAAAAGTTATTTGATTCATCCTTAAATAGTTTAAGAAAGACGCTTTGTCATTCACTTGAAGCTCTTTGGTAATGAAATTATATGAACCCTGTTCATCCCTATCTTTTTCCACGACTTAATCTACTATCTTTTTTTCTCCTTTTTTCAAAGCCTCTTTACACAAATTTAACAACGTAAGCACTATTTCTTCATTCCCACTGCTGTCGGTATCCATATGCGGTACAGAAATTGATGCACAATCTAATAATTTATTAAGGTCCTCGATTCAATTTTGCACTTCTTAAAGACAGAAAGAAAAATTTAAAAATGTTTGCTTAGAGAGCTCTAAACACTTCGCAATTGAAAAAAAAAAAAAAAAATTAAATAGAGCTGTCAAATTAAAGGAATGGAAAAGAGTCGACTTGCAATAGCACGAGACTCACAGAACGAATAGAGAAAAGAGTCATGATTCAACATTCACCATGTAATAGCCGTTGTGAGCTAGGGTAGGCCACGGAGGTGTCTTCGGTGCGAGTAAGCAGGACGGCGGCTCACTTGCGGTCGCTTGGCTCAGCTCGTCGGTCGGGATGGTTCTTGTCCACCTTTCTTTGCACCACCTGCTGAGCACACAAAATCTAGTGCCATAGTAATAAAAAATCGAAAGAGAGAAAAGGAAAGAGAAAAAAAATTAAAATCCAAGGACTTGTGTCCATGGCCGGGAGAAAGACTGGGAAGGCCTCCGCGAGACTTACCCTACCTATCCTAAACTAAACCTAAACTAACCTAACGACTTAAGCAAAATCCTAATCTAAACCTTACTACCTTAACCTAACCCATCGCTACTCCCTACCGCGAAAATCGTCCTTCACCCTTTTCTCTCCTCGCCAAACTGGTTCGTCCGGTACCCGAGGTATATGCCTGGTGGAAGTAACAACCAATTGCTATATCTCTGGCCATGGTTCGCGAGAGATAGCCCCTAAAAGTGCTTCACAGTCACGACTTACGTCAGTCATAGCAGAAGTACGTCACAGGTCCCGTTATGTCGTCATCGTTCGTAGTCGTCCCGTCCTGTCATCGTTCATCCGCACACCAAAAAAAATCTATCGACTCATTATGTTCGATTTAAAGGCACACACGATTTCCAGTTACCTAAAGGCCCATCCTACTCCTTTTATTATAAAAATTTAAACTTAAAATTATTACTAAAATTAACAACATTTCTGCCAACAATAAAAAAATTCCTTTCAAGAAAATTTAAGAATGTACTAATTTTGCTTTTTTTTGTCGGTCCCCCGGTGCCCTGCCGGCAGCACAAGAAAGGATGTTGTTTGCTGCTATTGGTGAAGTTAAATGTGGCGCAAAGCACTGTATATCCCTAGCAGAATTCACACTTTTTTTTTTAACCTTACGCACTAAAATTAACTTTAGAACTATGTATTTAAAATAACTAATTTGACTGCTCTAATTCCGTATATCATTTATCCAAAAAATTTTAAAATTTTAAATTTCTTCTCTTTGCCTTCAATTTCCACTACTTTTTCTTATTCTCTTTGTCCATTTTATGTATTTGTCAGCTTTGAGCAGTGTATTCCCTTTTTTCGGAACAAATGGAAAATTCCCTCTCTCAATGTCCCACGTCTCGTTATTGTCCGTTACAAAATCGTCCGTTTAAAAAAAAAATACCCTGAATAATAATATACATAGATACACTACATAAATACACTAACCTACGAGTTCAATATTGCTACTTTACTTACATAACCTAATATAAATAACACGACCTACGAGACACCTATTCATATAATCTGAGAAAAAAAAATTAAAACAAAAAAAAATATCTCACTTAAACGAACGAACTTTACTTTCTCTATCCTGAACCACAATTAATTTCCCGTTCCCCATCATTAAGTCTACGGGAGTGGGATGGGGCTTGTGCGAGTGAGGGAAACGCATGTAACACCCACCCTCATGTTAACCAATTGTTGACATTTTCATTTTAGATTTGCGAGGCGAATCGCTGCATTTTTTTTTTTAATTGATTATTTTTTTTGATTTTTCAATTGAAAATTAAAGAAAACACCCCTGAAATGGGGTGTGCACGGATCGTTTTTTGCCCGGAATGCCCAGGTGAAGATGAGGATACGGAGCACGCAGTGTTTTACTGCACACGTTTCACGGCATGGAGAATTACTCGGCCAAGTCCGTCATTACTCCTCGACCATATGTTACGGTTCGAAGAGAAATGGAGGGCAATATGTTCTTTCGTAACAAATCTACAAAAAGTGCTGCGGAGAATAGAAAAGCTAAGAAGGGGACCTGGTTCGTCACTTACATGTTGGCTTCAGCAGCGCTTTGCTCTATCTTTTTGTTTGTTTGTTGTCATCGCTCAAAACGTGGCAAGGGCCTACGCCCTGAGAGTACTCTGCTTCAACCGTTGAGGTTAGCAGTGCATAAATTACAAAATGTATTTACAAAAACATAGAATTTGAACTAGTTGTGTTCGTTTTAATTTATTTTTACTTTTTGAAGAACTGTCAATGTTGGTTGGTTCTTCTTTTTAATCGCCAACATTCTCCCCGACTGTGAACGGAGTTCGCAATTTTTTGTCCACAAACTTGCCTGTAGGCCCTTGTGGTTGAGCTGATCTGCTTCGTGTTCATTGCAAAGGGTACATGCAAAGACAAAGGTGATTAATAAAATGGAATTGAAACATGAATGGGACAACACATTGCGCCAAAATAATAGGGACATATAACGAGTGAAAAGACAAAACACATTGATGGTCGATATCGTTCATTTATTGACTCATGATGATCATTCGGGTGATATGTATGTGTCCTTCTCTTACTTCCACTGCCTTATGCGATTTTCATAATACATCTTCCTTGTTCCCACTGGAGTTGTTTTGATTTGTAAACTGTAGCAATTGTAGTTCATTCATTGTGCGGTGTATTTTTGTTGCTTTTTTATTTATAATGTTTTATTTTAATATTAATTGTAATTTAATGTAACTTTTTTGTGTTTGGTGTCATTTGGACGACGTGGGAGGTTTCCATGTAACCAGGTGAGTTGTTTTATTATTATTATTCATATCTATAATGTTCTATAATATACTACTATTTTGGGTGGATTATATTTTTTTTGATTAATGAACTTGTATACCGGTTCATGTACAAGTCTCGGTGCATTGTGTGGGTGGTATTGCTGCGGTTGTTGTTGCTATTTTTTTCTCTTTTCTCGGTGTATGTAAGTTAAATACGTATGTTTTGTGTGGAGTTTCGCTTGAGAAAAAAAATAAAGTACAAAAAAAAAATCAAAAGAAATGTGTGCAAATGATGATTTATTGATCAAATTGTAATAAGATTTAAGTTTTATTTATTTAAATAAAGAAAATTTATCAAATAAATGTGTTTTCATTGTGTTGTTTGATGGTAGGTAGCAGATTTTTCTTATTGGGCGTTTGAGTTATCGGGTTTTGGTTTTATTTTCACAACGCGAATTAGGCTGTTGGCTCCAGGGTGGACTTCTTTAATGTGTGCAAGCATCCATTGAGATGGTGGTAATCGTTCATCCTTAACGATTACTAAATCCCCAATCTTCGGTGTCTGCTCCGTTTTCAACCATTTTGGCCGCTGTTGTAAGCGCGAAAGATACTCGTTGTACAACGTATGCCAAAAGCCGTCGGCAAAACATTGAGCTCGTTTCCATCTATTAATATAGCTTACGTTTCCGGGTGAAGTGTCTCCTTGCGGTACTGTATGTAGTGATTCGCCGATCAGAAAGTGCCCTGAGGTTATAACTTTCAACTCGTCTGGAATGTCTGAAAGAAGGCACAGAGGTCTGGAATTCGGACATGCCTCTATCTGTGTCAGTATTGTGTAAAGCTCCTCAAATGTCAACTTTTCCTTACCAACTATTCGTTTTACGCTACGGCCTTTCCAAGTTTTCTCGATCGGTCCCGCATGGTCGACGCCGGCATTTGCAAATGGTCTGGTGATTCGAACACGAGGTGCTGTTAGACTCCTCATCAACTGTCGCATGTGTTGAGCCTTGTGTCGGAAGCAGACTAAATATTTATGGGTGTGCTTCTTCACAGCCCGTTTGATTTGGATTTGCAGTAATCCTCCGTGTAGCGTTCGATTATGTGCGTCGCTGATCACGAGTTCCGTGAAGTTATGATTGGGTTGTAGTGTGACTGGGTGCCTTTGCTCATAGGGTACAGCTGCGTTTTGAAGTCGTCGCCCTATGCGCATGATATCCCGTCCATCAAAGAAGGGGTTCAGTGGCTTAAAATTTGTCGGTGTCATTTTGGGGTTTTCTTCGTCGAGTGGTTCCGAAGAGAACATCTTTTAAGCTGCTCGAATGACAATGTGTGTCGCTGCTTGTAGCTCCTCCGGTTCGAATGCCCTCATCTTCCTGTAACTGATTCGACTTTTACAATTTGTAATGAATCGTAAACAGAATGCCAAAATTCGAACTGCTTTCGACAGCCGAGGAAATTTCCGCATCTGTGCATCGCTATTAGTCAACTGCACGAAACACTTAACCGACTGTGGTGTCTCCTCAGGAACCTTACCTACGACGACCCATCCCACTTTGGTCTTTTGGGCTATTGGCGACTTGACGTCATCACTCCTAATGATGTCCGGAAGGATGACATGGGTGTAGACATCGATTCCGAAGAGCAGATCGATTTTTGCTCATGTGGTTCCAGTGGTTCCAGTGGTTCCAGTTGTCAGGTATCTTTGCTTTGGACGGAAGGAACCCAATTAACAACTTAAACACGAAAGCTTTGGCAGAACCTTCAAACGTCGAAACCCTCGTCAGACGTCACGTCGATATAGTGTTGGCTAGTGCCGTTACTGACTTTCCCCAGCCCTGATATCTGAATGTGAGTGTGATGAGTTTAAGTTGCTGCACAGCTGATTCGGAGATGAACGTTGCCTCAGACCCTGGATCAGTTAATGCCCGTAAACTTACTAGTCTCCCGTCAGTTGGCCTAACCTTGACAACAGCTGTAGCTAGTAAGACGCTTGTGTTAACATGGTGCGATGCAAAAAATGCATTACGCATGCTATCATTGGGTTGGTTGTCACTCATTGGATGAAATGATGGTGCATTGGGGTTCTCAGTCACCTGCTCCGTTTGAGCGCTATCATTATAGTGTTAACTCCGTGGTGTTGTGTTCGTGTGGGGTGATAATGTGTGTGCGTGAGTACGTGGGTGTAACAATGAGTGATGACGTTGTTGACAAAAATAGCAGCTCTTGCTACTGGGACAATCTCGTGTTGGATGGTGAGACAATTTTCGCAAACCTTAACTTGTTGAACCGACTGTTGTTTATGCGTCACGTCCATGCCCAAAAATCGGTTGCATTTTCTTAAGGAATGTTGCCCATGGTTACACACCTTGCATTGAAATTGCTTCCTTTTTGCCGAAGCGTGAAAACCTTGGGGGGCGAGTCCGATTTTGACCATGGCTTGGCGATAGACCGAGAAGTGCACTACTGCGCTACAGCTTCCAACGTTCGAAAACGGGTTTCCAAAAACTCATTGAACTGCTTCATCTTTGGCAAGTCCGTACTACTGCCCAACTTCTCTTCCCATAATTGCTGCGTCAGACTGGGTAACTTTTGAAAGAAAATATAAATCAGAATTGCATCCCATTCCTAGTCTGGCAACCCTAAGTTCTCCAAAGCATGAGTGCTTTCAGAAGAAACGTCTAAAATGGACTTTAAACCCTCTGTAGACTCTTTTCCTAACACAGGTTGACCGAAAAGGACCTTAAATTGGGCGTTGACTAACACTCGTTTGTGATCAAACCTCGACGTTTCCAAGCTGTAGCGTAATTTCCAGGATCAATTGATATGTGTTGAAGAAGTCGTTCTGCTTCACCAGTTAGACAGGACTTCAAATAATGTAATTTTTGAATCTCACTTAGTGAATTATTGCTGTGAATAAGGGACACGAAAATGTCATGAAAAGACCTCCATTTGGTGTACGATCTAGCAAACTCTGGGATGTGAATCTTAGGGAGACGAGGATCCTTGCTAATGTCGCTAGTAGCAACTGAGGAAGCAGCCGTCGTCGCAGCTGGAAGAAGCTTATTGGTAACTGTGCACTTGTCGAGAGCATCCAGCAACTCACATCGATACTCCAGGTAAGTCTCCTGAATTTCCCCATACCATACTACTAAACCCTCTTTTGTGAATCCCTTTTGCAGCTCAACATCACCCATAACCTCTTCGTGATAACGCCGAGAAGCTACCAGATTGTCTTCTAACAACGAAAGCCGAGTCGATAAATAATTATTTGCCTGCGTGCATCACCTGTCTTAAAATTGACTAGATCACGTTTAATTTGAGCCAATAGCTGATTCTGGAGCTCTCCAAAAGACATTTTACACTTTTTATATAAAAACGTATAGAAAGGATATAAAACAGTAAGAACTTACGTATTTACGTGTTGTGCCTTAAGTGGTCGTCTGCAGCAGCGAAATTACGCGACGCGGAAATCCCGATTTCCATACTTGGAATTTACTGTCTTTCGTGAAACAAAGAAAGACAAAGGAATTGCACTTGCACTTCGCCAAATGTCCGTAATAGTATATCACAGTATGTATCTCACTTGTGTTTCTTGATGTTTTAAGTTTCTGAATTATTTTTTATTTATTATTTTTTTTTTTTTAGCACACACAAATTATCCGGATCTGAAGGACCAATATTTTTACCACGGAATTGTATTTTGGGGTTAGTAATAAAAAATGGACTTTACTTCCAGACTTAAGAACAAAGAGCTATATGTAAAAGTAAAATGGAAGAAGAACGCACCGAACTAAACGTTATAAAGTTCTTTATTCGAATTTACTTTGACTTTACATTTAAGAGTATTTATGCCTTTGTTATTTACTTTAGATTTTTGGCGCGAAATACAATTTGCCAATGTATTTGTTTCATATATTTGTCGGATTTTGTGTATAAACGAATAAATGAATAAATTACAAATGTATTTACAAAAACATAGAATTTGAACTAGTTGTGCTGTTGGTTGGTTCTTCTTCTTAATCGCCAACACTAACAAATAAACTCTGCAATAAATGAAAGCAAGTCTATTGATGAGGGTTGATTGAAGTGTTCATCTGCAAGCTCCAGATTACGAGGCATATCCCAGTTCGTCACACTAAACGCTAATTCCGGCTGGTATCCAGTTGTTGATGGAATAACTAGCAATTCTAACGACAACTCGAAGTTATTGTACCTCGAACGGATGGTTGTCTGAGTTTGGAAATGGATATTTGTCTCACTAACCCCTATTCCTGCGACGTTTACTTGTTTCCTTTCTTTCTTGAGATGAAGAATGGTTGCAAATCTTTCATTTATCAGATTCACCTGTGACCCTGAATCAAGAAGCACCCTACCAATTTGAAAGCTACCTAACGAATCCTGTACGAGAACCAAAGCTGTAGCTGAAATGACTTGAGTTCTTGCATCTTCCCTGTTTTCAGCTGCTGCGTGGACTGCTGCTGGTCTGAAAATAGTAAAAAAGAAATAAAAATATTGTAAAAGAGTGAAAAACGAAATACTAAAAAAAATCTAAATCCTGAAAATTGTATGAATGAACTCGTAAAGTGGTCTATTATGTGCTTTGGTGTGTGGATTTGTGGTCAGGTTTTCCAGCAACGATTCTGTAGATGTAATGTCTGTCCGTACTCGTTAGGGAAATGTGAATATCGTCTGGTAGTGACATGTGCCTCGGATACTTGACGAGGTGTTTAAGTCGATCGTTTCCTTCCTTACCAATACTTGCTACCAAGTAATACCCAATCGAAGGCTGGTCAGGACTTCCCAGATCAACTCCAAGACGGACAAATCTTTGGGGCTTATGCTCATGCTCAGTTAGCATTCGGCCTCTCTACCTTGTCCCGCTCTTTGCTTATTCACAAATCTCCAACTACCTCACAGGATTCCCTAGCTTATAGCCTGACGATTGGATAGCTGTCTTTAATCTGTGACTAAGCAAGGACCATCTACAGCCCTTTAATCTAGAAGACAGGAAAGGTAAAAAAAATAATAGAAGAATAAAAAAAAACTAATCGCGAATGAGGCTGATTGATATGAGTTCAAGGCGACGACTTTCGGAAATAGAAAATCATCCCCTTGGAGTCGCAGTCGTGCCTCTAACACCGAGTTGTGGTAAAAATACTGTTGGGTGCCATTGTTGTGAACAAGGGTAGGCCACGGAGGTGTCTTCGGTGCGAGTAATTAGGACGGGGGGATTCTTGTCCACCTTTCTTTGCACCACCTGCTCAGCACACAAAATCTCGTGCCATAATAATAAAAAATCGAAAGATAGAAGAAAGTTAATCTATGTTGACCGCGGACGGACTTCGAAAGAAAAGAGAGAAAAGAGGGAAAAAAATAAATAAAAAAGGACTTGCGCCCATGGCCAGGAGAAACATTGTCAACACACAAACAACATATAACAGACCTGATGTGATCAACAAGCAATTACCATATGTACACAAATTCACTTGCGGGTCTTCCCGCTACTGACGTATCAAGTGATAAATCTCCGACTGATGCCTCGTCCTCTTTAATTCCGCCATTTAGTTGCAACGACGACCCTCTACCTCAACCTAATTCTCGTCCGGAATCGTCGCATCTAATATCTTCATCCGTCAATCTAGTGGTAGTGAAAAAGACTCCTCGTAGAACAATCTTCATCTCGAGACTTTCTTCTGCTACCTCTCTCAACGATATTATGAACTACATCAGCAGCAAAACGTTAGTGCCTTAATCCCTCAAATGCATCAAATATAATTTTAAGGAACCCCGCGAAATAGCATCTTTTAAACTACTAACTCCTAACACTCACCTTGAACTGCTAATATCGAGAGAATTTTGGCCAGATGGAACTTTAGTCCATGAATATGTTTCTCTGACTAAGAATATGTCATTCATAAAGACTCCAGTACCTGCACCAGTAATGTCGCATCCAAAAAACGATTAAGTATTCATTTAGATATTCCTTATCTGTTTGTAACTCCCCTTGAGTCTCTTTGTGTATACTATCAAAACGTCCGAGGGCTTGGAACTAAGACATCCTCTATATACCTTAATTCCCAAGAGCTCCCCTATGACATTTTCGCCCTTAACGAAACTAATCTTACTCAAGATTTTTACAAAAATGAATAGTTTATGTCCGATTTTACGTTTTTCGAGATGATGGTCTTGAGAAAGAGGATGATTCCTCGGGTCAAGGTGTTCTTCTGGCAGTACACAATCGCCTTGACTCGACATTAGTTAAGACTTCACACACATCTAATTTTGAGTACATTTGTGTCAAAATAACTATTTTAAACCGCAACATTTTTATCCTCTGCTGTTACATTCGACCTTCTCAGCTCACGCAGAGTTACCAGCTTGCCATAGGCGCGTTCGATTCTCTGCTTAATGTTATTGATCCTCGTGACACCGTTTTAATTCTGGGGGATTTTAATTTTTCCGACCTACAATGGGCTATATCAGACGATCAGTCCCATTATATAGCAACTAACCCCTCTTCAGATAAGGAAGTCATTTTCACTGACTGTCTATCAGACTCCAGCCTATATCAGTTAAGTGGAGTTACTAATAACCTTGGTAGACAACTTGATCTTATTTTCTCGTCAGCTGCCGATAACTGCGTTGTTTCACCAAGCAACAACCTTTTATCCAAATTGGATCATTACCACCCTCCTCTATCCCTTACATTGTCTTACAATAACGATAATAATACTGTCCAGTCAGAATATTCGTATAGCTTTAATTTTCGCAAGGCAGACTACACAAAACTTAGTAACCTTTTAAGTGCTATCAATTTCCACAGCATTTTTAACAGTACACACATTTCTATCGATGATGCACTTGGATTGTTCTACTCTGAAATTTTCAGCTGTTTTATGCAATCTGTCCCATACATACCCCAAAAGAGTTTCTCGTCATCTCCACCTTGGTATACTAAGGAATTACGCTCACTTCGCAACAGAAGAAATATGCACTGGCGTATCTACCTCGAATTTCGCTCTGATTTTAACTTTTCCAATTACCTCCTTGCACATACGCATTTTTACGAACTTTGTGAGTTTCTTTATATCAAATATATTGACCGTATTCAATCTGACATCATCGCTGACCCCAAACGATTCAAACGATTTTTTCACTTTATTAATACCAAGAAAAAGTCATCAACTCTGATATTCTCCAATACATCGTCAAGCGATCCTCGAATAATAGCAAACTTATTCGCCCATTTCTTCAGTCAATCATTCTCTAACCACACATCAGAGCCCGACCATTCTTACTTCTCCTACATGAGAGATTGTGCCCAAACCTCTTTAACTTCAATCGATATAACAGTGGCTCTCGTGAAAGAAAAGATCGAAAGATTTAAATGCGAATACTCCGCTGGTCCGGATGGTATACCTGCCGTAGTTTTAAAAAAATGTGTAGACTCTTTAGCTCAACCCCTTACGGCTCTGTTCCAACTGCCGCTTTCACAGTCCGTTTTCCCTAGGCTTTGGAAAATCTCTTTTATTATTCCCCATCATTAAAAAGGCCCGTAAAATGAAATTTCTAATTATCGTCCCATAGCAAAACTCTCTTGCATACCTAAGCTATTCGAAAGTATTGTTTACGATGCAATGTTTTTCCAAAGGTCAACAACCACAACCCTAACCGAATTCGTATCCAGCACCCTGTCCGCATTGGAGGAAGGCAAGGAAGTCGCTGTTGTTGCCACCGATTTCAGCAAAGCCTTCGATAAAATTTTGCACGCAATTGTTTTTTTGAAACTCAAAGCTCTCGGTTTTCAGTCTGGGTTTATTGCGTGGATCAAATCCTACCTTCATGAACGTCAATATGAAGTCCTTTTTAGATCCTTTATATCTGATCCCTTTATGACCCCCTCTGGTGTCCCTCAAGGTAGCCATCTTGGTCCCCTGATTTTCATTTTGTCAATTAATTATGTTGATGGCATTATTAAATATTCCCGTCTGTCAATGTCTCAAATCCTTACGTCACGAAATCTCTGTACTTCACATTTGTAAGACCAATTCTAGAATATGCCTGCCAAGTTTGGTCTCCCTATCTCGATACACATTCGTATCGAATTGAGTTTGTCCAACGGAAGTTCATCCGTTTTGCTCTACTTGGACTCCTTACGAGCATCGCTTGAACATGCTGAACATGCAATCGCTTGAAAAGCGTAGAAAAGTTGCCGATATACTATTTGTACATCAATTATTAGCAGGCAACATTGATTGTCCTATGCTGCTCCAAACCATCTCACTCAGCACCAATCCGAGTATTCTGAGGTCAGTACCTCACTTCCGTCTCAAGTTTCACTGTACAAATTACGGATGTAAGGAGCCTATATCTCGAATGCTACGCATGACTAATGACTGCCATAACCTTTTTGATTTTCAGTGCAGCAAAAACTCACTTAGGAACTCCTTTATTCCCCTTCCTCACTCAGGTCTTGATTTAAATTTATGTGTACTAGCTATTAAGTAAACTTTGTAAATAATAATTTATAAGTCTCTTTACCGCTTGTATTAAGCTAATTGAAAAATAGAAATTAAAAAAAAGATTGGGAAGGACTCCGCGAAACTTACCCTACCTATCCTAAACTAAACCTAAACTAACCTAACGACTTAAGCTAAATCCTAATCTAAAGCTAACTACCTTAACCTAACCTATCGCTTCTCCCTACCGCGAAAATCATCCTTCCCCTTTTTCCCTCCTCGCCAAACCAGTTCGTCCGGTACCCGAGCTATGCCTGGTGGAAGTGGCAAAAGCTGGCCTGCCCACCCTGCATGTCTTGTGACATAACCAATTGCTATCTCTCTGGCCAATCTTCGCGAGAGCTAGCCCCTGAAAGTGCTTCCCAGTCCCGACCTACGTCAGTCGTAGCAGTAGTACGTCACAGGTCCCGTCATCGTTCGTAGTCGTGTCCTGTCATCGTTCATCCACACACCAAAAAAAAAGTCTATCCACACATTATGTATGTTATGGCCCATCCTACTCATTTTATTATAAAAATTGACTCTTAAAATTACTAGTAAAATTAAGAACATTTCTGCCAAGAATAAAAAAAATTCCTTTCAAAAAAATTTAAGAATGTACTCACACACTTTTCTAACCTTACGCACTAAAATTAACTTTAGAACTATTTAAAATAACTAATTCGACTGCTCTGATTCCGTTTATCATTTATGAGTACTATATATTCTCTTTTTTCGAAACACCGAAATGGAAAATTTCCTCTTCCAGTGTCCCACGTCTCGTTATTGTCCGTTATAAAATCGTCCGTTTAAAAAAAAAAAATACCCTGAATGATAATATACATAAATACATTATCATACAACCTTCCTGCTTTACTTACATAACCTAATATAAATAACACGACCTACGAGACACCTATTCATATAACCTGAAAAAAATAAAAATAAAAAAAAATAAAAAAATCTCACCTACACGTACAAACTTCAGTTTCTTTACCCATGTCCTGAACTAGCATTTTTTATTTTTAATTATTACCAGAATTGCTTCTTTTATGTTGGGCTGCGTTGTGAACGACTTAGAACAAACCTGGATAATTTTGACGTACTCGCTCAACCATCTTTTCCAAAAGTGTTGCTTGATTGCGGACACACGTTGCCATCTATTAAGATAAGAAAATTTTTCATTAATAACATTCGGTTCTTGAAAGGAATTGATCACGCATCCAATCAGAAGGTTCCCTGGAGTCAGAGCACTGATATCATCGGGATCTGAAGATATTGGAGGGATTGGCATCGAATTTAAGATGCCTTCAATTTCGGCCAACGCTGTCGCCAACTCTTCAAACGTCAGTAGCGCGCCGCCCAAAATCTTGTAGAGAAGTCCCTTTGCAGACTTCACAGCTGCTTCCCAGAGCCCTCCGAAGTGAGGTGTTTTAGGTGGCAGGAACTTGAACTCCATCATTTTCTCTGAAGTGAAACTTAAAATATTTGTTTTATTATATGATACAAATAACTTTTCGCGAAATTGCAGTAATTTAGTCCTAGCTCCCACAAAATTCGTCGCATTGTCACAATAGATTTTTGTTGGACAACCTCTTCGCACTATTAACTGATTAAGTGCTCCTATAAATGCATCAGATGTTAGATCGAAAACAACTTCCAAATGCACAGCCTTTGAAGAAACAGACGAATACTGCTATGTAGGTTTTATAGGGTTGTTTTCCGCGAATTTTCAATGACATCAGTATTGGACTACAGAAGTCCACCCCACAAACAGAAAGTGGTCGGTTGGGTGTCCCATCATTTGCTGCAACAGTTTTGGCTTGCACCTTCTGCAATGGATACAGTTGCGCACCACCTGTCTCACTACTCTTCCATTTATGATCCAAAATCGATCTCTCACGAAGTTGAGCAAAGCCTGCGAACCGGCGTGAAAGTTGCTATGATGCACGTACCTTACATATTTCGTAATGAATTCATTGTCATTTGGCAAGAGCATAGGAAATTTCTGGTCACGCGCTATGTCAGCATTGCCTATTCGACCACCTACCCTAAGAATACTCTTTTTTCCAGTCTTATCCAAGACTAGACCCGGTTGTAATAGTTTTGAGTTCGACGTAGATCCTCTAGTCCTGATTTCTGCTATTTCCTTGGCGAAGCTCTGTTGCTGGATACACCACACAATTGTCATCAATGCGTTGTTGAGGTCTTCTCCCAACAGCTGTATCCCCACGGATCTCTTACCTCCAGCAGCCACGATGAATTTTAGAATATATGCTATGATCCGCAGCATCTTAACATAAGAGCTATGTCTATAGAAGATGGTTGAGAATTCTTTTTCTACAACTTCGCATGAAAAAATGTTTTTTCGTTTCTTCCGTTCTAATAATGGCTCCTTTGCATCGACCCTTGTGAAATCCGCTTTGTCTGGCCAATCGTTATACCCTCCTTTTAGGAAATTATTCCCCGCAAACCAAGCTGAGGGTTTTAGGTCCTCGAAGTTGCACCCTCTTGAGATTAAATCTGCCTCCAGTAGACACCCGGACTTGACGATTGTATGTCGCTTACTCGGTTTGCGACGAAATTTTCCCAAACACTTGGATATGAATTGAGCCAGCACAGGGCAATCTTCGAATCCAATCAAAAATAAATATGATCAATTTTAATCTCGAACACTGCTTTGATTTTGTTCCATAGCTTGGCTAACATTTGAGCTCCGCACAATTCTAACCTAGGCAGTGATAGAATTTTTCCGGCGTGACCTTGGATTTGCCAGCAATCAAATTCACTGAAACGTTGCCACCTTCGTTCTCACATCTTGCATACAAACAGCATCCGTAGGCCTTTATTGGCGCATCGGAGAACTCATGAATTTGAACGTTCCTAAAGTTTAATTGAAAAATTAATCGAGGAATGCTGATGCCATTTAAGTTTCGCAAGTCTGCCATATATTCTTTCCAACAACCGTCAAAGGCACTTGGCAGAGCTTCATCCCAATCTAATTTCTCCATCCACAACGATTTTAAAAATATTTTTGCCCTTACTACAATTGGACAAATTAACCCAAGAGGATCGAACAATTTACTCGCAGACGATAGGACAATGCGTTTAGTGAGCTTACTTTGTGCAAGCGAATCTTTCTAGGAGTACTGAAATGTATCCTGTCGTGGAAATTCCTAACGTCTTTGTTGTTTCCAGGTCGTCCACGTTTAGCTCTACGTTCGTTGTTTCTCTCGCTGTATTTAACGAAACATTGGATTGCCACTTGTGAAGTTTAAAATGATTTGAGGATAGTATTCACTTCCCGTTGAATTTGATGTAATTCGTCGACGGGACTAGATTCTGTGAGAAGATCATCCATATTAAAATCCCTCAAAACGACCTTTGCTCCTAACGGAAATTCCTCATTCCACCTAATACCGAGTTCTTTCGGGCACTGAGTTGCGAGAAATGGGGCCATTGACGTTCCGTATGTGACGGTGTTAAGATAAAACGTTTCAGGTTTTCCTTTGGATCATTTCTCCAAAGAATCAGCTGATATTTCCTGTCCTCAGGATCAATTCGAATTTGGCGATACTTCTTTTTGATGTCAGCTGTTAAGACGTACCTATGACATCTGAATTGAAGCACAATCAAGTACATTTCCTCCTGAATTCTTGGTCCTACCATCAAAATGTTGTTGAGGGATATATTGGACGTATTTTAACACGATGCATCGAATACTACTCTAAGTTTTGTGGACAAACTGTCAGGCCGGAGAACGCACTGATGTGATGCTCCTTGACATGTGCCCCAAGTCCAAATATTCTTGAATGAATTTCGTATATTCGACCTTCAAATCCGGGTTCTTACCTAGTCTCCTTTCAAGCGACAAAAAACGATTTCTAGCTATTTCTAAAGAACTACCAAGTTGACGTGGATTGTCCTTAAATGTATTGTATTCGCCACAACAAAAAAAAAAAAACAACCTAAAACCACTTTAATCACTTTTGAACTTTATTTATTAACATTATTATTTAGTAGTTATTATTTGAACGTGCGAGCGCTGCTGCAGCCAGCCACCAACTGTCCATTCTTCGCATCATAGTTCATGCTTGTCCTCTTTTTCCATTACCTGCTTCAAATGCTTGCATCGGGTCAAGTCCGTAATGTGATATCGGGTTCGTTCTGTGACACACACGTATCGTTTGCTCATTGCATGATACGTAACGCTTGGGTGGCACAATTCTGTGACACACAACAGTCCTCCCCCTTTAAAATACGAAAGACGCGCGATGTCTTTCGGCATGAAAAAGAGTGCATGATGAACTATGATTTGAATGCAGAACTATGATTCGCTTTGCAAAGAATATTGTTACATGTTTATTTATTTTGATTTTGATGTAAATTTTTTTTTTTTTTTACATTGTCGTTTTATATTTATGCTTTTCTTAACTAGAGATACATTGTTCAGAAATAATACATTTTCTGATTAACTTTAAATAATAATTATTTGTTTGCTTAACTATGTAAATTATAGGTTATACAGATGCACTTTCTGATTTAGTTCAAATACAAGGATTTTTTTTTTTGATTTTTTATAAATAGGTTGTTAGAACAAAGATTGCAAATTCTATTAGCTCTCTTGATTGGAGTTATCTTGTGTTACACTATTTGTCGATACCCTGTTTATAGATAGGGTTATCTTGAAATATTGTAATATTAGTGTTAATATGCCAATTATACAAATTGAGACAATAACGGAAAAGGAAATATATATATGCTCTTGACTTATATATAACAGTGTTTTATTTTTATTTATTAAATCTTTAATCTTAACGCTGTATTTGTCTAAATCTAATTTTTCAACGTGTACCATATTGGGAGCTAGTGGGGATGTCGTCTATTTCGTTTATTGGCATATCTTGGACATAGTAGAGGATGGGAACTCTGTTGTAAACGTCGTTCTACGCCTGTGGGTAAACTTCGTCCGTTACTGCTTTGCAGTATGGCTTTATTTTGAGAATTCCGCTGCCTGATAGTTTAATTGTGCGTGGTGTGTCGTCGCAAAGGATTCGCACATTTTTTGGTTCTGACATAAAATATAGCCATGAGTTTTTGTTCCTTAAAGTGAACCATATTTCGTGTTCAAGTTGAAATACTCTGTATTCGGAAATCTGTGGGTTTGGGTTACCAGAAATTAGTTGTATTATACAATTGTTGAGGTTGTGTACAACGAAATTTTGTTCGCATACGAAATGTTCTGGTTCGCTCATTGTGCATTTTTCTAAATCATTAAAGCTTAGAAATATGTATCGTCTGTAGTTTTCGTTGACGGCAATGAGGTCGCTACTAGTGGAAACATATCGATATATGCGCTCTTTATATTGGATGTGGAGTGGTGTTACTTTCAACAGGTCGAACTCTTCGTTTACCATCGGTATACTGACTTGAATCATAAAGTTATCATTCACATTCACTGGTGTGGTTGTTGCTGATTATAGGTAAGTTCATTCAGGAAACTTTCTGTGGGAACCTCACGTTATGTGGTAGTTTCACTTGTGTGTGGTTTAGCGTTGAGGCTAATGTGTCTGAGTTTAAAAATCGGCTGCCTAGCTTGCCTAATTTTGCCTCTTGCAGAATGTGAAGTAATTCTGACTGTTTTGTCAAAATTTGGGAAGGGCACATGAACACTGGGTTCGACATTTCGTCAAAATTGTGCAACACCTTTTCGAATTTCATGAGATTTACCAGTTTAGCTGAATTTTTCATAATTTCTTCGGTTATTGAATTAAAGTTGTTATTTATTTTACGCATCGTATCGTTAAGTGCATCAAAAACGTTCAGTATTATTGTCAGTTGGTCTTCGGTCATGTGATACAGACTATTTCGGTTTTCCGTGAGCGACTGTAATGCGCTTTCTATTTTTGCGGCGTCTTGGGAATCCATTGTCCCGAATAAAATTTTTTGGATATAACCTATCCCGTTAAACAGACTTTCGTTTGTAGTACTTCGTTTGGTTATTCTTGTCTTCAGTAAAATGCTATCCAATAGCCTATTATTCTGCTGTATTTTGGAAAGAGAATTTTAAATATTTGAAGGGCTATATTACAGTGGTCCAACGGGTACTCCTTTATAGTATCTTACTCTCGTTTCGTCCTCCGCGGAATTAGGGACCAGGGTTGCCGACTACTCAATGGAGGAAAGTCGTGGGTGTTGAATCGCGACGCCACCAGAAAGATCTATTATTAAAATAAACCAAATTCCCGTATCCTACCGTGTTCCAGCATCCAGATAGCCCTCCGTGCCCGAAATAAAACAAAAGTACATGAAAGCACACTTATTAACTTTTCTTATACAATCCTCTTTTTATTTCAACAATCCATTTCGTACTTAATCCTAAGCAGGCCCCTCTCACAATTCTTTACAGTCGTACAAAAATAACTTTGAATTAGAGGAAAACAAAAGAAAGTAGTATAGAATAAAAGAAAAAATTACAAAAATAAAAGAGATAGTTTGGATCCAAAACAACTACTTAAATAACTCCCTAATAATTAAGTATATATGTATGTCCCCAATTGGCAGACAACTTTAAATACAAATCAACATATCCATAAAAAAAAGAAAGAACTAGAATAGCAAAATGTTCAAATGCACTACATAAAATAAAAGAAAAAAATATGTATAAGTTAAAAGGTGACTCCCTGCATAATCTTTGCACCGCAACTGCTCCAAAGGGGGTACTGCTGGCTGGCGTCTTTCTCCCGAGAAGAATCGAAGTTAACCAATGTGACCTTCAGTGGGCTCGCTATTACGTGGATATCTACTACCGAACGTCGTACGTATGCAACGTGTATTAACCCCGAACACACTTTTTCTTGTGGATTTGCAAACGGGACTTCCGCGGTACAGTCAACCACCACGTAAAACTTGTGTATGTGGCGTTCTTTTTGAAAAATTCAATCACTCATACACATATATATATGTTTATGTTAGTTTTCATGGTACGCCCGTGCAGTAAGACTCTTGCAAATTTCGATTCCGAGCACCGGTTCAATTTGCGGAGTTGCAAACCGGACTTCCCGCGGTACAGTGAACCACCACATAAAACTTGTGTGTGTCCAAAGTGTTTTTACGAAAAATCAGTCACTCGTATTGTAATTTTTCTTTCTTTTAACTGCGTATCTTAATTCCACTCTTCGCTGTTCCACGCACTCCCTTAGTCCGAGCACTAGACCCAATTTACCCCACAGATCAATAACCCAACATCAAAAAAAAAAAAATGTTTGTCTTTTCCTTTTTTTTTCATATTGTTTCTTGCTCTTTTTTTTTTTTGTTTCCGCACGCACCCGTATTTATTTCCCACTGAATGTTCTCCGTCCGATCTCTGCTCTGGCTCCTTTCCAACTGCCGCTTAACCCTACATATCTCCCATTCAAACCTTATCTTACTCTACCTTACGTAATTAAATACGTACTTTTTTTTTTTTTTTTTCTCAAGTGCTGTTTTTTTTTTTAATATATTTTTTTTTATTTTTTGTTTTTTTTAGTTTTTTTTTTTCTTTTTTTTCTAATTTTTTATTTTCTATTTTTTTTAATTTATACAATATGACTAAAATACCTAAACCTAAACTATGTAAGTCGGCCATGGATATAGAACAGCCAACCTTGAACATCAAACAGACTACCCTGGATTATGGGGAAACGACGAAGGAGTTTCCCCTCTGTCGGCTAGCAACCAGAAATGTTCGTACTGACGTTGTACGTCATCAATATCGCGACCTGATACCGCCCTACTAAACCGGAGACGCTCCACACTGCCGTGTGCAACGTCTCTGTCGTATTTGAGTCGCCTATCCACAACTGTCCGAGCAACGTGGAAGATCAGCGGAACCGCCAATCTGTCCTGGATCAGACCTTTCTCATCAAAATAAAGGAACGCCTCTGGGGGAACAAAGCCGTTAAGGCGCACTCTCTCATGATACTCGTAATTGGGGTAATAAGCCCCGGAGATCAGGTTGCTAACCCATCTCTTGTCTATCGTTGTTTTTTTTTTTCCTATTATTCTTAGAAAGAAGAAAAGTTTTAGAAAAAAAAAATTTGTCTGGTGGTCCCTTGGCTCGAACTTGGGACCTCCCGGCTAAGAGGCAGCGCTCTTTACCATCGGGCCACTCCGGTACGTTGGGGCTTGGCGATTAAAACCATAACATTTCCCCTCTTCTTTCTAAAGGTTTTCGCAAATTCTGAGCCCTACAACAAATCTTTCGCTTCGCTAAATAATTTGAGGTCCTTAACGTGCCATACACCGCCAGCTTTACCATCCTTCCCTAACATCTCGTACGTCCACGGGGAAACCCTTTTCTTCACCTCGAATGGCCCTACATACTTCGGCGCGAGCTTTGCTTTAAAATATTTGGCAGCATCCGACAAAACCAAATTCTTTCTCAGCACTAAATCTTTCGGGAAAAACTCGACTCCTCGTCTCCTCAAGTTATACTTCCGCGAACTTTTCTCCCCTGCTTTCAAGTTCTTTGTTCTAACGTCGTTTATAACTTCTTCTAATGCCCTGGACCTTTTCTGCAAGGTTTGCTCACCTGGGCGTTCTACGTCAAAAACTTCGGAAGGCATCGCATCGCTATTACCCATAAGGGGCATATAAATCTGAATTTACCGTCTTTTTTCTTTACTAAGAGGATGTGAGAGGACCAAGGGCTAGTTGAGGGTTCAATGACCACTAATTCCAGCATTTCATCAACTTCCCTGTTGATATTAGCCTGTACTGCCGGTGAGACTGGATAATACCGTTGCTTTATAGACGCCGATTTCGTCCTGATGACGTGTTCTACAAGATTGGTACAACCCCAGCCTTCCCCCATGTCCTCGAATACCTCATCCACTAACCTTACTAGTTTCCCTCGCTGCTCCGGATTTAAGCAACGGACACCCTCAATAGCTGCTACCGGTTGGTGAAACTCCCATTGCCTAACACACAAATTCGGAATAATTGCAAATCTCTCCCAAAAACCTGCTCCTACTATTAGACAATGCTTTAAACCCGGTATGACTAATAGCACCATAATCTTTACCGCCCCCTCTATCCTAATTGGCACCATAACCGACCCTAGAACAGCGACCACTTCGCCGTTGGCTACGGTGACTTCCGGTATGTCTACCTTGCTTAATTTGCAATGCAGCAGCTCGAGCTTGTCCCACCCTGGACCACCCACAATAGACCGTGACGCTCCGGAATCCAACAAACCTAACAACTCCACCCCATATATATCGACCTTAAGATAAGGACGTTTGTCGCCCCCCCTTCTCCGCTAATAAATAATCTACCCCTCCCTTCGTACTCCTCCTATCAACTGCGGGTGAGAAATCCTTTTGACTCACTGTCCCGCCCTCGATTGAGTCATCTCTCCGTTTCCCGTCGCCCCCTGGGAATTCGAACAATGCGGACAACGACTGCGAGTAACTCCCTGCAACCCACGTCCGTAACAGCGGATAGGCTGCGGACATGCCCTGGCCAAATGACCTTTTGCTGGCAGCGGAAGCATGTCAGATTATCCATGCGAGAGTTAAAAGCCCTTACCTGAACGCTCTGGTCGGGACCAACCTCTACGCAAGCCAAATCTGGCTCTAGCAATGAGGCATTTCTTCCAGATGACGGTGGATGATAACTCTCCACAAGGTGACGCGTTGCCTCTAGCTGACAGCCCACTGTGATGAGATCATCCAGAGAAGAAACTTCCGCCAAAGCCAATTGAGTTTGGTAAAATGGCAGGAGGTTTCTACGAATCAGCCTCAGTTTCATGGCCATGGGACAAGGATCACTTAGCCTCGCAAAAAGACCAAGCATATTGCTCACGTAGATCCCTATCGTCTCCGATCGTCCTTGAGTCCGTCTGCGAATTTCCTCCCACAACCGGTCATCATAGTCTGGGGCTGCCCCAAAAGACCTAAAACTTCCATTCGGAATTTTGTCACCTGCTGTTTCTCCTCCTCGCTCTCCGCTTCTACCCTACCGAGACGCCTTACAAGCCATTCAGATTTGGAAACTAGCTTTTTGTATTCGCCCGCATTTTCATCGCCCTGAAATGCTTTAACTAGTCTGGAGACTTCGTCTAATTTAGCTCGAATCGCCGCTACGTCCTCTTCATACGAAAACGGGCATGTATGCAGTAGAAGGCTCGATTCCCTACGCAAAGCTGTTCTAAGGACCTTCCTCATTTCCTCAACCGTCTTAGCTCTAAGCCCTCTTATATCGAGCTCGTACGTTAGCTCGTCAGCACTAAGCTTATTTATATCCATCCTGGGCAAGAGTCGTTAAGAGAACAAATCAGTCCCGCAAACTGAACAATATTGACCGACCAAAAAAAAAAAAGCTACCGAACCAACTATCAGCAATTCGTGACAAACCGACTGTAAATAAAAAAACAATTTTCAATTATATGCCCCACGTTGGCCGCCAAAATGTTACTCTCGTTTCGTCCTAGGCGGAATTAGGGACCAGGGTTGCCGACTACTCAATGGAGGAAAGTCGTGGGTGTTGATGTTACATTCGCCACGCGATTGCCCTATGTCCCTAAAAAGTCTTACGGTGTCCAATTGCGACGCCACCCGAAAGTCTGCGTAGATCTATTATTAAAATAAACCAAATTCCCGTATCCTACCGTGTTCCAGCATCCAGATAGCCCTCCGTGCCCGAAATAAAACAAAAGTACATGAAAGCCCACTTATTAACTTTTCTTATACAATCCTCTTTTTATTTCAACAATCCATTTCGTACTTAATCCTAAACATGCCCCTCTCACAATTCTCTACAGTCGTACAAAAATTACTTTAAATTAGAGGAAAACAAAAGAAAGTAGCGGAAAAAAAAAAAAAATTACAAAAATAAAAGAGATAGTTTGGATCTAAAACAACTACTTAAATAATTCCCTATTAATTAAATATATACAACGCAGACAACTTTAAATACAAATCAACATATCCATAAAAAAAAGAAAGAACTAGAATAACAAAATGTTCAAACGCACTACGTAAAAAAAAAAAAAAAAATTATAAGTTAATAGGTGAGTCCCTGCATAATCCTTGCACCGCAACTGCTCCAAAGGGGGCACTGCTGGCTGGCGTCTTTCTCCCGAGAAGAATCGAAGTTAACCGATGTGACCTTCAGTGGGCTCGCTATTACGTGGATGTTTACTACCGAACGTCGGTAGAGTACGTATGTAACGTGTATTAATCCCAAACACACTTTTTCTTGTGGATTTGCAAACGGGACTTCCGCGGTACAGTCAATCACCACGTAAAACTTGTGTGTGTGAAGTTCTTTACGAAAAATCAGTTATTCGTATTCTAATTTGTTTTTTCTTTTAACTGCGTATCTCACGCACTCCCTTAGTCCGAGCACCAGACCCAATTTACCCCACAGATCAATAACCCAACATAAAAAAAAAAAATTGTTTTCTTTTCCTTTTTTTTCGTATTGTTTCTTTTCTCTTTTTTTTTTTTTTTGTTTCCGCACGCACCCCTATTTAACTTTTTCATTTTTAATGCATTTTATTGGGTAATTCATTATAACTTACATGCTAGACAAAACGCTTAAAACTAGCTTAACTAACTTAACTATTCTTATTCTAACTTACTGGCCCTATGCAAGCGCTCCAAGTTAAACCTAATACTTAAAACTATGTCTTTCGACGTAACGAACTTTTTATTTACTTGTTTATTTTTTAATTTTAATTGTTACTAAGAAAATTACACAAAAAAACTTAGTACATGAACTTTTTTTTTTTACTTGATCTTATATATAAAACTTAACTTAACTAAAATCTACCTTAAAATAAATCTTAAAATATCTTATTCTACCTTAATTTATCTTACTCTAGCTTACGTAATTATATACGTATTTTTTTTTTGTTTTTTAATTTTTTTTATCAAGTGCTGTTTTTATTTTTTTTTTTTTCTGTCCAAGTGCTGATTGGTTTTTTTTTTTTTTTTTTTTAAACCTATATACAATATACCTTAACTACCTAAACCTTAAACTATGTAAGTCGGCCATGGACAACAAACAGCCAACCTCAAACATGCAACAGGCTACCCTGGATCAGGAGGAAACGACGAAGGAGTTTCCTCTCTTTCGGCTAGCCACCAGAAACGACCGTACTGACGTTGTACGTCCTCAAAATCGCGACCCGATACTGCCCTACTAAACCGGAGACGCTCCACACTGCCGTGTGCAACGTCTCTGTCGTAGTTGAGTCGCCTATCCACAACTGTCCGAGCAACGTGGAAGATTAGCAGCACCGCCAATCTGTCCTGGATCAGACCTTTCTTATCAAAATGGAGGAACGCCTCTGGGGGAACAAAGCCGTTAAGGCGCACTCTCTCGTGATACTCGTAATTGGGGTAATAAGCCGCGGAGATCAGGTTGTTCGTCGAGCTCATTGCTCTTGCAATGTGCCTTCGAATCAGCTTGATAACGAAATTATCCACTCTTATTAGGTTAGCCCTGTTGTATAGGACCTCACTGGGATAGAATTTTATGTACTGGGACTCTGGTGTTCTGTACAAATGAAGGCAAGCCCGAAGGCAAGTCCTCTCAAACACCCGAATCTTTTCCAACAAGCTTGCTCCCACATTGAACCACACGGGGCATCCATATACGAGCATGGGCCTAATGAGGGCCATGTAGCAGATTACCTTTACCCTTGCATCGAGTTGCTTGCTATAAAAAAGTCTCTTTGTAAGGGCAAAAGCACCTTTGGCTCTGGCCAGAGCAGCATCTATATGTTTGTTAAAATATAGATATTGGTCTAACCAGAGCCCCAGGTATCTGACTACACTTCGACTCGCAAGTGGCTGTCCATGCGGTCCAACTACTGAGAACTTTCGCCAATTCTTTCTGGTATCCCTAGAGGCACCAGACAACGGCGTCCTAAAAAGAATGGTTTCCGATTTCTATAAGTTGATCTTCAAATTCAAGTCATCGCAATATCGCTGAATCTTATCGAAGTCACGTTGCAAGAGAATTGCAATGACCTCGATTTTTGGTCCTGATCTGTACGCGATCAAGTCGTCTGCGTACGCTATGGCACGGTGAAGTGATCCTATGAGATCGCTCGTGTAAATGTTGAAAAGGATCGGTGAATTAACCGCACCTTGTTGCAGACCGTTTTTAATTAGAAATGTTCCAGCAGAAGTCACATTGCCATTTTTGACAATGAACTGTCTACTGGTGAGCATGTTATGAAGAATGTACAGCAGTGGTTTTCTTATGCCCAACCTGCTCAGCTTGTAAAAGAGTCCCTCTAACCATACGCTATCGAAGGCCTTCTCCAAGTCAATCAGGCAGGCACCCGTGCATTGGTTCTTGCTTTTGTTCCATTGGATATCCGATACCAGTTTAGACGCGGCATGTATTGTATCATGCCCCGCCTTAAAACCGAATTGGTTATGCGGAATTATATTACTGTTCTCAGTCCACTTAAGCAGGGCTCTATTGATCACTTTCTCGAATACCTTGCTGATGTTCGGAAGGAGACTTATCGACCGGAGATTTGCCGGATTGGAAGTGTCCTTACCCCGTTTGGGGATGGGTTGTATCACTGCTGTTTTCCAATGCGCTGGATAATGTGCATTATTCAGTGCATTGTTAAACAGAGTGGTGTAAATGTCCACCGCTTCTAGAGGGAGATGTCGAAGCACAATATTCCACACTCCATCGATTCCCGCAGATTTCTTCCTCCTCAATGAGTCGAAGATCGCTTGGAGCTCCACCTTCGATATGAACGGGGGATGTACCCATTTGACATTACTTGACATTATTTGCATTGTTATCGTCATTGAACTCGGTAAAACCTATGTTCTCGGATCGCCAGTGCTCTATATCATTTCGAAGGTAGAAGTTGTGCACAAGGACGCGATTTTCCTGGTCGCGGTTCGGGCAAATGGTATCATTCACCTTGTACACTTCCTGGAAAGTCGCTCCTATAGCCTCTACCTTCTCCTGCGGATCTTCGATCACAAAGAAGTTGTCATCCTCTACTGCGTTATCTGGATCTATACCTGCTGTTATAAGTATTCGTCCATTGTTCGTCGTTCGGAGGATCTTAAGACACGGAAGGTCGTTTTGATTATTCCTCCGAAATATTTTATTTATTCGCGGGAACATACTCGGGTTGTTGGATTTTACAGCCCGAATTTTGTTGTTCCAATGCAAATTTACAGAAAGTCTGTAATTTTCTCTAATTAATTTCTGGGGGTTTTTAATCAACGACTTCAGTGTCCTAATCTCCGAGTTTTGTCTGTCAGTAAACTGTCTGTACAAGGCTTTAAGTCTCGACAGCAGTCTACTTTTTTGTTGGTGTAGTGCGTCAATTGTTGCATTACGGAATATGTCTGCGTTGTCAGTATGTTGGTATCGTATTGTCCATAGTTCTTTTAATTGTCTCGTCCATTTGTTTTAGGTACCAGTCAATCTTCTCGTTTGACAGATTCCTATTGGACGGTGGGTAGAGGGAATTCGAGAAGAGTGCTCTTGTCAAGGTTCTTGAGAAGCGAGACCAACGCGTCCTACTATAATTGTAGGAGTACGTTTGGACAAACTCCTCCAACTCCGCAATTTCGTTGGGAATCGTTATTACGGCACTGAGTCCGCAATGGTCACTGTCATACACAAATGTGTGCAGACAGTTTATAGTTTGTCGGTCCATGTCGGTCAGATATAACCGTACGTCGAACAGCATAAGATCCAGATAGGAGCCGCTTCTAGGAAACGACGGACTATCTGTAGCTTTCAAATCGAGTTTATACTCGACACTGTGCCGACCCCACCAATTGAATAGTAGGTTCCCTCTAGGATTAGGTGTGTTGTTTCCCCAATCTCTATGTTTGGCGTTTAGATCTCCGGCCATGATGAAATAATTCTCCTCCGACTCCAGCCTTAGGCATCGAAAAAGTGTCTCGAGCTCTGAAATAAATAAAGTAGATTGAGTAGCTTCAGGTGCATAGAGTGCGACCAAGTACATCCTCTTTCCACTACGGAGAGGGATGCACACGATACACGCTTCCAGCTCCTGGAACCTTCGCACTTCACCGCTGTACATAACTTTAAACTGCAGTTGTTTGCGTATGAAGATCGCAACACCTCCTCCTTGTGTGGAGTTGGGTCGGTCTCTTCTGACAATATTGTATTTATTGTGCCCCAATTTGTGCTTCTGGGATAGCTTTGTTTCGCTAACCATAAGCACATCAGGGGTTTGGTCTTCGAGCAACTTAAACAATACGGCTCTTCGCTCGATCCTAATCAGTGAATTCACATTCACCGCAAGGATCTTCAAGGATTGCTCCTCCATATTCGTACCCATTACGACTGAAGGTGCGTTAAGCCCGGCAGAAGTGCGTAGATCTGGTCCACCCGCTTCGCCTGCTCCTGTACCTGACGTTGAAGCTGCTCCATCTGCCCTTGGATAGAGAGCAAGATGGCCAGAAGTCAGTTTGAGCCTCCGGTGCTCTAGGCGCTGGGGCCTGAGTAGCAACCTTCGGTCTTTTCCGTTCCGCGTTTCCCCGACCTGCCGCCATTTGGGCGTAGGTCACTTGGGGAGTCACGGATGGTGTTTGAATTGGAGCAGGTGGACGTTTCACTACAACCTTCTCCTGACGAACCAGATTTACTTTCTTAATATACTAGAACTTAGGACAACCCCGATAGTTTGCGGTGTGTCCCGAGTTCCTGCATAAAGCACACGAGAGCTGGCTCTTATCTGCCACTCCATCCTTACCCAGAGTGCATTCCTCTGCTTTGTGGTTCTTTCCACACTTGACACATCGAGGCTGC
The DNA here is from genome assembly GCA_963082735.1 of Pocota personata. Lineage (NCBI taxonomy): Eukaryota > Metazoa > Arthropoda > Insecta > Diptera > Syrphidae > Pocota > Pocota personata. The sequence continues at coordinate 100,806,630 of OY720431.1, read as the reverse complement.
ATTTCGCAGTTCGACGCGGCGTGACCGAACCTTTGGCAGCGAACACATTGTAAAATGTTTTCGCTCCTTCTTAATTTTTCCCAGGCGACAACCTGGTAGTCTAGGACTTTAATACTCCTTAGACCATCCAGCTTGCTATTGAGTGAAAGCTGAACTAGGAAGAACGGCAGCTTCCGCTTCTCCCTTTTTGCCTTAGCTGTGGTGAATGGCTTGACCCCTACGAATTCGAGCTCGTTGCACTCTTTCTCTTTAAGCAGCGCAAGGAGCGTCTCCGGATCAGTAGACGGGTCTATCCCCCTCAGCAGCATTGTTTGCCGCTTTTCCCCCTTCGGGGTGAAGGAGAAGAACTCCGTCGTCGTGTCCTTTAACAAATCTTTAATTTTTTTATACTGTTCCACTGTATTGCAGTGGATAGCGTGCCTGTCTTCATTTAAACGTTTAATAGAAAAATTGTTGCCTATGGCCGACTTACATAGTTTAATGGTGTCCATAAGCTCAATCTTGTACGTATTTATTGGCGGTACCCTCGCTTTTGTCGTCGTCTTCGATTGTTGTTGCTTCTTCTGCGGTTGCTGTTGTTTCTGCTGCTGCTGCTGTTGCTTCTGCTGCTGTTGTTTCTGCTGCTGCGGCTGCTGTTTCTGCTGCTGCTGCTGCGGTTGTTGCCGCTTTTTCTGCTGCTGCAGCGGTTTTTGCAGCGTTTTCTGCTGCTGTTGTTGTTGTTGCTGCTTATTCTGCTGCTCTTGTTCTTGCTGCTGCTGCATTAGTTGTTGTTGCAGCTGGCCTTCTGGCTGCTTCTTTTGCTGTTGAGCGCGCTGGAGCTCTAGCTGCCACTCCCTCTCGCCATTTGTTTGGCCTTAATGGCAAGCACCCTCTCTTCTAGCTGTCTGATGCTGCTAGTCAGACTTTGAACTTCTTCATCTTCATCATCCGAGACGGAGGATGCAAGAACTGCGAAGCAATTGTTCTCGTCTCCGATGTAGCGGCCTTCCCCGCCGTCGGAGATGTACGGGAAGTCGACAGAGTCATCCGACCTTTGTCGCTTCTTATCTGCTGCTGCTGCTGTTGTTGTAGTCGGCGCCCCTTCCCTCACTCCACCTGGCAGCTGTTCAGCTGAAGCTGATTTGGAGGGACGCTTTACCAGGTTGGGAGAAGGTTTCAGTTTTCTCCTCCTTTTCCCCATACTTGCAGTTGAGACTGTTGCAGGCTGGCCTGTCTGTACTGCATCGGCTGATGCTATCACCCCACCAGCTGGTCCCGCTATTGGGAGCGCGGACCGCTCACTCTCCATCGCCTGATGTTTCTTTTTATTTATTTAATTTTCACTTAATTTAAATAAATGAAAAAAAAAGTCCAGAATTTAATATTCCCCAGTCCGGGATTGAACCAGGGACACTGGTTTGGTAGAACACCACCACTACCTATAGGCTAACTCGCCACTTGAATAATCACTGTCTAATAGTCTACTTCAAAAACACTACAGATTTAAAGGAGAAGCCGAAACACGTCTGCGCACTATGAAAGTCTGTGAACGACTGACGCACCCCTATTTATTTCCCACTGAATGTTCTCCGATCGCACGTCCGATCTCTGCTCTGGCTCCTTTCCAACTGCCGCCTAACCCTACATATCTCCTATTCAATGGCCAGTTATTTGATCACACGCCAGTAACTGACCCACGCTAACTTCTCTCTCAACCGCCGCCCGTACTTCCCTAGCTAACCCATCTCTTGTCTATCGTTGTTTTTTTTCTATTATTCTTAGAAAGAAGAAAAGTTTTAAAAAAAAAAAATTGTCTGGTGGTCCCTTGGCTCGAACTTCGGTCCTCCCGATTAAGAGGCATCGCTCCTCATTTTTTCATTTTCATTTTTAATGCATTTTTTTATTGGGTAATTCATTATAACTTACATGCTAGACAAAACGCTTAAAACTAGCTTAACTAACTTAACTATTCTTATTCTAACTTACTGGCCCTATGCAAGCGCTCCAAGTTAAACCTAATACTTAAAACTATGTCTTTCGACGTAACGAACTTTTTATTTACTTGTTTATTTTTTAATTTTAATTGTTACTAAGAAAATTACACAAAAAAACTTAGTACATGAACTTTTTTTTTTTTACTTGATCTTATATATAAAACTTAACTTAACTAAAATCTACCTTAAAATAAATCTTAAAATATCTTATTCTACCTTAATTTATCTTACTCTAGCTTACGTAATTATATACGTATTTTTTTTTTGTTTTTTAATTTTTTTTATCAAGTGCTGTTTTTATTTTTTTTTTTTTCTGTCCAAGTGCTGATTGGTTTTTTTTTTTTTTTTTTTTAAACCTATATACAATATACCTTAACTACCTAAACCTTAAACTATGTAAGTCGGCCATGGACAACAAACAGCCAACCTCAAACATGCAACAGGCTACCCTGGATCAGGAGGAAACGACGAAGGAGTTTCCTCTCTTTCGGCTAGCCACCAGAAACGACCGTACTGACGTTGTACGTCCTCAAAATCGCGACCCGATACTGCCCTACTAAACCGGAGACGCTCCACACTGCCGTGTGCAACGTCTCTGTCGTAGTTGAGTCGCCTATCCACAACTGTCCGAGCAACGTGGAAGATTAGCAGCACCGCCAATCTGTCCTGGATCAGACCTTTCTTATCAAAATGGAGGAACGCCTCTGGGGGAACAAAGCCGTTAAGGCGCACTCTCTCGTGATACTCGTAATTGGGGTAATAAGCCGCGGAGATCAGGTTGTTCGTCGAGCTCATTGCTCTTGCAATGTGCCTTCGAATCAGCTTGATAACGAAATTATCCACTCTTATTAGGTTAGCCCTGTTGTATAGGACCTCACTGGGATAGAATTTTATGTACTGGGACTCTGGTGTTCTGTACAAATGAAGGCAAGCCCGAAGGCAAGTCCTCTCAAACACCCGAATCTTTTCCAACAAGCTTGCTCCCACATTGAACCACACGGGGCATCCATATACGAGCATGGGCCTAATGAGGGCCATGTAGCAGATTACCTTTACCCTTGCATCGAGTTGCTTGCTATAAAAAAGTCTCTTTGTAAGGGCAAAAGCACCTTTGGCTCTGGCCAGAGCAGCATCTATATGTTTGTTAAAATATAGATATTGGTCTAACCAGAGCCCCAGGTATCTGACTACACTTCGACTCGCAAGTGGCTGTCCATGCGGTCCAACTACTGAGAACTTTCGCCAATTCTTTCTGGTATCCCTAGAGGCACCAGACAACGGCGTCCTAAAAAGAATGGTTTCCGATTTCTATAAGTTGATCTTCAAATTCAAGTCATCGCAATATCGCTGAATCTTATCGAAGTCACGTTGCAAGAGAATTGCAATGACCTCGATTTTTGGTCCTGATCTGTACGCGATCAAGTCGTCTGCGTACGCTATGGCATGGTGAAGTGATCCTATGAGATCGCTCGTGTAAATGTTGAAAAGGATCGGTGAATTAACCGCACCTTGTTGCAGACCGTTTTTAATTAGAAATGTTCCAGCAGAAGTCACATTGCCATTTTTGACAATGAACTGTCTACTGGTGAGCATGTTATGAAGAATGTACAGCAGTGGTTTACTTATGCCCAACCTGCTCAGCTTGTAAAAGAGTCCCTCTAACCATACGCTATCGAAGGCCTTCTCCAAGTCAATCAGGCAGGCACCCGTGCATTGGTTCTTGCTTTTGTTCCATTGGATATCCGATACCAGTTTAGACGCGGCATGTATTGTATCATGCCCCGCCTTAAAACCGAATTGGTTATGCGGAATTATATTACTGTTCTCAGTCCACTTAAGCAGGGCTCTATTGATCACTTTCTCGAATACCTTGCTGATGTTCGGAAGGAGACTTATCGACCGGAGATTTGCCGGATTGGAATTGTCCTTACCCCGTTTGGGGATGGGTTGTATCACTGCTGTTTTCCAATGCGCTGGATAATGTGCATTATTCAGTGCATTGTTAAACAGAGTGGTGTAAATGTCCACCGCTTCTAGAGGGAGATGTCGAAGCACAATATTCCACACTCCATCGATTCCCGCAGATTTCTTCCTCCTCAATGAGTCGAAGATCGCTTGGAGCTCCACCTTCGATATGAACGGGGGATGTACCCATTTGACATTACTTGACATTATTTGCATTGTTATCGTCATTGAACTCGGTAAAACCTATGTTCTCGGATCGCCAGTGCTCTATATCATTTCGAAGGTAGAAGTTGTGCACAAGGACGCGATTTTCCTGGTCGCGGTTCGGGCAAATGGTATCATTCACCTTGTACACTTCCTGGAAAGTCGCTCCTATAGCCTCTACCTTCTCCTGCGGATCTTCGATCACAAAGAAGTTGTCATCCTCTACTGCGTTATCTGGATCTATACCTGCTGTTATAAGTATTCGTCCATTGTTCGTCGTTCGGAGGATCTTAAGACACGGAAGGTCGTTTTGATTATTCCTCCGAAATATTTTATTTATTCGCGGGAACATACTCGGGTTGTTGGATTTTACAGCCCGAATTTTGTTGTTCCAATGCAAATTTACAGAAAGTCTGTAATTTTCTCTAATTAATTTCTGGAGGTTTTTAATCAACGACTTCAGTGTCCTAATCTCCGAGTTTTGTCTGTCAGTAAACTGTCTGTACAAGGCTTTAAGTCTCGACAGCAGTCTACTTTTTTGTTGGTGTAGTGCGTCAATTGGTGCATTACGGAATATGTCTGCGTTGTCAGTATGTTGGTATCGTATTGTCCATAGTTCTTTTAATTGTCTCGTCCATTTGTTTTAGGTACCAGTCAATCTTCTCGTTTGACAGATTCCTATTGGACGGTGGGTAGAGGGAATTCGAGAAGAGTGCTCTTGTCAAGGTTCTTGAGAAGCGAGACCAACGCGTCCTACTATAATTGTAGGAGTACGTTTGGACAAACTCCTCCAACTCCGCAATTTCGTTGGGAATCGTTATTACGGCACTGAGTCCGCAATGGTCACTGTCATACACAAATGTGTGCAGACAGTTTATAGTTTGTCGGTCCATGTCGGTCAGATATAACCGTACGTCGAACAGCATAAGATCCAGATAGGAGCCGCTTCTAGGAAACGACGGACTATCTGTAGCTTTCAAATCGAGTTTATACTCGACACTGTGCCGACCCCACCAATTGAATAGTAGGTTCCCTCTAGGATTAGGTGTGTTGTTTCCCCAATCTCTATGTTTGGCGTTTAGATCTCCGGCCATGATGAAATAATTCTCCTCCGACTCCAGCCTTAGGCATCGAAAAAGTGTCTCGAGCTCTGAAATAAATAAAGTAGATTGAGTAGCTTCAGGTGCATAGAGTGCGACCAAGTACATCCTCTTTCCACTACGGAGAGGGATGCACACGATACACGCTTCCAGCTCCTGGAACCTTCGCACTTCACCGCTGTACATAACTTTAAACTGCAGTTGTTTGCGTATGAAGATCGCAACACCTCCTCCTTGTGTGGAGTTGGGTCGGTCTCTTCTGACAATATTGTATTTATTGTGCCCCAATTTGTGCTTCTGGGATAGCTTTGTTTCGCTAACCATAAGCACATCAGGGGTTTGGTCTTCAAGCAACTTAAACAATACGGCTCTTCGCTCGATCCTAATCAGTGAATTCACATTCACCGCAAGGATCTTCAAGGATTGCTCCTCCATATTCGTACCCATTACGACTGAAGGTGCGTTATGCCCGGCAGAAGTGCGTAGATCTGGTCCACCCGCTTCGCCTGCTCCTGTACCTGACGTTGAAGCTGCTCCATCTGCCCTTGGATAGAGAGCAAGATGGCCAGCAAGTCAGTTTGAGCCTCCGGTGCTCTAGGCGCTGGGGTCTGAGTAGCAACCTTCGGTCTTTTCCGTTCCGCGTTTCCCCGACCTGCCGCCATTTGGGCGTAGGTCACTTGGGGAGTCACGGATGGTGTTTGAATTGGAGCAGGTGGACGTTTCACTACAACCTTCTCCTGACGAACCAGATTTACTTTCTTAATATACTAGAACTTAGGACAACCCCGATAGTTTGCGGTGTGTCCCGAGTTCCTGCATAAAGCACACGAGAGCTGGCTCTTATCTGCCACTCCATCCTTACCCAGAGTGCATTCCTCTGCTTTGTGGTTCTTTCCACACTTGACACATCGAGGCTGCATTTCGCAGTTCGACGCGGCGTGACCGAACCTTTGGCAGCGAACACATTGTAAAATGTTTTCGCTCCTTCTTAATTTTTCCCAGGCGACAACCCTTCTTATCTGCTGCTGCTGCTGTTGTTGTAGTCGGCGCCCCTTCCCTCACTCCACCTGGCAGCTGTTCAGCTGAAGCTGATTTGGAGGGACGCTTTACCAGGTTGGGAGAAGGTTTCAGTTTTCTCCTCCTTTTCCCCATACTTGCAGTTGAGACTGTTGCAGGCTGGCCTGTCTGTACTGCATCGGCTGATGCTATCACCCCACCAGCTGGTCCCGCTATTGGGAGCGCGGACCGCTCACTCTCCATCGCCTGATGTTTCTTTTTATTTATTTAATTTTCACTTAATTTAAATAAATGAAAAAAAAAGTCCAGAATTTAATATTCCCCAGTCCGGGATTGAACCAGGGACACTGGTTTGGTAGAACACCACCACTACCTATAGGCTAACTCGCCACTTGAATAATCACTGTCTAATAGTCTACTTCAAAAACACTACAGATTTAAAGGAGAAGCCGAAACACGTCTGCGCACTATGAAAGTCTGTGAACGACTGACGCACCCCTATTTATTTCCCACTGAATGTTCTCCGATCGCACGTCCGATCTCTGCTCTGGCTCCTTTCCAACTGCCGCCTAACCCTACATATCTCCCATTCAATGGCCAGTTATTTGATCACACGCCAGTAACTGACCCACGCTAACTTCTCTCTCAACCGCCGCCCGTACTTCCCTAGCTAACCCATCTCTTGTCTATCGTTGTTTTTTTTCTATTATTCTTAGAAAGAAGAAAAGTTTTAAAAAAAAAAAAATTGTCTGGTGGTCCCTTGGCTCGAACTTCGGTCCTCCCGATTAAGAGGCATCGCTCCTCATTTTTTCATTTTCATTTTTAATGCATTTTTTTATTGGGTAATTCATTATAACTTACATGCTAGACAAAACGCTTAAAACTAGCTTAACTAACTTAACTATTCTTATTCTAACTTACTGGCCCTATGCGGGCGCTCTAAGCTAAACCTAACACTTAAAACTATGTCTTTCGACGTAACGAACATGAAACTTGTTTATTTATTCATTCTTTTAAAATTTAAACTAAGAAAATTGGTTAAAAACTTAGTGTCTGAACATTTTTTTGTATTCTTATAAATAAAACTTATAAACTACCTTAAAATAAATCTTAAAACTATCTTATTCTAAATTAGCCTATCTTATTCTACCTTACGTATTCTATACGTAAATTTTTTCTGTTTTTTTTTTTTTTTTAAATTTTTTTTTGTCGAGTGCTGTTTTTTATAATTTTTTTTTTTTATGTTTTTTGTGTTTTTTGTGTTTTTTTTGTATTTTTTTCATCCAAGTGTATATTTATAATTTTTTTTTTTTTTTTTTTTTTATTATTCACTACTTACACCTACCTAAACCTAAAAAACTACCTAAACCTAAACTATGTAAGTCGGCCATGGGCAAGAACAGCCAACTTTCAACATCAAACAGGCTACCCTGGATTAGGAGGAAACGACGAAGGAGTCTGAACTATCCACAACTGTCCGAGCAACGTGGAAGATTAGCGGCACTGCCAATCTGTCCTGAATCAGACCTTTCTTATCAAAATAGAGGAACGCCTCTGGGGGAACAAAGCCGTTAAGGCGCACTCTCTCATGATACTCGGAATTGGGGTAATAAGCCCCGAAATCAGGTTGTTCGTCGAGCTCATTGCTCTTGCAATGTGCCTTCGAATCAGCTTGATAACGAAATTATCCACTCTTATTAGATTAGCCCTGTTGTATAGGACCTCATTGGAATAGAATTTTATGTACTGGGACTCCGGTGTTCTGTATAAATGAAGGCAATCCCTCTCAAACACCCGAATCTTTTCCAACAAGCTTGCTCCCACGTTGAACCACACGGGACATCCATATACGAGCATGGGCCGGATGAGGGCCATGTAGCAGATTACCTTTACCCTTGCATCGAGTTGCTTGCTATAAAAAAGTCTCTTTGTAAGGGCAAAAGCACCTTTGGCTCTGGCCAGAGCAGCATCTATATGTTTGTTAAAATATATATATTGGTCTAACCAGAGCCCCAGGTATCTGACTACACTTCGACTCGCAAGTGGCTGTCCGTGCGGTCCCACGATTGAGAACTTTCGCCAATTCTTTCTGGTATCCCTAGAGGCCCCAGACAACGGCGTCCTAAAAAGAATGGTTTCCGATTTCTGGAAGTTGATCTTCAACTTCCAGTCATCGCAATATCGCTGAATCTTATCGAAGTCACGTTGCAAGAGAATTGCAATGACCTCGATTTTTGGTCCTGATCTGTACGCGATCAAGTCGTCTGCGTACGCTATGGCATGGTGTAGTGATCCTATGAGATCGCTCGTGTAAATGTTGAAAAGGATCGGTGAATTAACCGCACCTTGTTGCAGACCATTTTTAATTAGAAATGTTCCAGTAGAAGTCACATTGCCATTTTTGACGATGAACTGCCTACCGGTGAGTATGTTATAAAGTATGTACAGCAGTGGTTTGCTTATGCCCAGCCTGCTCAGCTTGTAGAAGAGTCCCTCTAACCATACGGTGTCGAAGGCTTTCTCCAAGTCAATCAGGCAGGCACCCGTGCATTGGTTCTTGCTTTTGTTCCATTGGATATCCGATACCAGTTTAGACGCGGCATGTATTGTATCATGCCCCGCCTTAAAACCGAATTGGTTATCCGGAATTATATTACTGTTCTCAGTCCACTTAAGCAAGGCTCTATTGATCACTTTCTCGAATACCTTGCTGATGTTCGGAAGGAGACTTATCGACCGGAGATTTGCCGGATTGGAAGTGTCCTTACCCCGTTTGGGGATGGGTTGTATCACTGCTGTTTTCCAATGCGCTGGATAATGTGCATTATTCAGTGCATTGTTGAACAGAGTTGTGTAAATGTCCACCGCTTCTAGAGGGAGATGTCGAAGCACAATGTTCGACACTCCATCGATTCCTACAGATTTCTTCCTCCTCAATGAGTCGAAGATCGCTTGGAGCTCCACCTTCGATATGTACGGGGGATAGGCATCGCTCCTTACCATCGGGCCACTCCGGTTCGTTGGGGCTGCCGGACGAAAATGGGGGAACTCCATGCAAGAAATGCGAAAACCTTTCAAATGCAATTTGGCGATTAAAACCATAACAAGTAGTCTCGCCGAGATTCGACAGAGGACCCATTTAAAGGGGACGTCTTTACGCAATAGTTTATTGAGTGAATTAGCTATCTCGGAGTAATTTTTTATAAATTTTCGGTAATAACCGGACAACCCTAAAAAAGATTTTATTTGTTTTTGGGTTTTTGGGGTTTCAATATTGTTGATCGCTACGATCTTATCGGGATCTGGTTTTACACCGTCCGCTGTAATGACGTGTCCTAAATACATAACTTCTGTTTGAAGGAATTTGCATTTAGATAATTTGATTTTTAGATTGTATTTGTCTAAGGCCTTGAGAACTTCAATTAACTTCTTGTTATGATCTTGCAAATTTTTTTTCCTAGATCACTATGTCATCGAGGTAAACTAAACACATTATCCCCTGTAATCCAGTGAGTGCGACGTTTATAAGTCTGTGGAATGTAGGTGGAGCAATTTGTAAACCGAACGGCAAGTGTAATCTCAAGTAATCTCAATTTGGTGGAAACCATTTGCCAGGTCTAGAGTGGTGAAATACTTTGAATCTCCAAGTTGCCCGAGAGTGTCGTTGATATTGGGAATTGGGTGTGCGTCCGGAATAGTAGCCTCATTTAGTTTTCAATAGTCTATTCCGACTCTCCATTTTTGATTTCCCTTTTTGGGGACTACGAGGACTAGTGCTTGGTCTAATCAAATAGTCTTGCAGCATTTGATCGACTTGGTTCTTTATTTCTTGCTTGTGGATTTCTGCTAGGCGGTATGGACGTATATTAGCAGGGACTGCATTTTCAATCGTTTTAATGGAAAGTGTTATCCCTGACGTGGAAGATAATTTGACGCATTCAATAAAGAACAAGTGATTAAAATGTCTGCAGATATCTTTTATTAACTGTTTTTCTTCTGGATTGAGATGGTTAAGGATTAATTCTGTTTCAAGTTTTTCTAATCTTTCTTCAACTATTTGATTGGTGTATCTAGAGTTTAGGTTATATACTGTGTAGTGGTCCATTTGTTCAGACTTAAGGTTCAAATTTTCTATATTAACGTCTGTTGTTGGCGTTCAAAATTGATATGAATACATAACCATCTTTAGGCGTCGTTATCATTGATGCCGAATAAACTTGCGGGGCTATTTCCTGAGAAAGATATATTTGGTCAATTTTTTGTTTTACTGGCCCATACTTTATCCATTTTTCGGATCTTGCAGGGATCGTAAGAGTTCTGTGTTCGTAGTAAAAGTCTATTAAATATTGTTTGTCCTTGCAGTGATAGTTAAAAGTGTTGTCTTTATAATCTATTAGCGCGTTGAATTTTCGGAAAAAGTCTTCGCCTATAATACCGTCCTGTGAAATAGGGAAGTTGTTGGGCACTATGTGGAATAAATGCGTAATCTTCTGGCCTGAAATAATTTCTATAACTAGAGTAATGGTTGCTAGGGTTGATGTAGGCGTGTCGCTGATGCCGGTTAATTGGGTAATAGTATCAGTATTTACCCAAGCATGATCCTTTAGTGCTTTTAGTTTAATCAGACATAGTGCGGCGCCCGTGTCTAGGAGCGTAATAATATTTTGCATGTTGGACTCTTTTGACGTTATTTTAATTTGACTTCTGAAACTTCTTGTTCTGTTGAGTGAACTGAAATTGGCAATAGATTTGGAGACCTTGGTTTGGATATTGCTACTTGAGACAAGGGTTTGAGTCAGGAATCGGTTCAGATTTGTTATTTGTTCCGGATCTCGTCCGTTAGTGCGGGTTTGGTTTAGAATTAAATTTGTTTTTGCTATTTTGCTCTCAATTTGGTTAGTATTCTGATTTTGGTCTACGATTGGTTTAGGATTTTGAAACTGTGGTCGCGATTTACGGCTTTGTGGCTTTTTCGCCCGATTTCGTGAGTTGGGTTTTGTATTTTGGTTAGGAGAGCACATTTGGCATTGCTCTTGATGATTTTGTACTTGATTTTGTATATGTGTGAGCGATTTCTGATTTTGGTTTCCTCTTGATTTAGTAAATTTATTTGTTTGCCTTTTGGGTTAAAAGGGTTTTGAGTTTGATACTGCGTGTGCGAATCTTTTCTTTGCGGAGTTTGCCTAATGTTACTTGCTAGACTTCTGTTTGGATAGTGCCTTGGGTTAGCTGGATTAGGAATTTTGTCTCTTATACACCTTACTTCAGGTCCCTTACCTTTTTCTTTTTATAATTTGCACGTGAGAAAGGGGTTATGAATACCCTTATACTAATTTTAGGACACGGGCGTTTTGAGGAAAGGGGAAGAGACAGAGAGAAAGACAGATCGGTTTAGTTCGTTTGAAACTCAGCTGGTATTAAGTTTCAGTGAATTCCAAGGGTAGCTGTCCAGATAACTGGGGAGCTTGTTTTTTTTTTTTTTTTTGTCGTTGCTCATGATGCACAGTATTTTTTCGGTCCTCCTGATGTCATCATCACGATCAAGTTGTATTTTAACCATATGACCGCCCTACCTGTCAGTGTTATGCCTTCGCAGTAGAGTTGACATAAGCTTTCGCAATTGATAGACTTTTTATTTATTTCGTGCGAAATAAATAGATAATTATTGGCATCAGGATTCGAACCGTGAACCTGTAGCGTGACAAGCGATGATGTTACCACTAAACCACGGCCACCCTATCTTCGGGTGTTTGACGGGCCAGGTCTCGAGTCGTTTTCCGAGTTCTGAATAGACTGTTGAAGACACCTAGTATCGTTCCGGCTGTTGTTAAACAGTCTCTTTCTACACTGATCTATGCTATGTCCTACGTTTTTGCAATATCTACATTGCACTGGCTCAGAATCATATTGTTATTGAGTAGTCGAATAGCTTCATTGGCGGATTGGTCCTGGGTTGATGCATTGGCATTATTAAGCTCATCAAGTAATGCATGAGCCCATTCCATGTAGGATAGTACTGTTTCTCCTGGGTTTTGACGGAATTGGAAAATTTCCCTTTGTATCACTGGTATGACCCGACTTTTTCTGAAATTCTTGATTAATGCCTCTCTCAACTCAGACCATTCTTTATAATTGTTATATTTTACTATAACATTATAAGCTCGGCCTGTGAGTTTTGATTTTATTATATCAATGAATTCTATTGCGTCCATTTCCGAGAATACCTTTCAGGTTTGGAGATCAGCCAGTTGGATAAACCTTTCCAATGCCTTTGCGGTGCCATCGAACTCTGATAAGAGTTTTACCAGCTGAGAGAGATTAAATGGGTGCTATAGAGGCTGAGGGTCTTGGTGAGGCATTTGAGTGTCCGTAGAAGATCTGGTACGGTCTTCTGGTTAAATAGAAATTTCACCTATTTTTGGTATTGTTTTAATAGGGGAATGTCCGACCATCATTGGCTTTGATAGGTATTCGTCTGTGTCCAGACAAGCGGAATGTTCGGTCGACCTGATGACCCTCTTGCCACTTCTAAGCGATATGTTGAGATTGAAACTCGACATATAATGCTAGAAAATGGTTGAATTAATTTTTCCCTATCCGCACGAAGAACGTACGCTATCAACAAAAAAAACAAGCTATGGATCGAGAAGAACAAAAAAAAATTTTTGATGGAAAGAAAATCAAAATAAAAGGGAATAGTAAAGTGGTACGCAATATGTTTAATATAATATAAATATAGCTAAATTTAATTTTACCCTTACTGGTACATGATGCTTGCTGCTGAGTGCTGGGAGACCTGAGTGACTGCTGACTGTTGTTTTCTGCTACTGATCCGCTGCTCCTGCCTCGGCGTGGCAATTTCTTCCTGATGATGATGTTTAAAAACCTTTTTTTTCACACTGAACTGATTTATTGTGTATTGTAAATTTATGCCTTTGGGTGTCTTTGGCAATACACAGCACTCGGAAAAGTATATATTTTATTTCTATTAATGTTTTTTTATCTCACTTTCTTACTTTTCATATTACTAATTTAATTGGGATTTGTGTTTGTTGTTTTTTTTTGACTTAGGAAGGGTGTATCGTGAAAGGAGAAAAAAAACAAAAGTTATCTGGGACTTAAGGCAGATGCTTTATCCTTAACAATTCCACCGCTGCCACCAAATGTTGTGTTCGCCGCAACAAAAAAAAAAAAAAAAACCTAAAACCACTTTAATCACCTTTGAACTTTATTTATTAACATTATATTTAGTAGTTATTGTTTGAACGTGCGAGAGCTGCTGCAGCCAGCCATCAGCTGTCCATTCTTCGCGTCGTAGTTCATGCTTGTCCTCTTTTTCCATTACCTGCTTCCAATGCTTGCATCGGGTCAAGTCCGTAATGTGATATCGGGTTGGTTCTGTGACACACATGTATCGTTTGCTCATTGCATGATACGTAACACTTGGGTGGCATAATTCTGTGACACACATGTTTCGTTTGTGAAAGGTAAAGCGAACACATGTGGATATTGACTAACCACGGTTGCGTACCTGCTGAGTTTTGGGTTTTGACATTGATATTAAATAACCGCGGTTGTTCGAAATGACTAACTGTCACTGTGCCACTGTGTTACGACGAAATGTGTGTGGCCTCTGATTTGGGTACAACAAATGAAAGTTTGACGCTAAATCTTACACTTTCAAGTACCTTAACATTTTCCGCAATGTGCTGCTCGCAAATAATTTGTTCAGGAGTGCAATTAATTTTATTTGAAATCTCCTCCATTCCCGAAAGCTTTTTCACCAGCTTCTCTAAACTACGCCATGGATAGCTCGACGATTTCTCCAGGAGATTACACGATGGTTTACGTGCTCTATTTGCACAATAAGCTCCTGAAACTATCCTTCCAAAAAGAGAAGGATAGTTTCCTGCAGAACTGGCAGGTTTGGACCCAATTTGATATGCCCCTTTATCATCAGGTCAAAGAACAAATCTGCACCCAGCAGCAGATCGATTGTTTGAGGCTTGTAGGGCAATGGATCCGCCAAGCTGACTTCCCAGGGAAGCCTTTATTCCAAGCCTTTATTTGCAGTAGGTGTTGATGTTGAGAATCTATTATCGAGCGAGCGATTCAAAACTCAATATTTTTCTCAAAGTTATAAAACCTTGACTGGACTACTGTCCGAGTTTTGGAATGAATTTTCGCGGAAATATCTCCAACACCACTAATGTCAATGGGGCTGTTCAATGTTTTTCGACAGAGATTGTTTGCTAAGGCCTCTGTCATCAAATTGATTTGCGAACCTGAATCAAGTAAAGCTCTGGCTGACACGAAACACCCTGACTGATTTTTGACCTTTATTACTACCGTCGCTAAGACAACTTGAGGTTCCACGTCGGTATCTATCGCATTATGCAGGGTAGTCCTCGCATTTCCAACGAGCTGAGAGGACGTCGAAGGTTTTTCCTGTGTCCGAGACATGTTATACCTATGCAACAATAGATGATGGGGATCTAAGCAGACTTCGCACCTTTTCGAAGAGCAGTTGCTTACCTCGTGTCCTTTTTTCACACAGTTGATGTACAGTGACAACCGTTTTGCATTCTTGTCTCGACCTCATATCTAATCATCCAGTAACGGCGAATGAACTCTTTGTTTCTCTGCTCTCCAAGAACTGGCAACGTTTATTTAGTACAGTGGTACAGTAGGTCCACTTGGGCAAATTCGAATAATCGAGCGATTCATCCCACTTAATTAGAGTGTCTGAATCAACTTTAGACATAACCAAATAAATGATTATCGCATTAGCGATGTCTTTGTGGTTGCCTAACGACGTAAGTAAATCGAACAGCGCTGAGACATTGTCCACCAGTGTTCTAAGCTGACTGGGAGAATCATTTTTCATTTTCGGAAGGTCAAAGAGCATCGAAATGTACTCCAGAAATATCAGACACGTATTGTCATATCGCTCTTCGAGCCTTTTGAGCGCCTTTGCGCAATTTTCCTCCGTAATTTGAAACGCCTTCACCGTTCCAAGCGATTGCTCACTCAAACAATGTACTAAATGATTAAATTTCTCAAGCCCAGTGAGAGAAGCATCATTATAAACCAATGTTTTAAACGTGCTTATAAAGTTTTTGTTCTCAGTATATTTGCCGGAAAATTTAGGCAAATGAAGCTGTGCCAATCGAGAGCTCGGCTGAGGAATAGCGAACGACATTTCTACTCCACTGGGTCTCCTAGTTGAGCCCATCAACGATAATACTTTCGCCTTTGTAACGCAATACAGCTCTTCCAAATCACCACGGCATGTGTCAGACGGACATAACTCCTCTATTCTCGTCTGATAGTTAAGAATCTGCTTAAAGTAGGACTCTACAATACCTAGATGACATTCCAACTCTGCATACTCCAACTTCTCGTCCCTTGACTCTACTAAAGTTTTTATGCGCGAAATACTTCCCTTTGTGGGTGCCCTGCTAACTTTCAATCCAATGATTTTGCAGAGTCCGAAGGCACCGCAGGTGATTCCTTTACACTCGTCATTCTTATCTCTGATGAATGTAAATACTAACAGATCAATGTACTTTCTGTCTGCAACGGAACGATCAGCTGTTCTATTGCACAATTTCCAAACTTAGGCGAACTAAAGAGAGGACGACAATTATTTGGTAATAACTTCCCCAAGCAGAGAACGACGAAACAAATTGCAGCGGCAAATTTCTTTGAAGCTCCTACTATTCCGCGACGAATTCACGCAAATATAATGCAAGAGAGAACTTCCAACGATGCACATACATATGTACATGTAAGCTATCGCGTCGCGTTGCGGGCGTAAGAAAAAAACAACTACTCTCCGATTTGGATAACAACTGAACAACTTTATTGTCATATTCTTTTATACTGTAGCATAATAATAACTACGCTCCTATGTCTATGCAGCAAATTCCGAAGTGACTTTCCATTCTGGCAGAATTTTGGTTCAAACTGTCCTTTCATTCGAGGTTCGTGTCTGGGACGAAGTCTCCACAGCTCATGTCAACGAAAGAGACGAATAATATCAGGGATAAAAGGGAATTATAACTGCAAGAATTATTTCTCTTGTTCCAGTGGTCGAAGAATTTGCTAGAAGTTTCTGGCTATCAGAAACTTCTGCTATATAAGGACAGATGGCGATCAAAAAAAGACACAGTTGGTTTAGAACCGTGGCGAAGAGATTGGAAAAGTGATAATGGGCGAAGTGGTAATTTGGTGATAAATTGAAAGTTGAGAGTGAACAAGAAAAAGTAATTAGTTTGGATTTGTGAATTAAGTAATTGAAAGGAGATAAAGTGATTTGAGAGGAAAGAGACCTTGTAAGAAAAGAATTTGCGAAGAATAGTATAGTGTGAACTTGAATTGTTCTATAGAGTAGCAAATAAAGAAATAATTTCACAGAATAATTGTTTTATCTACTCGAGCCGTAGCTCGCATATTACAATACATTTGGATTTCACAATATTCTTAAAACTAAGTACAATTTATTGATAATCAGCAAAATTAGGGTTTACAATATTCCAGGAATTGTTAATAATTTTTAAAGTTACGTTTAATTTCCTGGAACTGCAAATGCAGAACATACTTACCTAAGCAATTCTTTGTGAAGTGAAATGGATACGGGAAAGGTGTGTATGAGGGAATATGGAAAAGATGTGTTAAGTATCTGCGTCCCGCAGATTAAAAATTAATTTTGATGGGTTCAAAGGAAGAGATTGGAGACGTAGTGTTAATAACCTTTGCTTGTGTTTTGCGTTTTAGACAAAGGAGAAAGAAGCGTTATACTGATTAGCAAGATAGTTATATCTGAACTTATCAGTAGTCCAGTACTAGATGAAACTCTGGACAGTTTTTTCACATTGACCAAGTGAAGTTTATGCGGGTATTGAAGCTCTAATGTTATATCACCTTCTGTAAAATTGTTCTGTAACAAAGGGGGTAAGATATGATAGGTTCTACTTTCCCAATTCGTGTATTTAATATTATCTATTTCTATGGATTCATTGTGGAAGTTTATAAGAAAGGTGCCGTTGAGGCTTTTATTGGTCCTGCCGTAGGTAAGGTTGCCGAAGTAATTGGTTAAGAATTGGGTACTTTCATTAATAAGTTCAACTACTGGTTTGATTTATTGAGTGTATGATTTTGTAGTTCCAATTAATTATCTTGCCCATTCCTTGTTTTATTGCAATGTATTCGTAAATGTTGACTGTATCTTCTGTCCATGAGTTAATCGTTAATCGGAAATAATTTAGTATTATTATATATAGTATATATATATATATATATAGTAAATAATAATAATTTAGTATTTACAATGTCTTTATAATCCGTTAGGTTTTGGTAATTGATTCATCGCCGAAAGAAAATATCGGAAGGTTTCCTCTTGGTTACTGAGGAATACATAGGTGGTTACTCCAAGTCCTTCAATATCATTTAATATTATAGGGCTAATAAAACTGCTTTCATTATCTGTGACAAGTATTTTGGGAACGGTGAAAAAATTAAGTAGTTTAATTATCTTGTCCCGCAAGTGTAGTACGGATTTGTTTTTGATATGAAAAAATTTTGTAAATTTAGCGAATTTGTCAATACATGTTATAAACTTTTCTCTTTTTATTTCTATATTATACTACGACGGAATTGGAGTGGGTTGTAATTCGGGTTTCGGAGGGTGTCGATCATATTTGTTGGAGCAACAAACATCACAAGAATTTGCAAACTTTTTTCGTAATTTCGTCATTTGGGGAAAATAGTATTTCTCTAATATCTGGTCTTTGTTTTCCTTATAGTTTCCGTGAGCACGTCTGTGTTCTTCCTGGATTATTTTAAATTTGTTCTCTTCCTTATTAATATTATTAATTTTTGTAAATTCCTCGTAATAGTGGAATATGCCTTTCCGGTATCTTAATACCGTTTAAAATGTTTGGGTTGAGTTTTTAATGTAGTGTCTATGATATTTCGGATGCGATTCTTCGTAACAAATCATACTCCTGCCTTCAGAAAAAATTAGTTGGTTTTTGAAAACATTCAGAGGACCTTCGCAGTGTGGAATAAGGTCACTGCTATCTTCTTCAGCGCTGTGCTGGGTACCAGAGGATGATGTTAAGATGTTAAGCTCGACAGGAAGTCGCGAAAGAGCGTCAGCAACCACGTTTGTTTTACCGGGCTTGTAAATTAGGGAATAATCGAATTCTTTAATTTTTGCCTTCCATCTTTTGAGCTTTGCGTTGTTGTTCCGATTGCTCAAGGCGAAGGTCAATGGCTGATGGTCTGTAAGAATTTTGATGCTTTTAGCGCCGTAAAGGTATGTCCTAAGGTTGTCAGGGACCATACTCTTGCTATTATTTCCTTCTCGATTGTCGAGTAGTTTTCTTCTATTATAGCTAACGATCTTGATATGAATATCACAGGCTTACCTTTGCCCATCTCTCCTTGCGGTAGGACGGCTCCAATGGCAAGGTTAGAGGCGTCGGTTGTGAGAATGTGAAAATTTGGAAAGATTAAAATGTCTGATAACATAAGCATTTCTTTCAGGTTTTTAAATGCTTTCAAGGCTTGATCATCAAGGTGTACTTCTGTTTTCTTTGATTGATTTGCCTTTATTTGGGCATTTAATCTCCTTGTTAGATTTGTCAAAGGCTTTGCTACTTTAGCAAAGTCTTTAATAAACTTTCGATAGTATGACACTAGTCCTAGGAAGCTTTCTAAATCTTTAAGGTTTTGAGGTGGTGGAATTCTCTGGATTGCAGCAATTTTTTGAGGGTCTGGACGAATTCCTTCTTAAGTAATTATATTCCCTAGGAAATCCACTTTGGATCTCAGAAATTTAGATTTTTCTAGATTAACCCTTACATTAGCTTTTTTCAGGAATAAAAGCACTTCATCAAGATTTTTAATATGCTCGGCCTTGTTTTTCCCGAAGACGATTATATCGTCTATATAGACGTAGTATGTCTTTCCTATGACGGGTTTCAAGACGTCATTAATCATGCGTTGAAAAATGGCGGGCGCATTTTTTAACCCGAATGGTAATCGAGTAAATTCGTATTTGCCATTTGCTGTTGAAATATTTTGTTGATGTTTTGGGAATATCGCTATCTTTCATCTTGATCTGATGAAAGTTAGATCAAGCGTTGTAAAATATTTACATTCACCTAAGCTTGCTAACGTGTTTTTTATATCAGAAATGGGGTAAGCATCAGGTATCGTTATTGCATTTAGTCATTTGAAATCAAGGACAAGTCTATATTGCTTTTCGCCTGCTAAGTTTGCTTTCTTTGGAACTATCCAAAGCGGTGAATTATAAGGACTCTTAGATACTCTGATAACACCATCTGCAAGCATTTTACCTATTTGTGTCTCGACTTCTGCTCTTAAGTTGGCAGGATAAGGGTAGGATTTGGTATAAATTGGTTCAGAAAATGTGGTTCTGATTTCTGCGCGGATACTTGTGTTTATAGTTCCACTATCAGAAATAGTTCCAAAAAGTTTGTTGTGTTTAATGAAAATTTTTTGTATTTCGGGAACTATATCAGAATTAACCTGAATATTATTTACTTGTTTTGATTTTTTTTGCATAAGTTCTATTTTAGTGTTAGGGCTTATAATTAGTATGTTATTCTTCCTATCGATGACAGTGTTACATCCAACAGGATTTAGAAATTTGGCAGCACTAAATCTGCCATCAGCAGCTGTCATGAGATCTCCGCATTCATTCTTTTTGCACGCTTCCTTTTGTGGCCTTTGAAGAATACACACGTGTGCTGCGACACATTTATTTTTGTGAAGTATTTTAGTATCCCTTATTTTAATAATAATAAATTGCGTTTTGTTCTACATTGAAGAGTAGTTTTTTTTAATACAACTACAAGGACGTAACAGTGGCTACGAGGATTACGGAGAAAACAAAGGATTAAAATGAATAGCCAATCAGAGCTCATCAAACGTCTTTCTGAAAACGTCTTGGAAAAGAAACCAGAGAAAGCATCGGTGGAATATACAATTGAAGTCCTGTGTAAAAATATACACGAATTTCACTTCGATAAGGAAAATGGAGTCACACTTCACAGTGGTTCGAGCGTTATTCCAGTCTTTTTGAGAAGGACACAGCTGCGATAGATGATAGTGCTAAAGTTCGCTTACTGTTGAGGAAGCTGGGATGCACAGAGTATTCCTGCTATACAAATTTTGTTTTACCTGCCATGCCTGCTGATTTTGACTTCAAAACAACTGTCACCAAGCTCCCGCAACATGTTTGGTAAGTCTGAATCTGTGTTTAGTTTACGATTCACTCGATTGCAGACAACGAAAAGTTGCATGGAGGATTTCACGACATACGCAAGCATCGTCAATAAAAGATGTGAACAATTTGATCTCAAAAAGATTACCAGCAAACAATTTAAGTGCCTCATATTCGTAAAAAGGTTACAATCATCGATCGATTCCGACGTCCGCGCAAGATTACTCTCACTGCTAGAAACTGGAGATGAATCAAAAATCAAAATGGACAATTTGCTGAACAAGTGTCAACGTATAGCAAAGCTGCAGCAGGATACCCAATTGCTGGAATCAATGTCATCCAGGGCACACGCTGTTTCTGATGATAACCGACAGCACAAACAATTACAGCACGTCAAGCACAATACATCAGGTACTACAGATGTCAAGAGTAAAAGAGCTACAATCAAGTCAATTCCACGATCACCATGTTGGGGGTGTGGCGCAATGCACTTTTCCGCCGACTGCCAATACAAGGATCACATATGTTCATCGTGCAAACTCCAGGGTCATAAGGAAGGATACTGTTCATGTTTTTCAAAGGGGAACAGTGGCAGCAAGAAGAACAAAGCTACTCATTCATCTCAGCGCAAAATTAAATTCAATCGACGACAAATGTCAAAATCAAGGTCAGTATTTGTGAATTCAGTCAGAGCAAATAGAAAATTCGTTTCAGTAACGATCAACGGCGTGAGTGTTAGGCTCCAGGTAAACACTGCGTCGGACATCACCATCATTTCGAACAAAGTTTGGAACCGACTTGGAAAGCCTACTCTTGCGGCTGATGCAGAGAACCATGCGGTGAAAGACGCCCAAGGCAATTTCATACACATGTTGGGTTCTTTCTTCGCTGATGTCGAATTCTTTGGGAAGAAGGTCAAATTGTCGTGTCGAGTAGCTGATCTACCGGGCCTCTGTCTCTTCGGTATAAACTGGATGGATGAATTCGGATTGTGGGATCATCCTTTGAACGACGTATGTCAGGTACTACAAGCAACAGTTACTGCATCAAGGGACAAGGAAATCCTTAACATTCAGAAGTACTTTGCGGACATTTTTACTGCAACCCTTGGCCACTGCACAAAGTTCAAGCCCAAAATATTCCTCAAGGAGAACATAACCCCTATCTTTCGAGCCAAGCGTCCAGTCCCGTACGCTTCACTAGCATCAATCGACGAAGAGCTTCAACGACTACAACTTTCCGGAATCATAACACCGGTAGACTTTTCCGATTGGGCTGCTCCCATAGTAGCAGTCCGTAAGGCAAATGGCTCCATCAGAATATGTCCTGATTATTCTACAGGGTTGAATGATTCTATTCAACCTCATCAATATCCTCTTCCCAGACCAGAGGACATCTTTGTTAAGCATGTTGGAGACAAGTTGTTCAGTCACATCGACTTGTCCGATGCGTATCTCCAAGTGGAAGTAGATGACGATTGTAAAAGCTGGCTTACTATCAAGATACATCGGGGACTTTTCCGCTTCAACCGCCTTCCTCCGGGAGTGAAGTCAGCACCAGGAATGTTCCAACAGCTCATGGACAGAATGCTAACCGGACTCGAAGGCTATCCGCATATTTGGACGACGTTTTGGTCTCAGGAGAATCCATGGAGCAACACACTCAGAGACTCCGTGCTGTTCTCTCAAGGTTACGTGAGTATGGATTTCATGTCAAATTGGAAAAGTGTGCCTTCTTCACGTCTAGTCTGCGCTATTTGGGTCATGTCCTCACTTCAACTGGGTTAAAACCTGATCCCGATAAAGCAAAAGCTATAGTCAGCATGCCAGAACCGAAAAACATCACGCAGCTACGTTCATTTTTAGGGGCTGTCAACTATTATGGACGATTTTTACCCAATATAAGTAAGCTCAATGGTCCACTGCATGCATTATTGTGCAAGCACGCTAAGTGAAATTGGACGTCGAGTTGCCGAAATGCTTTTAATGAGTTCAAAAACATTTTGTCATCGGATCTAGGACTCACTCATTATAACCCAGAGTTGCCCATAATCGTGTCAGCAGACGCATCAAATATAGGTCTTGGTGCATGCAACTCTCACCAGTTCAACGATGGAAGCATCAAACCCATTCAACACGCGGCTAAAGCCCTCACTCGGGCTGAACAAAATTATAGTCAAGTGGAGAAGGAAGGTCTAGCGCTGGTTTTCGCAGTCAAGAAATTTCATCGTATGCTGCTGGGACGTCACTTCATCCTTCAGACGGACCATAAACCCCTTCTTTCTATCTTCGGGTCAAAGAAGGGTATTCCAGTGTACACCGCTAACCGTCTTCAACGTTGGGCATTAACGTTGCTCAGGTATGATTTTTCAATTAAACATGTATCCACTAACGATTTTGGAAATGCAGATGTCTTATCGCGCTTATTCAATCAACACTCAAAACTCTCTGACGAGGACTTTGTCGTCGCTGTCGCAGTGGAGGATGACACTTGCGCTGATTTGACGCACAAAATTCAACAACTGCCTTTTACATTCAATATGGTGCGCAGTGCAACGTTGAAGTGTCCAGTTCTACGTCAAGTGAGTGGCTACATCAGAACATCCTGGCCCTGCAAAAAGGATCTGCCTTCAACAGTGCTTCAATACTTTAACCGATGTGAAGCTTTATCACTTGTTAACGACTGCTTTATGTTCGGTGATAGACTTGTCATTCCTGATTGTTTCCGCTCAAAAATTCTTCGTCAGTTACATCACGGCCATCCCGGCATCGAGAAGATGAAGTCTATTGCTCGAGGATATTTTTACTGGCCTCAAATCGACAAGGATATTGAGTAGTTCA
The DNA here is from genome assembly GCA_963082735.1 of Pocota personata. Classification (NCBI taxonomy): domain Eukaryota; kingdom Metazoa; phylum Arthropoda; class Insecta; order Diptera; family Syrphidae; genus Pocota; species Pocota personata. The sequence goes on along the minus strand of OY720431.1, from coordinate 100,783,274 downwards.
TTAAGGACTGTTCAGACTGTCAACTTGTATCAAAATCACCAGTGAAGGCCGCTTTGCAATCATGGCCTTTCGCATCAACACCTTCGCAGCGGATTCACATCGACTATGCCGGTCCGATACAGAACACCTACTATCTGCTGATCATAGATGCGTATTCCAAGTGGCGTGAGATTGTAGCCACTTCTTCTACAACTTCAACTGCAACCATCAACATTTTAAGGGGAGATTTTGCATGGCATGGTTGTCCACAAATGTTGGTACCGGATAATGGATCACAATTTTGTAGCCAACTCTTTGAAGATTTTTGTGATTCCGTCGGAATTCGTCACATCAAAACAGCGCCGTTTCACCCCCAATCCAATGGATACACTCAAGCGGTCTCTGCAAAAGCTAAAAAGGGAGGAAACGACGAAAAGCATTCTTCAACGATTTTTATTCATGTACAGAAGTACACCAAACCGTAATGCGCCAGGTGGTGCATCCCCGGCTGAGCTCATGTATGGACGTAAGATCAGAACACCGTTGGAACTTCTTCGTCATCACACTCCCAAGGAAATCATAGTCAATGAGAAGCAGAATGAACAGTTCAACCGTCGACATGGAGCAAAGCAGAGAACATTCAGCGTAGGGGAGAAGGTCTTTGTCAAAGTATATCGGTTCAACAAGAGTAGTTGGATTCCAGGGGAGGTAATTGAACGAATAGATGCAGTGAACTATAACATCCTAGTCAGCATCAAGGACAGACTGGTTCGGGTACATGCAAACCAAATTCGGTCCAGAAATTCATCACTGCAAAATATTCAATCGCAGGCCAAACCATTGCCTATAACTATCCTCCTAGAAGACTTCGAGATGCCGTCAGCGTCATCAAGAGCCGCAACACCGATTGGTCCGGCTATTGGCAGCATCGATGAGAATCGACTATTATCGGACGATAACATGCAGTCAAGGCCGTTATCATCAGTAGCACCAGAACTTGCTGTAACACCGCAGATCCGGAGGTCTAGTAGGAGGCGTAGGGCTCCAGAGAGGTATAGTCCACCCTCTCTCTAATTTAAAGGGGGAGGTGTTACATCCAACAGGATATAGAAATTTGGCAGCACTAAATCTGCCATCAGCAGCTGTCATGAGATCTCCGCATTCATTCTTTTTGCTCGCTTCCTTTTGTGGCCTTTGAGGAATACACACGTGTGCTGCGACACATTTATTTTTGTGAAGTATTTTAGTATCCCTTATTTTAATAATAATAAATTGCGTTTTGTTCTACATTGAAGTGTAGTTTTTTAATACAACCACAAGGACGTAACAGACAGCTTCCAACTTCTTAAGAGTGTCATCGCCTATGATTCCGTCGAATGACGTTAACCCTGGTAGAACAAAAAAATCAATTAAGGCGTTATTTCCTATGCTTTTAAAGAATGGACCGGTGATTTTATGAGTTATTTCGAGTTGTCCTCCTGCGGATTGTATCTTAAATGGTGTAGTTATTGGTTTACTGTTTGTCGCTGTTCTATCAGACATGAAATTTTTGTTAGCTCCAGTATCTATCAAGAATTTTAATGGTTCTCCATTTCTGGTAACATACTCTAGGTATGGTACGCTAGAGAGGCTTCCGTTATAAAATTTACCTCAGCGTTTTCCTCCTAGTTGCTTGCATCTTCGTAGGCGTGGAAATATTCTTCATTTAATTACTCCTCTTGACTCTCTCCTGGTTCTTCTACGATATCGGTTGCAAACAGACGTTGCTGTTTCCGCGGTAAATTTCCTGAATCGTTATACCTTCGCGGTAAAAGGTTATTTGCCGGTCGATTCATGTAATTTCCTTGTCGCGTTTGTGTTGATAGATCTGTTTCCATTGGTTGGGGGTGTTTCGGATTTGTTGGCCTGGGGACGGTGTGCTATTCCAGGTGGGCCTTGGCTGGGTATAACGGGGGTTATTATATATTTGATACTTGCGGCGTAATTTGCTTGTGTGGTGCTACTGCTCCTTTTTGGTATTTCGAAGAAAACATTTGATTTATTGGTCCTGTAACCGTGTTATTTATAACTCTCCTTTGAATAAAGAAATTCCTGAAGTTCAAATTTTGAATCTCCAAACATGAGGTATAGGCCTCAGGAAGGGTTTGGGGTTTCTGTATTACTAGCATTCTAGAGACATCTCCTTTGAGACCTCTTATGAAAATATCTAATGCCCTGTGTCTGTAATTTCCCTTTAAGGCGTTTAGTGTTTCCTGAGAATATTCCTCAGTTTTAATATTATTGATAAGAAGGGACAGTTGGTGATTAATTTTTGCATAAAATTCGTCAATGCTTCGATTGGCTTGAAGCATATTATTGAGTTCATGCTCTAAAGTACGGACATCACGATTATGCGCATAGAGTAGTGATAAGCATTTTTTTTATTACCGATCAATCTTCGTCAAAAAGATAGTAAGATATGAGAGTGGCATCGGCTGGGCATCTTACCAATCTCGTAATCCTTCAATATGGACTCCACGTTATGGATCCACGAAAGGTACTGTACCACATTACCATCAAATATTTGTAGATCTCTGACGCAGTCAGGTAGTTTCCTGATGTCAGCTAGATCTTGTTCGCTTCTTGGGGTCACAAGACTATGTAATATGGTTTGGGGGGGACTAACCCTGCATTCCAGTTGTTGTAGGCGGTTATTAATGAGCTTAGTTTGCTCAATTTGGGCATTAACTACACCTGTTAATTGTTTGACTATTTCCTGAATCTGTTCCATTGTAAAGAATGAATTACTTAAAAAAGGGATTTGGGATTTTCACAGTCTGGTTTTAAAAGTTAAGTAAAAAATTACACAATTGATTTCGACTTAAGATTTATTAGTCTTATAATTTTTATATTGAATTGATTTAATAACTAGTTTCCTAGCTTGTTTAACTTAACTTATAATGTTATCTTTTTTGCTGGTAAATTTTTTTGTTTGATAGAGATAAAATATACTTTTTTAATAAATTTTCTCGTTTGATAGAGATAAAATCAAGTTTTTATCTTTTATATATAGCGTATGTTGTACCGAGCGAATTTGAACACCCAAAACAACGACGAAAAGCAACTAAGATGAGTTCCACTGGCGTTGAATAGCTCTTACTGGGTGTGGCGGTGACGACGCAGCGGAGTTCGATATGCAATTTGTGTTGAGCTTGCACGAAGAGCAACGTGTGCGGGGACGAATTGCAAATTTAATGCTAAGTTGAGTGAACCTGCCCCAGCAGAGCACCGACGATTGAGATCAAACAGTGATCGAAAGTTACCGACGATACAATTGAAAGCTTGAATTTGGAAACTTAAGCAAAATGCAGCTAGTTGCAATGAAATAAATTGAACAGAAGTTTCCTATTTCAAAGATGATGCGATTACGCTTAATGGGTCTATTAAAATTTGGTTGCTTCTATTTGATTTTGTAACGAATGTAGTTGAAATTGAAATTGATGTATCTATACATACATATATGCATTAATTGCTCTAGTTTAAGAACTTCCCTCAAATAGCTGGGAACTACCTCGAATAGGCATTTGTATGAATCAAATTAATGGTCTAAAGGGAAATATCTAACGACGAAGTGAAATTTCGTTCCAACTAAGGGTTCGATTGTAGCGACTAATGATCGTTGCGACTTAAACCAAGTAATTTATATGATGAAATAAAGAACGTTACATACATATACGTGCATATGTAAGTAGCTGTTCCTCTAGCTGTATGGTACTTGGAAAGCCGTTTTGTAGACCGTACGCGAACGCGGAACCGTAAGCAAACACTTTCAGTTTCTTTTGAAGTTTGTTCGTTTGTTCAAACAATATCCCGAAATAGTCACGGTTTTTTTTTTTTTTTGTGAGAGCGAAAAATAAGTTTTAACTGACTTATAAAATTGTCCTGTCACGGTCGCCAATGAAAAATTTTAAAGGCCACTAAATAAAACACTTTACTTTTAAAAACGTTACAACTTAGCTTTATTGTACGTACGAGTATGTCTTTGGGAGTGCGTGCGAACTGCCTTCGGGTTTGTACATCGTGAGTCTATTTAAAGGATGGGATGCATCTTGGGTGGGGGCGACATTGGGTATAGTGAATATTTTTAAAGGGGAAGTTGGTACTGTTTTAGTACGTACAGTGATTCCATTTTTCATTATTGGTATACATTTTAATTGATCAATTCAAACTTAGCGCGCGAACAGAGATGCATGTAACTCCCACCCTCATGTCAACCAATTGTTGACATTTTCATTTTAAATTTGCGAAGCGAATCGCTGTATTTTTTTTTTAGTTGATTTTTTTGTTTTTTTTTTTGAGTTTTTCAATTTTTCAAAATCAAAATTAAAGAAAAATCCTGAAAAGGGGTATGTGTGAGTGTGCACGGATCGTTTCTTGTACAAACCGAAGTGTACAAGAACGATGGATAACACAAAAAAAAGGAGGAAGGACAAGCTGCAGAGGAATATTGTCTGTGGGTGGACATCCCAGCGAAACAGGTATGTTGGTTTTTGTTTTGTTTGTTATTAATTTTGAATTCAATTTCCAATTAAACCAAAAAACCCACCCCTGGAATGCGGTGTGTGTATACGTACACATCTAAGGTGTATACGAGAAGCCATTAATGAGACGAGGAAACCCAAAAAGGAGGAGGAACAACCAAAGCAGGTGGATCGCAGGCACATATGTATATTAATTTTTTTTAAATTTTTGTTATTGTTCAGCGTAGGCATAGGAAATTACGGTAGATGATGAGTATACGCTACCGAATATAGAGGCAATACTAGATAAACTCAATATCACAATATTGATATAGCCAAGGGATATCATCAAATAAAGGTGCATCCTGACGGCGTTTGTTACATCAAACGGTCCATTTGAATATGTTAGAATGCCTTTCGGGCTCAACAATGCCCAAGCGACATTCCAACGCCTAATATATTAAGAGAATATAAGGATAAGATGTGTACGGTTTATCTTGACAATAAACTTATAATCTCCACTTCATTGGAAGAACTAGATGGTATCATATACCTCTCGCACGTTAAACGACCATAAGAAGGACTATTCAGTAGCCGATAAAGAGTTCCTGGCGGTGGTATGGGCTACTGGAAATTTTATAATAAATATTAATAATTGTTCAATTACTATTTATATAGCTATACTATATACATACATATATATAACTATTTTCAATTACAATTTAGAATTCGTTCATAATTTTCATTACGAGGATTAAAAAAATTTAAAAATAATATTATATTAATTAATTAATTAATAATAGAGAAATTAAATTATGAAGAACTTGCGAAAATTCAACAAATAGAAAATATAAAATAAATAAAAGAATTACAATATCACAAAATTGTAAATCATATCAGTAATAATTGTAATTATATTTATAGCTAAGGCAAACCGTAAATTAAAAATAAATTTTCATAATGTTATTAATCCAGGACCAAAAGCTCAAATAATAGAGATTCCAACGATTCAGGAGAATCTTTGGAATAAAGGAGGAGAAGTTACATATGGTGTCCTCCACTAATAAACGTGTCGGGCAACGACCTTAAGCTGTGGTTACTTGTTGATACAGCATTTTTGCACTCTTTTTTATAAAACATGTTGGGCAACAACTTTAAGTTGTGGCTACTTATTGACACAGCATTTTTGTTTGCATTCTTTCTATACATATTCGGCAGTAACCCCAAATCGTGGCTCAGGTTGCAAAAGAGCATAAATGCATGTACATCTGATTTATTAATCAGCTTAATTATGTGGGAGCCGTGGCTGAGTGGTTGAGTGCGCGATAACTGAGCGAGAGGTTCAAGGGTCGAATCCAAGAAAACACAAAAATAACAAACAAAAGTTTTCTAACGGTCTCACCTCTCGATCTTGTCATGAAAAGATTCTTTCAATCGAAAAAATTGCCCTTTGAAAACGGCATAAAACTGTAGGACCCAACCATTCGTGAGGCGCACAGCACGAGTGGCTGCGAGAAGCTGGCCAGGCCCTGCATTGCTCTGTTTGCGCCAAAATATTTTTTTTATTTAATTATGTAACCGATTAATCAGTGCTTAATCGAAATATGTTGGGGTCTTGAGATAGGGCCCCTGCTGGTTCTCGTTGACTCGGATGGGAGGACAAACGATGAAACAAAATACGAAAGGTTGCTTCTTTATAAACATCTTTATTTAGCTCTTGAGGTAGAGGTCTTACCTCGTTGAAGGTTGCAGCCAGAAGAATTTATAAGAGTTAGCAAAATGGCTGAGTGGGTTCCGCTTTAACAAGTATAGGTAGGTACAGAAGAGATCTCTAGCTTCTGAATATGCAAATAACTGCCAGAAAATAGCAACTAGATATTTCGTTTACACCTAAACATTGCCGGCCGCCTTGCAGCATTGGCTTTAAAAAGTTAGAAATCTAATACATATTCAGATACTTTGCATACAAATTCAGATTAAGCTACTTAATTCGGGAAACACCACCTCAGCTTCAATAATACTGTTAATAATACTGTTACTGTAAGATTAAGTGAATTGGCACCCAGAAACGAATGACTGTAACCCAAGACCAATTAGGAACAAAAAATATATGTATTTATTTAAATATAAGATATGTATGAGTACGAGTATATCACCAAGTTGTAGATTGTCCTGAGTCCGAAATCCAAGTGGACGAGATCATCGATGGTCAACCATTAGCAACCATCAGCAGCCGAACCAATATTCACCACGAGCAGTGTGTGTGTTGCACCAGAGAGAAATGAATACATGCATGCGTTCAAGTGTGTGTGTGTTAGTTGAAGAGAGGTGAAAAACTGCATGTCTGCCCGATGCGTCTGTGAGATGGCGTGATGGTGAATTCTTCTTTATTCGGTATTGCAGATAATCGGCTGTTGAATGATGGACTTTGGCTAGGATGGTGCGATGCGTTTATATACAGTGACTCACAACAATTTTATAACTTAACATTCAAAATTAACATTCAAATTAGTAAATGTAAATTAATATTAGAATAGAAGGGGGTATGAAGTGCCACGTGGTTCCATCCATGGCCAGAGTACTGGCAATGTCTTCGTTGTACGTCTGTGACAAGACCAACCTTTGCATCTCATTGAGACTGCGACGAGCACCCTTGAAATTAATTCCATTATCGCTGTAAATGTTAGAACATTTGCCTCGTCGAGCAACAAATCGTCTAAAGGCGGCGAGAAAGGCGTCGGTCGTCAAATCACTTACTAGCTCTAACTGAATTGCCTTGGTACACATGCACACAAATAGAGCGATGTAGGCATTTCATTTCAAAAGCAATTTTATAGATAACAATAATTTTTATTTCATATAAGAAGAAGTGAAATCCTTTTATCCCGCGAAGCGTGCCACCCAAGTACTGTTAAGTCTGCAAGACATAACTCCAAATTAAAAGTGAAACTAATTTCGGCATTGTAGTGGGAAACCGAATTATGGAATAATGGCGTATAAAATGCAATTTTGGAGTATTTTCATATGACAAAAAATTCATGGAGCCTCCAGTCTTAATCAAATAGAACTTTGGACCTCCTTGAAATGCTACAAATATCCTTTTAAGGAACAGTTCTATCGCTAAAACAATTTGAGATAAATTTAAAGAAACAAATGCGTTTATAAATTATAAGTTAAACTAACTCTGGGTTAACAAGCAACTTCACTTCAGATATTCCGTACATAATGGCATGAATGTAGCTTCGAAATAAAGGCAGAATCAATTTGATGTCTTACTTGTTCCGTGCTTCTCTGGGCATTAGAATTCTCTAAGCTTATCTTTAAAAAATATGTTAGGCTATTTGGGACTTATGTATCACTGATGTGGGATATAAGTCCCAAAAAAAAGGTTTGGGACTTATGTCTCTGTGCCAACGATTCTTGTTATACAGGTTTTAGTTCTGCTAAATGTAGTTCAGGGCCTGTTAAACTACGCACAGTTTTGTCAAATTTTGTAGCCCGATAAATTTTTTGTAAACCGAATGCAATACGCCACGATTGGAATTAACTGAATTCACGACGAGATCTTGGCGATGAGCAATTTTAAAGCATCAGTTTCTGCTGTGGTAATGAGACTGCTTTAGTTTTTGGTGTTCTTCCAATGTTACTTCTACTTCCTCCTCTTGTGACACTGAGAGAGTTGATTTGAGCCAATGTTCCCATGGCAGCGATAGCCATGGAGGACCACCACAGAGGATGAGTGTTAAGAAGAGATGGCAATAATCCTCGTCACGCATAATCTGCCATGTTGGACTTCGGTGCACTAAGCAAAAATCTTGGAACTCATGTTAATCGATGATTTAATCGAGGTTTTTAGGCGACAGAGAAGTTGTGCTCCACTCAGCTCTAACCGATGGATCGAGACAGGGTTAACTTGGTTTTGGCCGCGACAATTGATGTAGGCCAACAACGAGGCGTCTAAAAACCCATGTAATTCGATGTCTCCTGATAAAGCGAAAATCGTTCGTGGCCACTGTATTTGCTCAAAGCAGTGCAGTTCCTGTTGGTAGCGCATCCACCGCTCAGCCAATTGCGCTGGAAGTGGGTCATCCCAGCCAAGGTTGAATTCTGATGACCACAACGAAAATGCGAGAGATCTCTGACAACAACGAACACCTAGTAGGAGGGATGGACAGACGAGACTCCGTCATGCGGAATGAATATTTATCAGATGTTGGATTCCTAGATACCTAGTACCTTTATTAGTGACGTTGACCGATCAGTATCAAACCAAGAGTATTCACAATCATTCCTAGGCAACCGAGCAAGTAAGGGCCAGCAGTTGGAGTTCCACTTCCGAAGTTCGAGTCCAGCATTTGACAATAAGGAAACAAGCTCAGACGCTAAACTTATAAGTTCTTCTGATGAATTCGCTCCTGTCATGATGTCATCTACGTACACATCATTCAACAAAACGCGCGCTGCAGTTGGGTACTTCGTGTGGTAGTCCATCGCTATCTGCTTCAAGACTCGAACCGACAAAAAAGACGCTGATGCAGTTCCAGAGGTTACTGTGCGTAGACGTAAGTGACTGAAAATACCTTCCCGGGTTCAGTTTCCAAATCAGCTGGGGATACATGGACCATGTGACCTAAAGCTACGTATTCTTGCATGAATTTAACATACATGCTATGCAAATTGGGGTCCTTGGGAAAACGACGTTCCATCGAATGCAGGTGGCTGATAGCATTTTTAAGTGAATTACCAAAGACTTGCGAAGGGGTTTTGAAAGGTAACTGAACGACATACCTTCCATCAGGAGAACGTGAAAACGTCTTTCGAAAATGTTATTCAGCTTCATCATCAGCAAACGATTCGTCCTTCAAAGGCGTCACTTCATCCAGCTCCCAAAAACGCTGCAACAGAACGTCGACGTCGAAAGTAGAATGGAGCGATAACACTGGTACATATTGAAGTTGTTTGGCATCCAAAAGCTCTCCAGTTACTACCCAGCCAAACGATGTATTTTGGGCAATAGGCAGACCATGTGACCCCTGAATCTGATCTCCCATAAGGATACACCATAGTTTGTCAGCTCCAAGTAGATGTGAACTATCCACTATTCTAGGGCAGATAGAGGCATACCTGAACTCCCAACCTCTGATAAATGTAAGCAATGACATAGATGGTACTCCAATAATCACTCCTGATCATTTTCTGATTGGGTCTGCTCTCAATGCAGTACCTCAACTCTGTTTAAATGACTTACAGAATTATAGATCCCGCTGGAGGTTATTATAGAAAGTGACTCAAGATTTGTGGAAGATTTAGACTACGGAATACTTATCACTTATTACAACGAATGAAATGGAAGCGCACTGAAGCGAACATCAACATTGGCGATATCGTTTTGTTTAAGGAAGATCGGTTACCGCTAACAAGCTGGTTGATAGGCCGCGTAACCGAAACATACTGGGAGGGATAACCATGTTCGAGCTGCAAGTGTTTTCTGTAACAAGAAGTATATCAAAAGACCAGTCACAAAGCTATGCCTGTTACCAATTGAAGAAGGAAGGTTACTGCCACGCGAGATGCAAAAACCGAGATCTACAGTAAATGCACATCTTGGACAAAGTCATAGCAGATCTAAAAGTTGGGTAATGGCGAAGAGTTCGGAACCTATGAACCCGGTTCAATCGATGACGCATATAATAGAAAACCTGGGACAGGGTTGCACATTGATTTTAGACGAAGAAAATGATCCCGTAAAGATTGCTCCATTCAAAAACCATCCAGAAATCTACTTCAGAAGGTTGATAGTATAAATCTGATAACCAGCGACTGGAAAATAATTGTCCATTATGACATAACCAACTATTGGAGGGAATTTGAAGGATTAAAGGAACTTGTGAAGGATATGAACGACTTTTGTAAAATGAAGTCGTACTGACTCACAATGTAGTTCATCAATTCAATCACGAGCTGAGATCATAAAAAGTAACAACGACCTACTGCTCAACCTAGGAGCCGGAAAGCCACTCAAGGTTAGATCAGAACGATCCCCGTTCGACTTTATTGGTACCGTAGCAAAAAAGCTGTTCGGGATATTGGACGAGTCATATGCTGAACACTATGAGTCACAAATTCAGGAAACACAATCAAATGAGACTCATCTACTCCAATTAATAAAAAAATAGACTGATAGCAGAATCAAAGAGTAATATTTTACAGAGAAATACTGAAACTGCACAACTGCAAGAGTTCCACAATAACTTAGAAAACAAGAACATTTCAGTGAAATTGAACAACCAAAACAATGCAGAACTGAAGTTTTTAGGCTTATCAGCATATGCGACCTTAGCAACGCTAGTTGTAGAACTATGCATAATCAAATATGCACTTTTTTTTGTGTTTTTTTTGTTTCTAGTCAAAGTGCTCATGATACATATAGTTGGGGTAATAAGCCCCGAAGATTAGGTTATTCATCGAGGTCTTGGAATGTGCCTTCGAGTCATCTTGATCGGGAAATTGTCCACCCTTATCATATTCCCTCTGTTGTATAGGACCTCATTAGAATAGAATTTTATGTACTTAAACTCTGGTGTACTGTACAAGTGAAGGCAAGCCCGAAGGCAGGCCCTCTCAAACACCCGATTCTTTTCCATCTTACTTGCCCGTATGTTAAACCACACGGTACATCCATATGCATCCATGGGCCGAATGGGGGTCATGTAGCAGATTACCTTTACCTTTGCATTGAGTTGCTTGCTATAAAAAAGTCTCTTTGTAAGGTCGAAGGCAGCACGGGCTCTGCCCAGTGCGGCATCTACATGTGTGTTAAAATATAGATATTTGTCTAGCCAAAGTCCAAGGTATCTGACCGTCCAATTATAGAGAACTTTCGCCAATTCTTTCTAGTATTCCTAGAGGCCAGAGACAACGGCGTTTCGAATAGAATGGTTTCCGACTTCTGAAGGTTGATCTTCAACTTCCAGTTGTCGCAATATCGCTGAATCTTATCGAAATCACTCTGCGAAATCACTTAGAGCATTGCAATGACGTCAATCTTAGGCCCTGATCTGTACGCAATCAAATCGTCTGCGTACGCTATTGCATGCTGAAGAGATCCTATCAGATCAGAAAAGTATCGGTGAATTGCAGACCATTTTTAATTTCGTACGTCCCAGCAGAAGTCACATTGCCATTTTTCACAACAAACTTTCTACTGGGGTGAGCAACAGCAGGGATTTGCTTATACCTAACCTGCTCAACTTGTAAAAGAGCCCTTCCAACCATACGGTATCGAAGGACTTCTCCAAATCAATCAGAGAGGCCCCCGTGCATTGGTTCTTGCTTTTGTTCCATTGGATATCCGACACCAGTTTAGACGCGGCATGTATTGTATCATGCCCCGCCTTGAAACCGAATTAATTATCCGGATGTATATTATTGTCATCAACCCACTTAATCAAGGCACTATTGATTACGAGTACTTTTTCGAATAGCTCGCTGATATTCGGAAGGAGACTTATCGACTAGAGATTTTCCGGATTAGAGGAATCCTTTCCCCTTTTGGGGATCGGCTGTACCACTGCTCTTTTCCAATGCTCCGGATAATGGACATTATTCAGTGCATTATTGAACAGGGTGGCGTAAATTTCTACCGCTCCTAGAGAAGGATGTCGAAGCACAATGTTCGATATTCCATCGATTCCCACTGTTTTCTTCATTCTCAATGATTCCAAGATCTTTTGGAGATCCACCTTCGATATGTATGGGGGATGTACCCTTTCATTGGCGATTTCATTGTTTGTCAAGTTTTCGTCATTGAACCTGGTAGAACTGATCGCCAGTGCTCTATATCATTTCGAAGGTAGAAGTTGTGCCAATGACTCTATTCTCCAGGTCGTTTTTCGGGCGAATGGTAGCATTCACCTTGTACATATCCTCAAAAATAGATCCTATAGCCTCCACCTTCTCCTGCGGATCTTCAATCACAAAAATTCGGATCTATTCCTGCTGCTGTAAGTAAGCGTTCATTGTTCGTTGTTCGGGGAATTTCAGACACAGAAATTCGTTGACATCGTTCCTCCGAAATATTTTATTAATCTGAGGGAACATACTTGGGTTATCAGAATCTTGTTGCCCCAGTGCAAATTAGCCGACCGCTCATAATTTGCTCTAATTAGTATTTGCAGGTTCATTATCAACGATTTCATCGTCCTAAACTCCTTGTTTTGTCTGTCAGTAAACTGCCTATAGAAGTTTTTTAGTCTTGTAAGCAGCCTACTTGTTTGTACGTGTAGTGTGTCGATTGTTGCATTGCGGAACATGTTGTGAGTTGGTCGATACCGAGATATCGTACTGTTCATCGTTCGTTTGATTACCTCATACCTATCAATCTCCTCGTTTGGCAGATTCCTATTGACCGGTGGGTAGAGCGAGTTCGAGGAGAGTGCTCTTATCAATTCTCGGGAGAAGCGAGTCCAACGAGTCCTATTGTAGTTGTAGGAGTACTTTTGAACAAACTTTTATTTCGGCACTAAGTCCGCAATGGTCACTGTCATACACAAACGTGCGCAAACAGTTTATCGTTTGTCGGTCAACTTTGGTCAGTTGTAACCGTTCATCGAACAGCAGTATATCCAGATAGGAGCCGCTTCTGGGAAACGACGGACTATCTATAGCCTTCAAATCGAGCCGAAACTTAACATTGTGTTGACCCCACCAACTGAATAGTGAGTTCCCTCTAGGAATTGGTGTGTGATTTCCCCAATCTCTATGTTTGAGGTTTTGATCTCCGACCATGAGGAAACAATTTTCCCGCGACTCCAGTCGTAGACATCGGAACAATTTCTTAAACTTTGACATAAATATAGTAGAGGGATGTACACAATACACGCTTCTAGCCCCTGAAACCTTCGTACTTGACCACTGTACATGGTCTTATACCTAAGTTCTTTACAAATGAAGATCGCAACACCTCCTCCTCGAGTGAAGTTGGGTCGGTCTCCTCTTTCTATATTATAGTTTTTATGCCGTATCTAGCGTTTCTGGGTTAGCTTAGTTTCGCTAACCAGGCACACGTCAGGGCTTTGGTCGTCGAGCAACTTGTAGAGCGATTCCTTTCGTTAAATCATAATCAATGAATTTACATTTACCGCTAGGATCTTCAAGGAATTTTTAGTCGCAGTCGTACCCATCACGATTGAAAGTGCTTTAGACTAGGTAGAAGCGCGTAAATCCTGTCCACACGGGTCGCCTGTTCTTGTAACTGGCGCTGTAGCTGTCCCATCCGATCCTGGATAGAGGGCAAGATAGTCAGCAAGTCGCCTTGCGCATCAAGTGCCTTAGGCACTGGGGCTATGCAGCTACCTTCGGTTGTTGCTGTACCTTGGTTCTCCAACCTGACGCCATTTGGGCGTAGGTGATTTGGGGAGTCACGGTTGCTTTTTGAGCTGGACCTGGTTGGACTTTCACTGCACTTTTCTGCTTACGAACCAGATTTGCTGTTTTAATGCTTTGAAACTCAGGACAGCCCCGATAGTTTGTCTCGAGTTCTTGCATAGCACACATGTGAGCTGGCTCTTATCTGCCACTCCCTCTTTACCTAGAGGACATTCCTCCATCTTGTGGTTCTTTCAACATTTTACGCATCGAGGCTGCATATCGCAGTTCTATGCGGCATGCCCGAATCTTCGGCATGAATGCATTGAATAATGCTTTCGCTGAGCTTTACTTTATCCCATGTGACAACCTGGTAGTCTAGAACTTCGATACTCCTTAGACCATCCAGTTTGCTATCGGGCGACAACTGAACTAGGAAGAACGGTGGTTCCCGTTTCTCCCTTTTAGCCCTTGCTGTGGTGAAAGGCTTAACAAGTACAAATGTGAGACTGTCGCACTTAATTTGTTGGAGCGTCTTAAGGAGGTCATACCGCTCCACCGTCTATTGTCATTGAAATGCTTAATTGTAAAGTTATCGGCTATGGCCGACTTACACAGTTCCATGGTATCCTTAAACTACATCTTGTAGGTATTGATAGGCAGAACTCGCACCTTCCCTGGCTTGTTCTGCTGTTGTTGTTGCTGCTTCTGATTCGGCTGCTGCTGTTGTTGTTGCTGTTTCGGCTTCTGCTGTTTTTGCTGCTGCTGTTGCTGCTGCTTTGGCTGCTGCTTTTTCTGTTGCTGCGGCTGTTGCTGCGGCTGCTTTATCTTTTATTGTTGTTGCTCGTTATGCTGCTTTTGCTTTGGCTGTTGTTGTTGCTGTTGCTCATGGGAGCTCTGGAGCTCAGCCTGTCTCTCCATCTCCCGCCTTGCCATTTGCTTGGCTTTTAGGGCCAATATTTTTGTGGAGCTGTCTTATACTGGTGTTAAGGCACCAGGGAAGCGGAGCCGTTGCTTGCCCCCGTATAACTTCCCTGCCCACCGCCGGTGACGTACTGGAATTCTTCTCCATGTGCTGCTAACGTAGTGTCCATCGCCGGCGTCTCCTCCCCCACCTCAACTGGCAGCTGGGGCTGATATGGTGGGACGCTTTACCACGTTAGTAGTCGGTTTTGGCTTCCTCCTCCGTTTCGTCGTACCATCAATTGTAGCGGGCATTGCTACTGAGTGGCCTGTACCGCCACCTCGCCAGATGTTATTTCTACCGCGGCCGCAAATTCCGCTACTGGGAGCGCCGACTGTTCGGTCGGTCTCACTCATCACTTGTTGTAATTCTCCTTCATCACTCACTGTGTTTTTTTTTTATTTATTTAATTTGTTTCAAAAATTAAAAAAAAAAAAAAAAAAAAGTCTTGCTCCCCGGCCGGGAATCGAATCAGCTTTTGCCACGCGGCTTTCTACCACTACTTCCTCTGCACCGCGCTGGTGATTTGGAATTGTCACTCTAACACACTAGTTGAATTACACTTTCGATTCGCAAAGAAGCCGAAACACACATTCTTTCCTGAGGTCTATGAACGGCTGTTGATGTTTCAATCGGGGTGTTGACTGCAAGTTCTCTATCCTTATCGGTAGTGGAGATATCATACTCAGTTCTCATTGCGAGCACGTTCTAAAAAACTTTCACGACAGGTGTAGCTGTAATTTTACCGCACCAGCAACCACAGGTATCTTGCTATTTCTACCTTTTGATATATTGGGAGTGTTAAACTCCATAAACATAATTTTGTAAACTCAGCATAATCACAACTGAAGTTCATTGCCAACTGGGGTTGTTCAACCTCGCAGTGGGAACGCTATCGCATCGAGGATCAATTTACACATTTTGTTTGTTCATATTATTTGCAGTTTTCTTTCTTTTATTCTTTAAGCAATTGTTGTGTAATTTTGTAGAATAAGTACTATATGTAAATTTAGTGTAAATAGAGAAATTTCAATAAAGTGAGGGAGTCGCATCGGAACACCCAAGACTTTAATTCTACTTCAAGTGAGTCTGCTGGAAGAGCTGTTCAGCAAATATAAAGCATAATCGACACACGAATCGACTTGTGCATCTGCAACTAGTCTAGGTTTATGCACCTACGACCAAATTACTAGAAACAAGACTGGATAAAAGCATTCAGCTTCAATATTTGGCGACCGTGACAGGACAGACTTGTTGTTAGGTGCCGAATTCTATCACGAGTTGCTGACGGTCGGACAAATTAAACTTAGAGATGGTCTACCAATATTACAAAATACGGTGCTCGGTTGGATAATGTCTGGTAGGGTTGAAAGATCTTCCGCTACAACAGTCATGTGTGAAATATAGACAAAAGATTGGACGAAATCATCAAAAAATTCTGGCGACTGGAAGAAATTGCAGAAGACACAACCAGCTTAACTCCAGCCGAAAATGAGCAAGACACTTTGACAAAACATTCCACCGGGACAAGCAGAATGGAAGATTCATATTGAGCTTGCCTTTTGCACGCCAACCTTCAGAATTAGGTGAATCTAGGAAGATAGCTCAGCGAAGACATCTTCTCGATACTTTTACGCTTCAGAGCGCCATACTTTGTATTTACGGCAGATATCGAGAAGATGTACCGACAAATCATTATAAAAAAGGAGGATCGAGACTATCAGCTGATATTTTGGCGGAATGGACCGGATCAAGAATTGAAATGCTAACAGCTAAAGACAGTAGCGTACGGTACCACATCTGCTCCCTATCTTGCAACACGCTGTCTTCGATAACTTGCCACGGAAAACTAACATAAGTTTCCATTGAGAGCCAAAAATTTTGTTGACGTTATGTCCGGCTCCAACAGCCTATCAGAAGCCACCGCCATACAAAAACAATTAGTTCAAATTTTGAAATCAGCCAAATTTAACCTTCGTAAGTGGTGCAGCAATATACCACAGCTGCTTAATCTGACGTTCAAGATAAGGAATAGCAAACATTAAAAACCTTGGGATTTACTTGGAATCCACAAACAGCTGAATTCCTAATCAATTTAACATTGCAAGCAAACAACCGAATCAAGAAAAGAACAGTCTTATCGGAAATTGCACATATTTTTGATCCATTAGGGATCGTGAATCCAATTACAATCACGGCGAAAATATTCATTCAGCTGTTATGGAAGCTGAAGTTTGACTGAGATGATGCCTTACCAATGGAGCTCCACACCACCTGGGACAATTTTCGAAAGGACTTAGTGGCAATAAGGGATATAAAAATTCCCAGACATCTATTTTCAAAACAAATCCCAAGAAAAATCCAGATGCACGCGTTTGCAGATGCTTCAGGAAAGGCCTCTGGTGCTGCGATATGCATTAGGACAACTAATAACAACGGTACGATAACGATCCAGCTAATCTGCTCGAAGTCTAGAGTTGCACCAATTAAACGGGGAATGGATGAGGAAATCATTACTGCCACAACTATACCACGCTTAGAACTCTGTGCAGCCAAGTTGGCCACGGAGCTCAACGATCGGGTTATAAGGGACCTAAGGCTAAGAGAATTTGAAGCATACTTCTGGAAAGATTCAGAGATCGTGTTAGTTTGGATAAATAGCGAGGCATCTAGCTATCACAGTTTCATAGGAAATCGAATAAGATCAATCAGAAGTAAGACTACTCCTCAGCAGTGGCGGCATGTACTGACTAAGCAGAATCCGGAGGATATTGTGTCAAGAGGAATATCTGATCTAAAACTCAAAACCCGTACGATGTGACTTAATAGGCCTCTATACCTATATGGTCCGGAGAATAGCTGGCCCGAAAAATTCGAAGGAAAGAACACGGACATAGAAAAAAGAAGTCAAAAATAGTGCTCTTAGCAACATATGAAACAAGTATCATCAATAGAATTGACCATCATAACTCACTCGATTCATCCATAATTGCAAACACAAAGATGGAATTCATAGATTTGCAGAACATCTTTTTCCAAAAGGAAGAGACAGTGCCACTCATACGATATTGAAGGAAGTGCAGCATCAGGTGTGGAAGAAAGAACTCAAGCAACTATCAAAAAGAAAATATGTCAGCATTCAAAGCCCACTGAGTAGTCTGTCACCATTTTTGGACGGAGAAGGGATTCTTCGTCTTGGAGGAGGCTTAAGAGCAGCTGAACTAGATTACGATGCCAAGCACCCCATCGTACTAACATATAATCATGATTTCAGTGTTTAACACTAATCTCATTCACTTAATTTATATTTATACATTATTGTTAAATTACTGTTTAAATATTTTTGTTACCATCTGTTACATTGTTAAAAAATTATGTGACCCACTGTACATCATTTCGTCGAACCACTTTCTGCAGTTGTATCCTAACAACAATTGCACGCATTGAGGATCACGCGATGCACTTGCACTCACACACACAACAGCGCACCCTCTCCTACACTAAATGGGATCCATTTTTATAGCTGCTATGCCCGACCCAGTTTGACGGCCAGCGAGTACCAACTAATGCTGGATAATCTAACCACGGATGCGCTCCAGAGAGCCCCAGTGGTTATAGGAGGAGACTTCAACGCGTGGGCAACAGAATGGGGCAGCAGGCTCACCAACACCAGAGGACAGGTCTTATTGGAGACATTCGCTCCCCTAGCGATAGGCATTGCTAATAAGGGCCGGACAAATACTTACCGGAAGGCTGGAGTAGGGTCCATTATTGACATCACCTTTGCGAGCAACTCCATCCTGAAAACCATAAAGTGGAGGGTCAGTGAGGAATATTCACACAGCGACCATCAGGTGATAATACTGGAAATAAAAGGGAAAAAACCAGTCCAGCTCCCAAAACTTACTGGCCCAAAATGGAATGACAGATCTTTCGATAAGGATGCATTCGAAGAGATGTTGAACGGTGATCAAGCTCCAAGCGGAACAGCGGAGACCCTCGCTCACCACCTCACAGGCACCATCACCACAGCGTGCGACGCATCAATGCCTAGGAGAGCAAACACCAGGAACACATCACCGTGTTACTGGTGGAACGAGGAAATATTCGAACTCCGGGCAAAATGTCTGCAAGCCCGGCGTAAAGTCCAACGATCAAGAAGGAGGGCGGATTTCCAACAATGCCTGGACACCCTTAGACTGGCGAGACGTAGCTTAAATAGAGCCATTAAGGAAAGCAAAACTGCATGCTTTAAACGTCTCTGTCAAGAAGCCGACATCAACCCATGGGGCTCGGCATACAGAATGGTGATGACAAAATTAAAGGGCTATAGGACTCCTCAAATAACATGTCCGATAATGCTGAGATCCATAGTAGAGTACCTCTTCCCTCAAAGGCCTGCTGCTATGTGCAATATTATACGAGAAGTCAATCCAGAAGATATTCCTTTAATTACTCACGAGGAACTGCTAAGGGCATGCAGCAAGATAGGTGACAACAAGGCTCCGGGACCCGACGGCATCCCGAACAAGGCAGTAAAGGCAGCTGTAACAAAAAGACCAGACCTCTTCATAACAACAATGAAGCAGTGCCTTGAAGAAGGAACCTTT
The DNA here is from genome assembly GCA_963082735.1 of Pocota personata. Taxonomy (NCBI): domain Eukaryota; kingdom Metazoa; phylum Arthropoda; class Insecta; order Diptera; family Syrphidae; genus Pocota; species Pocota personata. The sequence goes on along the minus strand of OY720431.1, from coordinate 100,763,856 downwards.
CCCGAAAAATGGAAAACGCAGCATTTGGTCCTACTGCCAAAAGGAAAGAAGCCCCCAAGAGAACCATCATCCTATCGCCCAATATGCCTATTAGACACCATGGGAAAGATCCTCGAGAAGATAATCTATAATAGATTACTCGCAGTAGTAGAAGAGAAAGGAGCCCTCTCAGATCACCAATTTGGCTTCAGAAGAGCACGATCTACTGTTGATGCCATAAGAGCGGTAGTCGATATCGCCAAAGGTGCCATCGAAGGAGAAAGATGGCTCTACGGCACAAAGGAGTATTGCGCAGTAGTAACGCTGGACATTAAAAACGCATTTAACTCTGCGAACTGGTCGTTTATTAGAAGGTCACTTGCCAGGATGGATACGCCATATTACCTGCTACGGATAGTGACGAACTACTTCAACAACAGAAAGCTGAGGTACAATACCGATGAAGGCGTAAAATACTACAACGTAACTGCGGGAGTTCCACAGGGATCGGTTTTAGGGCCACTATTGTGGAACATCATGTACGACGGAGTACTACGATTAGCGTTACCTGGGGGAGTAACGATAATTGGATTCGCCGATGACATTGCAGTCGTGACAGTAGCTAAACAGATCCGTGCAGTAGAATCAGCTACAAATGAAGCAATTGCCCGGATAAAAGATTGGCTAGTATCCGCCGGACTAGAACTAGCTGACCATAAAACAGAAGCTGTTCTTATAACCAGCCGGAAAACTGTCGAATTTGCCAACTTTCAGGTTGGTAACCAAACCATCAGGTCGAAAGAGGCAATTAAATACCTTGGAGTAATGCTGGACAACAGGCTACGGTTTAAAACGCATGTTGATTTTGTTACCAAAAAAGCATCGCAAATGCAGGGAGCTCTCTCGCGTATCATGCCTAACATCGGTGGACCTGGATATGCTAGAAGGATTCTACTCTCTAGAGTTATCACCTCAGTTCTGTTATATGCCGCCCCAGTCTGGGCGGAGGCACTGAGGACGAAGGAGACCAAAAGGAAACTATCGTCATCATACAGACTCTGTGCGCTACGGACAATTAGCGGCTTTCGAACCATCTCTGACGAAGCTGCATTTGTCATAGCTGGAATGGTCCCCATCGATATTCTCGCAGATGAAATGCTGAGGATATATAACAGAAGAGCATTGAGTCATCACGACGCCACTGGTATCAAGGTGATAAAAATTGAAGAAAGGGCAGCGTCAGCAGCTATGTGGCAAGCTCGTTGGGCTAATACAACAAAAGGCAGATGGACATACAAACTTATACCGACAATCCAAGATTGGATAAGTCGAAAGCATGGAGACTGCAACTACCATCTAACGCAGTTCCTGTCTGGCCACGGTGGCTACCGCAAATATCTACACCGATTCGGACACGACAACTCACCATCCTGCCCGGAATGCCCAGGTGAAGATGAGGATACGGAGCACGCAGTGTTTTACTGCACACGTTTCACGGCATGGAGAATTACTCTGCCAAGTCCGTCATTACTCCTCGACCATATGTTACGGTTGGAAGAAAATTGGATGGCAATATGTTCTTTCGTAACAACTCTACAAAAAGAGCTGCGGAGAATAGAAAAGCTAAGAAGAGCAGCAGAAGCAACAGAAGCATCAGAAGCAGCAATACAAGAAGCATAGCATGAATTGCTAACCAGCCCCGCGAAGTAATACCTAACGGCAGTCCCGCGGGGAGAGTGGTTGAAGTGTGTAGGGTGTGTGTTTAGTACGTAGGCGTATTCCTGGCATCGAGTACTCAGGTTTGCGAATCGTGCATGCTAGTAGCACTCGGGCTACTAGTATCTATGAAGATTACACATCCCTGGCGCAATCCAAAAAAAAAAAAAAAAAAAAAAAAACCCTCTCCTACACTGTGATGACACATACGCACGCTTTCCTGCACTGCGTAGGTGTAACCGGATGCTTGTTTCGATTCTTTTCCACATGGATTTCGGTCGCAGCACGCATCACAAGGTTGTAAGTTATCAATTGAAAATAAATATTTGTACATAAATTTGAATTTCTCTGTTTTTTGGAATCATCACTGTTCTTCGTCGATTATATACTTTAAGCTAATTCCTCGGTTAATTCGTCCAAATCCCAACCACGCAGTAAACTTCTTCTGCAGGAGATCCATCTGAAAAATCTGCACGTTGGGCCACAGATATTGCTGGCAACTGTAAGTCGAAAATATTGGCCCAACAAAGGAAAAACGTTGATAAGGCCAGTGGTGCAAAACTGCATTCGTTGTGCCAGAGTAAAACCCAAGCTGATGACGCAGATAGTGGGAAATTTGCCGGCAGCACAAGCTCAACCGGCTAGACCCTTCTTCAACGCAGGGGTAGATTTATTCGGACCAGTGTGGATTCACTTTAAGATCAGAATAAATAATTACATCAATATGGCAAATACGCAATAGAAATGAATCTGGTATATGTAGTAATCATGAATTATGGGATTATGTTAAAACACTTTGTGGTTATAAACAACCAGTAACAAGTTTGGAACTATAAATGGTGCAAAATAAAAATAAAAGCCGCAAGAGAAAGAGAAAAGTCAGAAGCAGAATAATGTGCAACAAAATTTACATAATTTAATCATAGGAGTATACATGCAAGAACCTATTTATTGAAAACTCCTAAAGCGAGTAAAAGAATTATGAGACATTAGGAGAGAAAGCAACGAAACATTGTATAATTGTGCATTCATCAAGATATCACCCTCAGTAGCGTCTCCACTTTAGATCTTGAAAGCAGCCAAATTTTAAGTTTATTCAGAATTTACATCCGTGTGCTACAAAACTGGATATTTTAACCGGCAGCTGTTAAAAATATAAGGTGCAATGACAGTTAGAAAACGTCTACTGTGCTCTTTATTAGTTGATGGGACAACGTCGTCAAACCTATTTCTCAGCGAAAATTAACTTACGTCCTAGTACTCTATCACTTACTTAAAAGGACGTAGAGATAGCCAAACTTAAACTTATTTATGTGGCACAACGCAGATACGTTTCTACTGAATTTCATCTACTATCAAAGAAGCCATCAGTCCTAAAAGTAGCTTGATAACCCTTGTGAAGAATTCAAGTGACAAGAGGCTTGAAATTAACATGTGAAGTATCTATGTTTTATTTCTAAAGGGAATTTACAAAGTTATAAAAATTATATGTACATATGTATGAAATTCTTACCGCAATTTGCGAATCTAGTCCACTTGGGTTTAGAAATAGAAATGACACCGGTTAAAGGCGCAAATTTTGACAAGTACAAAATGAAGTTAGCTACAGCTAAACATTTTACTTTTTTTAGCTCTGTTCGTTGAGGTAACCAGTAAGTGGGCGTTCTGTTACAACCCTCAATCCATTTCTGGATTTTCATAAAACTCTTCGAGTCAACGGCAGATTAATTAATACCGATCTTTCATATAATGAGCGTTATCGAATCATACTGTCATGCGCTTGGCCGTACTAAAGGCTGCGTATTACCAAATATCTAATATAAAACATAAAAGAATATTCACAGATTCTTTTTTTTTGATTAAGTATCTATAAACTCCTTTAGATGAAGTATCTATAAACTTCCATACTGAAGTGTCTACAACAATACTCGAAGTTATTTTATTATTTAGACACACATTTTAAATTTCATTTACATTTATCTTGAATGCACTATACTATATTATTTCTCTATGGATATATATACTTGTAAATAGGATAGCTGTCTAAGTATGTAAGTATTTATTTAACCGCATTGCGGCAAGGCGGCCGGTAATGTTTAAAATAAAAGTAATCTATAATTGGTTAAAGTATGATTGGTTGGGTATAAAATAATAATATAACTAATCTAGTGTGATGCGACCGTCATCTACGGGTGGCAGTTCTTATAAAAACCCATGGTTACCATGGGCGCAAAAGGACTAGCTCCTTTAGAATATTAAATCATTGAAAAAGTAGCATTGGGGCGGACAGCGGAACTCCAGGTTGAGGGCATATGCTTCAGACCAGGCTTGTTACCGATAGTCTGAGCGATTGAGCAATCAGCACAGTGGATGCTAACAGTAGCATTGGAAGGCGAAGTACGTGGTATGGAGATGATATCCCAAAAATGCACGCCTTCACTGTCTTCATCCATAGAAGCTCTGGACAAGACTAAACACTCAGCTCTGGAAAGAAACTAGTTTTCGAGGGAAAGGTAAGGGTCAGATTATTTCGATCCTTATGAACGAGTAGTCCCCAGAGGCGATTGCCAAGGAAGGTCATACGAACCGATACAGGTTCGGCAGAGTGCCAATAAGTGAACTAAGAAAACAGGCTACAGAAAATAATAGAGAGAAGGGCGTACCTTATAGTAGCTACAGCCAACTTTGCTGGAGGTGTGACCACACTGGCCATAAAGATTCAGAAACTGGTTGGCTGGGATGCAATGCCAATGTACACATGAAGGAATGTGACAGCAAAGGTAATAAGGATAGGAGGGGGTGCCTTCTTGAGTATATTTGAAATGTGGGTAATACACCAACTTTTGTGAATAGAGTAAGGGAAGAGGTTCTTGATATCACATCGGAAAGTCAAAGTGTTTTGGGTAATGGGTTGTTGCGGTTTTCTGGTAAACCTTCAATGTCAGATCACACAATTATTACGTTGAACATTGAAGCGTTCAGCGGTAAAACTACCACCAGAAGAAACCCTCCCAAAAATGACTGGGAGATGGAACCAACAGACAAGGCAACCAACATCTATAAGAATGACGGTGAAGAAACCCCCGCCCACCATAGGGCCGGAAAATCTACCAACACCGCCTATAACAGTTGACAAGTCTAGTTTAGGATACTACAAACTACAGAGAAACGATTTCTCTGGAAGAAACATAAATAAGCTGTGGTAAACAAAGCCACCTAGGCACTAAGAGTGTGTGGAAACATTTCAGGTAAAACCTGGTGATGCATCCCGACTGTACTGAGATGAATATGCATCATGATGGTTAGGCCTATTACGTACGTAGCTTGGTTTAGAAGAACTAGGTTGAGCACAACGAAGAAAACTCTTGAAAAGTCCAGAGGCTAGATCTAGCATACTAAGAATAATATTAGAGGGCATCGGGAGAGGAAAATGCGTCGCACATTGAGAGCAAGAAATATTTTTCAAATCAGTCTCGCATCTGGACTGATCCAAAGATGATATGGTTAAAAACTACTACTTCGAGAGAAGATTTAACTCGAAGCTGAGCACCAAAAGAGAATGAAGCAGTGAATCCGAGATCTACAAACTTAAACAAAATACCTTAAAGTGTTATATCCCCCAGTATTTTTCAAGCAGAGGTCTACGCGAAAGAACGATGCGCCGCATTTAACTTCGATAAATATTATCGCGATACTGTCGGACAGTCAGGCTGCCATCAACATGCTGCCATCATGAAATTAGGTCTACACTGCTGTGAGGGTGCCTTACTAAAATAGGCCGACTGAATGAGAATGACAAAGTCACCATCTACCAAGTCACGTGGGAGTAGAGGGGAATGAACTAGCAAGGGAAGGCTCGGAGACTGTCTTTACCACACCGGAGCCATTTTGTGAGCTGGGACCGTATAAGAAACGGGAAGAGCTAAGGAAGGAATAAGATTGAACAGGAACCAAACTTCCATAAGCTAAGACAGGATCAGAGAGGTCTGATCACTGTAGACTTAAGGAACATCTGAGAAAATTGGGTGCAAAGCAACGCAGAGACTACCGATACTGTGAAGATGTTGAAGAAACAGCAGGGGACCTGCTTAAGGAATGTGGAAAACTAATCCACAAAAGAGGAAACACCTGGATTCCTAAATATCAGAAGAAGTTAGATCCACTAGATTTCACATTCATCCATCCATTGCAACAAGAGAAAAATAAATATTCCGAAGTATCTCCATCCCGTTACTCAAGGAGAAGAATCAAGAAGATTCAACAATCCATAATGAGGGGAGACTGTGTTGATTGCGGTAAAACCATTGGAAAGAATGATATTAAATGCGCGCATAAGTGATTATGATAGTAACGTGTTAAAACATGTTAACATAATGTTCATTTGTAATGAATGAAAAGTGTATATGAAAAGTATAATGGACAAAATGGATAAAAATTTTAAATAAAAGCAAGATGGCATTATGTAAATAAGAAGAAGAAATCAGAGACATTTTTAGTTGTGTAACGCTTATTAGTGGAAGGGAGACAAATAGTGAAATGAAGAAAGTAAACAAAAGTAAAACATATAAATAAAAATATACCACATATAATAATCAAATCGACCAATAAATAGAATAGTGAAAAAACAAAAGCTTAAATAAAAAAAAATATATTAACCCAGCTGATCTAGCACTCCAAGTTAAACGATTCGCTAAAAGTTCTAATGTATCAATTGTGATAAAGTGTACAAATAAAAAATTAATTAAAAAATAGTGAATTTAAAGATAAATTTGGTTACAACATATAATATATGTAAATATACCATCGCTAATTAACTCAGTGATTGGAATGGATAAAGAAATAAAAGAAAAAGAATTAATTGATCAAAACAAAGTGAGTGGAAATATGAACCTTGTAATTAATTTGTTGGAGCGTCTTAAGGAGGTCATACCGCTCCACCGTCTATTGTCATTGAAATGCTTAATTGTAAAGTTATCGGCTATGGCCGACTTACACAGTTCTATGGTATCCTTAAACTACATCTTGTAGGTATTGATAGGCAGAACTCGCACCTTCCCTGGCTTGTTCTGCTGTTGTTGTTGCTGCTTCTGATTCGGCTGCTGCTGTTGTTGTTGCTGTTTCGGCTGCTGCTGTTTTTGCTGCTGCTGTTGCTGCTGCTGCTGTTGCTGCTGCTTTGGCTGCTGCTTTTTCTGCTGCTGCGGCTGTTGCTGCGGCTGCTTTATCTTTTATTGTTGTTGCTCGTTATGCTGCTTTTGCTTTGGCTGTTGTTGTTGCTGTTGCTCATGGGAGCTCTGGAGCTCAGCCTGTCTCTCCATCTCCCGCCTTGCCATTTGCTTGGCTTTTAGGGCCAATATTTTTGTGGAGCTGCCTTATACTGGTGTTAAGGCACCAGGGAAGCGGAGCTGTTGCTTGCCCCCGTATAACTTCCCTGCCCACCGCCGGTGACGTACTGGAATTCTTCTCCATGTGCTGCTAACGTAGTGTCCATCGCCGGCGTCTCCTCCCCCACCTCAACTGGCAGCTGGGGCTGATATGGTGGGACGCTTTACCACGTTAGTAGTCGGTTTTGGCTTCCTCCTCCGTTTCGTCGTACCATCAATTGTAGCGGGCATTGCTACTGAGTGGCCCGTACCGCCACCTCGCCAGATGTTATTTCTACCGCGGCCGCAAATTCCGCTACTGGGAGCGCCGACTGTTCGGTCGGTCTCACTCATCACTTGTTGTAATTCTCCTTCATCACTCACTGTGTTTTTTTTTTATTTATTTAATTTGTTTCAAAAATTAAAAAAAAAAAAAAAAAAAGTCTTGCTCCCCGGCCGGGAATCGAATCAGCTTTTGCCACGCGGCTTTCTACCACTACTTCCTCTGCACCGCGCTGGTGATTTGGAATTGTCACTCTAACACACTAGTTGAATTACACTTTCGATTCGCAAAGAAGCCGAAACACACATTCTTTCCTGAGGTCTATGAACGGCTGTTGATGTTTCAATCGGGGTGTTGACTGCAAGTTCTCTATCCTTATCGGTAGTGGAGATATCATACTCAGTTCTCATTGCGAGCACGTTCTAAAAAACTTTCACGACAGGTGTAGCTGTAATTTTACCGCACCAGCAACCACAGGTATCTTGCTATTTCTACCTTTTGATATATTGGGAGTGTTAAACTCCATAAACATAATTTTGTAAACTCAGCATAATCACAACTGAAGTTCATTGCCAACTGGGGTTGTTCAACCTCGCAGTGGGAACGCTATCGCATCGAGGATCAATTTACACATTTTGTTTGTTCATATTATTTGCAGTTTTCTTTCTTTTATTCTTTAAGCAATTGTTGTGTAATTTTGTAGAATAAGTACTATATGTAAATTTAGTGTAAATAGAGAAATTTCAATAAAGTGAGGGAGTCGCATCGGAACACCCAAGACTTTAATTCTACTTCAAGTGAGTCTGCTGGAAGAGCTGTTCAGCAAATATAAAGCATAATCGACACACGAATCGACTTGTGCATCTGCAACTAGTCTAGGTTTATGCACCTACGACCAAATTACTAGAAACAAGACTGGATAAAAGCATTCAGCTTCAATATTTGGCGACCGTGACAGGACAGACTTGTTGTTAGGTGCCGAATTCTATCACGAGTTGCTGACGGTCGGACAAATTAAACTTAGAGATGGTCTACCAATATTACAAAATACGGTGCTCGGTTGGATAATGTCTGGTAGGGTTGAAAGATCTTCCGCTACAACAGTCATGTGTGAAATATAGACAAAAGATTGGACGAAATCATCAAAAAATTCTGGCGACTGGAAGAAATTGCAGAAGACACAACCAGCTTAACTCCAGCCGATCGAAAATGAGCAAGACACTTTGACAAAACATTCCACCGGGACAAGCAGAATGGAAGATTCATATTGAGCTTGCCTTTTGCACGCCAACCTTCAGAATTAGGTGAATCTAGGAAGATAGCTCAGCGAAGACATCTTCTCGATACTTTTACGCTTCAGAGCGCCATACTTTGTATTTACGGCAGATATCGAGAAGATGTACCAACAAATCATTATAAAAAAGGAGGATCGAGACTATCAGCTGATATTTTGGCGGAATGGACCGGATCAAGAATTGAAATGCTAACAGCTAAAGACAGTAGCGTACGGTACCACATCTGCTCCCTATCTTGCAACACGCTGTCTTCGATAACTTGCCACGGAAAACTAACATAAGTTTCCATTGAGAGCCAAAAATTTTGTTGACGTTATGTCCGGCTCTAACAGCCTATCAGAAGCCACCGCCATACAAAAACAATTAGTTCAAATTTTGAAATCAGCCAAATTTAACCTTCGTAAGTGGTGCAGCAATATACCACAGCTGCTTAATCTGACGTTCAAGATAAGGAATAGCAAACATTAAAAACCTTGGGATTTACTTGGAATCCACAAACAGCTGAATTCCTAATCAATTTAACATTGCAAGCAAACAACCGAATCAAGAAAAGAACAGTCTTATCGGAAATTGCACATATTTTTGATCCATTAGGGATCGTGAATCCAATTACAATCACGGCGAAAATATTCATTCAGCTGTTATGGAAGCTGAAGTTTGACTGAGATGATGCCCTACCAATGGAGCTCCACACCACCTGGGACAATTTTCGAAAGGATTTAGTGGCAATAAGGGATATAAAAATTCCCAGACATCTATTTTCAAAACAAATCCCAAGAAAAATCCAGATGCACGCGTTTGCAGATGCTTCAGGAAAGGCCTCTGGTGCTGCGATATGCATTAGGACAACTAATAACAACGGTACGATAACGATCCAGCTAATCTGCTCGAAGTCTAGAGTTGCACCAATTAAACGGGGAATGGATGAGGAAATCATTACTGCCACAACTATACCACGCTTAGAACTCTGTGCAGCCAAGTTGGCCACGGAGCTCAACGATCGGGTTATAAGGGACCTAAGGCTAAGAGAATTTGAAGCATACTTCTGGAAAGATTCAGAGATCGTGTTAGTTTGGATAAATAGCGAGGCATCTAGCTATCACAGTTTCATAGGAAATCGAATAAGATCAATCAGAAGTAAGACTACTCCTCAGCAGTGGCGGCATGTACTGACTAAGCAGAATCCGGAGGATATTGTGTCAAGAGGAATATCTGATCTAAAACTCAAAACCCGTACGATGTGACTTAATAGGCCTCTATACCTATAAAAAATTCGAAGGAAAGAACACGGACATAGAAAAAAGAAGTCAAAAATAGTGCTCTTAGCAACATATGAAACAAGTATCATCAATAGAATTGACCATCATAACTCACTCGATTCATCCATAATTGCAAACACAAAGATGGAATTCATAGATTTGCAGAACATCTTTTTCCAAAAGGAAGAGACAGTGCCACTCATACGATATTGAAGGAAGTGCAGCATCAGGTGTGGAAGAAAGAACTCAAGCAACTATCAAAAAGAAAATATGTCAGCATTCAAAGCCCACTGAGTAGTCTGTCACCATTTTTGGACGGAGAAGGGATTCTTCGTCTTGGAGGAGGCTTAAGAGCAGCTGAACTAGATTACGATGCCAAGCACCCCATCGTACTAACATATAATCATGATTTCAGTGTTTAACACTAATCTCATTCACTTAATTTATATTTATACATTATTGTTAAATTACTGTTTAAATATTTTTGTTACCATCTGTTACATTGTTAAAAAATTATGTGACCCACTGTACATCATTTCGTCGAACCACTTTCTGCAGTTGTATCCTAACAACAATTGCACGCATTGAGGATCACGCGATGCACTTGCACTCACACACACAACAGCGCACCCTCTCCTACACTGTGATGACACATACGCACGCTTTCCTGCACTGCGTAGGTGTAACCGGATGCTTGTTTCGATTCTTTTCCACATGGATTTCGGTCGCAGCACGCATCACAAGGTTGTAAGTTATCAATTGAAAATAAATATTTGTACATAAATTTGAATTTCTCTGTTTTTTGGAATCATCACTGTTCTTCGTCGATTATATACTTTAAGCTAATTCCTCGGTTAATTCGTCCAAATCCCAACCACGCAGTAAACTTCTTCTGCAGGAGATCCATCTGAAAAATCTGCACGTTGGGCCACAGATATTGCTGGCAACTGTAAGTCGAAAATATTGGCCCAACAAAGGAAAAACGTTGATAAGGCCAGTGGTGCAAAACTGCATTCGTTGTGCCAGAGTAAAACCCAAGCTGATGACGCAGATAGTGGGAAATTTGCCGGCAGCACAAGCTCAACCGGCCAGACCCTTCTTCAACGCAGGGGTAGATTTATTCGGACCAGTGTGGATTCACTTTAAGATCAGAATAAATAATTACATCAATATGGCAAATACGCAATAGAAATGAATCTGGTATATGTAGTAATCATGAATTATGGGATTATGTTAAAACACTTTGTGGTTATAAACAACCAGTAACAAGTGTGGAACTATAAATGGTGCAAAATAAAAATAAAAGCCGCAAGAGAAAGAGAAAAGTCAGAAGCAGAATAATGTGCAACAAAATTTACATAATTTAATCATAGGAGTATACATGCAAGAACCTATTTATTGAAAACTCCTAAAGCGAGTAAAAGAATTATGAGACATTAGGAGAGAAAGCAACGAAACATTGTATAATTGTGCATTCATCAAGATATCACCCTCAGTAGCGTCTCCACTTTAGATCTTGAAAGCAGCCAAATTTTAAGTTTATTCAGAATTTACATCCGTGTGCTACAAAACTGGATATTTTAACCGGCAGCTGTTAAAAATATAAGGTGCAATGACAGTTAGAAAACGTCTACTGTGCTCTTTATTAGCTGATGGGACAACGTCGTCAAACCTATTTCTCAGCGAAAATTAACTTACGTCCTAGTACTCTATCACTTACTTAAAAGGACGTAGAGATAGCCAAACTTAAACTTATTTATGTGGCACAACGCAGATACGTTTCTACTGAATTTCATCTACTATCAAAGAAGCCATCAGTCCTAAAAGTAGCTTGATAACCCTTGTGAAGAATTCAAGTGACAAGAGGCTTGAAATTAACATGTGAAGTATCTATGTTTTATTTCTAAAGGGAATTTACAAAGTTATAAAAATTATATGTACATATGTATGAAATTCTTACCGCAATTTGCGAATCTAGTCCACTTGGGTTTAGAAATAGAAATGACACCGGTTAAAGGCGCAAATTTTGACAAGTACAAAATGAAGTTAGCTACAGCTAAACATTTTACTTTTTTTAGCTCTGTTCGTTGAGGTAACCAGTAAGTGGGCGTTCTGTTACAACCCTCAATCCATTTCTGGATTTTCATAAAACTCTTCGAGTCAACGGCAGATTAATTAATACCGATCTTTCATATAATGAGCGTTATCGAATCATACTGTCATGCGCTTGGCCGTACTAAAGGCTGCGTATTACCAAATATCTAATATAAAACATAAAAGAATATTCACAGATTCTTTTTTTTTGATTAAGTATCTATAAACTCCTTTAGATGAAGTATCTATAAACTTCCATACTGAAGTGTCTACAACAATACTCGAAGTTATTTTATTATTTAGACACACATTTTAAATTTCATTTACATTTATCTTGAATGCACTATACTATATTATTTCTCTATGGATATATATACTTGTAAATAGGATAGCTGTCTAAGTATGTAAGTATTTATTTAACCGCATTGCGGCAAGGCGGCCGGTAATGTTTAAAATAAAAGTAATCTATAATTGGTTAAAGTATGATTGGTTGGGTATAAAATAATAATATAACTAATCTAGTGTGATGCGACCGTCATCTACGGGTGGCAGTTCTTATAAAAACCCATGGTTACCATGGGCGCAAAAGGACTAGCTCCTTTAGAATATTAAATCATTGAAAAAGTAGCATTGGGGCGGACAGCGGAACTCCAGGTTGAGGGCATATGCTTCAGACCAGGCTTGTTACCGATAGTCTGAGCGATTGAGCAATCAGCACAGTGGATGCTAACAGTAGCATTGGAAGGCGAAGTACGTGGTATGGAGATGATATCCCAAAAATGCACGCCTTCACTGTCTTCATCCATAGAAGCTCTGGACAAGACTAAACACTCAGCTCTGGAAAGAAACTAGTTTTCGAGGGAAAGGTAAGGGTCGGATTATTTCGATCCTTATGAACGAGTAGTCCCCAGAGGCGATTGCCAAGGAAGGTCATACGAACCGATACAGGTTCGGCAGAGTGCCAATAAGTGAACTAAGAAAACAGGCTACAGAAAATAATAGAGAGAAGGGCGTACCTTATAGTAGCTACAGCCAACTTTGCTGGAGGTGTGACCACACTGGCCATAAAGATTCAGAAACTGGTTGGCTGGGATGCAATGCCAATGTACACATGAAGGAATGTGACAGCAAAGGTAATAAGGATAGGAGGGGGTGCCTTCTTGAGTATATTTGAAATGTGGGTAATACACCAACTTTTGTGAATAGAGTAAGGGAAGAGGTTCTTGATATCACATCGGAAAGTCAAAGTGTTTTGGGTAATGGGTTGTTGCGGTTTTCTGGTAAACCTTCAATGTCAGATCACACAATTATTACGTTGAACATTGAAGCGTTCAGCGGTAAAACTACCACCAGAAGAAACCCTCCCAAAAATGACTGGGAGCTGGAACCAACAGACAAGGCAACCAACATCTATAAGAATGACGGTGAAGAAACCCCCGCCCACCATAGGGCCGGAAAATCTACCAACACCGCCTATAACAGTTGACAAGTCTAGTTTAGGATACTACAAACTACAGAGAAACGATTTCTCTGGAAGAAACATAAATAAGCTGTGGTAAACAAAGCCACCTAGGCACTAAGAGTGTGTGGAAACATTTCAGGTAAAACCTGGTGATGCATCCCGACTGTACTGAGATGAATGTGCATCATGATGGTTAGGCCTATTACGTACGTAGCTTGGGTTAGAAGAACTAGGTTGAGCACAACGAAGAAAACTCTTGAAAAGTCCAGAGGCTAGATCTAGCATACTAAGAATAATATTAGAGGGTATCGGGAGAGGAAAATGCGTCGCACATTGAGAGCAAGAAATATTTTTCAAATCAGTCTCGCATCTGGACTGATCCAGAGATGATATGGTTAAAAACTACTACTTCGAGAGAAGATTTAACTCGAAGCTGAGCACCAAAAGAGAATGAAGCAGTGAATCCGAGATCTACAAACTTAAACAAAATACCTTAAAGTGTTATATCCCCCAGTATTTTTCAAGCAGAGGTCTACGCGAAAGAACGATGCGCCGCATTTAACTTCGATAAATATTATCGCGATACTGTCGGACAGTCAGGCTGCCATCAACATGCTGCCATCATGAAATTAGGTCTACACTGCTGTGAGGGTGCCTTACTAAAATAGGCCGACTGAATGAGAATGACAAAGTCACCATCTACCAAGTCACGTGGGAGTAGAGGGGAATGGAACTAGCAAGGGAAGGCTCGGAGACTGTCTTTACCACACCGGAGCCATTTTGTGAGCTGGGACCGTATAAGAAACGGGAAGAGCTAAGGAAGGAATAAGATTGAACAGGAACCAAACTTCCATAAGCTAAGACAGGATCAGAGAGGTCTGATCACTGTAGACTTAAGGAACATCTGAGAAAATTGGGTGCAAAGCAACGCAGAGACTACCGATACTGTGAAGATGTTGAAGAAACAGCAGGGGACCTGCTTAAGGAATGTGGAAAACTAATCCACAAAAGAGGAAACACCTGGATTCCTAAATATCAGAAGAAGTTAGATCCACTAGATTTCACATTCATCCATCCATTGCAACAAGAGAAAAATAAATATTCCGAAGTATCTCCATCCCGTTACTCAAGGAGAAGAATCAAGAAGATTCAACAATCCATAATGAGGGGAGACTGTGTTGATTGCGGTAAAACCATTGGAAAGAATGATATTAAATGCGCGCATAAGTGATTATGATAGTAACGTGTTAAAACATGTTAACATAATGTTCATTTGTAATGAATGAAAAGTGTATATGAAAAGTATAATGGACAAAATGGATAAAAAATTTTAAATAAAAGCAAGATAGCATTATGTAAATAAGAAGAAGAAATCAGAGACATTTTTAGTTGTGTAACGCTTATTAGTGGAAGGGAGACAAATAGTGAAATGAAGAAAGTAAACAAAAGTAAAACGTATAAATAAAAATATACCACATATAATCATCAAATCGACCAATAAATAGAATAGTGAAAAAACAAAAGCTTAAATAAAAAAAAAAATATTACCCCAGCTGATCTAGCACTCCAAGTTAAACGATTCGCTAAAAGTTCTAATGTATCAATTGTGATAAAGTGTACAAATAAAAAATTAATTAAAAAATAGTGAATTTAGAGATAAATTGGGTACAACATATAATATATGTAAATATACCATCGCTAATTAACTCAGTGATTGGAATGGATAAAGAAATAAAAGAAAAAGAATTAATAGATCAAAACAAAGTGAGTGGAAATATGAACCTTGTAATTAAATTGTAAATTGAAATATAATCCAATAATTGAATATAATGCAATAATAGAAACTGACAAAATTTATTTAAAGAAGTGTTACTCTGTTTTAATGGAGTAAGTGAACTGCGTACGATAAAATTAATATAATGAAATGTTTTAATTGCTGGGGGTTTAGCCATATGCCATATGGCAGGAATTGCATGAACATAATATGTCCAAAGTGTGGTAAACACAAGTTAGAATAGTGAGTAGTAAAAAAAATAGTGTAAAAATTGTATGTAAACAATAAAAAAAATATACTATCGATATTGACCAAGGCCGTGACGCCAGCTATGTAAGCTGTCGACTATACTTAAAAATTTTGGAGAAAGAGAGGGAGAAAGTTATTGTAAATTATCAATTGAAATCGTTTGAATGCATGCATATAAATATCCAAGGATTAACAAATAATTCAATGAACTCAAATGTGTGAGTCAAATTAGACATGCTTGTTTTGACCGAAACTTACCTCGGACCAAATGTGCTTAGTAGTGAAGTAAATTTTAAGAACAATGAGTGGAGCTCTTGTGATACACTTAAAAACTAATTGGGAATATTCAATTAAGAAAAATGTGCAGATAAACTTAAGTATATGGTTACTTCTAGTAGAAGTTCATCTAGAAATTTTGTTTAGCATTGTATAGGTCACTTAGTACATCAGTCAGAGAGTTCTTTGATTACATAAGAGCCTATATGAGTATATATGAACTGTCGGATACAAATTGAATAATAGTGGGTGACTTTAATATAACTGGTCTTATAACAGTTATTATAAAAAGGAACTTGAGTGTGTGTTTCTACAGAAGTTTTGTATAGTTGGTTGAAAAGCCTACAAGAATAACTCCTACTAACAGAACGTTGTTAGATTACGTAATTGCAAATATGGCAAACTGTGATGTTAAAGAACAAAGTGAACTACAAATTAGTGATCATGAGACGACAACAATTAAAATGAAAAATTTAGAGAGCAAAAACTGTAAAATGGTTAAATGTTTAAAATACAATAAATTCCAATTTATACAAGCTGTGACAAGGAGTGCAATAAACAGATTAATCATATTTATGAATTTTTACGATTAACTGAGTGATGTTTTCGAAAAAACAGAAAGTGATTAAAGGTTTTATTTATATCAAAGATGTGAGAACCTATAATCCAAATAATTGGTTTAAACTAAAACTTAGGAGGCAATGAGCTGAAAAAAGTCATCTGAGATTTGTGTTTACTGGATTTAACCAAGACTGGGAATATTTTAAATCATTAAAAAAGTCCTATAAGAGAAATCTAAATAAATCGGAACGCGCTTATATAAAAAATAGTATCAATGGAGCAAGTGATCAAAAGACAATGTGGAAATCGATTAGGACCTTAGTTATGGGACAAGTTAAATTGGAAGACAAGAGTGTAGTGTTTGGCATTGTAGAAATTAAGTGCAACAAATTAATAGCAAATAAATTTAATTAATGCTTCATAAGCAGCTTTAAAGAAGTTAATGACGCTATACCAAAATTAATATGGGTAAACCATATAGAAAATCATTAACTGAATTATTACAAATAGTGCAAATGATGCAAAATGAAAATAATTTTAATTTTATGAACAAATCATTGATTAAAGACAGTTTTATTTATGTGGGTTCTACCCTTAAGAATATTATAAATCATTCTCTAATAAGTTTCTCCAAGTAATTGGAAAACGTCTGTAGTCGTCCCAGTGCAAAAAGTATCGAATTCCAAGAAATGCTTCCATTGCACGAAAATTGTTTAGAAAAAACAGTACAATTGCAACTGGAACAATATTTGGACGAAAATATCATACTTATTGAGGAGCAATCAGTGTTCCGGAAATATTGATTGCTCGTTGAAAGTGGAAGATACATGAAAAGAAAGAAATAGTTGCTGTTTTTCTAGACATGAAAAGGGCATCTGAAATTTTGATCGTGGTATATTGCTGACAAATGGGGTAATAAGTGTGGAAAATAATTGGTATATTTTAAATTCAACGGTGAGCTACCTGATCCCTTAGATGCTGAGTTGGGTGTATCACAGGGTTCCAGTGTTATTTTTATTGTAATGCTGCCTCTTCTACTAAGCTGTGGGGATTGGATTCAAGGGCTTTTATCCCAAGCCAAAGAAGTGATGGCTAAAGAGTCGAACTTTAATTAAGGCTAAAGAGGCAATCTGAAAATCAAGAGCACTTTATTCAAAACTAATACCTCCGATCATTAATTTTTTTTTCTTTTTTTTTCAAAAAATGCTTAGCCTATTTATATAAAAGTCTAACAATCAAATTTACACAAACGTGAAACAAAGAAATCAAGGATATGTAAACATCAGCAATAATCATCCTAATGATTTCATACAGTGTTCCAATAAATGCATAACGAAATACTAAGGCATAATTCCTGTTGATATATTATTATGTCTGACTAAGCCCACCTTACCACTGGTGGGGGGTGGTTATAGTTTAAAATTAATACACCTTTCTGTTGGAGTTGTCGTATTCAAATCCGACATAAAATTTTATTTCACACATTTTTATACAATAGTATAAATTATGCTGACACGCATACTAATATTACCTGATCTCTTATTACATAAAACTTAAAATACGTGGGAGCTGCTGCTGACTCGGCGGCGCTGAACAAAACTGATATCAATGATAAAGAGTTTCCCGCGGTGTCTGCTTCCCGTAAGGTGCATATGTACGCAATTGTACATTCTGCCGGGCCGAACTGACTTATATGTTAAGGTCCGATGTTGTGAACCGCCTTGAAGCAGGTACTGGGGCCTGTGGTGCCAGTATAGTTCTTTTCCTTTTACGCTGCCACGCTATATATGCCACGATGGTGATGAATAATCCGCCAATCAGGCTGTACGAAATGCTGTAGTGCACGTGGTGAGCCGTTGAATCAACTGGTAGTTCCTCGCTGTTTTGGAGATCTGGTATCCGTTTGTTTAGTGTGTCGTACTCCTCATTGTTACTCTTGAGACTGGGATGTGAGATAACCAATGGTCTTCCGTGATATTTGTGGCCGGAATGAAAGCTGTATTAAGTTTGCTGGACATCCTTTCGTAAGCTGGTATGCTCATCGTGTCCTGTTTTAGAATACAGTTTGACTCTAATGTTAAAATGCCATCGTCTTGTAGTGAGACTTCTAGAATCCGTCTTCCGCAGATTATGTTAAAGGTGTACTTCCTGTCCAAAACGTATATCCAACTATTTCCGTTATTTAGCTGGATCCACACAAGAGATGGGCTTATGCTTCGTAGCTTGCAGAACGGAGTTCGTGGTGTGGGTGAGCAGGTCCATTTCACATCTGCTCACGTTGGATTAACATGGGATGTTGTTGTTGGCATAAGTATCTGTCGCTGTTTTTTATACATTTGTTGAGCTCCTCCCTTGCCATTCAGTTGTATGACTCTCTCAGTAAGTTGACTATTAAGTAGTCTAATGATGGTTCAATGAAGACAAACTCATTTTTGTGGGGTGTCGGTACTGGTATAACCTTGAACATTTCATAGTCTTCTGACTTGATTAGCGGAAGTCTTATGTCGAATATGATGATTTGCTGGGTTATCGGGCCCTTGCTGTTAGAAGCCCAAAAAGCTTGTTCGCAACAGTTCCAACGAAGTCAAACGGTGATCGTTTCATTCTGGTAGCTGGCTCTTTTCCAGCTCCTTGTTTTAATAGGAGGTCGTTATTGCCCTTTATAATGGACAGTTGGTGGTTAAATTGTTGAATTATGTGGTGTGTCAGTGCATCAGCGGCTTTCATTTTGCAGAATTCGTTCATTTCGTTAATCAGTTTTTCGAATCCTAAAAGTTCCCGCCAGTAGTTGATCAGATCATAATATGCGATTATCTTCCAGTCATTAACTATGAGGTTAATGTTTCCAATTTTTTCAAAGTAGATTCCCGGGCGATTTCTAAACGGTGTAACCTTGGAACCTTCAGGTTCTGTATCTAATGCCGTTGCACATCTTCTGCCTAATGCTATTATCACCAACAGTGTGTACAGAATTTGTAACCAGGGGTTGTCCTTCAACCTTTTCTTCCTTTCTGGATTGTTACTCTGAATTTCGTCTGGCAGTTTTATCGGTTGACTTTGGTTTACAGGTTCCGACCATGGACATGTTGACAAGCAGGTTGTTGTGGTAAGCTGATCAGTCCGCTTACTGTCATCTTGTTTTTCGCTTTGTTCTTCGTTATCACTTATTGGGAGCAGACAGATCTTAGTGACTGGTCTTTTGTAGATCTTGTTCCTTGCTTTGATGGTTACTACACGCACCAGACCATCTTCTCCAGCATGTGTCTCTAGTATCCTTTCAAACATCCATTTTGTTGGAGGAAGTTGTTCGTCCTTCACCAAAACAATGTTGCCAGTCTTAAGATTCTCGTTCTTTGTTGTCCATTTCGGACGTTGTTGCAGTGTCGTTATATATTCTGAACTCCATCTTTTCCAGAAATGTTGTTGTAATCGTTCTATCAGTTGCCATCGTGTCACCAAACCTTCCCTTTCATTGAGTCTATGCTTTTCCGGGGGTGCCAGTAAGGTTGTTCCTATCAGGAAATGACCTGGCGTCAAGACATCTACTTCATCAGGATCGGTTGAAATTGGACAAAGAGGTCTTGAGTTTAAGCATGCTTCGATCTGACTTAATAGTGTAGACATCTCTTCGTATGTCAACTTGTGCTCACCAATAGTTCGCTTGAGATGGTGTTTAACAGACTTCACTCCTGCCTCCCATAGGCCACCAAAGTGGGGTGCCGCTGGGGATATGAAATGCCATTCCGTATGGTAAGTTGTTAATGCCTCGCATATTTCATCGTTGTACTCTTTCGCCTCCCTTGCATTTAGCTGAAGAATTTTGTTTGCAGCCACGAAATTCGTACCGTTGTCACTGTATAGGTGTCCCACATGTCCTCTCCTGGCGCACAATCTCTTAAAAGCTGCTATGAAGGAATTTGCTGTTAAGTCGCTAACAACTTCGAGATGAACTGCCTTTGTTGCCAAGCATATAAATACGGCTATATATCCTTTATATGATTTGTTTCCCCTTCCTTTCACTGTCCTGATATCTATAGGTCCTGCATAGTCGATTCCGGTATTTAAAAATGGTCTGGCTTTGGACACTCTCGGTTGTTGCAGATTTCCCATCATTTGAGTTCTCGTTGACGATCTGTGTCGAAAACATGTAGTACATCTAAGTTGTTTGACTGCACTTAGACCACTCAGAATCCAGTATTGTTGCCGTAGATGTGCATGGGTAAGAGCGTAGCCTCCATGTAAGGTGGTTTTGTGGGCCTCGTCTATCAACATGGTGGTCAAATACCCGGAATGTGGGATGATTATGGGATGTTTCTGCGAGCATGATAGTTCTGCTTTCGCCAGTCGTCCTCCTACTCGCATCACCTCGTTCTCATCCAGAAATGGGTTGAGGCACCGAAGTTTACTCTTCCTGTCAATTTCCCTTCCTCTCTTTAAGTTGACGACCTCATCCTTGAACGTTGTCTGCTGTACGTGTCTTATAACTACCCTCGCAGCGCTTTCAATTTCTTGACATGTGATTTGTCCCCGCAATTTATTTTTTGATGATCGTGAGTTGTGCACAAATCGTTTACAAAACGCGAGTATTCTTGTTATTCGCCTAATTGTGCTATACTGCGACAGCAATCTTTCTACGACATCTGGTTCCACCGTTAAAGTGAAGGTGTTTGTGTGCTGTTTCTTAACTTCCTCGTTGGTGCTGTGAGTTGTGGAGTCAGTGTAGTTCACCTGTGCCTGCGCTAGCCATGGTGGACCTGTCCACCAAATTGAGTATGCGTTGAGTTCTGAAGGCCATAGTCCTCTAGATGCATAATCCGCTGGATTGTCCTTACCCTTTACATGATGCCATTTGTCTGACCTTACTAATTTGGTTATTATCGTAACTCTGGCCGCTACGTAGCTCTTCCATTTGTTAGGGTTTCCGGCGATCCATGCTAATGTTATTGATGAGTCTGTCCATGCATGTATTTCCAGATCCTTTATTTCTAATTTGGCCTTGGTTTTTTCAAGTAATTTTGCCAGCAGGACTGCTCCGCAAAGTTCGAGTTTCGGTATCGATATCTTCTTAATTGGTGCTACCTTTGTCTTAGCACATAGTAATCTTGTCATAATTTCTCCAGAAACAGTTGTAATTCTTGTATAAATCACGGCTGCGAATGCCCTCTCCGATGCGTCACAAAATCCATGTAATTCTATGCGGTGTTTTGATTCTTATTGGATCCATCGTGGTATTTTAATTTCTTCTATGCAAGACAGTTGGCTTCTGAATACCTTCCATTCGTGAGCGTTTTCATCCGAAAGTATTTCATCCCAAGTTTTTCCCGACTTCCAGAGTTGTTGTTGGATTAGCCTTGCTCTTACTATAATTGGAGCTAGCCAGCCCAATGGGTCAAATAGCCTAGCTGTTTCTGACATAATTACTCTTTTTGTCAGATTTTTATTCCCTGTTGCAATATTAACTTTGAATTCAAAAGTATCGGACTCCGGTCGCCAGTATATTCCCAGGGTCTTAATGGGGTCGTAGCCATTTATTTTGAATCTTCCTTGCTCTTGATCTTCTGATGCTATATTTCTCAAAACGGCTTTTGTATTTGAAGACCATTTGCGTAGTCTGAATCCTCCGCTCGCCATGAGTTGTACCAATTGCTGTTGTGCCTCTACTGCTGCGTCTAATGTATCCGCTCCCGAAAGTAAGTCATCAACGTAGAAATCTTGGCCAGTTATCATTGAAGCTATTTCAAATTTCTCTTTTTCATCGCACGCGAGTTGTTGAAGTGTTTTTATCGCCAGATATGGAGCTGATGAGGTTCCGTAAGTCAC
Organism: Pocota personata; assembly: GCA_963082735.1. Classification (NCBI taxonomy): domain Eukaryota; kingdom Metazoa; phylum Arthropoda; class Insecta; order Diptera; family Syrphidae; genus Pocota; species Pocota personata. The sequence continues at coordinate 100,741,728 of OY720431.1, read as the reverse complement.
GGTGTTTAACCGATATTCCTTGATATTTTGTGTTGGTTTTTCTCTCCACAATATACGCTGAAAGTCTCTGTTTTCGTGAGCCACTAGTATTTGGCGGTACATTTTTTTAATGTCCGCTCTGTATGCAATTTTATGTTTTCTCCATCGCACTAGTATAGAGTATAAATCCTGTTGTATAACTGGACCTGTAAGCATTGTGTCATTTAGGCTTACTCCTGAACTCGTTCGTGACGACGCGTCAAAGACAACTCGAACCTTGGTTGATGAGCTATCTGGCTTGATGACTGCATGGTGCGGTAGGTAATACACTTCTTTCGTTGATTTCATAACCGATGTTGGTTTGACTTCTTCCATGTGTCCGAGCTCAATGTAATCCCTCATGAATTGTACAAAGTCATCATAAAGTTGCTTATTTCGCGTAAATTTTTTCTCCATTTGAAGAAATCGTGCTAGCGCTCTGTTTTTTGATTTGCCCAACTTGCATGTGTCTTCTTTGAACGGTAGTCGAACAATGTACCTTCCAGCTTCGTCCCTCTTGTGCGTTGCCCTGAATATCTCTTCGCACCGAGCTTCTTCTTCAGTGAGACCTCTTTCTTCATGTACTTCTTCTATTTCCCAAAATGATTTAAGTTGATCGTTTAACTCTGTGTTCAATATTAAGCAAACCGTAGCTTCATTTGCCTTTGAGTGATGTTGAGTACTTCCAGACAATATCCAACCTAATTGCGTGTTTTGAGCGACTGGGGTGCCGTGGTTGCCTTTAATCACCCCTTCAAGAATTATGTCCTGGAACACATCAGCTCCAATCAGCATATCTACGGCCGCTTTCTTGTTGTATGATGGATCCGCCAAGGGTAAATGTTTAATATGATCCCAATCGTTAGTTGTAAAGGATTCTTCCGCTAGTACCCTTGTAAGCTTGTTTAGTACTAAGAATTCTCTCCATGTTTGAAATTCTGACGGATATATGGACTGAATTTGTAGATCAACCTTACTGTTTGCCGTTCCTGCATGCGTTGCTCCTAAGCCAGTAATGGAAGTATTTGCTCGTTTCCGTTGTAGTTGCAGTCGCTGTACTACTTCCTCATTGATGAAGG